>CM053032.1:256370170-256970170 GCA_028564925.1 Lithobates sylvaticus | reverse complement strand
ATAGTGGTTCTAAAGGCAGGAGGTTTTTTATCTTGATGTATTCCATGCATTAAGATAAAAAAAAACTTCAGTGTGCCACAGCCCCCCTAATACTTACCTGAGCCCCATCCCGATCCAGGGATGTTGAATAAGAGCCTCGGCTGTCTGGGACTCTCCTTCCTGATTGGCTGAGACACAGCAGGGGGCCCAATGGCTCCCGCTGCAGCCAAAGTCAGTGAGATAATGAGAGGGGGGGCGGGGCTGAGCCGCGGCATCCGTGTCTAAATGGAAACACAGAGCAGCAGCTTGGTTCGGGTGCCCCTAGAGCTGCACGATTCTGGCCAAAATGAGAATCACAATTTTTTTGCTTAGAATAAAAAGATCACGATTCTCGCAACGTAAAATCTTTCACATTACACAAAAAAAATTGGACTAACTATACTGGTTAGTTTTTTTCCCCCCAAAAAAATTGCATTTGAAAAACCGTTGCGCAAATACAGTGTGACATAAAATAATACAACAGACACCATTTTATTCTCTAGGGTCTCTACTAAAAAATATATATATAATGTTTGGGGGTTCTAAGTAATTTTCTAGCAAAAATAAATGATTTTAACATGAAACCAACAAATGTCAGAAAAAGGTTTAGTGCTTGAGTGGTTAAACTTTCCTCATTTACACACCGAAGTCTATTCCTTTGACAAATTGTTACAATGTTTAGACTTAAATTGCACTGCTAAAGAATGTTGTGATTCTTGGTAGACTGTCCGTTTTTTTTCTTCCTTTCTTTTGATGGCTGTGGCCTCAGATGAGCAGAGACAATTCTTTGCATAGATAGAATCGTCAAACACTTTTGTCAAGATCGCAACGGGGGAAAAAAATCGTGATAACGATTCTTGACGATTATTCGTGCAGCTCTAGGTGCCCTCATATCAGTGGAACGTAAGTATAAACATTGTAACAATTTGTCAAAAGAATAGACTTCGGTGTGTAAATGAGGAAAATTTGTTGGTTTCAAGTTAAAATCATTTTTTTTTGCTAGAAAATTACTTAGAACCCTCAAACATTATATATATTTTTTTAGTAGAGACCCTAGAAAATAAAATGGTGGTTGTTGCAATATTTTATGTCACACGGTATTTGCGCAGCGGTCTTTCAAATGCAATTTTTTTGGAAATAATTACTTTAAAGGGGTGTTCGTGCGCGATTTTTTTTTTTAAAAACTGTAGCTGCTGACTTTTAATAAGGACACTTACCTGTCCAGGGAGCCCGCGATGTCGCCCCACCGAGGCCGTTCCATCCATCGGATTGGCTGCTGGCGCCGCCATCCTAACGAAGGGCAACAGGCAGTGGAGCCTTGTGGCTTCACTGCCCGTTTCCTACTGCGCATGCGCGAGTCGCTCAGCGCTTTGTGAATGGCCCCATTGTTTTCTGGGACACACACATGTCCCAGAACACAACGGGGCAGCTCCGCCGAAGAGGAGGAAGCGCCGCGGAATAGGAAGATGCAGATTAGGAAGACTGCCTAGCAACAGGGGTTTCTGGTAAGTTAAAAGAAAAAAAATATATTTTTAAGAATATTAATGCAATTTTTTATTTTAGGGTGGCCCTCCGCTTTAATGAATAAATTTTTTTTAAATAAACTAACCAGTAAAGTTAGCCCAATTTTTTTTGTATAATGTGAAAGATTTTACGTTGTGAGAATCGTGATCTTTTTATTCTAAGCCAAAAAATCGTGATTCTCATTTTGGGCAGAATCGTGCAGCTCCAATGCGCGGTCACTCTTATGACATGGAGCCACTGTCAATCAAGCAGAGCAGGCCTGGATGGGCGTGTCCCAACCTGTGACAACACAGATTGACTACCAGACTACAGGCACGCTGAGCCTCAACATGGCTCATGTATGTTTCAGGGAGGAAGCAGATTGCAAGCTGAACATACATCGGGGTGCTTTGTACAACATACTTTTGTGGGGTTTGTGATCTTGCAGGACTGACTCAATCGTGGTGAATTAATGTTTAGGTGGTGGTGGGGGCAGATTGGAAGGGTTCTCTTCCGATTGTATTCTGCCCAGCTACACCAGGGGGAGGTGGTGAGCCCTTTTTGGGGGGCTGCTGCCTCTGGGTACGGCCTTAAGTACGTTTCCACATGTACTAGTAGAGGTAGAAAGAGAGGAAGCACAGCTATCCAAGTTGAGGGGTAGATACGTAGTTATTTATTGAACAGAGCAACAAGTGATCAAGCCAACATGTTTTGGGGGAAAAATTCTCTCCCTTCATCAGGGTCATTGCTGTTTGTTGAGGGTAAATAGGGAAGGATCCCAAAAGAGGGTGCCTGTGACACCAGGATTGGTATGATCTGTGTTTAATGTGTTTGCAGCGACAGCATATGAAGGGAGAGTCTCCCCCCCCCCCCCCCCGAAACACGTTGGCTTGATCACTTGTTGCTACGTTCAATAAACAACTACATATCCACCTCTCGACTTGCATTCCATTGGATATCGGGCGCTCCCTCTCATTCTGCCTCTACTTATACATTCTGCCTCTAAACCAGAATGCCCTGAGAGGCCCAACTAGACCACCCTCTCCACATGTATTTGCCCCCAGCCATGGTGAAAAGCTTCTCTGACCAACGCTGAGGTGTAGTAAGAGGTGGACCAGACTTTCCAAAGTGTGGACGCTAATTGCATAACTGAGCACCCCCAGGTTCTTGAGGCTCCAAGGGGCCGTATACTTACACCTGAGGGATCACAGCTTTTAGGCCCCTTTCACACTTATACGACTTGTCCCACGATTTGGGACTGCAAAGTAGCATGACAAGTCGTTCCCCATGATTTCCAATGACAGCCATTCATATTAGTACGACTTCAAGTCGTTCCGACTTCAACGTAGTCCCTGCACTACTTTGGTCCGATTTTGATGCCACTTACACAGGCATTCCTTGAAATTGCGGCTAAATCGCTGCAAAATCGCGCGACTTTGAAGTCGCACAAGTGTGAAAGGGGCCTTAGACCTTATCTGGTCCTAATAAATCTAACAACTTTCAATAAAAATAATCAATAAAAGTTTAATTGTTGTTGTTGAGTTGCGCAGATGTTCACAGGTGAACAGATAACAAAGAAGAAGCCAGTATATCAGCCTTCTAAAATGTGGTGTGTTGGTTTTCCTGAAGTTCCATCCCCAGAAACGCCAACGCAAACAAATTCATCACTTTTATGGCATGTGGTATAGACTTATCACACCCGAAAAATGAATTCCTGTTTCTGTATATTTGAACAAAAATTTTTTAGACGGTGGGTGGTATGGTGTGATGACACTTAGAATCACTAAAGCTACGCTTTAAGGCAAAGCAATGAAATGCTACACGTTGCCAATAAATATCTTACCTCTTGTGCTCCTGAAGGCCTCTGTCTGCTTTTGAAGTATCTGCCGAGAAACCGTTTAAATATGGCTTCCTTCCAACGTGCCTGTCTACAGTTATCAATAGCTGATGGTGATGTGCTATGAGGGCTTTAAGAAAAGGCAAAATATGAAACATAACACGGGTCACCTGCCATCGCTAGCTTATCCTGGATACAAATGGCTTCTTTTATTGTCCTATATGTGCGTAGGATAGCGCATCGATGTTGCACAAATTAGCAAAACCTGTGCACATGGAAATTATCAATTGTCCACAATGTGCACACGGGCGCACCGGCTGCATCACATATGGGCAGAATTTATTATTGAGGGTAGCTTGGTATAAAGTGTATGCTCCAGCGTATGAACAAACATCAGCCAAGCCTTACCATCAGGGCTTTCTTTCAGCAGGAACTAGGGGGAACTCAGTTCCACCACCTCTGGCTTAGACATGTGCAATTCGTTTCGTTTTTCGTTAAAATTCGTTATATTCGTTCATTCATTATCGTACGAATGAACGAACGATTCGCTAAAAATTATAGTTGGCACTCTCGCTTCTTGACCGTCTTTCTTGTATCACAGAGGTGAACTGGGCAAGGCTGATAACAATGGAAGGTCATCACTCCTAAGCTCTCGCTGTGATACTGGTGCATAGCTCCCAACTGTCCCTGATTTTGAGGGACTGTCCCTGATTTGGAGAAATGTCCCTCTGTCCCTCCTTTCCCCTCATTTGTCCCTCATTTTGGTCTGATCTCTATAGTTGTATGTAAAATGCACTTTTTATCTTTCAAAAAGTAGATAGATTTCAAACATGTCATGCCTTAAAATTGCACATGGAATCAGAAAAAAAAAAAAACAATGGTACCCAAAATTCTCCATAGGCGACGCTTTAAAAGCCTTTGCAGGTCATCAGTTTAAAGTTAATCATGAATTATGGCCCTAGAATTATTGCTCTCACTCCGACGTTTGCGATGATAGCTTACATGTTTATTGCAATCATTGTTTACATACAAGTGCTCTCCCTAAGCTACGCATTTTATATGGGATGTGTACCAGGCATAGCTCCCAACTGTCCCTGATTTGGAGCAATGTCCCTCTGTCCCTCCTTTCCCCTCATTTGTCCCTCATTTTGCTCTGATCTCTATAGTTGTATGTAAAATGCACTTTTTATCTTTCAAAAAGTGTTTCCCAGCGCTAAACCTTTCATCCAATTTCTAAATTGCTGCATTTGTAAATTTGTAAAAGCCAATGTAAAGGAATAGTAGTGGTAAAAAAAGCACTTGTGGATTTAATTAACCTTTTTTTTTTTTTTGGTTAATTCTCCTTTAAGGGGGTGTGACAGGAGGCGTGTCCTAAGCCTACATACGTTTGCTAGTAGGTGTCCCTCATTCCCGATGTTGGGAGGTATACTGGTGTCTGGGGACTCAGGCATCGGATGGAGCTCTTCCAAGCTCCCAGTGCATCATGCATAAAAAAGCTGCACACTGAAATCCATATATCCAATAAAACTTTATTATTCCAGAGAACATTCACATGATGGCTCCACCTAGGACCTCCCAAGACTGACGCCATTCAACCTAGGATGTCCGGGGGTGAAACATGTTGGAGCAGGAAGGTTCCAGGTTAGGTTCCCTTGTACATGTTCTCCAGAACAATAGCGTTTTATTGAAAACTGAAGTCACTGGTGTGCTGCTGTTTTTAGCTGGGGATGATGCATTGGGGAACATGAAGAAGCTCCATCCAATGCCCGAGACCGCAGACACCAGCATCTCAGAGTTTTTTTTTTTTAGCTGTGGATGGGGGGCTGATAACAATGGAAAAAAAGTCACCGCTTTGCAGGCTCTCTCCATAATACCTGGTGTCTGGGCACTGAGATGGAACTTCTCCATGTTCCCCATGGATTCCCCAGCAAAAAAATGACGGCACAGAGTTCATTAAAGAGGAAGTAAACCCTGATGGGTTTACTTCCTCTTTGTTTCCCTGCAAAGGTAAAGCATAATGGACTACTATGCATCGCATAGTAGTCCATTATGTGTCACTTACCTGACACAGGAGCCAGCGAAGTCACCACTGTCCCCTTGGGTACGGAGCCTCCATCTTCTTGGTGGGTCTCGCTGCTCTGGCGCTGTCATTCAATGGAGACGCATGCGCACGGGAGCCGCCACTCGCGGCATATCGCTGTTAGCAGCGGCGCACTCAGTGCGCCTGCGTCGTAGACAGCGCTGCCTGTCTTTTGGAAAATATCTCCTAAACCGTGTAGGTTTACTGGTGTCTGGGGACTCAGGCATCGGATGGAGCTCTTCCAAGCTCCCAGTGCATCATGCATAAAAAAGCTGCACACTGAAATCCATATATCCAATAAAACTTTATTATTCCAGAGAACATTCACATGATGGCTCCACCTAGGACCTGTGTGTTGCCTAAACATAGGGAATGTGCATGTATTGAAGAGATAAACTGATTTTTTTTGCCCACACATCCACTTTGAAGGAGCAGTGATCCATTGCTTCCTGTGGGTCTGCGAATGCCAGGAGGAAACTTTGTTCCGCTCGGGGTACAGGAAGCCTTGCGATGTTTTGAAAACAGAGGCTTTGTACTAAGCAGGTGTCTGCCGGGGCCTGTGATTCACTCACCTATTGATAACAGGGGACAGTAGCAGATTCCTTACAGTGAGTAAGATTTACATTGTGCAGAAGAGAGGAAGATGTAAACAGGAAGGTAATGATTGGGATGTGCAGGTCTCTAGGATAAATATTTTGCAGCAGATGGTACAGGAAAGATGCCGTGTGGTCTGCTGGGACCTTCCCTTCAATCTCCTAAGCTGGGACCTTACTGAAGCCTCTCTGTGCAATGTCAGGAAATGTTCCTAAAAAGCACAAACAGCATGAAGGAGAGCCGGAGGCAACAAGGAGTCCTGTGTTCTGGGATGAAAACAAGAAGCAGCAACAAGTTCACAAACCGTCCAGATAATATCTAAAGTTCCTTTAACTTTGAGATCAGTTCACGCCGGAGCGCTGCTTGATGCAAAACAGAGACATTCATTACGATTGTCACCCCCAACGTACCTTTTCAGTGCAACACGCTGCAAAACGCAGTGCGGTGCGATAAGGCGCTGCCAAAAATGCTTAATTTTTTTTTTCCTGGTGCATTCAATTAAATGGGCGGTCTAAAAGAAATGCAAGTTAATGTGAGGCTTATGCCCCGTACACACTGTCGGATTTTCCGACGGAAAATGTCCGATCGGACCATGTTGTCGGAAATTCCGACCGTGTGTGGGCTCCATCGGACTTTTCCGACGGAAAAAGTTTGAGATCCTGCTCTCAAATTTTCCGACAACAAAGTCCTATCGGACTTTTTCCGATCGTGTGTAGCGAATTCCGACGGACAAAGTGCCACGCATGCTCAGATCACATTACAAGACCAAAGCTATTGGCTACTAGTCTCTACGTAGTCCCGTCCTACGCAACGAACGTCACCACGTTCAGGATGATCGGATTTTCCGACAACTTTGTCCGACCGTGTGTACGCAACACCAGTGTCGGACAAAATCCGTCGGAAAAAATCCGACAGATTTTGTGGTCGGACTTTCCGTTTTAATGTGTGTGCATTAAATGTACCGCCGCAGACTGGGCTTGTATGAATGGGCCCCTTTCAATAACTCTATAATAATAATAATATATTGCTGACATGTTGCAATATATAGAAAAGCATCATCATTTCCAAAAGGGCACTCCCCTTTTATCATTAAACACTTCAGCTATGGAAGATTTAGCCACCCTCACGACCAGGCCCTTTTTTTGCTATACGCCACTGCGTTATTTTAACAATTGCGCGGTCATGAAACGCTGTACATTAATTAAATGTACGTCCTTTCTCCCCCCACAAATAGAGCTTTCTTTTGGTGGTATTTTATCACCACTTAGTTTTTTTTTTTTGCGCTATAAACAAAAAAAAGATCGATAATTTTGAAAAAAAAAAAAACAGTATTTTTTTCTTTCTGCTAAAAAAGATATCCAAAAAAAATCTAATTATATAATAATAATAAGTCATAAATTTAGGCCAATTTCCAATAAAAAAATTAAAAAAATCTAATCATATAATAATAATAAATCATAAATGTAGGCCAATTTCCAATAAAAAAATCAAACCATATAATAATAATAATAATAAATCATAAATTTATGCCAATTTCCAATAAAAAAAAAAAATCAAATCATATAATAATAATAAATTGATAAATTTAGGCAACATATTAAGATATTAAGATAAGCGTGTATTGATTGGTTTGCGCAAAAGTTATAGCGTCAAACTGTGGTATATATACACTGTCATTTTTTTTTTTTTAAATACTAGTAATGGTGGTGATCAGCGACTTATAGCGGGACTGCGATATTGCGACGAACAATCTGACTGACTAACTAACTGACACTTTGTGGGAACCAGTGACACTAATGCCGCGTACACACGACCGGACTTTCCGGCAGACTAGGTCCGACGAGATTAGTCCGTCGGACAATCCGAACGTGTGTGGGCTAATCCGTTTTTCGGGACAAAATACCAACGAACCTAGAAATAGAACATGTTTCAAATCTATCTGACGGACTCAATTTCGACGGACTTAATTCAGGAAAAATGTTTGTCTGTGTGCTGGTCCGACGGACCAAATACGACGCAAGGGAAGCTATTGGCTACTGGCTATTAAATTTCCTTGTTTAGTCCCGTTTACGTCATCACATTGAAAACGAACGGACTTACAAACGGACTTAGTCCGATTGTTTGTGGGCAAGTCCGTTCGTTCTGAAAGTCCGTCGGAATTTCGGCAAAAGTCAGTCGGGAAGACCGTTGGACCTAGTTTGCCGGAAAGTCCGGTCGTGTGTACGCGGCATAAGACAAGGATCAGTGCTAAAAATACACTGGCTGGGAAGGGGGTTAATAATCTAGGGCGATCAAAGGATTAAACGTGTGCCTAACCAGTGTTTTTGTGTTAACTATGTGGTGCTTTTACTAAAGAATGTGCCAGATTTGAACCAGCACAAAATCCAGCACATCCCCGCTGACAGGACAGAGCTCTGCCTTGTTTACATAGGCAGAGCTCTGTGTCCTTCTCTTTGTGATAAGCGCGTGACGGTGGACATCCATTGGCCGGCACCTGCTGATCGGCTTCTGCTGTGACTAATCCGGCACAGGAGAGACGCATAACGTCGTTATTACGGTCGGCAAGTGGTTAAAAGACCATCATTGAGCTCCAGGTCTAGTGACTTTGCCTAGGCTGAGATGATGTCATCAGTTCATTCACACGGCTGTTCCTGGCCTTACACTGTCCAGATCAGCAAATTTCTGCAGCGGATGCGGCCAGCTGTTCCTGATTAGCTGCGGACAGGTAGCCTGTACAGATCAATGATAGGCTGACACTGTCCACAACAGCAATTATGTGCCGATATGGACAAATGAGTGACGCTGTATGCAGACTGTTTGCTCATCTGTCGCTAACTGCAGGTAATCACCCCACATATGACTAAATGTGGACAGCTGCGGAGCATCACAGTCTGTCATTGATTTGGAATGAATTAGAAATGGAGACTGCGAGCCAGGCCTTCTCATCCAACATCAGTGCCTGACCTCACAAATGCGCTTCTGGAAGAATGGTCAAACATTCCCATAGACACCCTCCTAAACCTTGTGGACGGCCTTCCCAGAAGAGTTGAAGCTTTTATAGCTGCAAAGGGCGGGCCAACTCAATATTGAACCCTACGGACTAAGACTGGGGATGCCATTAAAGCGGAGGTCCGCCCACTGCTGCAAAAATTAAAAGCCAGCAGCTGCACATACTGCAGCTGCTGACTTTTAATAATCGGACACTTACCTGTCCTGGAGTCCAGCGATGTTGGCACCGCAGCTGATGTTTCCATCTCCAATGCCGCCTCCATTGCGAGTAAGGGAACCCAGCAGTGAAGCCTTACAACTTCACGCCGGGAAATCTACTGCGCATGCGTGAGGCTCCGCTCCTCTCTACTACTGGCTCAGCGGCCGGGGAAGGAGGAGCCCAGGCGGTGACATCAATACTCGCGGCTGAGGCTCCTGGGAAGTAGGAATAGGATACCTGTGAAAGACAGGTATCTTGTCCCCCCTCCCCTCCGAAAAGGTGCCAAATGTGGCACCGGAGGGGGGAGGAGTACAACAAGCGGAAGTTCCACTTTTGGGTGGAACTCCACTTTAAAGTTCATGTGTGTGTAAAGACTGGTGTCCCAATACTTTTGACAATCTAGTGAATATATATATATATATATATACATATATATATATATATATATATATATATATATATATATATATAGAAACAAGTAGGGCTGTGCAAATTAAAGATTAATTCCTCGATTAATCGTTAATTTTTTTAATCGATCAAAATTCTTTTGATCGGTACTCACCTCTTCGCCAGCTTCCGGGTCTTCAGGGAGTTCCGTCAGAGATCAGGTTACGTCACGGACATCAACGTCACCGGACTCCTCCCCCCTTCTCCAAGTGCCTCCTTCTGCTAACGAAGAGAAGGGGGGAGGAGTCCAGTGACAATGAAGTTCTGATTGAGCGTAACGCGTACGGGGGAGGAGCTACGCAGGATGTCACCCGCTGCTGCCCTACGGAACTAACACGATTGTCGGCTTTACATGCTGTGTTTTTATCATCTTTATGTGAGTAGTTTGTGTTTGAACACAAAAATTAAATCTTATACTTAAGCGGTGAGCACTTAGATCTTTTCTTTCTACCCATGACCTGGCGTCCTTGCTGAGATCTAAGGAGACGTGAGAGAAGTTTATGGTCCGTGTTAACCCTTTTGATACCCGCTTGCATGACCACCTGTTTGCACAGGGGTCCATGCCATAAGGTGAGAGTGATTAGTTAGACCGGAGGTGGAGGGATTGTCACGCTACTGTGGAAAAAAAAAAAATACTTAGGTCAGTGCTACAGTTTGAATTTAAAACGTATTTGTGTGAACTGTGAAGTTAAGTCATGGATTGTGGAAACGAACTAGTGTCGGTGATTGTATATAGTGTATACCACATTTACCACTGACTAATGCAGAGTTGCAATGCAAGGAGATCAGCTAAAAGTAGTTGGATCTGTATGTGCGTTATAATTAATCGAAATTAGTCGATTAATCGATTAAAAAAAAAATCGATTAATCGAACACGAAAATTTTAATCAGTAACAGCCCTAGAAACCAGTATAAGGGATTCAAAATTTTATTTTTGATAGGTACTTTTTACTGGAAACAAGGCTTGATTCGCCATCATTTCAGTGAATAGGATATGAAGGTTTTCAAAAGAGAAATGTAAAAAAAAAAAACAAGAACAAGAAACTGGAATGGAATTACATGGCAAAAGGAAATCAAACTGATTTTTTTTTTTTTTTATATGATTTTTTTTTTTTTATAAATTATTCAGACAGAAAAAAAAAAAGTTTCATGTTTGTTGAAATAAAACGTAAAAAAAAAAAAAAAAAAAAATTCTACTCCATACAGCACCTGCTATTTGTCTTACGCCCTTAAAGGGTTAAATCCCACACAGGTTTTCTGAACATCTTGCTTACAGTCATTTTCATTTTTTTCAGAAAGCCGCGGCTCAGTCAGCTCTGTGACATTTGCCAGTGGTTGCTTTGCTGGGCAGCGCGGCGGGCAGCGAGCGGCAGTGCGAATTTCCTGAATTCTGAGAAAACCTTTAACAACCGCACAGTGTACACACGCTCGCCTTGCATCACCGACATGTCAGTTCGTCAGTTTTTGGAAGTTAAAACCTTTGAGTCACTGTTCTGAAAGAAGTCAGAACTGGGGGGGGGGGGGGGGGGGGGGGTTCCTACACGCTCAGCTTTATCATCTTGGGTTTTCAAGTTGGTGGTCTTGCATTTGGCGATAGAATATCTCTTTTTCAAAATTAGACCAACCGTTTTATAAAATCCCTCGCTGGATAAATTTAAAAGTGATACAGGGGGTCCCCGAGTTACGAACTCGTTAGGGACTGCCCACCTGTTCTTAAGTCGGAATTGTTCGTAATTACGGACAATTACTGACATTTCCGATGTTCCGTCTATTGCCGTTCTGCACATGCGCGGCAAATTACGGACATTTCCGAAAGTTTGCCGGCATTTTCCGAGGCTCCGTATGGCCGCACAAGCGCAGAACGGCTGGAGCACGGCGGAAAATGGCGGAGCAGCGCCCCGTTCGTAAGTAGGGGATGTTCGTAGGTCGGGCGTTCGTAAGTCGGGGACCCCTCTGTACTGTATATACTCGAGTATAAGCCGACCCGAATATAAGCCGAGGCACCTAATTTTACCACAAAAAACTGGGAAAACGCATTGACTCGAGTATAAGCCTAGGGTGAGAAATGCACAGCTACTGTAAGTGGAAAAGAGGGTCAACAATGCCCATTTGCAGCCTCACTGTGCCCATTTGCAGCCATAGGTCCCCTGAACTTCAAACTTGGTAGTTAAGGGTTCCTAGAGGCCCCCTAGCTGGACCCAAAGGGTCCCGAAATGACATTGCTGCAGATGGACACAGTTGACCGACTTTGGGGCCCTGTATCTCGGGGCCACTTGGTGCTAGGAACCCCCAAATTATGTTGGATATGTTGTAGTGTTGGTTCCACTGGGTTTGCACACCAAATTTGGGGTTCCTAGCACCAAGTGGCCTCGAGATACGGGGCCCCAAAGTCGGTTCGGAAAATGTCATTCTCTGCTGCAGAAAAGTGCTTGACTCCAGTATAAGCCGAGGGGGGCACTTTCAGCACCAAAAAATGTGCTGAAAAACTCGGCTTATACTCGAGTATATATGGTATTTTAGTTACAAGAAGAGTTTCTTGAACCTCTCTTGTTGATGAGAAATAGGGACGGGCTTGGTCCAAACCCAGAAGTATGCCGTTAGTACCGCACCAGTTATCTGCTGGCAGGGATGCTCGTGCCATCTTTGACTTAACAGAGCGGTGGGCTTTAACACTTATGCCGCGTACACGCGGTCGGACTTTCCAGCAGAAAAAGTCAGACGGAATCTTTTCATCGGATATTCCGATCGTGTGTGGGCCTCATCAGACTTTTTTTTTTTTTTCGAAGATTCTGACGGACCTAGAAATGGAACATGTTCTAAATATTTCCGGCGGAATCAATTCCTATCGGGAAAACCGCTAGTCTGTCTGCTGTTCCGACGGTCCAAAAATTGACGCGTTCTCTGAAGCAAGTACGAGACGGCAGCTATTGACTACTGGCTATTGAACTTCCCTTTTCTAGTCCTGTCCTACATGTTGTACGTCACCGCGTTCTAGACGGTCGGACTTTGGTGTGATCGCGTGTGGGCAAGACAGCTTAAACGGAATTCCATCGAGGAACTCCGACGGAAAAATCGTCAGAGTTTATTCCGACGGAAAAAAAACTGTCGTGTGTACGCGGCATAAGTTGCCATATACAGCACTGTGACAACGTTTTAGGCAGGTGTGAAGAAATACTGTAAAGTAAGAATGCTTTCAAAAATATATATTTTAATTGTTCATTTTTATCAATTTACAAAATGCAAAGTAAAGTGGAAGTAAACCCTCCTATCGTTTTCAGCCAAGGAAGCTGCCTCTGTTCAATCTTCAACTGCCATGATGCTGCACATGTGATCAGTTATGACAGCAGCCATTGGATGGTTTGACAGTTTGGTTGAAAGCATAGTCAATGTGACAGGTAGCATATCCGGCATGCCATTTTTTTTAAACTATTTAAATCAAAGGGTTTACTTCCGCTTAAGTGAACGGAAGAAACATCTAAAATCAATTCAATATTTGGTGTGACTACCCTTTGGCTTTAAACCAGATGTACGACGAGCCAATAAAAAGGAAGTTCAAAAGTCATGTGATATCTCCATTACGAACACTAGTTTTACAAGTCCGAGGGTTTTTCCGTACTTGATTCTGAGCATGCGTGAACTTTTGCGCGACGGACTTGTGTACACGCGATCGGAAAGTCCGACAACAAAGTTTTGTTAGCGGAAAATTTGAGAGCCTGCTAGTCAACATTTGTTGGCGGAAAGTCCGCCAACAAATGTCCGATGGAGCGTACACACGGTCGGACTTTCAGCCAACAAGCTCACATCCAACATTTCCCGTCGGAAAGTCAGATCGTGTGTATGCGGCATTAGACCCCCTGGTAGTAGTACTCGGTTTCTCCCTTGCACCGTACACAACTCGCCTGCATCCATATCTGTCTTTGCACATAATGGTGCCACCTGAGTTGGGATGGGGCCACCTGGGAGGCGGGCTTAAAGTCTGCTTTATTGCGCCGGGTAAAATGCAAAACACAAGACGCGTTTTATGTACGTTTGATGTGCTTTTTCTTCCTTTTTTTTCATTTTTAGAAATATTTTAACAAATATGGACAAAAATCCACCACTTAAAAGGCATGTGCAGTATGTGTGTTTAGTGCATTCTCCTTGTGCTTCCATTGACAATAATATAACTGCCCTCCAACACAATGCACTGATGTGAAGAGCACCATAATGGTAACCAGTTTTCCTGCACACAATCAGATCATTGACTTTTGTCCACGGTTGTCTTGCATAAACACGGCACACAATTGTTGGCCAACAATCACGAACGTAGTGACGTACTACGTGGTTTTTCAGCTCTTTAGCGCCACCCTTTGGGCTCCTTCTGCTAATTTCGTGTTAGTAGAAGTTTGGTGAGTGTTGATTCGCGCTTTTTATTTTGCGCTTTTCATTTCGTGCTTTTCAGTTTGTTTCTGAACGGCCTTTCGTCAACCAGCCATGTTGCGGAATCGGAGGAGATAACGTGTTATTTATTATTGGCCTTGGAGTTATTGCTTTGAACCAAGTCCAGTCCAGGAACAGGAGGAGGAGGATTTCTTGGACCAAAAATTGTTTGCTTTATTAATCCTGACCAATTATGTCATATGCCTTTGCTGCGGGAGCTCCAGGAGAATAATCCGGATGATTTTCAGAATTATCTCTGGATGACGGACCCCTGCTTTCACCAACTCTTGGCATTGCTGACCCCCTATATTAAGAATGCATGGGGCTTTTATTTTTTTGGTTGAATAATGATTTGATTTGGTATATTTTCTATATTTTTGGATGCATAGAATGCACTTTTTGGTTAAGTTCTATTGGCAGATATCATGTCTAATTTTATTTGTTTTCTTTTTTAATGCACAATAAAAAAATTGTGTAGAATAATACTTGGCTATGTGTTTTACTTCAAATGACAGTTTGGGAGTCGGCAGTTACATTTAAAAAAATACAATGTAAAATTGACAAGGGACACCAACATAGTTGTATCTTTGATCTTAAAAACTACGGGATAATGGTGTGTGGTAACTTGCCCAAATAAAAAATAAAAAAAAAGCATAATAATATTATTCTTGATATCACTAGAAAAAAAAAGCCATTGAAAATTAGTTTGCAATAACTCCATCAGTATCACCAGCAAAGCAGCTTCATTATTATCCCATTAAAGAAGAGAATTGTGCGCTGCATTTCCAGATTTCATAATTTGCCGAGTCACGAATGTTAATTCTCCATTACGAACGCTAGTTTACAAGACCGACCGCTTCCGGCTCGTCCTTGCTTCCGAGCATGTGTGTTTGTACTTTGGACTTTTGTCCGACGGACTCGTGTACACACGCTCGGAAAATCCCACAGCACACATTTGTCCACGTAAAATTTTAAAACCTGCCATCCAACATTTGTCCGCGGAAAATCCAACAACAATTGTCTGATAGAGTGTACAAACGGTCGGATTTTCCGCCAACAGCCTGTCATCGAACATTTCCCGTCGGAAAATCCGATCGTGTGTACGGGGCTTTAGTGTGCTGTGATCCTGCATTGAAGCATTTAAAATAAAATATATATAAAAATATATATGCAGTGGTATAAATTGGCCCTTATAGTAGTCACTGCTACATTAATGTGCACATTTCCATATTTTTTTTTCTTTCTGTAGCATTATAGATTCTTCGGCCTCTGCTAGTAGTTTTTCCCTTGCCCCACGTACAGCCCGTCTGCGTCCGTCAGGTGTTTTATTTTCTACACTCTTTTTTTCCTCATAGCCTCAAACACACACCCTGGAGAGTCAGATTCACAGTGACCAGTAACTATTCCAGCTATGCCATTGACGTCAATCGTCATTTAAGAAAGTCCGTGTCACGCCCCTTTCTTCGCTCCTGCCAAAGGCCTACAGCCAGCAGCAGCTTTTTCAAGAATTAAAAGCAGATTCTGTCTAAGAATGAGGAAACATAATCCAGATAACAGTTTGGCAATAAATCTGATTTTCTCACTTGCATGTCTAATGGTTGCACGTAGCAGAAATATCCCATATTGTACGTTTTCTTATGTCTTTCTTAAAGTAGAGGGCCACCCTAAAAAAAAAAAAACTAGCATAAAAATGCTCCTAAAAATGTAAAAAAATAAATTTTTTTTTTTTTTTTTTTTTCACTTACCTGAAATGCCTGTTGCTAGGCAGATCTTCCTAATCTGCCACTTCCTACACCGCGGTGATCTTCAGTCTTCTCCTCCTCGTGTTGTCTTCTGGGGAAGGTGGCGCGGTGTGTTCTGGGAACTGTGTGTGTCCCAGAACATAGCCGGCCATTCGCAAAGCGCTGCGCGACTCGCGCATGCGCAGTAGGAAACGGGCAGTGAAGCCGTAAAGGCTCCGCTGCCTGTTTCCCTTTACTTAGACCCGATGCGGTGGACGGATCGGCCGCGGGCGGACGACATCGCGGGCACCCTGGGCAGGTAAGTGTGCTTATTAAAAGTCAGCAGCTACAGTGTTTGTAGCTGCTGACTTTTACATTTTTTTTTTTTTCAGCTGGACCTCCTCTTTAACTTCTGCAATCTGAGCGCTGCTTGTAGTCTTTACTTAGTCTATAATACTTTGATAAAGCAACAGTGGTCTAGGAGTAAAGGGGGGGAAAAACAGCTGCTGGGGTTACAAAGTTGGTGGCTTGTAAGTCAGTTTTTCAGGCGGACCTGATCGGAGCCTCCATTCACTCCTATGGAGCGGCAGATACTGACACCCGCTGCTATCCGATCCTGTTCGTGAAATTCAGACCCTATTTTCCATCCGTTTGGCGGATCGGATGAAAATGGACAGGAGGTCTGTTTTCGTCCGATCTCCCTATAGAGGAAAGCGGGACTCTGACAGGTCCATCTCCGCAAAGTGAGCAGGGGCGGTCCATCCATTAAGGGCACACGGGCGCCGCCCCCCCAATCCATCACTGCCTCCCCTATCCATTTGTCTGGCCCCTTTCAGGACGCCGGCGCATGGATTCCTATGTGGAGGGGCTGTTTTTTTTTTTTTGAAGCACCCATTAGAGCCAGAGGCTCTAATAGGATTCAATATAGGGTGGGCTCGGGTCGAAGAGAGTGTGCTCCGAGCCCACCCAGGTGTGTTACAACAGGGAATCAATATTCGCTGTTGTAACACTGATCCTCCTCCCGGCCAGTTGGTTTTGACACCGGTCACCCGGTTGGCTGTAAGGACAGGCGATCCTATTGGACAATAGAAGGATGGTTTTATAAAATACGTGTCCAAAAGTGGTAAGCTGCAGCAGCAGGGGTGGATCAGTATCAGACATTTGTAAATTTGATCTCCAGTTTGGTGATTTTTGCCTAGGCTGTGATGACGTCATCAGTCTGCTGCAGGCAGGAGGTAACAATCCCTCTGTCTCCCCCTCCCTCAGTGATCACACTATAAGTTGCAGGAAAGAAAATCGCTTGTTTAACCAATCAACAGTTACTCCCTTCCACGGAGCTATTGTGTTCTCCCGGCAGGGGAGGCACGCTCGAGCCATCCCTACCAGGAGAACAGAGTGATTATAGCTAGCAGCTATAGCCACTGGCAATAATCGCATCCTAAAAGCCAACATGTTGCTTGCACCCAAGTCGATCAATAGATCGACTTGGCTACAATCAGCCTGCCCATACACAGTTCGAATCTCGGCCGGTTCAAAACATTAATGGCCAGCTTAAAGTGTCACTAAGCCCAATACTCTGCAGTCACTATATCTGGTCTCCCACAGTACACAGAACATGGAAATGCAATTATCTTAGTAAATATAGTAAATATAAACTGCTAAATACCTTTTCTCATCAGCAGTATATAGCAGTCTTGTGACGTCTATCAGTGTCTGGTTTAAGCGTGTAGGAGGAGTTTTCATGCTCCTCTGATGGTCCTATGAGGCTGCAGGACCCCTGACCCTCTGTCTGGGCAGTGATGATTGGCCTTGTGCTGATCACATGCACCCTCCTAAGAACAAAAAAAAAACTTTCTAGAAATGCACACCAAACTGAGCATGTGCAGAGTGCCCCCAAGGCTCTGTGTTATCAAGAGATAGATTGGGGACTGTGGAAGAAGGGGAGGATCAGAGAAGACAGGACTACATAGCCTTTCTACACAATACAGAGGATCAATCCAATAGGTCGCACAGTGAGTATAACAATCCTGCTTTACTGCATAGACAGACTGATTTACTGTTGTGGGTTTAGTAACACTTTAACAAGTCACAAGACAAACACAGGCACCATGATTTACATTGGATGTATCATCTCTGAGCTGAAATCTTACTCCAGGAAGGAGATGGAGACCCTTATTGATGTCTGAAAACAAGATGGCTCCGTGCTCCTAGAGAGAAAAGTAGATGAAGGCATTGCCGGGGTAGTACTGTGATCTCTGGAAGAGGTAACAAATACCTGGAAGAATAACAATGATACATTACATAGCATAGCAGTAATATCTGATGTAAGGTCCACTATAAAGAGTATTTATACTAGGGCTGTTACTGATTAAAATTTTCGTGTTCGATTAATCGTTTTTTTTTATTTTTATCGATTAATCAACTAATTTCGATTAATTATAACGCACATACAGATCCAACTACTTTTAGCTGATCTCCTTGCATTGCAACTCTGCATTAGTCAGTGGTAAATGTGGTGTACACTATATACAATCACCCGACACTAGTTTGTTTCCACAATCCATGACTTAACTTCACAGTTCACACAAATACGTTTTAAATTCAAACTGTAGCACTGACGTCAGCCATTTTTTTTCCACAGATCTAACTAATCACTCTCACCTTATGGCATGGACCCCTGTGCAAACAGGTGGTCATGCAAGCGGGTATCAAAAGGGTTAACACGGACCATAAACTTCTCTCACGTCTCCTTAGATCTCAGCAAGGACGCCAGGTCATGGGTAGAAAGAAAGATCTAAGTGCTCACCGCTTAAGTATAAGATTGAATTTTTGTGTTCAAACACAAACTACTCACATAAAGATGATAAAAACACAGCATGTAAAGCCGACAATCGTGTTAGTTCCGTAGGGCAGCAGCGGGTGACGTCATGCGTAGCTCCTCCCCCGTACGCGTTACGTTCAATCAGAACTTCAACGTCACCGGACTCCTCCCCAGTTCCCTTCATTAGCAGACAGAGGCACTTGGGGAAGGGGGAGGAGTCCGGTGACGTCGATGTCCGTGACGTCACCGGATCTCCGACGGAACTCCCTGAAGACCCGGAAGCTGGCGGAGAGGTGAGTACCGATCAAAAGAATTTTGATCGATCAAAAAAATTAATCGATTAATTGAGGAATTAATCTTTAATTTCCACAGCCCTAATTTATACAGATTACAGGGGGTCCCCGACTTACAAACATCCGACTTACAAACGGAGGGAGACAACAGGAAGTGAGAGGAAATCCACCCCTAGGAAAGGAAATTCACTCCTGTAAAGCCCCATACACACGCTCGGACAATCCGCGGACCAGGTCGGTCGGACTTTGTCCGACGTACTTTGTCCGATGTTGGCGTTGCGTACACACGGTCGGACTACGTTGTCGGAATATCCGGTCCGGAAGAACGTCGTGACGTAAGTCGTCGTCCACGAGATTACAAAAGGGAAGTTCAGCACCACGTCAGGCACCCGTTGGGCTCCTTCTGCTGATCCCGTGTTTATCGAGAGTTAGTGGAAGTTTGGTGACTTAAGATTCGCGCTTCTCAGTTTTCAGACTCAGATCGTTACTGCTCTTCAGTTTGTGCTTGTCGTGCGTATCTGTTTATTAGTGCGTGTAGTCAGTTCGCATTTGTTGGTCATTGCGGCCTATATCTTGATATAGGACGCTTTGATTTGCACTGCTTATTGTCTGCTCGTTGCTGGTATTCACTTCGTTCTTTCAGGCCTTGCTGTTTATCGGTGCTTTCTGTTTGTCCGTTCTGACCAGCCGACCTTTTGTGACCTTCTGAGCGATGTTTCCCGTGCGTACTCGTCGCCGAGTTCGTGCTGTACGCGGAATTGGTGTCGGGCTTTTAGCTTTGACCCAAGACCCGTCCATGAACAGAGTGACGAGGAGTATGTGGACCAAGAATTGGTTGCTTCAGCGTGACCAGTTCTCGCACATGCCTTTGCTTCGTGAGATCCGGGAGAATAATCCTGATGATTTCAGGAACTTTCTCAGGATGACGGACCCCGATTTTCACCGTCTTTTGGCTTTGCTGACCCCCTTTATCAGCCGGCAGGATACCTGCATGAGACAAGCCATTACTCCGGAGCAGAGGCTTGTTGCCACGTTGAGGTACTTGGCGACAGGGAGAAGTCTTCAGGATTTGAAGTTCTCTTCAGGTATCTCTCCCCAGGCCCTGGGAATCATTATTCCAGAGACCTGTTCTGCCATCATTCAGGTCCTGCAGGAGGACTATATTAAGGTAACATTTCTACTTTACTATTCCCTTCTATGTATGCTCTGTTTGCTAATGACTTGTATTTTTGACCTCCTTCCCTAATTACCATGATTGCAATATGTTCTAATATGCTGTGCCCCTTTTCTCCTTCATGCATTTTTCCCTTCACTTACCTCACCAGCATGCTCTTCTGCCCCAATAGACACCTATGGCCTAGTCACTTAAGCAATGTCTTTTGTCTGCTGCATAGTATTGTTTGCCCCAAAACACCCCCTAAAATATGCACAAATGTTTGCTGTGTGGTTTACTTCATGTAGAGCCCCCTTTTTTTGTTCTTTTGGTGGGGGGGGGGGGGGCAAACTCATTAGGAACCCCCTCCCCCAACTGCTCTGTCAGATGGTACCAATCCTTTATCTGCTGGCTTTCCCAAGGTCAATACACACTATATACCTACCTCTTTATAGTGCGCATCTTTAGGGATGAATTCAGCAAAGCATGTAGTGCAAGGGGCTGCCTCCATACATTCCATTTCCTATTTTTTTGTCTTCTTTCCCTCCTATTAGCTTGCTTGGTAATTTAATAATGTCACACTGTGCCTGCCTTTTTTTGGGGGGGGGGGGAAATGTTATTTGATCTTTCCTGTGGCCTGCCAATAGTGTTAAGTACAGAGGGTCTGGCCAAACTAGGCCACATTATTGAGCCATTTGCCAATCAATGAAGTGCAGAGGGTTACCTGTCCACCACCCCCCCCCCCAAAACCATAGTTATTGCCAATGTCCCATCAGAAGTGGGGGGATTGATGGGGGGGTGAGTAATCTGTGAAGGGGAGCCTCTACTTTTCTGTGTAAATACTTTCCAGCCTCCAATTTTATACAATGCTCTTGTTCCAAGATGTTGATTGTCTAATCTGCTTGCAATGTTTAGGTGCAAAGTGACTCATTTTTTTTTTCTTGTTTCACTCCACAGTTCCCTTCCACGCCACAGGAATGGCAGACTGTGGCCTCCCACTTTGCCAGCCGTTGGGACTTTCCTAACTGCGGAGGGGCAATTGATGGGAAACACGTCCGCATCGTCCCACCGCCCAACTCGGGGTCCTACTATTATAATTATAAAGGGTTTAATAGTGTAGTGATGTTGGCGGTGGTGTCGGCAACATACGAGTTTATGTATGTGGACGTGGGGATGAACGGCCGGATATCGGATGGTGGGGCCATTACGCACACGGAGTTCTACTGGCGTCTCCAAAGTGGCAGTCTGTGCTTGCCACCTCCAGAGGAGAATGCCGAAGGACTCCCCTTCGTCTTTGTCGCAGATGAAGCGTTTGCGCTGACTCCCCATGTGATGAGGCCGTTCCCGATGAGGACCCTCACCCCGGACCAGAGGGTCTTCAACTACAGGCTGTCCAGAGCCAGAAGAGTGGTGGAGAACGCTTTTGGCATCCTGGCCAGCCGCTTCCGCCTGTTCCTGACGGCATTTAACTTGGCGGAATACAAACTGAACCACATAGTTCTTGCCTGTTGCATATTGCACAACTTCCTCAAAAGACATAACAGGAACTATGTGGTGCCCGTTGGCCCAGATGTGGAGGGCCCTCCAAATGCGGACCTCACAGCCCTTCGAGTGGCACGTCCAGGCTTGCCCCCTCTCAATGCCCGCGTGGTCCGGGACCAATATATGGAATACTTTGTGGGTAGGGGGGCCATTGCTCTGCCTGACGATGTGTGAGAGGCATTTTTTAATAAATCTGATATTTTAACCAACCTCTGATTTCTTGTCATTTCAGTCTTCTTTTTAGCTTATTTTACTTTGTCATTTTTTCCCTTTGCCTTCGACAGTGGTAATGCACTTTCTGGGCAAAAGGAGGTAACAGTCTCTTCTTCCCCAAAAGATTATTCTCATGTGTGTTTGCTACCTAATCTTTGGTCTAGAGAAGGTTTGTCCTGCATAACTGACACCCAAAATACTCCTTTTCAGCACCAGGTCTGACATGTGTGTATTCTCCAAAATGCTGTGCTCCGTGTTTTCGTCCAAAGCACTGTGGGTGTCATTTACATAAGTCAAATCCGCTATGCTCTACAAGTGCATTGAAAAAGTTCCCTGGGAAAGGAAATTGCAGTGCAAAGTGGATTTGCCTTTAGTAAATAACACCCATTGCCCCCCATATCCTTTACATTTTACATACATAATGCATTGTTTTATTTAAATAAGGAAGCCACACATTTTGAAAAATAAAAAAGTTTACTTGGAAAACATTCACAAGTGCGTTTACAATCTTCACGCCAAAACTGACAACATCTTGGTTATTTACAACATTATTTACAAAGATTACGCAATTGGTAAAACCAGGCATGGAGCTAAGCAGAACCTATGAAGTAGGAAAGTTCAACTTTGTAAAGTGAAGACAAGATCAGACATGACTATATGTTCAAAGTGTGTTTGATCTTGCCTTCATCACATGGGGGGGTCACCCCCGAAAAGTGGAAATTTGGAACATGCACACAATTTGGGACTGAAAATGGTCATTAGATGGTAAAACACATGCCTAGAAGCTTCAAAAGTGCCATTTTCCATCATGGGGATGAATGGACGTTTTTTGGGGGTGCAACCCCTTCACCACAACCACTTTCGTAGTTCGTAAAGTGTTTGCACCCCCAAAAAAACGTTGCCATTCATCCACCATGATGGGAGCTAGCACATGTGGACACAATGTGTGCATGTTCCAAATTTCACACAGTTTTTAAGTTGCAAATGTGTTCAGAAGCTGGCACAAATGTGTGTAAATTACTTGGTGCTTTTTCATATTTTTCCTAAAACATCAATGATGTTCTTCAATTTTTGTTGAACATCATTGATGTTTTGCTTTATGTAATCTAGATCTCGATTGCAGACCATTATCTCTCCGATGAGTACGTGGGCACTCTCTGTGGTAAAGTGCGATTTTTCTTCCACAACATCCACGTCACCTAAAAACCACAAACAAACAAAAATGGGGTGTTGGAAATGAGGCAGCCATACATGGATTAGCTTACCAGTAGCTGTGTTCTCCCACACTCACCTGTTGTGGTGACAATTTCTCCAAGTTCGATGATCTCTCCTTCCTCCTCCTCCTCCTCTGCTTCTGCTCTTTCCCCTTTTTTGGGAGGTGTTGGTTTGGGGGTTTCCTCAGACGGCCCAAGTTTTCGCTCCCCTATGAGAATGTCCAAAAGGAAGATTTAGCAACACAAACTATTGAGGGCAGAAATAGGAAATGACAAACATTGCTTGAAAGTGACGGACACTATTTTAGTTTGGCCAGTTACAAATGTCAACTACATGAATGTAGTCACTTTGTAAAGGTGCTAAACTGACTAGCTTTTTGGTAGAAGTTTGTGTGATGGAGACCCCCCTCTAGTATCCACTGGAGCACATGTGTGGAAAAGGCTAATAAAAAGGGGGTTTGGGTGTCCCAGCACTAGTGCTCTCGAGTCCAGATGGGTAAACAGCTACTGGGTGACCTCTCCTTTACATTGAATAAATTGGCTTTACATTCTGGATGACATTTCTAGGGAGAACAAACTTCCTTTCCCCCAAAAAAACACCAAACATCGTATTATAAGTGGCCGCACGATCGAGGTTGCGTACGATCGAATGGACACACACACGACCATGACAGTGGCAGAAAGATCGAGGCTGAGTACGATCGAATGCACAGACGAACATGAAAGTGGCCATTTTGGAATGTACAACTTTGTAAAAATCAAACCACATGGAGCAGTATGCAAGCAAGAAATCAAACACAAAACACAACTACTTACTTTTTTGAAGAATTCTCTTGATCTTTCTGTACTGATCGGCCTCCCTCAGTTTCAGGTCTGACCAGCGTTTCCTCAGTTGCTCCTTGGATCGTTGTACCCCAAAATGATTGTACAGCCTTCTCACAACTTTAGACATGATCTTGGCCTTGCGGACATTGGGGTTGAGGTAAGGCCCATACTTCCCATCATAGTCGCTCCTCTTTAATATGTCCACCATCTCCAACATTTCTCCAAATGACATATTGGAGGCCTTGAATTTCAGGCTCCGGGATCGGGACATTTCTGCCTCCGGCCTTTCCTCGTCCTCCTCCTCGTTGGGGGGATATTTGGGGCGCACCTGCTGTGTCCCCGCCATGTGCTCTCCCCACTGCGCCGTAAAGAGAAGGGGTGGGGAATAGACGAGAAAGATCGTCAGGGGCGGGCGGAGTTTGACGCATGCGCACTGTATATAAAACGTCACACGCCTGTGTCGTAGCCACGATCTGGGAGACGAGGGGAGAGAAAGCTCACGCACGAGACGATCGCTACAAACGAAGGTACAATTTGACGTTGGTACATAACTAGCCTAGACTGATTAGAACTTGAGGCTTCTTTATGGAGAAGATTAGGAGAGTTTAGGCTGACATTATTTATATTGTTTTGTGTGGCGTTGTGTCTTGCAGAGGTGATGGAGGCGTTCTACAACGTGAGCTTTCTCCCACACTTCATTGATAAATACCGGCAATTCCCCCTCTTATGGCAGGCAAAACACAGGGATTATAGCAACAGACCAAAGAGGTACGCAGCCCTGCTGAAACTGGTGGCATTTGTAAAGCCTACCCTGCCCATGGCAACCGTCGCAAACTTAAAAGTGAAGATAAACAACATGAAGACTACCTATTTCCGGGAGCGCAATAAGGTCCTGAAGTCACAAGCATCTGGAGCTGCAGCAGCTGATGTCCATGTCCCCACGCTCTGGTACTATGACAGGCTCCACTTTCTCAAAGACCAGGCTACTGTCAGGAAGTCACTCTCGACTCTTCCTTGCACGCGTCCTTCCACGCACGCCACCCCTGATGAGGCTTCCGAGGACCAACCTGGGCCTTCCAGTCAGGAATATGTGCAGGTGCCCAGCTTGTTCCAGGTATAGTAGTTTTGGAACCAGTTTGTTGAATAATGAATGATGTTCAGTTAATTCAGGATCCCCAATTGCTTATTTCCTAACGTGATTGACATATCAACAGACAGTGGTGTGGGAGACATTTTTGGGAAGAATCTAAACTGCAGGGCTGAGAATTGTATGGTTTTGTATTTGAAAACATTTTGCAACAGTCACTAGATGAGAATTGTGTGTGTTTGATGAACAAATAACTGAAACTATGTCCCTTTTTCAGACACAGGAAGACCTCAGCCAGGAGGTGGCTGTGGAAGGTGGCAGTCAGGAGGAGGCAGGGGGTAGTGGCAGCCAAGAGGGGGGTAGGCGTAGGAGCCTGACTGTCTCCCAAGTCTCTCCCCTCCGCCTTCCCTACAGAAGGGCGAAAAACATGGGGGAGGTGGGAGAGTCAGCGCTCCAGCTGATAAAAGATGCCTCAGCCTCCCTCTATGCCACACCCACCTACGAGGAGGCCTTTGCCTCCTTGGTTACAAGTAAATTTACGGGTATGGAGGCGGGGCAACGCAGCATGTGTGAGGAGGTCATCCTCAAAATACTAAATGAGGGGATGGCTGGGGAGATGACTCCCCTCACACATGTTTGCGAGAGTGACCTTGCTCCGCCTCCTCCTCCTCCTTCTGCCACCCCACCAGCACCACGGCGTGGAAGGAAGCGTACAAGGAAGACAAGAGAGTGACAACCTGGACTCAGTCTGGTCTGAGAGAAGATGGAGCCTCTCGTAGTACCAGAGCCTGGGGACCTAGATGGCATCTGCTGCAGTTCCGGATGTTTTGGACTTCAGGACCAGATTGCGCTCCCTTATTATTTAGATAGGTAGTCTTCATGCCCCCAATTGTTTAAGTCTGTAAAATGATGGTTGCCATGGGTGTCCAAGGCTTTGCAAATTCCCCAAGTTTCACCATGGCTGCGTTCCTCTTTGGTCTGTTGCTGAGACCTAAATAAAGGTTTTTTTGATTTGAAATAATCATTGACTATTGTGTTTTACTTTTCTACAATGACAGTTTTTCTTTGAGTAGGCAGGTACATTTCACTAATCCTAGAATTAACAAGGGGCACCAACAACCAACAAACTCCTAGTAAATGTAAGCAAGAAATACAAATGTTAATAATGTGGTTTTGCTAAGTTGAGACATACAAACCCCCTCCAAAAAAAAAAAAAATCTCCTTCAAATATGTATTCCCCCAAAAAAAAAAAATCATGGTAAAAAAATAAGAAAGATTGTATTACGATCTGAGTAAAAATAAACATGTAGTGTATAAATGCTGCAAAGTAATAAAGAAGTAAGTTTGTGAGAAGTGCGGGTGAATAGGAGCAGCTAAAACATGTCATTCTTGTTGCATTGTAAAGAAAAAGAGAATGCGCTGCATTAAAGACATTTTAACATTGCAGCGTGACGAATGTGCTGTGTCGATTAGGAAAGGTAGTTTTACCTGACCGAGCGCTTCCGTCACAGAATTTCTTCTGAGCATGCGTAGCACTTTGTCCGTCGGACAAGCGTACACACGCTCGGATTTGGTGTGATCGGACCGGGTTGACGCGAAATCTTTCCAGCAGGAGATAAGACTTTGTCCGACGGACAAACCGACGAACACTGTCCGATGGTGCATACACACGGTCTGATTTTTCAACAACCTTGTCCGATCGGACCAAATTGATGAAAAAGTCCGACCGTGTGTATGGGGCTTTAGAGTTAATATGGGAAAAAGGTGTCTCCACTGATGCTTTATCACCAGTCCATGCTTCCCTAACAACCCAAAATTTTCAAAATCCAATTGTCATTGGGACAGAAGGTGAGGTGAAATCTTCTGGGGCAGAGACAGCAAAACAAATGTTACAGGGGTGATAACCCTTCTCTATGTTATCTAAAAAACTTAAAAATAGATTTTTTTTGGCTGGACCTACACTTAAAAAATGTCCCTGTTCCGACTTACAAACAGATTCAACTTAAGAACAACCCTACAGTCCCTATCTTGTTTGTAACCCGGGGAGCCCCTGTATTGGTTGCACCTAAAAAGGAGTTTTAGAACTCTTTAGACCTGGAAGGAGACTTTTTTTTTTTTTTTTTTTTACCCAAGGATAGCTATGCAAATACGATCTCCAGAATACATTTTCTGTCTCCTAGCTTGACAAGCGATGCCTTTAGGTGTCACAAGATAATTACAAACAATCATGACACTTCACTTTGATATGATGCTGTAGGTGATGCCGGAGAGGTCAGTGTGGCCTCCGTGTGACTCCCTCTCATTGCATTTCAGTCATTACAGCGATTTCCCTTCATATCCCTTATAGTGAATTTAGTGCCGGCAGCGGCTTGAAAATACATTTTGCAACTGGTTGGTAAAGGTTTCTGCACTTCACACTTATTTCATAAGCCCCATTTACACCTGTGATCAATCAAATAATAAAAAAACGGACATGTATCACAGGCTTCAATACCACTTGGGAGTGGATATGCTCTGAAATAACCTGTATTTTTTTTTTAGTTCTGTTCATATGCTGTATGGATGCAATGGGGTCAATTCACTAAGAGTTAAATAACGGACAATAAAATATTATTTTATTCATGCAGTAATTTATCGCATTGAGCTGGTTGCCAAGGAGCGGGCTGGAAAGCCGACCACCGCGTTCTTAAAGCGGGAGGTCCACCGTTTTATTTTTTTTAAAAGTCAGCCGCTACAAATACTGCAGCTGCTGGCTTTTAAAATATGGACACTTACCCGTCCAGTGCCTTGCGGCTTCACTTCCCGGTCCCCTACTGCGCATGCGCGAGTCGCGCTGCGCAATAAGGATGCTCCCTGCTGTCTCTGGGATCCATGTGTTGCCCAGCAGACAGCGGGGGGGGGGGGGGGGGGGTGACAGGAAGTGGCGTAAATACCCGCAGATTCTGCAGCTATCTATGCCCGGAAGTGGGTGCAGATACCTGTATTATACAGGTATCTGTACCCCCCTGAAAGGTGCCAATTGTGGCACCAGAGGGGGGGAGGGGGTTCCGATGAGCGGAAGTTCCACTTTAGGGTGGAGCTCTGCTTTAACAATGGATGACTCATCAGCTGTCAGCATGTTTCCCCACTGACAGCTGAATGTTAAAAAAAAAAACATGCTGGCAATTGAAAATGATGGGGAAAAAAAAAACAGCATGTGACCCACCCCCCCCCCCCCCCTCCAATGCAAACCAGGCCCTTCGGGTCTGGTATGGATTTTAAGGGGAGCTCCATGACAAAATTTAAAAAAGAAATGGCGTGGGGTTCCCCCCAAAATCGATATCAGACCCTTATCCGAGCAATGCGGCCTGGCAGACCAGGAAAGGGGGAAGACGAGCGAGTACCGCCCCCCCTTCCTGAACCACCCCAGGCCACATGCCCTCAAACATGGGGGGGGGGGGGGATGTGACGGCTAGCTTTAGGTGATTCAGTCAGTGCTTTATCTAATGAGCCATAGAACATAAGTAATTCAGAGGTGTCAGTAATAAAAGAGATAAATGGCCCTCTTTTCTTGAGTTCCCAGCTCCTCTTACTTGCCATTGCCATTACAAGAGGGTCTCGTTGTCTCTTTTGGATTTTTCACTTGTGAAATATAGTGAAGCAGAAGGTAAAGCTGGAGATCGGTGAAGGAGTCTCTGAGAAATACAGGAAGCCCATGGTTGATCAGAGGTCCACCCATAACTAGCATCTATGTTTACAGCTGATATCGATCAAGTTACATACTGAGACAATTAGGACCATTCACCTTCACCCGTGCCATGTCTTCCACCTGGCATCCCCCTTGGGGGTACCTGTGTTCATCTTCTCCCCCTCAGCTCCCGTGCCATACTCTGGCTGCTGCCGTCCATTTGGGGGTTCAGCGATGGAAACTCTGGTTTCGTTCATTGGTAAGTATTGGGCCGCTTTGTTCTGGCCCATTCTGCCACTGTTCTTACATTTACCACTGTGACACATCTTTTTGTCTATTTAGATACACTTCATCCGCATCCACCCCTGATGAGCGAGCAATGATCACGCGAAACGCGCGTCGGGTTTTCTGATGCGCGCATTGTATAATGTTTGTATCAATTTGATTTATTCTTTTTACTATGTGCAAATCCATTGGCTGAGCCAGTATGCTATATTATCCATGTATGTACAATTATTTTAATAAACATTTATACTACTATTAATCATGTTACTCAGTGGCTTATGCCTCGTACACACGAGCGGACTTTCCCGCGGGAATGTCCGGCGGACAATCCGCCCGTGTGTGGGCGCCGGCGGACTTTTTGGCGCCAAAAGTCCAGCGGACTAGGTTTTAAGCTTTGTTTTAAAATTGTCCGCTGAACTTGGCAGTCCGGCGGACAATCCCGCGGTTAGTATGCTGGTCCGCCGGACTTTTGGAAATGAACGGACTTTCCGATGATTTAGAACGTGACTTCAGGTAGACGGGGCTAGCGAAGGCAGTGAATGCCGCCGCGCTAGCCCCGTCACCTGGCATGGATTTAAAGGGAATCCCTACGCTGAAAAAATGGCATGGGGGTCCCCCCCCAAATCCATCTCAGACTCTTATCCGAGCACGCAACCTGGCCGGCCAGGAAATGGGTGGGGACGAGCGAGCGCCCCCCCCCTCCTGAGCCGTACCAGGCCGCGTGCCCTCAACATGGGGGGTGCCCTGGGGAAAGAGGGGCCGTGTGGCCCCCCCACCCCAAAGCACCTTGTCCCCATGTTGATGAGGACAAGGGCCTCTTCCCGACAACCCTGGCCGTTGGTTGTCGGGGTCTGCGGGCGGGGGGCTTATCGGAATCCGGGAGCCCCCTTTAATAAGGGGGCCCCCAGATCCCGGCCCCCCACCCTATGTGAATGAGTATGGGGGGTCTTCTCGCCGGACTCCTCTGCTATTTTACCTAGCTCTTTTACCGAGCAGAGGAGGGTGGTTTCGATCTGCCTTCGGGGGTCTTCCGGGGTCTCTTCTGTTCTTGCCGCTGTCGTCGCTTTCTGCGTCACACGCTCGGAAAGTCCGGCGAAGCCCCGCTGGAAGGTCCGGCGGTTTGTCCGCGGGAAAGTCCGAGCGTGTGTACGGGGCATTACTGTGACCACATCATTTAAAGTCCCGGGGCGACTCTCCTTTTTCTGTATATGTATATAGGGATGGAGGCGTATCACTGGTGACTGCAGACCTTTTATTTTGTAGCATTCCAGGCAGCATTGTAGGCTAATCCTTCATCATTTTTAAACCATTGGTATGAATTTCTTGTCAGAAAGATTGACATGAAAACCAGAAAATCTGCTAAAAATGTAACACAAACAGCTACCTAAATTTAGAAAGCTTTAAAATAGATTTTCTTGCTAAAAATAGTAGTTGTTGAAACAAGGAAAGAACAGAGATGTTCATTGTAGTGGCATTTTCACACCTGCACCCTCGTCTCTTGTGAAGAGGATATGAGGCTTCTCCAGGTACACAGTTCACACTCGTGGTTCTGGTCTGGAGGCTCTGAAGATCGAAGGGTCTTCAGGGACTGGGAAGAATGTGGCTGAGGTTATAGGGATGTCAGAAGGAACATGGAAAAGGCTCATGACATTGGGAGTGATAAATGTTCCCGGTGTGCAATGAGAGAGTGTCAAGTTCACAGACGACATAGGCCAGAGGACAGAAATACACACACACGCCATGGTGAGAGTGGCATTCAGCAATGCCCCACTGACCTGCAAGTGTCGGTTGCCTTTTCAGAGCTGTTTGTTGATGATTAAGCACAAGATGTATGTGTGGAACGCGTCTACGTGACCACAGTTTGGTGTCTTTGGTGTTATCCTTGTGAACAATAAAAGGCAATCAGAAGTTCTGCATGTTCAGCCATTTCTTTATTCTTTCCAAGTTTCCCACCGAGGCGGGCCGGGGCTGGGCACCCCATGAGATATTCCAACCAGTTCCATCTCATACACCTGGAGCAGTGGTTCTGTTTCTTGTATAATAGCTTCTAACTTCAGCTTGTTCAATTAAGCTTTGACAGAGGCGGCTCTAGGCTTTGGGAGGCCTTAGGCAAATCTTAAACATGAGGCCCCACTCATGCCCAAAATGGGAAAAATAATTAAAGCAATAGAAATTAACTGTATAAATTGCATGATATTACCTTCAACTGTAACACACACATCAGGCGAATTAGGCGGCCGTGAGGCCCCTAGGAGTGCGAGGCCTTAGGCGACCGCCTAATTTGCCTAATTAGAGAGCCGCCTCTGAGCTTTGACAATAAAACCTGGAAACTGATTGGTTTCTATGCTGAGCTGCGCCAGATTTTGTACCCTCCAGTGTTAGTAAATCAACCCCTAAGTAAGCATTCAGTTTGCAGTGTAAACAGCCTCTATTTTTTGATAAGCCGCACAGCACAGCACAGCACAGAATCACTTATTTATTATTTATTTATTACAGGTATTTAACCGCTTCAGCCCCGGAAGATTTTACCCCCTTCCTGACCAGAGCGCTTTTTGAGATTCTGTACTGTGTCGCTTTAACTGACATTTGCGCGGTCGTGCGACGTGGCTCCCAAACACAATTGACGTCCTTTTTTTCCCACAAATACAGCTTTCTTTTGGCGGTATTTGATCACCTCTGCGTTTTTTATTTTTTGCGCTATAAACAAAAAAAGAGCGTCAATTTTGAAAAAAAAATGATTTCTTTTACTTTTTGCTATAATAAATATCCCCCAAAAATATATAAAAAAAATATTTTTTCCTCACCTTAGGCCGATATGTATTCTTCTACATATTTTTGGTAAAAAAAAATCACAATAAGCGAATATTGATTGCTTTGCGCAAAAAAGTTATAGCGTATACAAAATAAGGCATAGTTGTATGGCATTTTTATTAATATGTTTTTTTTTTTTTATTAGTAATGGCGGTGATCTGCGATTTTTATCGGGACTGCAACATTATGGCGGACACAGAATTTTTTTTACACTATTTTGGGACCATTGTCATTTATACAGCGATCAGTGCTATAAAAATGCACTGATTACTGTGTAAATGACACTGGCGGGGAAGGGGTTAACCAATAGGGGGCGATGAAGGGGTTAAGTGTGTCCTAGGGAGTGATTCTAACTGTGGGGGGGGGGGGGTGGGCTTCAACTCACATGACAGCGATCACTGCTCTCGATGACAGAGAGCAGTGATCTCTGTCATGACACAAGCCAGAACGGGGGAAATGCCTTGTTTACATAGGCACTTCCTCATTCTGCGGCTCCGTGACACGATCGCCGGGAGACCGGCGGACATTGAGTCCGCTGGTCTCGCGGGCACGGTCACGCTGTATGCGGCGGGCACACGCCTGCTATCCCCGCCTCTTAAAGGGGACGTACAGGTACGCTCATTTGCCCACTGCTGCCATTGTGCCGACGTATATCGGCGTGCGTCAGTCGGCAAGTGGTTAAATAGTGGCTTCAATTTACACAGCGCTTTGCATACTGTACATTCACATCAGTCCCTGCCCACCAGGTCCCAATCTCACGTGCATGCACAAACACACACACACATACTAGGGCCAATGTCTTTTGAGTGTGCGAAGAAACCAAAGTACATGGAGGAAACTCATGCAAGCACATAGAGAAAATGCAAAACTCCATGCAGACAGTATCCTGACCAGGATTTGAACTCCAGAACTTTTAAATTTGGTTTCAATCGTTTTTTTAACACTCCAATTAAAGTCGACTTGAATTGACTTTTTACATTTGAAATATTCCCTGGGAAGCATTTGCAGTTGACTGACTTGAATTTCTGTTCTCGAGGCAAAAGGACTGCAAAACTAGAGCTTTTACAAGGCCTCCCACCTCCTCTTGGCTTTTAAGTTCCTATTTATCAAGGACAATGCAACAAGAGGAGTGAGACAAAACTTCAGCATGGACGGGAACAGAGCCAGGATCTCCGACAGAGAGATCTTGCAGCTGGACCCTTGAAAAGATACAAAAAGGGGAAGACTCAGCCTACCAGACTCCAGCTGAAACCACAAAATTCATGTGGACCTAACTCTGGAGTGGAGGGATACTAAAGTGTACCTTTCACTATAGAAATTGCTGTTTCCAAATTATTTTGTACGGTGCAAACTCCATGGCTTTACTTTTCCTTCAGTAATTACTGAGTCATTGATTAGGAGAACTTGATGCGCATTCTTGACCCAGATTGGTGACCTACAAAGGTATGAACCAAGGACGGGGAGTTTGCACCTTCATCCTATTTTCCTGTACCGACACGTTCCCTTTGAATACTGTAACTGGAAAGATAATTATGTAAGGGTTCTTTGTATTAGGAGCTGTAATAATGTGGAATAGTCTTCCATAAGCGCTAGTTCTAGCCAACTCTCTATAGGGCAGTGGTTCTCAACCTCAGTCCTAATTACCCCCAACAGGCCATGTTTGCAGGTTTTCCTTTATCTTGCACAGGTGCTTTAAATCAGAGTCAGTGGCTTGGTATTTTGGACAGCTATTTTATCTAAGGGAAATTCCCAAAACATAGCCTGTTGGGGGTAATTAGGACTGAGGTTGAGACCCACTGCTATAGGGCTATTCAAGTAACTTCCAGTAAAATAACACTTTCGTTCTCATTTGATCATAAAATTTATTGTAAAGACGTACAGATACGCACACGTGAACAGACATCAAAGTGGAAACCTGGATGTGTTTTGCACAGAGTGCTTAACCGCTTTCAGACCGGACCATTTTGCTGGCTTAAGACCAGACCGCTGTATGCGATTCGGCACTGCGTCGATTTAACTGACAATTGCGCGGTCGTGCGACGTGGCTCCCAAACAAAATTGACGTCCTTTTTTTCCCACAAATAGAGCTTTCTTTTGGTGGTATTTGATCACCCCTGCGTTTTTTATTTTTTGCGCTATAAACAAAAAAAGAGCGAAAATTTTGAAAAAAACACATTATTTTTTACTTTTTGCTATAATAAATATCCCCAAAAATATATAAAAAAATGTTTTTTTCTCAGTTTAGGTCGATACGTATTCTTCTACATATTTTTGGTAAAAAAAAATCGCAATAAGCGAATATTGATTGGTTTGCGCAAAAGTTATAGCGTCTACAAAATAAGGCATAGTTTTATGGCATTTTTATTAATATTTTTTTTTTACTAGTAATGGCGGCGATCAGCGATTTTTATTGTGACTGCAACATTATGGCGGACACATCGGACATTTTTGGGACCATTGTCATTTATACAGCAATCAGTGCTATTTAAATGCACTGATTCCTGTGTAAATGACACTGGCAGTGAAGGGGTTAACCACTAGGTGGCAGTGTAGGGGTTAAGTGTTCCTAGGGGCGTGTTACTAACTGTGGGGGGGCGTGGCTGTGATTTAGTGAACACTGATCTCTGCTCCAATCACAGGGAGCAGAGATCAGTGTCACTAGTTGCTAGGCAGAACGGGGAGATGCTGTTTACTTCCGCATCTCCCCATTCAGCCTTCCCGCAAGACGGGTATCCCCGTGGCAATCGAGTCCGCGGGACCGCAAAAGGAAGTGAGAATTTCAGACAAACGGGATGGCATGCAAACGGGATGGCACGGCGGCAATCTTAAAGGGGATGTACCTGTACGCCCTTTTGCCTGCCCGTGCCATTCTGCCGACGTACATCGTCGTGCGGCGGTCGGGAAGTGGTTAAAGGGGTTGTAAAGGTTCGTTTTTTATTTTCTAAGCTAGTGCATTGTTGGTTCACTTACCTTTTCCTTCAGTTTCCCTTTTAAATTTTTTTTTTCTTTGTTTTCTTTGTCTGAAATTCTCACTTCCTGTTCCTCCTCAGTAAGCTGTTCAGTAAGCTGTTCTGGCTGACTAAACACCGCTCGGATGATGGTGTGAAGTTTACTGAGGACAAACAGGAAGTGAGAAATTCAGACAAGGAAAAAAAACATTTAGGCCCCTTTCACACTGGGGCGGTTTTCAGGCGGAACAGCGCTAAAAATAGCGCCTGTACACCGCCTGAAAAAACCGGCCCCATTCACTCCAGTGTGAAAGCCGGCGGACCCATATGGTCATGTTGGCCATATTAGGTCAATGATGTCTGTAGCGGCCCCATTGGCTTTGAGTAAATAACGAGAGGAGAGCTTCTGACGGGTGCAGTGCGTTTATTCTTTTGCCTCAAAGATGTGCATTAAGGTTGAACACCACAGAGGTTAATCTTTTGACTCCTTAAACACTTTAAAGCCCCATACACACGGTCGGATTTTCCGATGGATTCTGTCCTATCGGACAATGTTGTCAGAAATTCCGACCGTGTGTAGGCTCCATCGGACAGTTTCCATCGGATTGTCCGACGGACAAAGTTCTATCTCCTGCTGGATAGATTTTTCGACAACAAAGTCCGATCACACCAATTCCGATCGTGTGTAGCGAATTCCGACGGACAAAGTGCTACGCATGCTCAGATCACATTACAAGACCAAAGCTATTGGCTACTAGCCTCTACGTAGTCCCGTCGTAGGCAACAAACGTCACCACGTTCAGAATGATCGGATTTTCCGACAACTTTGTCTGACCGTGTGTACGCAAAACCAACATCGGACAAAGTACGACGGACATGATCCGACGGACCTGGTCCTCGGATAATCCGAGCGTGTGTATGGGGCTTTAGTGCCATTTGTACCATAAGCACTATTTGCACTATATGCACCGTGAAAACTTGCTCTGCTTGCCAAGGGGTGCAAAACTTTAAACTTTAGAAAACTTCCAAAGACTATCTCCTTCCCATGAGGTGCTGCTGCTTGCCTGGATGCTGAATAAATGAGAAAAGCCCCTTGCAAAACTATAGGAAGCAGGAAGTGTCTGGTGATTAAAACATTCCCCAGGGGAACAACAGTAAGGCAATAAAGGTTCCACCTGTATTCAGTGCTGAACAAAGATTTAAAGTGACAAGCGGCCAGTTACAATGTCACAAGCATCCCTGCCCCTTTGTATTTGTGCCACTGCGAGGTAGTCAACCTTCCACCTGCAGCCCAGCACGGCCACTAACTGCTGGGTTCAGAACAAACCCAAGCTCATCCCTAATGCTCAAGATGCCTACATCATAATTTGCTGATCGTGTGACTTTATAGGTCATCTGAGAATGATAATTGTACTTCCCACCTCAGAACATGGAGAGAACTGAGTGTTTCTGGATGATAGCAGGCTATAGACCTATACAATGAATAAGGGTCCTCACAGATGGACTGTGTCCGGTCCATTCAGCAGGGGATCCGTGAATACATCTCATGCTGAATCAGAGGAGAACATCCATGTGACATCGGTGACCATTTTTTTTTTTTCATGCTTTATGACCGGAACCTTTCCGGACCCATGTTAGATCTACTGTATGGGTGGCTGGATGAAAACAGATGTGTGTCCATTTACATCGGACTACCTCCAATCCATCATCTTTAGGTCCAATGTTTTTCCGGACTTAGATGTAAATGGACGCATGTCTACGTACATACACCCAGTAGTGTATTTAGGTTTTGTGCTGCCCTAGGCTTGACTAAACTCGTGCACCTCCTAATTTAAATATGACCCACCCCTTCCTGTCAAGGCCACACCCCTTGTTGTTTAAGACCCGCCCTGAAATTTTCGAGTGGGCACATTAGTTCTGAAGGCTGGGGGAGGCAATGGATTCCCTTAATTTGCATAGAATTCCTCTCACTTCCTGTTTGGCTATGGGGCAGGAAGTGAAGGGAAATCTCTGCAATGGGACAGGGATGGTAAAAATAAGCTGATAGGGGCTATAACCCTCCCTTACTCTATCCAAAATTAAAAAAGTCTTGACTATAGTTCTACTTTAAGCACAAATTTCTGATAATTTTATGGAGAGGACTAAGAAGATATAACCATGCCAATGGAGCAGCAGAAAACATAGCACAGTGGGGAAGGTTTGTGGTCCAGGATAAGAGGACAGTCAAAATTAGAAGTGGGCGCCCCCCCCCCCCACACACAATTGCAGAATGCCGGCCGCTCACATACCCGCTTTAGGGGGGCGCTAGACTTATTTTCCTCTCAGCCCAGTCCGCCCCATAAGACTGGCGCTACGCTAACAGTGCAAGCCGACGGGTACTCTTTCCGTGCTGCCCCCCTGCAAAGTTCTGCCCTAGGCCAGGATACAGCGTTGCATACACCCGCCCATAGATTTACATGGAGTTTCCAATCAGTTATGCCTCAAAAACTGATAGATGGACCCGATTAGACCGCCCACATGAAAGAAATCTAAGGAAAATGTTAACTTTTTTTATGGCAACATTGCAAAAACATATATACTGAAATGAATTCTAGTTTCCTTATAATAAATGGTCCACTTCAAATAGATTATCCTTTTACTGGAAGGCTTTGATAGTTGTATACAATTCCCAGGTGACAAAAAATCCTTTTCTTAGAAAGACAAACTACGCAGTTGACAACCTGCAGCCTTGTACTGGAATCATCTGGCACCACAGTCAAGGTGAAGTCATGGGATAAGCTTATCACTTCTTACTGAAACCTAAACCATGAAGCAATCGAGTAAACCACACAGCTCATACGTGTGACCTGCTTCTTGTCAGCAATGAGGGCTTCTGGCTTATCAAGAGGGGGTCACATGATCAACAAGTGGTTTATTGTCATCAGAATTCTGGGAAATGAGTAACAGCTTTGTGTCATTTGATGGTAGCCACTCCATCGCTGATATCCACCTTAAAGGTGAACTCCGGGGGAAATTAAAAACGATCCATTGCATTCTCTCTGCACTGCAAGGGTAAATTCTAATTTTTTTGTCTAGGATACTTACTTACCTTATCTCTCACTGTCTGGGTAGATGGTGCTTTTCTCCTTCCTCCGATGCTCCAGGTTATGGGTGTGCCCTTGGTGCCCTCACTTACAGTACAGGACTGCTGGTCCTGCAATAGACAGTATGTGATGTCAGAGTGTGTATGACTGACGGTGCGCTGAATAGGAGCAGCTTTGGAGGACCAGTTGTGTGAAAAGAAAAAAACCTGAAGAGCTGTGCTTTCCTCTTGCCTCTAACGTTCCAGACTGTGGGCAGGCCCTCACCCACAGTGCAGGACTGCTGGCCCTGCATCATATGGGCAGGGCTGTTTTTAAGGCAGGGAAAAAGGGGCAGCTGCCCTGGGCCCTGTCATTGTTGTGGGGCCCAAAGCAGCTGCCTCATACTTGCCAACTATCCCGGTATAAATTCCCTCGTCCCTTGAGGTGTTGGTCCCGTGCTGTGTCCCAATATCTCAGTTTGAAGTGCTGCTACTAATGCTGCCCAGCTCTGCCATATTGTTGTGTACAGATGACTCACCTGCAGTCCCAGTGTTTACATGTAAATTACCGGCATTCATATGTAAATAGCGGTGGCATTCATATGTAAATAGCGGAGGCCAGCGGCATTGATATGTATATCATGCCCCCCTGAGGACATATTCCCAGTAATTTCTAGCAACCAATCAACAAGCAGAAATCATGTGCTGTAACCTCTAGCAACTAATCAGTGAGCTGTAATGTGTGCTGTAACCTCTAGCAACCAGTCAGTGAGCGGTAATGATACACTGTAACCTCTGGCGACCAATCGCAATAGCTGTCTGATCTGATTCAGTAAACTGATTTTGAGTCTAGCTGCTATTTATTGTATGTCTCAGAGCAGGTAGAGAGCGAAACTGCGAAACAAATTAATATACGGACACATTTTTCGTTATTCAGAGATTTGGATATATCCCAATACCGAATTTCGGAAATTCAGACTTTGAATCGAATTTTACATGGAACTCCAGTCGAATTCTCACTACACACATTGCTGAAATCAAAGACTGTGTGTGTTATTAGAGTACTATTTCGACTGCTGGTCCTGCACTGTAACATGATGACATCAGAGTGTGTATGACCGATAGAGTTCCCAAAAAAAGGCAGCTTTGGGGACCTGGCTATCTGCTAAGGCAGAAGCCTGCAGGGCAGTGCTCTCTTCCTCTCCAGGCTATGGGTGGGCCCTCTGTATCCTCGCTTACAGTGCAGGACTGCTGGTCCTGCAGTGTACACGATGATGTCACTTTCCATAAGGAGCGCCGAAAAGAAGAAGCCTCTGAGGACTGGTCATGTCCAAAGGAAGAAGCCTGCTGGAGCAAAGAATACAGTGGGTAAAACTGCATTTAAAAGGTACCCTAAACAAAAATGAGCATTGGACCCTTGTAGTGCAATAAGAGCCCCACTGTAACGGCAGTTTTTTGAATTTCCATTGAAGTTCAGCTTTAACTTCATTGCTGCTGAATCAAATAGACAAATAGAGACTTCTGTTTTTTTTTTTTTTTTTTATTAAGAGGAACTGCAGAAAATATTACATTTAGTAATACTGGAGTTGTGTAAGTCGCCTGACATTTTTTCTATACGGTATGACAACAAAATACTAATTTTACAAGTTTCTTCCTGTGGTTGAAGGCCAATAGCTCCAGTCAACATAAAAATTAGCTATTTAGGAGAAATAGCCTACCCAGATCTAATTTTTATCATTACTTTGGGCAACTGGTCTGGCTCATTTAATTGTTATAGTTGCTGCCACCTTTTTTCCTGGGTGGCTCTAAGCAGGTCAGGGTAATGCCGCCTACACACGACCGGTTTTCCCGTCGGAATAAACTCCAATGCCCTGTATACACTAGTGGATTTTCCGTCGGAAAAATCTTGGATGGTTTTTACAACGGAATTCCGCTCAAGCTTGGCTTGCATACACACGGTCACACAAAGGTTCGCTGAACTTTCGACCGTCAAGAACGCGTGATGTACAACACTACGACGAGCTGAGAAAATTAAGTTCTGATCACACCAAAGTCCAATCGTCTAGAACGAGGTGACATACAACACGTACGACGGGACTAGAAAAAGGAAATTCAATAGCCAGTAGCCAGTAGCTGCTGTCTCATACTTGCTTCAGAGCATGCATCGTTTTTGGTCCGTCGGAACAGCATACAGACGAGTGGTTTTCCCTATAGGAATTGGTTCCGTCGGAAATATTTAAAACATGTTCTCTTTCTAGGTCCGTCAGAATTTTCAGAATAAAAAGTCGGATGAGGCATACACACGATCGGAATATCCGATGAAAAGATTCCGCCGACTTTTTCTGCCGGAAAGTCCGACCGTGTGTACGCGGCATTAGTGTTCCCTGGGTCCGAATATATGGTTTTGTAGGTTTTTGAGAGGATGGTTGCAAAGTACAGCATCCTAGAACACAATCTGAAGCTCCAATCGAGCACTCGATGGTCCTGTTAAGGCCAAGGCCGGCACGGGCAAAGGTTAAAGCGGGCAAGCGTTTCGGAGCCTTTCAGGGACCCCTTCATGTGTCTCATCACATACCTGATGAAGGGGTCCTGAGAGGCTCCGAAACGCTATCCGAAGCAGTGTTTCGGAGCCTCTCAGGACCCCTTCATCAGGTAGTGATGAGACACATGAAGGGGTCCTGAGAGGCTCCGAAACGCTGCTTCTGTAACTATAATGTGATCGCTGAATAAAGTTTTGGAACTGCTCTGGAGATCCTTGGTGTGCTGGTGACATACATTCTGCTGTTTCCAGCCGGTGGTCGCTGCAGCACCCACTGACATCCACAACAATTCCTCAGGAACATGTGCATTGGGAATATTGTGTTTGCATGCACAAAGACGCAGCTGTTATAAGGGGTTCCGGATCTCAGGTTGTCCGCTTATATACGGGAAAACTTAGCATGTCTTCAGATTGGCTTACTGCCAGGTCTTGAAGGCTGGGCAGATTCGTTCGGCACATCTGGGTACGCGCCAGATTTAAAAAAATTATGGAGGGGGGGCAGGTTGGCACTGGATCAGCATTACAGAAACTGAAGTTCCTCTTCAGGAAAAAAAAAAAAAACATGTCTAAATGTGGTTACCCAACAGGTCTCACATAAATCGTCTGTCCCTGAACTAGTATAGAATACTGGTGCAGGTACACCAACCAGGACAGTGAATAGCGTAGGAGGGATCTCGCTGTGTTTATAGTCACCAACTGCCAACTTTTATATTTGCCGAAGCTGAATGATTTCCACATCACCTACTCTGTCTGTGTATAACAATCAAATCAAACATACAGCGTGCTTATTCACCGTGCCTTGTGAGCCATCAACACGGATATTGGCCGGGAAAGTTGCAATAGGCGATGATCTGGTGTTGACATTGTGTGGAGGTTGCTCTTCTTGGCGAGTTTCGCCCTTCTGGGTGACGCAGAGCCTGATCCTCCCTGACTCATCGCTTATTAAACTTTTTTCAGGGAATAAGAGTCAGCTTTATTGGTTTAACACAGATAAACTCCAGTGTAATACGCCGGGGAGGAGGAATCAAACACTGACACTTTTATTGTTCAAACAAAAGAATAATAATAAACTCATAAAGGATCCGTAGGAAGCCTGCTTTGCTTTTGTTATATAAACTTTGGGGCAGAGAGAAAAGATATAAAATGATTGCAGCTCTGTAATCGTTAAAGCGGATCTAAATCAAAGAACAAAAATTAACCACTTGCCGACTGCCCTATAACAGTTTTACTGCTACAGGGCGGCCGCGCTTGCGCAGGATCAGCGACGGCCCGTCCATAGAGGGCACACACCGGCGCCGCCACCCCTACTAATGCGTCCGGCCCCCTGATCTACATATCAGTGGCACCGGACGCATGGATTACAATACAGCAGGAGTTTTTTTTCAAAGCACCTGATTAGCGCCGGAGGCTCAAAAAAGGGTGGCCTCGAAGCGTAGAGCATTGCGCTCCGAGGCCACCCAGTTGTGTGTCCATAGCGAATTCATTTTCGTTATTATAACACTAAAGTTCCTCCCCGCCAATCAGGACGCAGGTCTGTGAGACCTGTTTCCCGATTAGTTAAAGTGGCAGGCGATCCTATTGGATGCCTAGTGCTTTGGCGGAAGAGGAGGCACCGGAGCCCCACCACGCGAGCGGGTAAGTGACAGACCGCAGGCAGGGGGTGCTGTTCCAGTGACGTGCCACACTGCTGGGGGGGTGTTTGTTTAGTGCCCCCCCCCCCCCCCAAAAGAAGAACCCACATGACATATTTGAGTACAGTGTCTCACGACCGCGCAATTGTCAGTTAAAGTAATGCAGTGCCATATAGAAAAAAATGTCCTGGTCCGGAGGGGGGGCGGGGGGGCGCAAATCTTCCAGAGCTGAAGTGGTTAATGGTATTGCAGTTTAACGATCGTTAGATGTGGCGGCTGTGTTAGTTAGTCTTGACCTGTTTCCTGATTGGTCAAAGCGGCAGGTGATCCTATTGGATGCCTAGCGCTTTGGCGGAAGAGGAGACACTGGTTCAAGTGACGCGCCACAGCACAGCAGGGGGTGCTGTTCCAGTGACGTGCCACGCTGCCGGGGGTGGGGGGTGTTTGTTTAGCGCCCCCCTCCCCAAAAGATGAACCCCCCCAGCCGCCACTGCATGTATATATACGTGATTCTGCACTTCCGGGTATCGGCACAAGTGTGCTCTGCTGGCGGCTCACTCCTACTGCCGACCCAATGTCTGCCGGCACCCGCTGATCATTCGGTACACAGGCAGAGCGGTGATCTGCCCATGTAAACAAGGCAGATTGCCATTCTGTCAGTAAGGAAGGCATGGATCCTGTATCCCTGCAAAGGGATCTATGCCTTCCTCTAGTAAAAGCACCCCCCCCCCCCCACTACATTACAACACCAGCTAGGCACACAGTTAACCCCTTGATTGCCCCCTGATGTGAACCCCTTCCCAGCCAGTGTCATCAGTGCAGTGACAGTGCATATTTTTAGCACTGATCACTGTATTAGTGTCACTGGCCCCCAAAATAGTGTCAGTTAATGTCCGATTTGTTCCCCGCGATAACGACGTCCTGCTATAGGTCGCTGACCGCCGCCATTACTACTAAAAGGAAAATAAATAAATGAAAATTCCAGAAAAATATCCCATTGTTTGTAGACGCTATAACGCTTATTGGGATTTATTTTAATTTTTTTTAACAAAAAGATGTAGCAGAATACATATTGGCCTAAATTGATAAAGAAATTATTTTTTTTGGATGTGTTTTTGTGTTTTATAGCAGAAAGAAATAACGAATAAAGATTTTTTCATAGTGCAAAAAAAATGCAGTGGTGATCCAATACCACCAAAAAAATGCTCTATTTGTGGGGGGGGGGTTACATACATTTTATTTGAGTATAGTGTCTCACGACCACGCAATTGTCATGGTCAGGAGGGGGGTAAATCTTCCGGGGCTGAAGTGGTTAATGGTATTGCAGTTTGAAGAGGAAGTGAACTCTTGTAAAAAAAAAAAAAAAAGACAACCTGCAAGACAAAAACATAATGAGCTAGCATAACCCCCTTTGTATTTTTTTATTTTTTTTTCTGCACCTATTGATATAGATTGATACAGATATAATAAAATTACTTTCAATCAGATATTTAACAGACAAAAAGGGAGAAAATAAGATACATTTATTGTCCTAGTTTACATACACTTTAAATTGTCAGTAAACCTAAAACAAGGTATAGTCTTTACCATACATTTTAAAACGTTGTGTGCTTCTTTTTTTTTTTTTTTTCAATAAATAGATTTTTGCTAGTAACTTACTCTTGCTCTTGGGTTTGGCAACGATCTGTAGGGTCATCCACCCTCTGCACCACCTGTGTGCATCTCATGCTCCACAAAGGCCATGGGGTTGATTTACTAAAAGCAAATAGACGGTGCACTTTGCAAAGTGCAGTTGTACTCCGCAAGAGCTGTTGCTCCACTGCTTAGTAAATGTGCAAAAGCTCTGCTGACTTCCATCATCCAATCATGTGCAAGAAAAAACACAGTTTTTTTTTTTTTTTTTTTTTTCATTTTCCTTGCATGTGATTGGGTACCGTATATACTCGAGTATAAGCCGACCCGAATATAAGCCGAGGCACCTCATTTTACCACAAAAAACTGGGAAAACTTATTGACTCGAGTATAAGCCTAGGGTGAGAAATGTGCAGCTACTGTAAGTGGAAAAGAGGGTCAACAATGCCCATTTGCAGCCTCACTGTGCCCATTTGCAGCCATAGGTCCCCCGAACTTCAAACTTGGTAGTTAAAGCGGTGTTGTACACAAAATTTAGAGTTAATCCTATTGCAATCAGTTATAGGCATAGATGCTGAACTGGGCATTAAAAAAATAAAATTTGGCGTAATTACCTTTTATTTTCAATAAGTTTTCCTGACTTCCGGGCTCTCCTCTCGTGGGAGTAGGCGTGTTTATCGCCTTTCCCCAGCAAACCAATCAATATACGCTTATTTCGATTTTTTTTTTACCAAAAATATGTAGAAGAATACAAATCGGCCTAAACTGAGTTTTTTTTTTTTTTTAAATGAAATATTTATTATAGCAAAAAAATAAAAAAATGAAAAAATGCAATAAATCTATCTCCTATTTTGTAGACGCTAACTTTTGTGCAAACCAATCAATATACGCTTATTGCGATTTTTTTTTTTTTTTTATTATTATTAAATATTTATTATAGCAAAAAGTAAAAAAAATATATGTTTTTTTCAAAATTGTTGCTCTTATTTTGTTTATAGCGCAAAAAATTAAAACCGCAGAGGTGATCAAATACCACCAAAAGAAAGCTCTATTTGTGGGGAAAAAAAATGACTGTTTGGGAGCCACGTCACACGACCGCGCAATTGTCAGTTAAAGCGACGCATTTCCCGAATCGCAAAAAGTGCTTTGGTCAGGAATGGGGTAAAATCCACCGGGGCTGAAGTGGTTAAGAGGACCTGTCATGCTTTTTTCTATTACAAGGGATGTTTACATTGCTTGTAATAGGAATAAAAGTGATCCATTTTATTTTTTTAAACAGTGTAAAAATAAATAAAATCCCCTTTCTTCCCCCATTCTGATGCTCGCTTTGAAGTTCAGCAAGTCGTCTTCACCAACGTCTAGATGCCTAAATGCACCGAGTCACTGCCCTGTGATTGGCCGATCAGCAATTTTGTGTTACCGAGCAATTGAACAGGTATATCCCCCACCCACCCACTTTCAGATGCCATTGTCATGAGACAATCAATGTTATCGCCTGTCATGATTTAATGGCCGGTCCTTTGTGGCCGTTGAGGAATAGCTTTGAATAGAATTGCTTTGAACCCTGAGTTCAGCTTTTGTTCTTTTTTAGTAAATAAACCATTCAGGATTGCTGTGATGGTTATAAATACATGAAATGAATTCTCCCCGTGCGGTGTGATGTCAGAATGTCGCACTTCGTGTCTCTATTGCACCTAATGACACGAATAATCAGCGCAAAAAGGGCTAAACCACAGTAAGCCACTACAACTAATGTGAACTGAGTGTACTAAGTATACGGTTATCTGAGGGATTCTGATGGGTTCTCTTTGAGTGCTGCACTTTGCCGTATTCTATTGAAGTGTCCAGTTTTTTCGTGTAGTTTCACCCCATGGCAGCTGTTAATATCAATGTTATAGAGTTCAGTGAGTCATTTGTACAGAATACGGACTATAGAAGAAGAGAAGGATCTGTGCTGAACACTGGAGGGAGAGAGAGGCGTAGAGGAGGGAATGCGCAGGGAACACGGAGACTTTGAACACAATATAAGATGCTTACAATTCATTCAGAGGCTCAGACAACTCTCATAGGGCAGCCGGCATTGAATGGAGGGGACCCCATGGAGCGCAGAATGTAATATAACAGATGGTTAGTATGGGAGAGGCGACGCATGACCAGTGCGGGACCCTTGGGACAGATCAGTGTTAGCTCAGGCAAGAATCCCATTGATTACAGCCCCAGAACCAGCCTGTACCTCCATATGGACCCGGGCATAGAGCAATAGTCTGCAGCAGCCTGGGCACTGATCACTGGCGCGGTGCTTTTCAATATGCATTTATTAAAGTAGAACTAAAGGCAAAACTTTTTATTTTTTTTATTTGGATTGGGTAAGGGAAGGTTATAACCTCTGTCAGATTTTTATTTCATTTTTTTTCTCCCATCTTTGTCCCATTGGGAAGTAGACGCTTCGCTTAGTTCCAAATTATTATTCAGCCAAATTTTTCATTATTCGGATATATCCGAATACATGAATTACAATATACTGTATATACTCGAGTATAAGCCGACCCGAATATAAGCCGAGGCACCTAATTTTACCACAAAAAAACTGGGAAAACGTATTGACTCGAGAATAAGGCTAGGGTGAGAAATGCGCAGCTACTGTAAGTGGAAAAGAGGGTCAACAATGCCCATTTGCAGCCTCACTGTGCCCATTTGCAGCCATAGGTCCCCCGAACTTCAAACTTGGTTCCTAGATGCCCCCTAGCTGCAGCCAAAATTTGGGGTCTCTGGACCCAAAGGGTCCCGAAATTACATTGCTGCAGATGGACACAGTTGACCGACTTTGGGGCCCCGTATCTCGGGGCCACTTGGTGATAGGAACTCCAAATTTGGATATGTTGTAGTGTCGGTTCCACTGGGGTTCCTAGGACCAAGTGGCCCCGAGATACGGGGCCCCAAAGTCGGGTCGGAAAATGTCAAGCACTTTTCTGCAGCAGAGAAGGACATTTTCTGAACCGACTTTGGAGCCCCGTATGTCGGGGACACTAAGTGCTAGGAACCCAAATCGATATGTTGTAATGTTGGTTCCACTGGGTTTGCACACCAAATTTGGGGTTCCTAGCACCAAGTGGCCTCGAGATATGGGGCCCCAAAGTCAGTTCAGAAAATGTAATTCTCTGCTGCAGAAAAGTGCTTGACTTGAGTATAAGCCGAGGGGGGCACTTTCAGCACAAAAGAATGTGCTGACAAAATCGGCTTATACTCGAGTATATACGGTAAATGAATTTTACCGAGCGCTCCAAATACCGTAACGAAATTCTAATCTAATTTTACATTGAACTCCAGTCGAATTCTAACTGTACACATATTGCTGAAATCAAAGACTTGCGGGGGTTATTTACGAAAGGCAAATCCACTTTGGTTGTTGGTGTCAGACAGGCCGGTCTGAGTATTTACCGCTTCAGCCCCGGAAGATTTCACACCCTTCCTGACCAGAGAAGTTTTTGCGACGCGTCGCTTTAACTGACAATTGCGCGGTCGTGCGCAGTGGCACCCAAAACAAAATTGACGTCCTTTTTTTCCCTACAAATCGAGCTTTCCTTTGATGGTATTTGATCACCGCTGCAGTTTTTATTTTTTGCGCTATAAACAAAAAGCAACAATTTAGAAAAAAAAAAAACACAATGGGGGTTATTTACTAAAGGTAAATCCACTTTGCACTACAAGTGCAAAGTGAACTTGAAATTGTACTGAAAGTGCACCTGGAAGTGCAGTCGCTGTAAATCTGAGGGGTAGATCTGAAATGAGGAGAAGCTCTGCTGATGGTATCATCCAATCATGTGCAAGTTAAAATGCTGTTTTTTATTTCCCTTGCATGTCCCCCTCGGATCTACAGCGACTGCACTTCCAAGTGCACTTGCAGTGCAAAGTGTCAAATCGACTTTTGTAAATAACCCCCTCTGTGTGTGTTGTTATTCGGAAATACGGACTGAAATTCATATGTAATTTTACATTGAACTCCAGTCAAATTCTCACTACACATAATGCTGAAATCAAAGACTATGGGGGTTATTTACTAAAGGCAAATCCACTTTGCACTACAAGTGCACTTGAAATTTCACTGTATGTCCCCCTCAGATCTACAGCGACTGCACTTCCAAGTGCACTTTCAGTGCAATTTCATGTGCACTTTGCACTTGTAGTTTGCGCTTGTAGTGCAAAGTGGATTTGCCTTTCGTAAATAACCCCCAATGTGTGTTATTTACGAAAGGCAAATCCACTTTGCACTGCAAGTGCACTTGGAAGTGCAGTCGCTGTAGATCCGAGGGGGACATGCAAGGGAAATAAAAAACAGAATTTTAGCTTGCACATGATTGGATAATAAAACCAGCAGCGCTTCCCCCTCATTTCAGATCCACCCCTCGGATTTACAGCGACTGCACTTCCAAGTGCACTTTCAGTGCCATTTCATGTGCACTTTGCACTTGTAGTGCAAAGTGGATTTGCCTTTCCTAAATAACCCCCGTGTGTGTTATTAGAGCACCATTTCGGAATAATGCTGTTTTTTTGTTAAGCCAAAAGGTGATTTAATGAGTCATTGTAATCATTTGATGAAGATTTTTTTCTTTTGTTTGTTCACTTTGCTGCATTCAAATTAAAAACAATATAACATTTTTTCGTTTCGACCGATTTGAAAATGTATCGATTTGAATGTTTTGAATCAAAGAAAAATCGGTAAATTCAAAGAAAATTAGAAAAATACGAATCAACCAAATTTGAACTAAACGAAATAACTAGATTAACAGATTTTTTCGCCATGCACATTCGTCTGTTGGGAAGGTTCCCCTTCACTTCCTGTCCCATAGACACGACAGGAAGTAAGAGGAAATCCCTTCAAAGTTAAGGGGATCCCCGGTCGTCACCAGAATCGGTGTACCCCTTTGGAAGACTTTCCCTCTATTCCTGTAATTGTGACAACCCAAAATTTGGGGATTTTCTTTTCACTGTCAGTGATGACGTTAAACAGGACAAATAGAGAAATGGGAATGTCTGTAATGGCTCATTTCCGTACCTTATGACTCCCATTCAGCAGGAGATCTGTTCCCGGATTCCCGGCAGATTGGAACGGGTACTGCCCATGTAAAAGGGCCCTTATTCCATAAAGCGGACCTTCATCCTCCCGAGGACGATCCCGCCCCTCTCCACCCCTCCTCCATTTCTCTGTAGGAATAGGGCATTGCTTATTTTTATATATATGTGCCTGCTGTACCATGTACTTGTATGAGAATGTGGTTAAGCGAAAATTGTACAATCTGGAGAAATTTTTTGTCCTTGTCCCATTGGATAATTTGAATGAATTGTTGTGATCGGCTCTCGAAAGCTATGTGCTAATGATCAGATTATTGTACAATCACTTTCAAAAGCGGTATTTTTCATATGATTTTCTGATCATGTGTACGGGCCATAAGGACGGCAGGCTAAACTTTTGTATTATCATCACATAGTGGAGTCGGAAGCAGGAGGCAGTAACGATGTAATGCATTAGAAATAAGCACATTACGGCACTTTGTTGCTATTATAAATACTAGTAAATCAGAAATCTGGCTGCACGGAGGAGTAGAATATTCTCCTTTATAATCACTGTGTCAATGTTAAACATTGGCAGAGCAGCTGCGGGCATGGAAGGCAGAGGACCCGACGGTAATCAGTTATTAACTCGGAGGTGACAGTGCTGGCGGCACGTCCGTCCTTGTCATGTGATCTGAGACGGGTAAATAGGAAACCCCCCTTTGCATCACCCTCTCCGTATATATAAAGCTCCACGTTCTACGCCCCTTCCCACACGCTAATCAGGCCGCGTAACGTGTTGCAGCAGAGATCGGTGCGGAGCTCCGTCTTTCAAGGCGCGCTCATACTTCTTGCTTTATTCGATCTCTGTATTTGCGGACGATACTAAGCTAAGCTGGGCAATAACTTCTCCGCAGGATGTGGAAACCTTGCAAAAAGATCTGAACAAATGAATGGGGTGGGCAACTACATGGCAAATGAGGTTTAATGTAGAAAAATGTAAACTAATGCATTTGGGTGGCAAAAATCTGAATGCAATCTATAGACTGGGGGCAGAACCTCTGGGGGAATCTAGGATGGAAAAGGACCTGGGGGTCCTAGTAGATGATAGCAGCAGCTTGGCATTGCTGAGCCTAACAAAGCAAACAGAATATTGGCATTAAAAAGGTGATTAATTCCAGAGATAAAACGATAATTCCCTACAAGACTCTGGTCCGGCTGCACCTGGAGAATGCTGTCCAGTTCTGGGCACCAGTCCTCAGGAAGGATGTACTGGAAATGGAGCGAGTACAAAGAAGGGCAACAAAGCTAATAAAGGATCTGGAGGATATTAGTTATGAGGAAAGGTTGTGAGCACTGAACTTATTCTCTATGGAGAAGAGACGCTTGAGAGGGGATATGATTTCAATGTACAAATACCGTACTGGTGACTCCACAATACGGAGAAAACTTTTTTGTGGAAGGGAGTTCAATAAGCCACTCATTAAAATTAGAAGAAAAGAGGTTTAACCTTAAACTATGTAGAGGGTTCTTTACTGTAAGAGCAGCAAGGATGTGGAATTCCCTTCCACAGGTGGTGGTCTCAGTGGGGGGCATCGATAGCTTCAAGAAACTATTAGATAAGCACCTGAACGACCGCAACATACAGGGATATACAATGTAATACTGACATATAATCACACACATAGGATGGACTTTTTTCAACCTCACCTACTATGTAACTATGTAACAACCAAAATGTATTCTGTAAGCATTCATTAGCCCTGGTTTATCAAGCTGCACTTACACTTTTGTTGAGAAAGAAAAAAAAAAAACACATCTATGTACATTGCAGGGATTTTAACAAACTTTGTTGCAGATTCCTACCTTTTGTTATTCTGAAGAAATAGCGGTTTGTTTGTCTGTGTCCATGTGAATAGTGAACCTGTATGGGAGTGTTGTTATAATTATCGATCAGTTGCTGCACCTGCAGGGCTCTAATGAGGAAAATTGCAGGGTTTGCATCCCTTTAGATGTGATTTCCTTTTGGGAATATCTCACCAGGGGATGCACAAAATCAATTTTTGTATCTTAGTGCAGACTTCTGGGAAAATCAGTGAGCCAATCGCACAAGCAGGAAATTACATATCTTGGGGGAGGGGGGGGGGGCGTTCTGTACAGGTGGCCATATTGCATTTTACAAAAAGCTACAGAGCTGCAATTTGAAATGAAAAAGGTAATTTTTAATAACATTCAATTACAATATGACTTGTGACGTAATTGTATAAACTAGATTTTTTATTTTTTTTAAATTGCTCAAATTTTTCCCACCAAAGTGGAGTTACCCTTTAAGAACCTTAAACCGAACCGCGAACCGCTAACTAGCACTCAAAGTAGAACTAAATGCAAAATCTTTTTTTTTTTTTTAATTTTGGATAGAGTTAGGCTAGGTTCAGATATATACAGTATATGCAAATTGGAATGCGGTTTTCCCCGCATTCAATTTGCTTGACAGGCGAATGTGACCGGCTCTCAATGGAGCCGGTTCTCACAGGTCCAGGACAGCCGCAGTCCAGAATGCAGAAGGGTCCTGGCAAGGGTCAGGCAAAAAAATCGGACCCGAATCGCACCTGAACCGGTCAGCAGGGACACACTGGACCCCTGCTGTGAACCATGGCCGCACATATGTGAACCCAGCCTAAAGGAGGGCTTTTTGCCACCTGCTTCCCACTGTGGATATTTTCCTTCACTTCCTGTCCCATAGCCAAAACAGGAAGTAAGAAGAAATCCCTCCAAAGTGAGGGAATCACTGGTTGTCCCCAGGTTTACCAGAACTAGGTTCCCTATTGAAAGATTTCTCTTCTTTTCATGTTCTGTAGCATGTTATGTTTCATGTAGCTTTTTTTTTTTTAGCAAAACTATACTCCTTTAAAAGCTTATGGCTTAAAAACGCTCATAAATGCAGAATAGCCGCGTTTTTCAGCGTTTTTACAGCTGAACAACTCCGCTTCACACCCGAAAATGCCCCTGCCAAAAAACGCTGATAAAAGCCTATGTGACACATGGACACATAGGGGTTGATTTACTAAGACCGGAGAGTGAAAAATGTGGTGCGGTTCTGGATCAGCTTCCAGTTTTTTTTTTTGTCAAAGCTTAACAGCTTGTCGATCAGTCGCCGCAGTTATACTCGCCAATCGCATGACACACAGATACTGCTTTCTGCTATGCAGGAAGACGGATCTGTGTGTTGTTCCAGTGAGCCCATCCCCCATATAGTTAGAACACACAGTGAGGGAACATATTTAGCCCCTTGATCGCCCCTGATGTGAACCCCTTCCCTGCCTGTGTCATTAGTACAATAACAGTGCATATTTTTAGCACTGATCACTGTAATAATGTCATTGGTTCCCAAAAAAGTGCCAAAAATGTCAGTTTGGTGTCCGATCTGTCCACCGCAATGCCACAGTCCCGCTACAAATCGCAGATCACCGCCATTACTAGTATAAAAATAAGAAAAAAATAAGAAAAATGTCATAAATCTATCCCCTATTTTGTTAACACTATAACTTTTGCGCAAACCAATCAATATACGCTTATTGGGGGTTTTGTTTTACCAAAAATATGTAGCAGAATACAAATTGGCCTAAATTGATTAAGAAATTCGATTTACATTTTTTTTTTAATTGGGTGTGTTTTATAGAAGAAAATAAAAAATATTGTTTTTTTTTTTCAAAATTGTCTGGTTTTTTTTGTTGTTTATAGCGTAAAAAAATAAAAACCGCAGAGGTGATCAAATACCACCAAAAGAAAGCTCTATTTGTGGGGAAAAAAAAGAAATCAATTTTGTTTGGGTGCAACGTCGCACGACTGCGCAATTGTCAGTTAAAGCGACGCAGTGCCAAATCGCAAAAAATGGCCTGGTCAGGAAGTGGGTAAATCCTTCCGAGGGCTGAAGTGGTTAATTGAACAAGCTGAAGTTAGAAGCTGATTGGCTACCATGCACACCTGCACCAGGTTTTGCACTCTTTTGTTTTAGTAAATCAACCCCCTAGGATAACATGATGGGGAGTTTACTGGCTGCAGAAAAAAACACCTGAAGCCAAAAACAGCCGCTGTAAAAACGTCCAGTGTGCATGAGGCCTCCATGTGCATTCCGCGTACACACGATCGGAATTTTGGCCAGCAAAAGTCTAAGAGCTTTTCATCAGAAAATGCGACCGTGTGTAGGCTCCATCGGAATTTTGCTGGCCGAATTCCCGCCAGCAAAAATTTGAGAGCATGTTCTCAATTTTTCCTACGGAAAAGGTTTCCATCGGAAATTCCGATCGTCTGTAGCAATTCCGATGCGCAAAATTCCTACGCATGCTCGGAAACAATTTGACGCTTGCTCGGAAGCATTGAACTTTATTTTTTCTCAGCTCGTTGTAGTGTTGTACGTCACCGCGTTCTTGACGGTCGGAATTTGGTGTGACCTTGTGTAGGCAAGACAGTTTGAGCGGAATTCCGTCGGGAAAACCATCAGAGCTTTTTCCGACGAGAATTCCGATTGTGTATAGGCAGCATAAGGGTACGTTCTCACATTAAATGCGGGTTTGAAATTGTGCGACTTCGGCTGAACTCTCTCTATTTCAAACCTGAATTCAGTGCGAGTTCGGGGGCGATTTGGAAGACATCTGTGCGGGTTCGTGCACAGATGTCTACTAAAATGGCCCCCGAAGTCGCCAAAAGTAGTGCAGGAACTACTTTTGGAAATGAGTGTGGCACCGCAAAGTCGGCGTCGCACCGATTGGGACAGTGCCGTTGCCGGCAATAGGCTGCGATTTGGCATGCAATTTGACATGTCAAATCGCGCCGATGTGAACGGGGGCTTAAAGTGTAAAATTAAACACAGTTATAGTCCTTTGCTCCTCGGCCAGATCCCTTACAGAATCTTCTCCCCGCAGGCTCCTGTCATTTTTTCAATTTGGCGCAGCTGTGTATTGCTGTGCTGGCACAGCCGCATCATCCATTCACAGAGACCTATGCATAGAGAGACTACAAGTCCCATCTGTCACTACGGCTAAGGGGCTTATAGTTCTCAACGAGCCCAAATGCAGTGCAATCACCACACTTGTAGTCCATTGATACTACCGCAAGTTCCATAATGGAGGGTCCATACCTTGGTATGGACCTGTGGCTAGAAGAATAGTCTGCAAAAGCCGGAACATTGCACCATACCTCCCAACATTTTGAGATGGGAATGAGGGACACCTACTAGCAAACGTATGTAGGCATAGGACCCCTGCCACACCCCCTTAACCACTACTATTCCTTTATATCGGCTTTTAAAATTTACAGATACAGTAAAACCTTGGTTTGAGAGTAACTTGGTTTGAGAGAGTTTTGCAAGACAAGCAAATCTTGTTAACCCCCCTGGCGATATTCCCGAGTCTGGCTCAGGGTGGATTTTCAGTACCAAAAGCTGTAACCCTGAGCCACACTTGGGATCGCATCGCAGGATCCAGGCAAAGTTACTTGCCTTGTCCCCAGGATCCTGCGATGTCTCCCCACACTATGTGCGAGCCGTCCTCCGCACGATCTATCACGGAGCCGAGGTCCGTTCTCTGCGAGCGTTGCGACGCACGGGGACAAGGAAAACGGCCCCAAATTCAAAAAGTAAAACACACAATACATATACAGTACACTGTAATCTTATTACATTACTGTATCAATTCATCTCACATCCCTTTTGTCCCTAGTGGTCTGTCCAGTGCCCTGCATGCAGTTTTATATTATAAATACTGTTCTTTCTGCCTGGTAACTGGAGATTGTCCATAACAACCATTACCGTCCCTTTATATCAAAAGTGGTTTTAGACCAGCTAAAAAACAGCGATAATAAATTAGAATCACTTGCAGAATTGAGCGATAGTGACTTGTGGGGAAATCCGTCATCAAACACTGAAAGTAATGACAGCGACAATTCTGCAACTGAGCAAATTTCTGTGTTTTTGATTTGATTACATTATTGAATCGTTTTTATTATTATTATATTAATATTTGTTATAATTATTTATAGTTATTTATTATATTATAATTTATGATTTCGTTTTTCAAACTTTATCAAACCCGGGATGTCTATTATGCTCCGTACACACGGTCTGACATTCCGACCACAAAAATCTGTCTGATTTTTTCCGACTGATTTGGTCCGAAACTTGTCTTGCGGTCGGACAAAGTTGTCGGAAAATCCGATCGTTCCGAACGAGGTGACGTATAAAACGTACAACAGGACTACGTAGAGGCCAGTAGCCAATAGCTTTCGTCTCCAAATTTCTTGAGCATGCGTGGCACTTTGTGCGTCGGAATTCTCTACACAAGATCGCAAAAAGTCCGATCGTGATTTTGTTGTCGGAAAATTTTAGATCCTGCTCTCAAATTTTTTCCGACGGAAAAAGCCCGCTAGAGCCCACACACGATCGGATTTTCCAACAACATAATCCGATCAGACTTTTTCCATCGGAATATCCGACCGTGTGTATGGGGCATATGACTCTTGTTTGGACAGGACATTTAAGTGAGCTATTCCTAAGAATTACAGGCCTACAATATAAAACACCAAATTTCCATGCAAAATAATTGTACCGCTTTCAGCATCAAAAATCAGAAATAATCATACCACCAGGGAGGTTATGAAATTTTTACTTGATGTACAAGCGATGTCTTGATATAAGAGTAGCGTCATATCACAACTGAGTATAAAAGAGAAGAGAGGCGCCCCTAAGTGTAGCAATATAGTTACATTTAATAAAGGTACAACATTTAGCAACATATTGCTACACTTAGTTACATAGTAGGTGAGGTTGAAAAAAAAGACACAAGTCCATCAAGTCCGACCTATGTATGTGATTTTATATCAGTATTACATTGTATATACCTGTATGTTGCGGTCGTTCAGGTGCTTATCTAATAGTTTTTTGAAACTATGGATGCCCCCGGCTGAGACCACCGCCTGTGGAAGGGAATTCCACATCCTTGAAGCTCTTATGCCCCGTACACACGATCAGAAATTCCGTCAGAAAAAACTTGGATGTTTTTTCTGACGGAATTCCGCTCAAGCTTGCCTTGCACACACACGGTCACACAAAAGTTCTCTGAACTTTCGACCGTCAAGAATGCGGTGACGTACAACACTACGACGAGCCAAGAAAAATAAGTCCAATGCTTCAGAGCATGCGTCAAATTATTTCCGAGCATGCGTGATTTTTTGCCCGTCTGAATTGCATACAGACGAATGCATTTTCGGTTTAGGAACTTTTTCCGACTAAAAAATAGAGAACCTGCTTTTTTTTGCTGGCTGGAATTCTGCCAGCAAAAGTCCGATGGAGCATACACACGGTCGAAATTTCTGACCAAAAGCTCTCATCCGACTTTTTCTGGCAGAATTTCTGATTGTGTGTATGGGGCATAACCTTAAAGAACCCTCTACGTAGTTTAAGGTTAAACCTCTTTTCTTCTAATTTTAATGAGCGGCCACGAGTCTTGTGAAACTCCCTTCCGCAAAAAAGTTTTTGGGGCACCTCTCTTCTCTTTTTTATACTCTGGAGCTGGATTTTGCTTCTAATCCCCTTGTGGAGGCTTCCATTTATGGATGGACATTTTATGGTTACACAACCTATCACATTGCTATAATCTTTTCATGTGGACTATAAACTGAAGAAACTATGAATAAATGGTTGCGGAACGAATCATGTGAGTTTCCATTATTTCTTATGGGGAAATTCGCTTTGATATACAAGTGCTGTTGTATGTTTCCGGAACCAATTATGCTCACAATCCAAGGTTTTACTGTACAGTAATTTAGAAATTGGATGAAAGGTTTAGCACTGGGAGATACTTTTTGAAAGATAAAAAGTGCATTTTCTATACATCTATATAGATCAGACCAAAATGAAGGACAAATGAGGAGGAAAGAGGGACAGAGGGACTTTGTTCCAAATCAGGGACAGTTGGGAGCTATGTTGCACCCATGATCCACTGAATGCAATTGCAATGCTTTGCAGGCTCAAATGCAAATGCACATTTTTTTTATTAAACAGTGTAGGTGAATTTTTTTTTTTTTGTTGCAAAAAGTGGAATATTTATATAAATATATGTTTTACGTGTGTTTTTAGAACACAATTTCTTCATTCAGGTGTATTTTCACTTTGTATGTTGCATGTAAGTCATTGTGACTAAACTCTGCTGAGCCTCCTCTATAAGGAAACCAGAGAGTTTAATAGGAATGAGAAAGTTGGGAAAGCTTTGCGTTGCTTCACCGTACCCTGCGGCCGCAACCAGAATCTGATTAATACTGAGCAGTCGTGTAAGCAGCTTCTAAGGGATGGCAGAGAGCTGTGCTGGAGATCTATGTAGATCAGCCTGTCAGGTTAGTTCCTCCTCCTAGCACAGAGGAAGTTTCTGACATCAGCAGAGAGCTGATAGAAAACAGGCAGAGCTGGGAGTGAGACAGGAGTGTGCTAGTCACTAGTGAGGAAGGCAGAGCAGCAACAGAAGCCCAGGCAGCCCATAATGAAGGAGCATTGCTCTTCTTACAGCACTGTGTGTCTGAACTGCGGCACTCCTGAGCCCGCCATGCAGAGCCTGGAGCCTGACTACATGTCAATGTGCTTGTTTGCAGAGGACTCCTACCAAAAACTAGCCATGGACACATTGGAAGAGCTGGACTGGTGCTTGGATCAGCTGGAGACCATTCAGACCTACAGATCGGTCAGCGAAATGGCATCAAATAAGGTGAGAAGAGGCTTTTTTTGGTTGGCTAACAACATTTTTTTGTTTGAAACTTAGGTTGAAAAAATAAAATAAAAAAAAGATGGTCATCACGTTCTTGTTTAATGACCTGAAAACCAATTACTGTCCCAGCTAAGTTTTACCCAAAGAAGAATGCAGAAGGTTTGGGGTGTAGGTGGTCCCGTTTATTGGCATTCAAGCTTTAAGGATAGCCTAGATCCCTTTTTATATACTTCTTTATACATTTCTTAAAGCCTGAAGAAGGGGGCAAAAAAAAGAAGATGGTCATCACGTTCTTGTTTAATGACCTGAAAACCAATTACTGTGCCAGTTTTACCCAAAGAAGAATGCAGAAGGTTTGGAGTGTAGGTGGTCCCGTTTATTGGCATTCAAGCTTTCAGGATATCCTAGATCCCTCTTTATATACTTCTTTATACATTTCTTAAAGCCTGAAGAAGGGATCTAGGTTATCCCAAATAACCTAAGAATAACTTAAGTTAGCCAACAAGGGGATCAACGAAACTCCAAACCTTCTCCGTTCCTCTTTGGAGAAAGCTTAGCTGAGAAGGTAAAAGGCTTTCAGGACATTAAACAAGTACTAAATATATATTACTGGCCCGGGAATTAAGTAGCTTTACCTGTGGCCATTGAAGAGCTTCAAGTTCCAACAGACACCGGATCTGTTAAGTCTGCTAGTTCTGCAACAGATAGCGACTCAAAAGTTATACTGTCTGCTAATGAGGTTTTCTATGTTCTGTCTATTTAAAACTATTATGTTTTTTCTTTTTTCTTTTGTTTTTTCATTTCTTTCAAATGCAATTGTACAATAGAATGAATAGAAAGCCTTTATTGTCATTCTAAAAACATAAAGCAAAATGTAAAAATGTTACCTCCAATAGCCCTACACAGTCTTAATTGTTTCTTTCAGCACAAGATTTTTTAAATATAAAAACGAGTTCACCGTGGTATCTTGCATTGATCGGTGGGTTTATTAAAAAAAGCAAAAGGCGATCGCCTACAGACATCAAAGCAACCTTAATGCATTTTGCACACTGGGTGCTTACTAATATCCTTATGAGTAGGGCTTGTTCACACCATGTCTGTTGAACTGTTGAACACATGTATGGTATGTACGGTGTGAACAGTTGTTTTCTATGTGCCCTGCTCATCATACATAAGTAGTGATGTGCAGAAAAACACAGCTTAATAGACATGGTGTGAACAAGCCCTAAAACGTACTGCGTGGAACGTGTCATGGTCGCTTTGTGGACCCTTTTATATGATGTGGTTAAAATTGGGACTGGGCAAGGTCCAAGATCCATGGTGCACTTTGCAGAGTGAATTGCTTGCGCTGGGCTCATATGCGGCAGCAGGAACTCAGCTACAAGAATATTTTATTTTAATTCAAACAATTGCATGTATTATTATCCAGTTTACTGCCTTTCCTAAAATGATAATTTAATATTTGATTTACAAAATAAAACTGGCAATAAATTTGATTAGATTACGGAAAACTGTATGGCTGAATCATAGAGTGTTAAGGCATAATTAAAAACAAAAAGAAAACAGTACAATAAATGCAAACGTAAAAGTTTACTGTTAGTTTTGGACAATACTTGAGCCAAAGTATAGCATGTGCATTTTGCCCTTTTAGCATGCATGCATAAATACGTGGATACAGCTACTGATGAGGGTTGCAGTGTATTTACAATTTAGGTTGGTTCTCGAAATCAAGCATTTCATTATTTAATATTTTGATTTGGTGAAACTGATAGATCAGTTACTGTGTATTTTATTACTTTCTGCTCTTAGTAGTATTTTCTTTTTTCCTGATAATTTTAGTAATGGTCGTGTTTGTGTAATATATTTGGTTGTTGCGAACGGCCGGGACACATATGAACTTCTTGCAGATAGAACTGCTATGTGTTAGATTAGCTTCTAAACTCCTTGATACTGTAGGAAAGGAAGTCTTTTGGGGCATATTGATGATAAAATAGCAATCTTGGAACTACAAATCCAAGCCTTTCCCTTGTTCATCAGTGTGCCTCTCCAGTTAACATTGGCCACTCTGCAGAGCATGCTGGGAGTTGTAACTTGACAACAGCTGATTCTTGAGGCAAACAAAGAAACTTCATAAAAATATAGAGCCCGATTTGTAGACATTAGCTCATCATTGCCCGCTCTGGCATATTTCGACCACAAACGGGCAATGGGTGCTAGGTTCATGGCTGGGGCAAATAGTTGGTATGGATTTTACGAGCTGATTGTTTTCCCATTGGTGGTGTCTGCACGTGCTCCTTCACTGCAAACTCAGACAATGAGTATACTTGTCCATGCAGATGGTCAACAGTTGGACTGTCATGACATTTGCTATCTTATGTCTATAGCTTTAGTGAAGTACTGTTGTTGCCCACTGGATGCATCTAATTAGCTTGTCTGTTGAGTTTTTCGAACATTGACCGGTTGTGTAGAGCCTTGTCTGGCCAAGTTACTGTTGATTTTCCAGCTGCTGCTGAACAATTGCAGTGTGTCTTCGTATGTTATGATGGGACCTGTATTATGGGGTCTGCAGAGGGAACTACCTTAGACCAGTGTATAATGTCCAAACTCTTTTTGGTAAAGTGGTGAAAAGGTCCATGGATTGTGCCACGAGGTATGTTAGCTGTTTGCCTGGAGTTCTGTTTTAATTTAGTTCTCTTGTAGGTTGGTGGTGGTCAGTAAGTAACCCCATTGGGCAGATGGTAGGAAGCCACTTTTCAATAATAAAAAATAGGAAACAATTTGCGGAACTAGAGAAAAGCAGAAATAGAACTTCTGTTCTGATAATTACAAGTCAGCATTTGTGGATTTGGTACACTTTCTTCTTGTAAACATGTTCTTCTTGTCACATGTGTACTTTACAACCAACAACAAATTGCCAAGGTTTCAATTATTCATATCCTGTTAAATGTCATCTTTTCTGCACAAAATAATTTTCGCATTAATCAAATGATTATGTTGCTTTCTAAAATGCTGCACCTTTTGAAGTAGGATATTTGTAGGTCACAAAATACAAGACAAGGGCCACACTTGGTAAAGTGACAAAGGTCATTATTAGAGTTTATGTATACACAATGAAGTTTGGACGGCTTGTGCATGGACTGTGAATGGACTGTGCACTTGCAAACTTTGTTAACTAGTAAACTACTTAGTAACCCATTGCAAACCAAGTACAAGGAACAATTTAAACAAAATTAGTATATTTTTTTCTGGTTTAGTTCAATTTCCTATCTAAGTCTTATTAATGCAATCAGAGATTCCAGTTTTGTAGTAAATGATAGTCATAACTTGTGCTCTTGGGCGTTCTACATCTTGTGGAGTTCCACCAAGAGAAAACTGAGAAAATATTAAATGAATGTGCAATTCTGGCTCTGTTTGAGGCAGCTGTATCAGTTAGGAAAACTGTGGAGATTAGTGAACTCTGTATACAAACTGGATATTTAAAGCCATGGCTTCCTGGGTCTTGAGCTGGTTCAGCAGAAAGATTTATGTTGAAGGGTCAGTCCAAAAAATGGGATAGTTTAGTTATAGGTAGTGGCTTGTGAGCTGTTTTAGTCCTTGGATTCTTGTGTGTTTTGGATACTAGATCTACAGATCCTAGCCCAAATTTGAACACCGCCTATGATGTTCTGGAAAGGACAGAAACTGAGAAACTGGACAGGACAGAAACTGAGATTTGCAGCTTGGCAAATAACTGAACACCAAAAACTCCAGCCAATTTTTAATGCAATGACAATACACCGCTCACTCCCACCCAAAACCATGCCCCCAACATGTTTCACCCATAGCAGGGCTTAATCATGGGAATCCCCATGATTAAGCCCTGTTGGGAGTGAAACATGTTGGGGGCATGGCTTTGGGTGGGAGTGGGCAGTGTATTGTCTTGCAATAAACCTTGTATGGAGTTGAACATCTTCAGTGTGCGGCATATTTGGATGGTGGACTACAGTGGAGCAAGAGTGGATCCCAGGGCCTTGGCAGTAGACTGACTGCAGGGAATTGAGGAGGATACAGGCTGGTCTGTGAGTGGTGAAATGGGTTGGGTTTGTCTTGGCAAATAGTTGTTCAAATAATCTTAATTTTTCTTCCATTTTTAGATTTTTTTGCATGCCTTATTATTATTCATCTGAAACTCTTCAGACATTAGTAAACAATATGCATGATTTTTACATTATTATCTGGCACAATGGCATGTGTGTTCTTGGTAAAGGACATTGTCACTGTTTGTACAACGATCTTCTATATGAAAGATTGTCCAACTGGGGAATCGTCCACGATTTCTTGTCTCACGTCTATGAGCGGCCTTGAAATCTGATACCAGGAGGCCATGAACAGTGTGGAACCAGACGATTTTTTTGGAATCTTTTAGATGGCTATTTGGAAAACAGGATGTTTTCAGCAAGAATGAGAGGAAGAGAGTGAGGAATGAGCAGAGCCGACGGGAGCAGCAGAACCCACTATCTCCAACAACACAGTAAAATGTGACCCGTCTTCCTGACCTTTTCACTCTCCGAGCTGCCGGCCCCATGTTACCCCAGCCAAACTACGTCACGCAGCAGCAGTGTGGGCAAGGCACAGCTGTTAAAAGTGTGACTCTTGTTTCCTGTCTCCTTCCTGACTTAGGTAGAAAAAAAAAAAACTCCACAATTGCAACAACAAAAGCCTCTGCTCTCTCTATCCAGACTGCAGGGGATTAGCCAAATTGTTTCAAGACTTTCCATAGATTTCATGCAAAAATCTTTCAACATGGAAAAGAAAACACCCCGAGGGTATTGATTGTTTGGGAAGCCGGTTGGATGTCGGCTGTAGTGAATTGGGGAATAGTCCAATTTCACAGTCTGGAACTTAGATTTGACCTCAAGTGTGGGGAGAAGTTTAAGAGCTGCAGCAGATTTTTTTTTTTTTAAGTATACAGAGCCAGGTCGTTAACTATTTCAGATGTATTCAATAGCTTAGCTCAAAGAACAATGGCAAAGGTAACCCATAACAGCTTCTGTTCTCATAATTCTGTCCTGTGCCATTAATTTTCACTCCCTTAGAGAAGGCAGGGAGCGTACAGTAAGGGGGGTGGTCTGATAAAATGTTGGCATATTCACGGGGCTCAGCAATTGGTGTTCCAAGAAAGCGGGCTTACCCGGTGAAGCTCTGTGACAGTAGGGTGTGACCCCTGTGTTTATGTCAAAGTTTACCTTTAGTGAAGTTGACCTTGAATAATTCTATCCGCAATCCCCGCAATTGCAGCTAATCTGGATTAATACTTACCTTTCTTCCCCGATTTGGTGATCTTCCCTCTGTAAAAGTTTCAAACTATGCATACACGCTGTGGCCCCTTTTATTACTTTTGGGTAAGTTGTACTCTGGAGTATTGCTAGAGGCCGACTTTCTTTTTTTAGGAGAACTTTACTAAAAGTGAAATTGTCCTTTAAAGTCATGAAATCAGATATTAGTATTACGGTTCCTTGACTTTCATTCTGTTACTACAATACTACAAAATAAAGTGATCCAAACAGAAATTTTGTGTTGATGGTGGTGGCACCATCTCACTGACCCTTTTAGAACCGCAATACTGCTTTTCCCAGTGTCACAGCTTCACCCCCCGTGATGTTGTGTGACCATATTTTGAGCTTTGACTGATAGCAACATCTAAAGAGGAAGAGGGTGACTCTCGGCCAATAGTCTGATAGTACCACCATCGAATGAGAAAGAGGGTGACTCTCAGCCAATAGCCTGATGGCGCCACTATCTAATGAGGAAGAGGGTGACTCTAAGCCAATAGTCTGATGGCGCCACCATCTCATGAGAAAGTGGGTAACCCTCAGCCAATAGTCTGATGGCGCCATCATCTAATGAGGAAGAGGGTGACTCTTGACCAATAGTCTGATGGCGCCACTATCTAATGAGGAAGAGGGTGACTCTAAGCCAATAGTCTGATGGCGCCACCATCTGATGATAAAGAGGGTGACCCTCAGCCAATAGTCTGATGGCGCCACCATCTATTGAGTAAGAGGGTGACTCTCAGCCAATAGTCTGATGGCGCCACCATCTAATGAGGAAGAGGGTAACTCTTAGCCAATAGTCAGAAAGATGGCACCACCAAGGACAGTGATAACGGTCTTTTACCTCAAGTGACATTCTCTTCTTGTATTAAGTGTTGAAACCATACAATTAAGTTATTCTTGATTCTATAAACAACTCTCTTTATATTTCTTTACTCTACGTTTTTTTAGTAAGGGGGACCTTTAGTTAAAGATAATGCCACTCCCTAGAATAATCTCTGTATGCTGGCATGAGTGCACACAAGAGTTAATAAAAAAAAAATGCTGCAAAGAAAGGCGTAGGGTCAGGCCTCGCTGCTCACACTTCCGAGCGTCTGCTGAGTGCGCCCAGGCCAGCGACACCTTTACCGGGTTCCTCAATGCGGTCCTTATCCCCGGCCTCTCTGCAAAGTTTAAACACATAACTCAGAGTGTAACATGACAGCTTGGCAACTGTCTGCGGGATTTTATTTCCAGGGACACCAAGCGGAGGCCGGCACATGTTCCTCACAGGATAAATACGGGTTTGTTCCGCTGATTTACTCCCGTTAATTAGCTTCTGGAGGAATGTGGAAAATGTGTTTGCCAGGATGTTAGGGAAAATATTTACCATCTCACTTCATATTCACCTTTTTTTTTTTTTCCCTTTCCCCCCAAGAGCATCACATAGCACACATAATAAAATATACCATTTTTTTTTCTAAGGTATTAGGACATGGCATCCAGAGCAGCACAAAGGACTCTGGGTAACTGCTTGCATACATGCCTCATAGCGCCGTAGCTCAAAGCTGTCTAAATATTCAATATATATATATATATATATATATATATATATATATATATATATATATATAGGCAACAATTGCAGATTTGTAAGGAGTTTATGCTGTAAAAAAAAATCTTTGTAAAATAACTCAGAAAACTGCTACATATACAAATCCAAACACATGGCCGGGTGACGGGATCCAATACTGTACATAATTACCGTATTTATCGGCGTATAACACGCACCCCAAGTTTAGGAGGGCATTTTAAGGAAAAAAAAAGTTTTAGGAGGGAAGTTTAGGGAAAAAAAAATTACTTTTAGGCGTCATTTGCAGCTTGCCCAGCGTCATTTGCAGCTTGCCCAGCGTCATTTGCAGCCCTGCCCAGTGTCATTGCAGCTTGCCCAGTGTCATTGCAGCTTGCCCAGTGTCATTGCAGCTTGCCCAGTGTCATTGTAGCTTTCCCAGTGTCATTGTAGCTTGCCCAGCGTCATTGCAGCCTTGCCCAGCGTCATTGCAGCCTTGCCCAGCGTCATTGCAGCCTTGCCCAGCGTCATTGCAGCCTTGCCCAGCGTCATTTGCAGCCTTGCCCAGCGTCATTTGCAGCCTTGCCCAGCGTCATTTGCAGCCTTGCCCAGTGTCATTGTAGCTTGCCCAGTGTCATTGTAGCTTGCCAGCGTCATTTGCAGTCTTGTCCGGGTTTAAATTTCCCGCCACCGAGACGCTCTGTCGCGTGCGCCGCCGAAAAAGACCGAAGCGCCCCCGGAAAAGGCCGAGCCGACTGTTCGGCTCCGCTCGCGGTCCCGCCTCCCTGCTGTTTCCGAAGCGAGCGCAGGGAGGCGGGACTACGAGCAGAGCCGAACAGTCTGCTCGGTCTATTCCGGCGCTGCGTAGGTTTTTTTCGGCCGCGATTCTGTCTTTTTCGGCAGTGCTCGCTATTTTTCGGCGGCGCTTGCCATTTTTGTCACTTTTTTTTGGGGGGTATCGGCGTATAACACGCACCCACGACTTTCCCCCGATTTTAAGGGGGAAAAAGTGCGTGTTATACACCGATAAATACGGTACATTTACTGCCGTCTGAATCTGTAGTCACCACAGCCTTAAGCCTCGTACACACGGTACGATTGTTGGCAGGGGATTGTCTGTTGACAGACTGTTGTCCTAAAATCTGAACGTTAGTACGCTCCTTTTGACAATTGTTGTCCAACTTTCGGCCAACAAATGTTGGATGGCAGGCTAGTAAATTTTCGGCGGACATGGGTTTGACGTCAGATTTTCGTATGGTCAGCACACAAATCCGTCACACAAAAGTCGAAAGTACAAACACGCATTCGCTCGGAATCAATGCTCACCAAACACGAAATTAGCAGAAGGGGCCCAAAGGGTGGCGCTCAAGAGCTGAAATTCCTCGTAGTACGTCACTACGTTCGTGTTGGTTGCACGACAATTTGTGCACCGTTAGTATGCAAGACAAGATCCTGCACACGCCCTTAAGAAAAAAAATCAGACACTCGGTTGGCCAACAATCGTACCGTGTGTACGAGGCTTTAGATGCCACAGAGAGTTTAGGAATCGCTGTAGTAAGATTCAGATTTAAAGACAATTTCATTCTAGACGAACAGCTAAATGTACAAATACATATACTGTGTTAGGGTGCTTTTCCTGCCAAAAGACTTTGTCTATGAAGCCTTGAGATTTACACAGCTCTGCCACATAGCACAGTCTTGTCTGGCAGGCAGGAGACCTGTTTCTCCCGGGCTGTGACTGGACAGTGAAAAGAGAAGCAGTAAACTCGTGAGCTTATCTCTCTGTGACTATCCTCTCTCCTCCTATCAGCATACTCCTTGTGCTTAAGCACAACTGATAGGCACTTTTTACTGCTCATCTCTCCCCAAGTCTGAGCTCTGCTGTACTCTGCATTTAAAAAAAAAAAAATAGAGAGCTACAATAAAGCAGACCTTCACCTATTACACGATCCTGTTCTCTTTTGGTCCCCCCTCAATACAGAACTGGTGAAACATTTTATTATTATTGTTAAAATAGCTGCAAGGCTAGGCCTAGGCGATAATTATGTACGCACCCATGCTTCCCCCAGGGATTGCCATGTCACACATTCCCAGGAGACTAACTGGGGTTGTTTTCCTAAAACTAGAGAGTGAAAAATCTGGTGCAGCCATGCATGGTAGCCAATCAGCTTCAAACTTCAGCTTGAAGCTGATTGGTTTATATGCAGAACTACACCATATCTTGAAATCTACAGTTTTAGTAAATCACCCCCATTATGTCTTGGAAAAATGCTGGCACTTCGGTAAAAGACAAAAGCAGAGCCTTTATTTAAGTAGAGAAATGCATAAAATCCGCACAGTGGGCCAGCGCGTTTCGTCCATCGGGCCTTAGTCATTCCACAAGTAAGGCTTAACGGCCGAAACTTGTTGGCCCTCTGTGGATTTTATGCATTGTTCTACTAAAAGAAAGGCTAGCTGCTTGTGGATTTTACTGAAGTGCCGGGATTTCTTTAAGATTCAGATTCTACAGGGCTAACCGCGGTCAACAGCTTTGAGCATCAGAGAACACATTGAACATGATTAAGGAGAGGATGTGGATGTCGGTGTGCGACTACTCCTCAATTGTGAAAGGTTGGCGTGAAAACGTCATTTTGTGTTTTGATTGGAATTCTTCAGGAAAATACACTCCGATGATATATATATATATATATATATATATATATATATGCAATATGTTTTTCCTTACATTTTTTCCCCCGTTAACGAAAATTTCCTGGCGTCGCACATTCGGCTGCTCGCCCTTCATAAAAAAGAAAAAATAATATGACTAAGTCCTGTGATGACTTTGTCGCTCTGGATGTCATTGTCTACTGAAGTAGTCAGGAAGGAAACTGAAGGCATCCAGAGGACACAATAGATAGCTGGAACTGCGTAAATTACTTCCTCCGCACTCCCTTAACATACCCAAAAAAATCGTAATAAGGAACTAATCAGAAGTTTGGCTGCCGGCTGCTCCAGTTTCAAGGAAAAGAGAAGTAAAACTGAACAAGTTACCGGTTTAGTTTTCCATCATGTGGCACAACAAACCGGACAGAAGGAAAGCAGATGTAACCTGCATTGAGTGTGTAGACATGAAAACCTCATGGCTGCTGTTTAAGCCATGGCTGCTGTCTCAGCCTTTATTAGCACCAGCCACGGGAAAACAACGTTATGGCCTGTCACCCATATGGATTTGTGGGGTAAAGAACATTTCCTGCCACAGATACGGACAATAGAGCGCTATTCCTTTAACTAATATCAGCAATGGGGTACTATTCCTCCGCAGGTGCTATATACTTTCCTTACTCCCAAGGTTGAGGCATTGTTGCTCCCACTGACGTTGGGGCATATTCTACTCCCATTGGCCACAGTCCCCAAAAGGACAGTAAATTGGCCCTTTGTTTAGGAAGTTTGGAGACCACTGTCTAAAGCCAACACATTTTTCAGTTTTAAATATATGGGGGAAGTCTTAAAAACCACTGTTAGGTTCCTGTTGTTGTCTGTGTCCCCACTGGGAAGATTTACTCTCTATGTGTCCTGTTCACCTGGACTCAAAGCGAGGGAACATCCAAAATTCCAACTTGTCACTAGAACAGCGATAGAAGGTGCATCTTCCAACGAGGACACTTGTCCGGGTGACAACTGTCTAAGCCCCCCGTACACACGGTCGGAAATTCCGATGGCAAATGTCAGATCGGACCATGTTGTCAGAAAATCCGCCCCGTGTGTGGGCTTCATGGGACCTTTTCCGTCGGAAAAAATTTGAGATCCTGCTCTCAAATTTTCCAACAACAAAATCCGATCAGACTTTTTCCGATCGTGTGTAGAGAATTCCGACGGACAAAGTGCCACGCATGCTCAGATCAAATTACGAGACCAAAGCTATATTGGCCTCTACGTAGTTCCGTCGTACGCAACGAACGTCACCACGTTCAGAATGATCGGATTTTCCGCCAACTTTGTCCGACCGTGTGTATGCAACACCAGTGTCGGACAAAATCCTTTGGAAAAAATCAGACGGATTTTGTGGTCGGAATTTCCGACCGTGTGTACGGGGGCTTAGAGGAGATTTCCCCTCATGCTGGAGAATCCTCTCACTTCCTGTTTGGTGAACAGGACAGGAAACGAAGGGGAATGTCACCCTGGGAAAAAAGGTGGCAAAAAAAGGGGTCTCCCGTGGTCTCCTTCGATGTCTCTATCCAAAGTAGGGAAAAAATGGTTTGGTTATAGATATACTTTACAGATGATAAATTAATTACTGTAAAAGTCATTAGTTCATTCCTTCAGTTGCAGCACACCAACCTCCTTGTGTAATAAAACCATGCAGGGTTGGCTGGATGGGGCATCTCATTGACCCTGTATAGTGGTTCCTATAAAGATGTGTTTTCGCCCAGGGACGGGACAAGGGGTGGGCAGGAGGGGCGGCTGCCCCTGGCGCAATGGTATATTGCAGGAGTAGGGGGCACCCTGAGCCTAACCCTAAGGGAAAGGGGGGCACAGATTGGAATATTTGCCCTGGGCACTGGATGACCTTGTCCCGGCACTGTTTTCGCCAGATTTGCCCTCCGATCTGACTCAAGTTTTAGAACAGGGACAAAATGTTTTTCTCAATTCTTGCATAAACTTTTTACAATTCCAGTTAATGTGAAGCCATTTGCCCACCTTGTTCCTGGAGACATGGCGACGCTCAGAAGGCCTCAACAAACAGGAAACTGGCAGGACACACAATGGAAGGCAACGTGACATTGGTACCGATACCCAACAAAGGGTGATTACTTTTTACGGAGACCCGGGCCCTCAGGGTACGTGTTTCTCCGCTAATTGACACAAGAAGTTCTAAACAAAGGAAGTTCTGTTTGAAACAATAGGGACATGGCACTTCTGTCATCAAGAGGGGGCAAAGCTGTCGTTAACGTTCCCTTCGGCATGGTGAAAGCACACGTACGAAGATCCACCTAATGTCTATCACTCAATCGTTTTGGGCCCCGAGCCAACATCCTATGTGCCTCTGTGCACAGTTCAGCGGGATCCCTTGTTCCATCTGAGTGCCAACAAAGATAGTTTGCCCACTTGTACGTGACTCTTCCTCCTACTCCTGCCAAATTGTTTAGTCTTCCTATTACTGTACACTAGCAGCTTTCTATATGATTTGTCTTCAAGATAACAAAGCCTTTCAGGAACACAGGCCCATTAAGTATTTCATCAGATCAAAACAAAATACTTAATTTCCTTTTTTACTGCCAACAAAGCCACCGTCGTACACAGTCCTTCTAGTGTGGCCTTCCATAAACCCTACTGTTAAATTGGCCCATTCTTGGCAAAGCTCCCCAGCAGGTTCTGATAAATTCTAATATGACTATCAGAGCTCTGTAGGGTAGGCCCACGTTTTCTATTATGGCGAAAAACATAAAAAAAGTTTTGGCTAGATCTACACTGCATTTTTGATGCCCTATTTTTGAACAAATAATGTCTTTACCATATATCCATTTTTTTATTATTATTATTATACAGGATTTATATAGCACCAACAGTTTACGTAGAGCTTTACAACTTGAGGATAGACAGTACAAATACAATACACTTTAATACAGTAGGAATCATAGGGCCATCCATTAGTTAATTCCATCTACAGATCGGTAGATTCTCTCTTTAAATTTTCTACATGCACTCAATACAGTGCTGTCAATCTAACGTCGGGGGCTTGCTAACAGGAGGGAAGAGCAGAGTGAAGGCTTTGTGAGGAGCTTCTTGTCAGAAACCATGAAATCGGACTGAGACAGAAGTACAGTTAAATCACACTTGTTTAATCATGAAAGTAAAAAGAACAAACGTAGTCAAAACATAGCCAAAGTTCAGTAACCGGAAAGGATAGTCAGCCAAGCCAGAAGTCAGGGATCAAAGTAGTGGAACAGCATGCAGGATCTGGAGCCAGAAGGGATGCCAGCAAAGCCAGTCTTTAAACAGGAATGCAAAAGATGTTTCTTGTGATGTTGACCAAGGCGAAGGTAGAGCTCCTCTAGACTGGACGGCTTAAGTAGGTAGGACTGACGAGCAGGATATCATCAATAGCTGAGTAACTGTGGAGAGAGATGGGAGCTGGCAATTAGCCGACAGCTGAGCGGCCAACTGAGAGAAGAAAGGGCTGAGCCCAGCCCTGACACTTCTCCTCTATTATCCAATCTTGAACAAGTTGAGATTCAGAGATCAGGTTGTAGTTCTTAAGTGTAGTGTAGATAAGTAAGGGCTTTGTTGCCTGGTAGTCTGTGTCCCCACCCCTTGCAGCCTACAATTTTCTTTCTCCGATTTTTCTAACAAAACTTTCATAGCTTCTCAAAATGTGAGAATTGTACATTTAGATTCTCTTCTCCCATGATTGCAGTTTCGTACATTGTATACAGAGACATCTTTTGCATGCACCGGTAGTGACTCTGTATGAAGACTTCCTTTTTGTATTCTTTTACAAGTGGCAAACAGCTGTGTATAGGAGGGGAAAAAAAAAAAAAACTTGTACTGAATCTCAAGATGTTAGTCAGTGTTGTGTGGGAAAGCGTAGAGTCTGGCGAAACTTTGCATAATACGCCACGCCGTGTGTCAAATACATTAACCTCATTACGTGTGAAGGCAATTTCTGTCTCATCCAAAAACCTTTTACGCCCCAGAGTAAAATGTCAGAGCGGTCACCGCTTTATGAAAGTTAACTACAGTCATAAATATCACTAGAAAAAGTATATAATGCCAGGTTATGCGCAGCAGTTTCCTAGTGAGGGCGCTGTGCTATTTCCTAAGAGTAGATTTTCTTTGTATGTATGTAAACCATAACAAGGAACGTATATGCTCCTCTTTGGTCTGTTAAATACATCCATTGAAAGTATTTTCTTAAAAAGTGTAAAAATGTTTTCATTTTGGATAGAGTAAGGGAGGGTTACAGCCCCTGTCAGTTTATTTTTTACCATCCCTGTCCCATTGCAGAGATTTCACTTTCTGCCCCATAGCCAAACAGGAAGTGAGAGGAAATCTATGCAAATTAAGGGAATCCATTGCCCCGCCCCCCCAGGCCCTCAGAACTAGTGTCCCCACTCGAAAATTTCAGGCATGCTCTAAAACAGTAAGGGGTGTGGCCTTGACAGGAAGGGGGGGTCATATTTAAATTAGGGGGTACACGAGTTTAGTCAGGCCTAGGGCAGCACAAAACCTAAATACACTACTAGCACTGCTCCTCCATAGATACAGTACAGTAAGCGCTGTCACCCTAGGACACTCAGAGTGTTACAGGATCACCAGATGAAAAGAAGAGAAGCAGAAAACTAAAGCAGTCACCGCATCCAAGGATCGAAAAGCTGCAATATATTACATTTTTGTTCTTGAGGTTAGATACTGTCTAAATTAGCTCCGTCACAGCCCTTGACCATTGTATTTTGGAAAAATACGTAAGCAGAGGTCACCAGAGATCCAAGAAGTTGAAGTTCTAGTCCTGACTCTCCCAGTGAAAGGTAAACTCAGACCTTCCCCTCCCTACTGGCCTCTCAACGTGATGGACGGCCTCACTAGCCTGTGGGACAGCTCAGGAGTTAATCAGGGGCAGGGCTCATACAAAGAATCACCGCTCCAAGGTAATGACTTCTCCCAAAACAGCTGTCTCCACAATCCCACAGGGTGCCGGCTCTGTTTGCAACAGGAACTGAAGTAGAAAAGATGTAGCTGGATAGCCGCACTCCAAATTATTAAACTTTATTTCAAAAATATGAGTAAGCACCGTGTTCGGTGTGAAACATGTTAGCGGCTGTGCAGTTAGTCTGTATACAAGCCTAGATGCTATGATTTTAATTATATTTTTGAAATAAAGTTGAATAATTTGGAGTGCGGCTATCCAGCTACATCTTTTCTACTTCAAGGGCAGGGGTCAGGCTTGACTTTTAAAGTAAAAGTCAAGATTTGCATATGTTCATTTGCCTAGAACTTTGCACCTACTGAGAGTTTTGAAGTACTGTTTTCAAGGAAGGTATCCTGTGTTGAGAGAAACCTGCAGGCTACCACTGTCCACTTCTCATTGTCTAGATGCCTGGCTCTCTTGATGATCTAATGTTTTAAATAATTTTTTCATATCTGACCTGGAATTTGTATGCAGATGAGGAGAATTTTGATAATGCCCATTAAAACTGTACATTACTGCAATGCACAGATGTGAATGAGCACCACGTGCCGTTTGAGGTATGTCCCTTTCAATCCACCCAAAATTGATCTTTAGGTATAGGTGGGCTGAAATACCCCCTGGTTTCTATATATCTTTTGTAGCGCTACCTCCACTCTGTCTTCTGCCTTGGTTCCTGTCCCCCTCGGGGATTCAGTAAAAAGACTTGCAGCCATAGGCAGGTGTGCAACAAACGCACAGCAAACCCAGCATGGCCAACCACAAGAGATAAAAGAAAATGTTGGGTGGTACAACTCTCCAGCACCCACCGGAACACTCAGGGCGGAAGGATCCTTTTCATTTTCATGTCCTCGTTTGGGGAAGGTCATCCGTTGCCATTTAGAGAATTCATCTTTCTTCTGCAAAAGTTTTGCAGAAAACGATTAACGTCATCAGAAAGCCACACAAACCATAAAATGAAAAGTCTGGCAACCACTTCCTGTCAGTAATGCCGGTGATTATGTAAAGTGTGTGGATCTAGGCTCAGGGCTTCACAAAAACCGTACCAGATCAAACGGACGCTTTACATCTGTTTATTTTCTTTTTTTTACCTTTTTTTCTCTCTTCTGTACGTGAATGTGTAGGTTGTTAACGAGCCATAAAATATAGGAGGAACTTTTTAAAGATATGAGGCATAGCTACTTAGGAGCGCACTGTCCTGTCTAAAAGTTTTCTTTGGTTATAGCAGATATAATTGCAGTCACTAAGATCTCAGGTTTAGAAGGTCAAAGCCCAAATGCGGTCGTGTGATGCATGGGGTATTTTTCCTCCTCACCGGCAGTCCTTGATACAGAGAACAATGTAAACATAATGTCAGCACCGCTCTCCACATCATTACACTGTGAGTGCAGGGCGGCCTGTTGATGTTCTCTTATGGGGCGGGTCCATGACACCCTGCACTAATAGTAAGTCCTCAGTCTTCTGGATTAAATAAAGTGAGGTGTCATTCAGTCCAGAAGACTGAGGACATCATGTGACACCCTGCACTCATAGTGAGTCCTTAGTCTTCTGGATTAAATAAAGCGAGGTGACATTCAGTCCAGAAGACTGAGGACATCTTGTGACACCCTGCACTAATAGTAAGTCCTTAGTCTTCTGGATTAAATAAAGCGAGGTGACATTCAGTCCAGAAGACTGAGGACATCTTGTGACACCCTGCACTAATAGTAAGTCCTCAGTCTTCTGGATTAAATAAAGTGAGGTGTCATTCAGTCCAGAAGACTGAGGACATCATGTGACACCCTGCACTCATAGTGAGTCCTTAGTCTTCTGGATTAAATAAAGCGAGGTGACATTCAGTCCAGAAGACTGAGGACATCTTGTGACACCCTGCACTCATAGTAAGTCCTCAGTCTTCTGGATTAAATAAAGTGAGGTGTCATTCAGTCCAGAAGACTGAGGACATCATGTGACACCCTGCACTCATAGTAAGTCCTCAGTCTTCTGGATTAAATAAAGCGAGGTGTCATTCAGTCCAGAAGACTGAGGACATCATGTGACACCCTGCACTCATAGTAAGTCCTCAGTCTTCTGGATTAAATAAAGAGAGGTGTCATTTAGTCTAGAAGACTGAGGACATCTTGTGTAGAAGAAGAAGTACTACAGGGAACAGCAATGGAGAGGAGGTGGGAATTGCAGCCAGATATATGTATATATATAATTATTTTTTTTAATAGTCTGGAGTTGTTTTTTTTTTAAATGTAGTTTAAAAAGCTGCTTTCAAACTTTTATGAAGTCTTCATTACAAGAATACCTGTTAATCCTACTATGAGGATCCTTGTTCAGGCACCTCCTGTCATATGTTGCCACCTGTCTCCTAATTGTACTCCAGTGTTGTCACCCTGTCACGCCCCTAATGGTAGCTACAAGCGACTATGTTGACACACATTGCACAGGCATGGTCCATTAATGTCACTATCAGGCAGCCAGTCCAGAGCAAGTATGTGCAGCTGACGATGGAGTGAGCACATGTAGATAAGAAGTGACTGAAAGAGGCTGCAGGAGACCAGCTCCACTTTCTTTAATAATGCAGTGTACTGTCTTGCCCAGAAATACATTTTCTAGTGCTAATGCATGCACATTAACAATCTGATTGTATATTCTCTGTGCAATTTCCTTTAGACCTGACAACAGAGTACGAGAGCCTTCCTTACACAACCACTTCAGGGTTTCTCAACCAGGGTTCCTCCAGAGGTTTCTAGGGGTTCCTTGAGCATTGAGCAATTTCTGACTCTCAGGTCAGTTCCCTCTGACACCATTGATCTTTTTAGCCCTCTGTAAGGTGCTAATTCATCCCAATGTCCACAAGTGTAAGCAGCATTCTTCCGACTGACCATCACACTAGTGTATAATGAATTTTAGATATAGTGATTTTAAGCAGGGGTTCCCCAAGATCAGAAAGTTATTTCAAGGGTTCCTCTGTCTTCAAAAGGTTGAGAAAGGCTGATTTAGATCCTCACACTCATAAAAACTAGGAAAAAAAATACTGTTACCTGTGACACCCACTGAAGCTTTGATTTATTTCCAATACTGCACCAGGAAAATGAAGATCTGATTGGTCGCCTAGCTGAGCCATCACCTCCCCTTTTTTTTATTAGGTTTATAATATCAGAGAAATATACTTTGCATTTTTTTTCTGCTTTTCCTGCTGTTTATGTCATATTCGGTTAGAGAAGAATTCATTGAATAAAAATTCACACAGAATTGCCCGTTGATCCTTGCAAGCAACAAACTGTGACCTTTCCCTCCGGGCATCTCTAGCAAATGGCAGTGTGATTCCCGAAAAGAGATGCACAGTTGCTGGGTGGGCAGGGAATTTTTATCCTCGCCATTCTCCACAAATGTAAACACAAACGTGCAGTATAGCGTGTAATGTGTGTCGAGGAGAGGAATGGAAAATTACCTTTATGCTGTACATAAAAAAAAAAAAAGCACATTCATAAAAATCAGTGCTGAACAAAATAGAGGTGGTGATCTTAAGAGCTATAATTGGGAATGTTGCATATATGGTGACCCAGAGATTCGATAGGACATCAACTTCCAAAGGTGGTAAAGGGTCCATTAACACTAATGCATTGGTAATGTGCATTAATGCATGCATATATATGCATGTGTTGGTGCATGGCCGTTTATTCTAAACAGTTCCCTGATGCACACACTAAGTAGGTGCAACTGCAATATAGTGTGCATCAATGCCCAAGTGTGTTGCCAAAAATAGGGAATTTTTATGTGCTTAGACCAGCCTTTCTCAACCTTTTCAACACAGAGGAACCCTGGAAATAATTCTCCGGTCCTGGGGAACCCCTGCTAAAAATGGAAAATCTACAACTCATCATACATTAGTGTGATGGTCAATGAGAAGAATGCTTCTTATGCCGCGTACACACGGTCGGAATTCTCGTCCGAAAAAGCTTTGATGGTTTTCCTGTCGGAATTCCGACGGAATTTCGCTCAAACTGTCTTGCCTACACACGGTCACACCAAATTCCGACGGTCAATAACACCGCGACATACAACACGTTTGACGGCACTATAAAAGGGAAGTTTAATGCTTCCGTGCATGCGTTGAATTGTTTCCGAGCATGCGTCGGAATTTTGCATGTGGGAATTGCATACACACGATCGGAAAATCCGATAGAAAGGTTTTCCATCGTAAAAATTAAGAACAGGTTCTCAATCCAAAGTCCGTCGGAAATGCCGACAGAAAAAGACCGATGGGCATACACACGGTCGGAAAATCCGATGAAAAGCTCCCATCGGACTGTTGCCATCGGAAATTCCGACCGTGTGTACGCGGCATTACACTTGTGGTTATTGGGAAGAATTACCCCCTTACAGATAACTAAAAAGATCAATGTGTCCTTGAGAACTTACCTAAGAGGCAGAAATTGACCATTGCTCAGGGAACCCCTAGCAACCTCTAGAGGAACCCAAGGGTTTCACGGAACCCTGGTTGAGAAACCCTGGCTTAGACCATTCAAATCTAGCTTTCTTAACGCAATGTGCGTCTATGCAAAAAATATGTGCTACAAAAGTATGCACGGGTCCTAAAAGTCACTAGTCTTCAAACCAAAATGACATGCCCTTTATTAATCCCTTAGTCACATAAGTATTAAAAAAAATAAAAAAAAAAGCTAATTGCAAGTACACGGGCCCCAGGAACTACCAAAACTTTATTACAAACTATTTTTAGGTTTTTCCAAAAATTACTAAACTGTTTAGTATGTAGTTGTACAAACTGATATACATACAGATAAGGCCATGGGCGTAATTGAACAGGTGACGGGTTTGGTATACATGGAATCTTTTCTGGAATCTATCTTTTGTGTAGTGTCTGAGATAGAAACAGCACAAAGTATAACAAAATAAATAGGGTCAACAACAATAAGCATGTGGATGGATGCTGTGTACAAAATTGGGCCACAAGGATTCTAATTGAGGTGTACTAAATAGAAATCTGCCTATAGGGAGCGCTTAAAAGGTACTAATCGTCTGCCATCGTACTATTGCTCAATTTCAAGACCAATAATCCCATTTGTTATGAAAGGAGTGTCATGGGAAGTATGATAGGTCCTTTCCATCAGCTTCAGGGAATCCATTCTAGATAAAGCTTGGGACCAAGGGGCTACACGAGAATGCCAACTCAGGGCTTTAAGCCATGGAACAGCACTAAACAGAATTTTCAAGAGCCTTTCATGTCTGGAGGGTCACATCGGCCAGGGGAGCAAATAAAAGGCAAACCGGAATAAATATGGTAAAAGGTTGACCCAATATTTTGGCAAACTTTGGCACAACTTCTTGGCTTGAGGGTACGAAGCACCCTAAAGCTTTACAAGAGATGCAAAAATTATCCCACATCGGGGAATCCCCTACACGGAGTATGCTGTACATTGGGAGGATAGATGATGTTGTTGCGATTAAATACCATCTGGTGTGGAGTTTCACGCACTGTTGAGTCGCAAGTACATTTGGTGTGGTTATTATGAGCTACCAACATTTTAAGCTACATAAGACTTCATTTATGCAGTAAAAAAAAAAAATTCATCCCAGTCCCTGAAGCTAGTACGTATATAAAGTAAATAATATACTTGATTACAAAGCATGATCTCCTACAATGGTAGCGAGATTAGCATCGCTAATATTGCCCCCCCCCCATACCCGAGGGTGGCGTCATATTGTTATAAATGTTGCAGTCAGATTATACAGGAAAATTCACAGCTATTCCTATAAATGCATTGCAATGTATTAAAAAAAAAAAAAAAAACTGGGTCAGCAATGCAGCCAAGAAGAATTTGGGACACCACAGCTCAGTGATCCGCAGCTAACAAACCAGCGAAACGTGCAAACATATATAACGATGATATAGAAGGGGTTAATAATAAAGGGGATGCCTTGGGATCCCACCGTGAGAAATTCTTGCAGGAACACCATATTTATTGAATGATTAAATCCAAACAGGGAGCTGTACAGTACAAGAAGGACCACGTGATGCAGTTGCCATGACAACAGAATATTCCTTAAACTGCCTATGTCTGAAGCTGCTCGCTGCTTGGATTTGCACACCGCATCTCTAGGTTTCCCACGAATAGAGCAAATCAGGGAGGAAAGGATAGAGGGGGGGGGGCACGCGGGGATGATGTCATCCCTAGCTAGCTGAAACTAAATTATTTAACACAGGGCCAAAAACAATAGCTGCAAGTATCCCAAATCCTACAGTCGTACTATCTCCCCGACAACATGACTAAAATGATATATATTATATATTTTATAGTGAGATATTGTTGGGAAGATGGTACGACTGTTGAAATAATTAAAATTTTTATATATATATATATATGAGAGAGAGAGAGAGAGAGATCTATATATAGATATATTATATATTTTATAGTGAGATATTGTTGGGAAGATGGTACGAATGTTGAAATAATTTAAATTTATATATATATATAAAGAGAGAGAGAGAGATATCTATATCTATCTATATATATATATATATAATTATTTTATTTATTTATTATTTTATTTTTATTTTTTATTTTATTTTTTTTAATAGCAAAATCGTTCATGCCCTCATGCAGAGAAGTATTATTGTGCTGTAACCAACCAGATTACTCCTGTGCTGGAGTTGGATGAGCATTGCTTGCTATGGGTTACCATGTTTTGTACGTTATCACTGTCCTTTGCATAGCCTTGATGAATAAGCATGAATTTTAACAATTTTGCAAAAATTCAGACCAGTGGAGAAAATCCCCAAAAAACACATAAAAATATCCTGCAAATAAAACACAGACAGAAATAATTCTGATGCCATTATATCGTAAAAATCTGATTGCATTATATAATTTTGTTGGCATTTGGCTCTTTTGTGTTTATCTTAGTAATAGAGCTGCAGGAAAAAAAAACATTTCCTTTTTTTTATTTTTTTCCACTAATCTTGACTCTCTAATAGAGAATAATAATAATAATCCCTTGATTTTTTTTAAAAGATGGCATTTTGTGTAGCCACGGCAGCAAGGGTTAAATGCCAAGCAGATACGTGCCACCTCCGGGGGTGGCTATGCTGTATTCAATTATGCAGGGGCTTCCACCATCTTAATCTTCTCCCTGTTCGGAGAGAGATGGTGCACTAAGACAGACAGCCCCCCCCCCGCCACCCCCCTCCCTCCTTCTCTTCACCAACGCCGAATAATTGTCACTTCAGCAGCTTGCTCAGCTGAGCACGACTAATGTGAAGCGGAGAAGCCCCCACTAGATCCAGTCTTGCTTATGGGCGCTAAGGGCTTGCACTCGGACAGCTGCCTGTGCCTTCTTTGTGCTGTCCCTGCCCACAGTTTGTGCTCGGCTACCATGAAATCGAGGGGCTCTCTTCTCTTCGCGGCGGTACCATTCGGAGTCTTAGGATTGTGTCCCAGCGGCTGATCCACCAACGCAAACACCCAGGATTCCCTAAACCCATCCGGAATTCCTTTGTATGACATCTGGATTTGAGAGGGATCTGCTTTCCATTCTGGGGAATATTCCAAAATGCCTGAGGCTAATTATTTACTGTCCGTCTCTTGGGGCTACATCAAGGTGGGTTTTTTTTTTAAATATTTTGGCGCACCTTCGTTAATGTGATCGATTTTTATTCTTTTTGTATGGACAGGACTCAATTTGTGTTACAGGCTTAGGGAGGATGAAGTTTTGTAAAAAAAAAAACAAGGTCATGTGCAATCTAGACCTTTTATTTTTGTGTATCCATAAAGCAGTTTAGCGTAGTGTATTTTTTTTTTTATGAGGATTAACGGACCGTGCATTTGGGTTTCTTTTTTTTTTTGCCTTGTCGTCCATTTCGGATTTGTGCTGTTGATGCGTTTTGGAAGCAGTATGCTTTCTACGGAAGACTGTAAGGCCCGCAGGTGATCATTGAAATCGGGTCACCTTAACTAAGTGATGTTATGTGATTGTGCAGAGCAAAGGGGGATTTGTATTGCAATCTGTCTTTTTTTTTATTTTTTTTGATATAACATTATCAAGCTCACGTGATGCTTCTTCTTTGCCAAACGTCCTCTGATATAAAAGCCCATTGAGAAGTTTATTCTGTAGAAAATAAGCTTTGATGAACGTTACCTTGTGTCAATGTTTAAAATGTACCTCAATGATTATTAACGTAAATTGACTCTTTAATGGAGATCTGGACCCTGATAAACCTTATTTAACACATGTCAAAATAAAATCCCATTTTATACCGATATAAACATATGGAGGTTTAAAGGTTGTTTTTGTTTTTTTCAACAGTTCAAGAGGATGCTGAATCGGGAGCTGACCCACCTCTCGGAGATGAGCAGATCGGGCAATCAGGTGTCTGAATATATCTCCAGCACATTCTTGGGTAAGGGGCGCTTTGATTTGCTGCATACCCACAATCCTTTGCTGAGTTGACACAGCTCTTGTTAAATGACCGTTATTACATGGCTGCAGGCAGGTGCGCCTGTTTGCTTCCCATGGAATTCCTCGGGAACTCCCTTTTGAAGACGCGTTTTGTTCTGGGCAGCAGACGTGTACCTGACAGTTATTAGGCAATTAAAGAATGGATAAAGCAATAATGTTTTTAAACAGCAACTCCCCCGAGCGCCATTTGCATTGAAACTGACCGATTTAACATAACCTGGTGCTATTTCAGCAACCCTTGCCACGATTAAATGAAAATTTTACGGGCTGAGAATTTAAAAACAAAATTGAGCATGTGTGTGTGTGTGTGTGTGTGTGTATGGCTGCAACTTCGCACTGAGCCAAGAAAAAAAGCTGTGCCCCAGTGATGCAAAATAAGCATCCCTTGTTTGCTCTGTAGTTTTGAGTGGGCAACGACACAAAACTTCAGGGTATCAGGGTCTGTAGAATAGCAGCTGTTCCAGTAGCACCCCCTGTTATGACACAAAACCATGCTTAAGGCCCCTTTCACACTTATACGACTTGTCCTGCGATTTGGGACTGCAAAGTAGCATGACAAGTCGTTCCCCATGATTTCCAATGACAGCCATTTATATTAGTACGACTTCAAGTCGTTCCGACTTCAAAGTAGTCCTTGCACTGCTTTGGTCCGATTTTGATGCCACTTACACAGGCATTCCTTGAAATCTCAGAGCAATCGTGGCAAAAATCGCGGTCGCGAATCGCGGCAAAGTCGCACAAGTGTGAAAGGGGCCTAACCACCAGTAGACTGAAGCTCTTAAAACAGTATCCATCTCCTTTAGTAGGCCATTTTATATCCATATTCAGAAGAAATTAGCGTATCCATTTATCTGAAGCAAAATAGATAACTTGGGCTCTGTGCATCTTGCATTTCACTGTAGGCAGTAGGTCCTAGTAAATTGCCAAGCTTAAACACCTTTGCTGGAGGGTATATATACATGTATAAAAAGCACAGAAGGAAGCTACCGGTAATTAGAGTTGCAAGAGGGCCCATATTATGCAACAGCCTTATCTGCATGGTAGAAAAACTTTCAATGACCTAAAAATTACTATTTTGGAAAATATGGCAACAATGGTGCCAAATTACTATTCTGGAACATGTGGTGCCAATAAAAATGGATCTTCATTCATGTCTCCTGCTAGAGAATAAACCATATGGTCTGCCTTTTAGCCAATGGACAAATGTATTCCCTAATACCACCTTGAGTTCTAGACAACCTTGAGTCCACCCTGTGTCCTAGACAACTTTGTGTCCACCTTGTGCTCTAGACAACCTTGCATCCACTCTGGGTCCTAGATAACCTTGCATCCACCTTGCGTCCACCTTGTGTCCTAGACAACCATGTGTTCACCACCCAGTGTCCTAGACAACCTTGTGTCCGGTTTACATACTGCTCACTCTAAGAAACATCATCACATTGGCCATCTTTTGGCCCTGACTTATAATACATAAAATACAGCCTATCGTCCCATTAGAAATTAGGAACAACAGTGTGGTACCCAGCTTTGTGGTCTGCCCAACACTTCCTAAAACCAAGCCACCACCAAGGGCAAAGATGTAATAGTGACTCTGTTGGTTGGCAAAGGGATCTCCCTATAAAATGGCTGCATCTGCTGTGTATGAAAGACAAGTACTGTTATTTTTTGGGATTTGAAAAGAAGCTATATATTAGAGGTGGGTAGTATTAACATCCATTCGTGTAACAGGAGGCCCTTAAAGTAGTGACAAATCCAATGGCATTTGCCATGCAGGGAATCCCCTGCACTTATAGGTCTTATTGTTGGAAGCATCTGGAGAAACAGCTCTTCTTGCCAATAGCAACCAATTGATGTACGTATTGGGCTGGGCTTCTCTTGTCGCTCATAGCAACCGATTTAAAGGCAGTATCAGGAGGGACTGCACGTGCCACCCATAGCCACCAACTGATGAAACTACCTGGAGGGACTGTTCTTAATAAAAATTATTAACCATTGAGATTCTACACATATTCAGCTGTGTATAGGGTTATGAAAGAGAGAGTATGACCGATTTGCCAATTGCAACACAAACAGATATAAAACAATTCACAGCCACTTCCTGTCTAGTTGCACCTGTTTTAGCATGACCATATCTAAGAAAAGTGTCATGATTGCTTGTAGTCTCAGAGGATGACAACATCGGAGTACAACTGGGAAAGGGTTGCCCCCCCCTACAACTGGGAAAGGGTTGCCCCCCCCTAAAACTGGGAAAGGGTTGCCCCCCTACAACTGGGAAAGGGTTGCCCCCCCCTACAACTGGGAAAGGGTTGCCCCCCCCCTACAACTGGGAAAGGGTTGCCCCCCCCCCCACAACCGGGAAAGGGTTGTCCCCCCATAACAGAACGTGCCTGAAAAATACCCTAATGGATCTACTTCAACATGGGTAATACAGCTAAAGGAAACCTATTTTTCTGAGGCGCCACGGCTCCACTGGATGCAAGTTTATAAATCTAGGCCAGGCTAAAAGCGGGTATCTTTCTGCATTTTACATATTTTTCTAAGTCTGTGTATGATTTAGATTACATTCACATACTTGCATGGAAAAAAAATTAGCAAACTTGCATAGGAAACTGACGAAGGAGCGGTTTGGTGGGAATCGCCTCTATTGGGTGGAAATGACTGAAGGTTTCACACTTCCAGGAGGAGATTCCAGACAGAAGCCGCTCGTCAATTCTCCCAGTGGATGCGGCAGCCCACAGGGAAACACCTATTAGTGTCAAACTGATGGCGCAAGTGAATAATAGCTGCCTGTATTATCCTACACCCCACTCCAGACACAGCTGCACTTCGCCGTCAATTATTTTCCATTGTGCAGGAGCTTTAATTAGGCCGAGAATAGCGGGCGCATGTCTGAGGCTTGAGAAAATCGGTCAGGAGGAGGTGCTGGGAAGACAGAATAACCTACTTTTATCAGAACCTAATGGATTCTGCCCTAAAAAATCTGAGCGCTAATGCAGTGCATGCATGGATGTTTTTAACTCAATCCTAACTTATTGCACAAAATATTGTTCACAGAAGGCCTAGGAGGGTTTTAGTAAAGCTTTTATAGCCAACAAAAACTACCATATTAACTCCAATGTAGAAGCAAAATTTGCATAAACATTTGAGTACCTGGGTTGCAAAATAATGGGATTTTTTCTGTATGCTGTAATTTCTTATAAGAGTACTCCAGATTTTGAGGACACATGCTTCCTTTGTTGCAAGTTTTTTTATTCTAAAGCCAACCTTACTAATTATTATTTAAGGTACTTATAGAGCACTGTCAATTTACGCAGCTCTTTACATATACATTGTACATTCACATGGGTCCCTACCCTCAAGGAGCTTACAATCTAAGGTCCCTAACTCACATTCATATATTAGGGCCAATTTAGACAGAAGCCAACTAACCTACCAGCATGTTTTTGGAGTGTGGGAGGAAACCAGAGTACCCGGAGGAAACCCACGCAGGCACAGGGAGAAACTCCAGGCAGGTAGTGTTGTGGTTTGGATTCGGATAGCGACCCTTTTTACTGCTAGGCGAGAGTGCTACCCACTATACCACTGTGCCGCCCACAATGTGGGCAGTTGCTAAATTTGCATCAGGTGCTTAGCTGAATTTTCTTGTGATTGGGCAAAAAATGGCCAATTTGAACAGATGTGGGATGTGGGAAGTATAGAAATGCATAGCTTTCTATGCAAAACTGGTACTGTAATCCAAGAGGTTTGTCCAAGGCCCCCAAACACACTAGACGAAAAAATTATATTACAAACATATACGTTGTTCTTGCCAGTGAAGAATGGATGGGTTAGTGACTCTTTCCCCAATCAGGCTGGACCAGGACTTTCTGGCATACCAATGAAATTGACAAATAAGGCAAATGTTTTGTCTGTAGGTCCTATAAGTCACTGAGAACTCCATCCATACCAATTTTGGGATATACAGTATGAAAAAGGGAGGTGACCATTTAATTACTGTTTACAAGAATTGTTAAAATGGGAATTTTGTAACCTTTTAGGACAAGAAATGGACAGAAACTGAAATATAGATTTTTAGGTATTCTGACTATATTTTGTTCCCTCCAGGTATCAAAATATGTCATGTTTTATCCTTGTTTTTGCAAATAGTGTCCTTGACATGTATATATGCGTTTTCTTTCACAGACAAGCAGAATGATGTGGAGATCCCGTCCCCAACACAGAAAGACCGTGAGAAGAAGAAGCGGCATCAATTAATGACGCAGATTAGCGGCGTAAAGAAGTTGATGCATAGTTCCAGCCTCAACAACACCAGCATGTCCCGGTTTGGAGTCAAGACGGAACACGAAGACATGCTGTCTAAAGTACGAATGGATTTTGTGTTTTTATATTATGATGGTCATCAATGACCTTACACAGATGTAAAAAATTTAAGACTCAAGACTGGGGAGTGATGCTGAGTGACAGCTGAGCTCAACCAGACCACTTGCCACTTTGGTAACATTTTAAGACTTGACAGGAGGCCACCCAGTGAGGTGTATACAAGTTCCTCCAAGCTCCAGGAAACAGATGACATTGGGTCATAAATAGTGCTTTGTAAACACGGACAGAAACAATTGAGTACTATCCGTGAAAGTTTTTTTTATTTGCGCTAGCATACAATTTTTCAGGACAAGCTTTCGGGAATGTCCCTTTCTTCAAGGTCCAAGCAGTACTAATTCACTTAGTTGAATTAGTACTGCTTGGACCTTGAAGAAGGGGATATACCCCGAAAGCTTGTCCTATACAATTGTATGTTAGTGCAAATAACAAAAAAAAATATCACTGACAGTACTCAATTGTTTCTGTTTTACCTCAAGCAACATGGAGAAACCATTCTACTCTTATCGTAAAGGCGCCTTCTCATGGGCAAAACATCTGCTTGATCAGGCTTTGCCACAAGCTGCATTACCCTGACTCATGCTATATGCCAGCACTGGGGCAAAATCTAATGCCGTGTACACGCGGTCGGAATTTTCAATGGAAACAGTCCGATGGGAGCCTTTCATCGGATTTTCCGACCGTGTGTATGCCCATCGGTCTTTTTCTGTCGGCATTTCCGACGGACTTTGGATTGAGAACCTATTAATTTTTCCGACGGAAAACCTTTCTATTGGATTTTCCGATCGTGTGTATGCAATTCCGACAAGCAAAATTCCGACGCATGCTCGGAAACAATTCGACGCATGCTCAGAAGCATTAAACTTCCCTTTTATAGTGCCGTCGAACGTGTTGTATGTCGCGGTGTTATTGACCATTGGAATTTGGTGTGGCGTGTGTAGGCAAGACAGTTTGAGCGAAATTCCGTCGGAATTCCGACGGGAAAACCATCAGAGCTTTTTCCGACGAGAATTCCGACCGTGTATTAGAACTTAACAGACAGAATTAGCTCTCACATACTGGATGTACTTCATTGTTTGCACAAGGTTCAGCTTTAGTTCATCTGTATATAACACGAGGCTGAATTCTCTTTCTGCAATTTGTTAATTCGTGTTCATTGATTCTTTAGGAATTGGAGGATCTGAACAAATGGGGACTTAACATCTTCAAGGTTGCGGGCTATTCTTGCAGTAGACCACTTACCTGCATCATGTATGCTATATTCCAGGTCAGTATCAAGAATCATGAACTGAATGAAATGTCTTTTTTTTCTTTTAATTATGTTATGAAAGATTTCTTTTCTTTTATGTTTTCAGTAAGCTAAAATCTATTATTTTTTTTTACTACATAGGAGAGAGATCTGCTGAAGACGTTTAAAATTCCCGTAGACACACTAATCACCTACACAATGACCTTAGAAGATCACTACCACTCCGACGTCGCCTATCATAACAGCCTCCATGCTGCTGATGTCACACAGTCCACTCATGTGCTCCTTTCAACTCCAGCTCTGGATGTAAGTAATAGGAAAACCTTGGAGGAAATAGGCCGGGCAACAGGGAACTCTGGGTAGTTTTATTTTTTATAATTAATGTTAAAGTTTAAAGATGTATAATTAAAGTATATCTAAATCCAAAACTTGTTACATTTTGCATCAAGTAGGGAAAGGGTTTTTTTTTTTTTTACCATCTGTGTCCCATTGGGGGGGAAATTTCCTGCACTCCCTGTTCCGTGGACACAGCAGGAAGTGAGTGGAAATGTTTTCAAAGAAAGGAGCAAATGTTGTTACCGGAACAAGTGTCCTCCTTGAAGGATTTCCCTTCTATTCCTGTTCCTAGTGACAATTCAACTTTTTATGTTTTTTATCACTTTCAATCCCAGGCACTCTAGCTACCAGGACAGATAGAGAGGGTGAATATCACTAGCAGAGACAAAGGCAGAGACAGGCTGATAGAAAGGTCAAGCAGGCTTCTTTTAGTGGTGAATATACCAAATAAATATGGGTCGCTGGTTCATGTCAGTCATCCGATAGATATCACTGCAGTTTCAGTGGGACTGCCCTAAAGAAGGATAAAGCTGCTAAACCATCACATTTGCTCCCACTGATCCTTTCCCATAATTCCTTGTTAGCATACACTTGGAGCTTGTGCCTTTGCACCAGTTGTCCACCAATCATCCACTGGAAAACCATTGGCTGACCATAGACGGGCATGTGTCTCACTGAGACTAATGCACAGCGAGACATCTGTCTGGCCCTGTTTGGGGTTAACAGGTGAATGTGGTGAACGTCTCCATCTCTTTTTGCCAGTGGTTTGGGTTACTTTTGGCTAGTTGTTGAACTAGTTTTAGTTTTTTTTTTTTTTTTTGGTTATTATCTTGCAGCCTTGAAAATACGCAAATTTAGAAAGTTTTGCTCTGATACAGGTTTTTATGAAAAAAAATATTATTTTCTAGGCTGTCTTTACCGACCTGGAAGTCCTTGCCGCAATTTTTGCAGCCGCCATTCATGACGTAGACCATCCAGGAGTCTCCAATCAATTCTTAATCAATACAAGTAAGTCTCCCTTGCTTTGTGGTGTCCATTAAGTGTCTTGTATAGAGAAGTGAGAAAACACAGATACCCAACCCAGATGTGTTTTCATGTATTTGAGATGATAAAGCAGTTTTAGGCCTGCTACAAAACACTGACTTATGCTGTTAACATACAGCTATACTAACTGCCCTGTCTGGTGGGTACCCATGTTGATGACAGTCATCTTTGGGAGACATCTCCAAAAAAAAAAAAAAAAAAACATTTACTGCTCAGTTATGGGCAGATTAGGTCCCTTATTATGCCCATTAGGGCCATGTTAAAGTACAGCGTTCCTAATAGATAGTTGCGGGTGTTTTTACTATTTTTAATTTTACAAATTTTTAATTTGTTTTACTCTGAAGGCAGAGGCAAATTTTCATAGGCAAAGGATCATGATTCACTGTGATCAATATTTTTTAAATCTGTCTTTTTTTTTTTAAAGCAATCACTAAAGAACAATTTCATTTCCAGATTCCGAACTTGCACTTATGTATAATGACGAGTCTGTCCTGGAGAATCACCACCTGGCTGTGGGCTTTAAGTTGCTGCAGGAGGAAAATTGTGACATTTTTCAGAACCTTACCAAGAAGCAGAGGCAATCACTCAGGAAAATGGTCATTGACATGGTAAGAATCTTTGAGATTATAATTGTCGAGGGGTGTTGAAGGTTCAGATGAGCTAGAAGTGGTTGGAAGGATGAGACAGGCTAGAAGTGGTGTGGGAAGCATATGATAGAATAGAAGTGGAGGGCCATATAAGATGTGTTAGAAGTGGTGGGGAGGACATGATAAGCTAGAAGTGGTGGGGGGGTGGGGGTATTTGATTGGTAAAAAGTGGTGGGGAGATGACATATGTTTTCAGTTTCCTAGAATTCTGTAGACGTGCCATGATTGTATTATTTTATATAATACTAGAACTCAAACTAAGGCATTACCCAAAGGCAGTCCTTATCATGCAATTATTTGACCAGCACTGGGTTAAACAATTTTTTAATTAATTTTATTGCTTCTTTATAGGTGCTTGCAACAGACATGTCCAAACACATGAGTCTGCTGGCCGATCTGAAGACGATGGTAGAAACCAAGAAGGTTACCAGTTCTGGTGTTCTTCTGTTAGACAACTACACTGACCGCATACAGGTAAGTTCATAAATACAACTAATAAGTCCTAGTATTCTCCTGTTTCTTTTATTCCTCCAATACTCTGATCCCAGCACCCTGATGTACTGAAACTCTAGTTTTTGGCAGCATTAAACCATTTTGCTGTTTAATTTATCTCTTGGATTGAGTGGTTGAGCTTTTCTGTCTGCGCATCTGCTGTGGCTCCACCTGATTTTAAGATTATTTAAGATTATGGAGAACATAAAAGGAGGACAGGGAACATTCCAAGGTGTGTAGTAATATAAATAGGAATATAGAGCTTTGAATTAGTTTTTCTTCCAAATAATGTAGCTTTTTAAAGTTTGCTTATAACCAAAACTTTCTTTATAGTTTTGGACAGATTAGGAATGGATTAAAACTTCTCTGTTTACTTCTGTTGTCTATGCATCATTTGGGAAATTTACCATCACCTCCTACTCCAGAGATACAATAGGAAGTGAGAGGAAATTCACTTCTAAGGAACTTGTCCCAGAAAAAGTGTCCCCATTAGGATATTTATCCTACCTTTCTGTTCTGGTGACAATTATAATATTTTTGACTTTACTAATCATTCTCTGTCCTGGTGACAGTGCTTACCAGAGCAAATAGAGAAGGTGAATCTACAGAGCATGGGCATAGACAGCAATAAAAACATGAGAGGGGTTCTAATCCTTCCCTATTTCATTAAAAACAAAAAACAGTTTGGGCTCTACATAGTTTTTAAGTCAATGGACTTTATTTACAATAATGTCTGAAAAGACCACTGTATACTTAGCAACCAATCAGATTATCCCTTACATTCTTGAAAAATGAAAAAGGATTTGGTTAATTTGGGCAACACAAACAAAGTCTTCTTTGCTAATGTGTATTTAATGGTTATTAGGGCAAGGAGGCTCTGAAATATGACATAGGTAGCGAGCGGATCAAACTCTTTTAGAAGATCTTCTGTGGCGCCAAGCAGATTTGGATCTACAGAGAGACATTTCCTCCTAGAACAGGACCAGAAATTATCCCAGGATTTCATAAATCACAACAGCAGGATTAGTTGACAATAGGCCATTCAGCCAGTGCAACCCAGAGACTGCCAGCCTAAGACGTTATTGGCAAATCCTTTTCTTCGGAGAGTGATGTACAGTTTACCTTCAAGTTACAAAATACAAACTAGTAGACTTCAAGAAATTAAAAAGTCCAGCAAAACATGTTTGTAGGCTGGTGTTTTGAAGTTTACTACAGTTCTTGTTAGAATGATGTGGAACAGAATGTTGAGATCTGTTACTGAACTTAGGGTGTTCTTTCTTGTAGGTTCTCAGGAATATGGTGCACTGCGCAGATTTAAGCAATCCAACAAAATCTCTGGAGCTCTACCGGCAGTGGACGGACAGAATCATGGAGGAGTTCTTCCAGCAGGGAGACAAAGAGAGAGAACGAGGGATGGAGATCAGTCCAATGTGTGACAAGCACACAGCTTCTGTGGAAAAATCACAGGTATGTTCCTTCACTGGTATACTGTCCACCTATCTTACACTAGTCCTCTATGATTCGGAGTACATTCAAATATTAGGCCAATTTACACCAGAGATGGATAGCTGTTGACTAATTACACAATCAAGTCTATACACTATTCCTCTGTGCCTCAAAGTACGTTCATATAGTGGTCCAATCCAGACCAGAGATGGGTAGCTGTTAAGAGAACTACTACACCACCAGCCTTGCACTATTCCTCTGTGCCTCGAAATACATTCAAATATTAGTTCAAACTCAACCAGTGATGGGTAACTTTTGAGGAATTATGAGTGGTTACACAACCTGCCATCCTTAAAAGTGGTCATACCCTGCGATCCTTGAGCCGTAAGCCCAGAATTAGTCCAGAATTCAAAATTTTGGGTTAAAAAAAGTCAACAGTGCTGAACAAAAATTTGTAAAAATTGGAGAACAAAAGTGTCCATGTTGCACATGGCCATACCACTTTTTAACTCCACCTAAATCCTTCCAATATCAGAGATGTTAAATGTTCCTTCCAGCTTAAGACTGAAGTCCAGGCAAACATCTAAATATACAGCTGAAATACAAAGATGAAAGCTGTTTTAACCACAGACTCTTAAGATTTACACAGTCATGCCAGACTTCAAAGTAGAGGCATGTTCATGACAACACAGCCTGGTCACCAATCATTCCCCAGGCTGTGACTGGACAGTTGAGGGACAGCAATAGACTTATGAAGGCATCATTCTCCTCTCTCCTCTTTTAGCATGTCCGCACATATACACTGCAGCACACCTGGCTTAGTGCTGCCCTTCCCTTTCCCAGTCTCAGTGTATGAGACATCAAGTCAAATGAGTATGTTTAGGCTTTTAAATGTTTTTGCAGCTCCTTGGAGTTCAGCCTTAACCTTTCTTTCTCTGCTGTTGTTGCATATAGAAAACTAATTGTTCTTTCTTCCCTAGGTTGGCTTCATCGACTATATTGTCCATCCTTTGTGGGAAACATGGGCAGACTTGGTCCAGCCTGATGCTCAGGATATTTTGGATACATTGGAGGACAATAGGAACTGGTACCAAAGCATGATACCTCAAAGTCCTTCTCCTCTTTTGGATGAGCAGGACAATGACTGCCCGGGGGTCTCAGAAAAGTTCCATTTTGAGCTGACTCTTGAAGAAGAGGATTCAGAAAGCCACAACAAAGAGGGGGACTGTATCAGTTACTATAGCAGTACGAAAACTCTTCATATGGTTGATCCTGGAATCGAGGACTCTCCAGAAGGCGATGCAGAAATACTGACAGACGACACATCACCTCTGGATACATAGGTCATGTTTTTAATGGGAACCTTCAACCCAGGAGAACACATGCAGATTGTCTTTGTTGACAAGCATGTAATCTTGATCTTTGGCCTTGGTTGAGAATGGCCAAGATCTTTGCAGCTGCTCGTCAGTGGAGTCGTGGCTGAGGGTGCCGAATTGAAAGATTGCTCAGGAAACTACCAAGTAATGTACGTTACTCTTCGGCATTGTTTTTTCAGGAGGGGGGAAAAGTGAGACGTGAACACATGGACGTGTTTTGAAAACAGCATGAACGATCAGAGGAACTGTACAAAGTAAAGACACAAAACTGAGAGATTTTTTTGTTTTTTTTTACCGTGAAATTTAAAAAAAACCTAAACCTAGTTAGAGGCTAGAAATGAATACTATTATTATTCGGTAGATCTATGTCGAAACCCTGTCCAACTGTCTGAGGACGTGTGTGCCTTTTTTGTATAACTTCCATTGTCTGAAATGCCTATTAATTACACGATATTTAGTGTAAACCGAACAAGAAAATAACTTGTATATTTTAATTCTTTCTGGAAAGAAGCAGTCTTCCTTTATCGTGGCAATATATGTGACTTTATCGCAATTATTCAGAATCAAAAAAAAAAAAGAGACCGTTTCCGTCTCTGGTCATCGCCATTCTCTCCATGCACCCAAAGTCATTTCACGTTTTTTGGCTTGATACAAAGATATGTGTTAAGATTGTTGCTTTCTGTAGAATCTCTTCCGCACAATCTATTAAAGAGGTATCCGTTTTTATTTTTTCCCCTAACGTGCATCCACTACATATGACGATCGGAAAAGGCGGTGTGTGTTGTAATGTGTATGACCACGTTCTGCATGTTTTGTTTTTTTTCCCCCCCCCCCCCCCCCCCCCCCCCCCCCCCTGTCATCTATAAAGCCAAACCATTGTTTTTATCTTGCACTGCCTCAAGTCCTGACACGTACTTTTACTGTTTATAACAGTGTATTATTATTATTATAATTATTATTATGTAAATAATGTACTGTTTTCTAACTTATTAATTTATATGAATTAACATTGCCTGTCACTGGTGGTGTTGATGGTTTAGAAGAAAAGGAAAAACTCTACATCAGAGTTGGATTTTTTTTTTCTTGTAAAATTTTGTTTTTATTAGAAATGTTTGCCTGAACAGTGACTCCCAAAAGACATACTGAATCCAGGTCTAGCACTTAGGGAGAAATGATTATTCATTGTGCTTATGGGACCAGGGATCCCTGCAGACATTGACGATCTACAAGGCCCACAAAATATGGAACTTTTATTTCCTCAATGCTGACGGGGACAGCCAACCTGGTCTTGGGTGCATCACAATCGCTCCTGTACAAAATATCACGAAAACCCTAAACTATTTTAGTTAGAATTACAGAGAAATTTGTTGTTCTATGACTATTATTACTAAACGTCAATATTTTGCTTGTGTAAATTTTTTTTTTTTTTATTGAAAAAAAAAAAAAAAGAAAAAAAATGTATGCATTCTGAGAACTTATATCAGTCTCGGCTTGTGCAATGTTTGAAGTTTTGGTCCGATTAGTGACCCGTCCCTCGTGTCCGGAGTTAAGTGCACTAACTAATTGTGCATGGCGTATGGGTCTGTATGTCTGTTGACACTGCATTGTTCCAGGTGTAGGCTCTTATTTTGACAAAGTTTCACACAAAGTATGTTAAAGTATTGTATATTGTGCTACAATGCATTCTTAAAAGAAAAAAAAAAAGTTTTTTTTATATTAAGTGAATAAAAAGATGAGCATGAAAAACCTAATGTTTTTGGTGTTTTTTAATTTGAAAAAAGGTGGTATATCTACAAAGAAAAAAAAACATTTATAAACCTATTGTGTGTGTGTGGGTGAGGCCAATAATATTGGTGGTGCTTCACTGTGTATGGCTTGTAAGGTGGCACCTTTCCCCCTTTGCTTTGCTATGTTTTATATAAAATGGGGTCTGGGGGGTACACTAAAGGGAAAAAGTGAGTAATAATATAATATATATATATTATATTATATACCGTATACCGAGTATAAGCTGAGTTTTTCAGCACATTTTTTTGTGTGCTGAAAATGCCCCCCTCGGCTTATACTGGAGTCAAGCACTTTTCAGCAGCAGAGTGACATTTTCCGACCCGACTTTGGGATATATGGGGCCCCAAAGTCGGGTCAGAAAATGTCATTCTCTGCTGCAGAAAAGCTTGAAATTTTCTGACCCGACTTTGGGGCCCCATATCCCGGGGCCACTTGGTGCTAGGAACCCCAAATTTGGTATGCAAACCCAGTGGAACTAGCACTACAACATATCCAAAGATGGGGTTCCTAGCACCAAGTGACTTGACTCCGAGATATGGGGCCCCAAAGTCGGTCAACTGTGTCCATCTGTAGCAATGTAATTTCAGGACCCTTTGAGTTCAGAGACCCCAAATTTTTTGCTGCAGCTAGGGGGCATTTAGGAACCCGTAAATACCAAGTTTGAAGTTCGGGGGACCTATGGCTGCAAATGGGCACAGTGAGCCATGCAAATGGGCACAGTGAGGCTGCAAATGGGCATTGTTGACCCTCTTACAGTAGCTGCACATTTCTCACCCTAGGCTTATACTCGAGTCAATAAGTTTTCCCAGTTTTTGTGGTAAAATTAGGTGCCTCTGCTTATATTCGGGTCGGCCTTTACTCGAGTATATATGGTATATAATATAATAAATATAAGCTCTATCAGGTGTCCAATGGCAATAATAATAATCACAATTTGGCCACCTCCCTGGGGAACAGCGCAGCACCACCCCCACTTTTATATATCTAGTTTGGTAGGTACGCTTTGACCTACACCAGGTGCCTGCAGCAGTCCCCCCACAGTCAGTCCCCACCACCCGCCCTTACCCTCCCCCTTCCACGGTAGCGCAGGAATACCCCACTACAAATAATAATCACCCTTTATGGGTGTTCAGTGGTTACTAATCTGAGCAAAAGCTCTTGCACTGCTACTTCTATTCCATAGTTACATAGAAGGTGAGGTTGAAAAAAGAGTCCATCAAGTCCAACCTATGTGTGTGATTATATGTCAGTATTACATTGTATATCCCTGTATGTTGCGGTCGTTCAGGTGCTTATCTAATCTTTTTTTTTAAACTATTGATCCCCCCTGCTGAGACCACCGCCTGTGGAAGGGAATTCCACATGCTTGCCGCTCTTACAGTAAAGAACCATCTTTGTAGGGGCGGCACAGTGGTGTAGTGGTTAGCACTCTCGCCTAGCAGCAAAAAGGGTCGCTGGTTCAAATCTCAACCACTACACTACCTGCCTGGAGTTTGCATGTTCTCCCTCTGCCTGCGTGGGTTTCCTCCGGGTACTTTGGTTTCCTCCCACACTCCAAAGACATGCTGGTAGGTTGATTGGCTTCTGCCCAAAATTGGCCCTAGTATATGAATGTGAGTTGGGGACCTTAGATTGTGGGCTCCTTGAGGGTAGGGACCGATGTGAGTGTGCGATGTATAAGTGGAGCCCTGCGTAAATTGATGGCGCCATATGGGTACCTTAAATAAGTAATATAAAATAGAGGAGCATCTTAATGAGACACAATGTACAGGGATAGGGATAATTGTAGACACACGCCCACACTCACTCAGGTTGAACTGGATGGACTGGTGTCTTTATTCAACCTTACTTTGTAACTTAGTTACCTTACTTAGTTTAAGGTTAAACCTCTTTTCTTCTCATTTTAATGGCCACGAGTCTTGTTAAACTCTGAAAAAGTTTTATCCCTATTGTGGGATCATCAGTACGGTATTTGTAAATTTAAATCATATCCCCTCTCAAGCGTCTCTTCTCCAGAGAGAATAAGTCCAGTGCTCGCAACCTTTCTTCATAACTAATGTCCAATTCCAAATGACCTCGGACCTATAGAACTATACTATCCCTGTTGGGTGGGAGGTCAGTCTGCCAATCAGTGCTGCCATTATTTTAGTGCTGGGCACTGGAACACAGAGAGCTCTGCATCAGCATCATGCAGAACATGGAGGATGCAGGCAATGTTCAAACTCTCAGAAATGTCCTGCAGAATCTGGGACCGTTGGCAGCTATGGTTTTCAGGAAAACACAGGCAACAAACACACTGCTAGAAGTTATAATCCTCACTTTCCCCATGTCCCCACCTGAGAGATTTCCTCTCACTCCCAGACCTGACGCATTGTATAACCTGATAGTGGCAGAATCTCACTTCACATATTTACAACCTTCATTGCAATTCAGTTGAGTCCAGCCACATTTTAAATAATCCAATACAAAAGTCCTGATGAAAGGATGGGGGGGGTCCAAAAACATCCCAAACACATTGGCTCTCTTTTAATTGATTATTTAATAAAGCCTCCCTTTGGACTCTTAGACCATTGTTGTAGAACTCTTATGCCACACACGGTCGTAATTCCCGTCGGAAAAAGCTCTGGTTTTCCCGTCGGATTCCCGACGGAATTTCGCTCAAACGGTCTTGCCTACACACGGTCACACCAAATTCCGAAGGTCAATAACACTGCGGCATACAACACGTTCGACGTCACTATAAAAGGGAATATTAATGCTTCAGAGCATGCGTCGAATTGTTTCCGAGCATGCGCCGGAATTGCATACACGCGATCGGAAAATCCGATAGAAAGGTTTTCCGTCGGAAAAATTAAGAACAGGTTCTCAATCCAAAGTCCGTCGGAAATTCCGACAGAATTCAGACCAGACTGTTGCTTGGCTCCCCAAGTATCCGAGTACCACAACCAGGATTTACCCCCTTCCTGACCAGAGCGTTTTTTTGCTATTCGGCACTGCGTCGCCTTAACTGACAATTGCGCGGTCGTGCAAAGTGGCTCCCAAACAAAATTGACGTCCTTTTTTCCCCACAAATAGAGCTTCCTTTTGGTGGTATTTGATCGCCCCTGCGGTTTTTATTTTTTGCACTATAAACAAAAAAAGAGCGTCAATTTTGAAAAAAACGCATTCTTTTTTACATTTTGCTATAATAAATATCGCCCAAAAATATATAAAAAAATAATTATTTTTCTTCAGTTTAGGCCGATACGTATTCTTCTACATATTTTTGGTAGAAAAAAAATTGCAATAAGCGTTTGATTGGTTTGCGCAAAAGTTAGAGCGTCTACAAAATAGGGGATCATTTTATGGCATTTTTATTAATAATTTTTTTTATTAGTAATGGTGGCGATCAGCGATTTTTATTGTGACTGCGACATTATGACGGACACATCGGACAATTTTGACACATTTTTGGGACCATTGGCATTAATACAGTGATCAATGCTATAAAATTGCATTGATTACTGTAAAAATGTCACTGGCAGTGAAGGGGTTAACCACTAGGCGGGGGGGGGGTTAAGTGTGTCCTGGGGGAGTGTTTCTAACTGTCTGGGGGTGTGGCTGTGTGTGACACCACACTGATCGCTGATGACAGGGAGCAGACGATCAGTGTCCTGTCACTAGGCAGAACGGGGAGATGCTGTTTACATCGGCATCTCCCCGTTCTTCAGCTCCGTGACATGATCGCGGGTATCCCAGCGGCAATCGAGTCCGCGGGTCCCGCGGTCACGGCGTTTGAGGCAGGCGCGTGTATGGCGGGAAATTCAAAGCAACGTACGGGTACGTTACTTTGCCCAGCCATGCCATGCCATTCTGCCGACGTATATTTGCTGACAGCGGTCGGCAAGTGGTTAAAAAAAAATTGCTAAAGTGTTTAGGTTTGGCTTAAAAAAAGGGGGCAACCTTAATAGTTCGGTTTGTGCTGATGGCTGTGTCCCTGTTAGGGAGATTCACCCTTCTATTTGCCCTGGTGACAGGGGGCTTTTAAACTAGGCATTGAGGGGAAGAGCTCAGAGGAAGGGATAGCCAGCAGTGAGCAAAAGACAGAGGGTAATAGTGGAGGCACTAGTGATAATATATCTATAATCCCGGGGGTGAATGAGTTGACAAATCAAAAACGAAGCCTGATAAAAAAAAATGCACCCGTATAAAACAGAGGCATGTTCACAAATGCCAGGAGCCTAGCTAACAAAATGAAGGAAATGGAGCTGCTATTACACAAAGAGGATTTAGACTTTGTGGGAATAACAGAAACTTGGTTTGACAGCTCACACGACTGGCTGGCAAATTTCCAGGGCTATTCGTTGTATCAGAAAGACAGGGAGGGTAGAAGAGGGGGACACGTGTGTCTATATATCAAGAATGATTTAAGGGTGGAAGAGGAGAGTGATATTGTAAACGGGCAATGGGGTAGGTGGAATCCGTGTGGGTGAAACTTCAAAGGGAAGAATTAAGTAGGAAATTAATAGTGGGGGTATGTTACAGGGCCCCCAACCTGAAGGAGGAGGAGAAGCTGGACCTCCTATCACAATTAGAAATGTCAGCGAGGCAAGGAAATGTCATCATAATGGGGGACTTCAATATCCCGATATTGACTGGGCAGAGGGGACAGCCCACTCATTAAAGGCCCGTCACTTCTTAATTGTCTTACATCACAACTTCATGTCCCAATTGGTGGATTCCCCGACTAGAAAGAATGCATTACTAGATTTATTAATTAAGAACAATTCAAATATGATCGCAAATATGGGACAACTTGGGATGAAGCAAACGCAGGATGATCACATTTAGCGTAAATCATAGGAAAAGGAGGCACGAAGGGAGTACAAAAACAATAAATTTCAAATGAACCAACTTTTCTGAACTGCGCTCAATACTACAAGACATCAATTGGAAACAAATCCTAGAAACAAACATAAAAATATAAAGACAAACTACTCCCTAGTGGGAGAACCTCTGGGGGGAATCAAGGATGGAGAACGATCTGGGGGTCCTGGTAGAAGACAGACTGAGCAATAGCAGGCAATGCCAAGCTGCAGCAAGCAAAGCCAGTAGACTATTAGCTTGCATAAAAAAGGGAATTTACTCCAGAGATAAAACCATAATCTGGCCACACCTAGAGTAGTCAGTCCAGTTCCGATCACCAGTCCTCAGGAAGGATGTGCTTGAGCTGAAGAGAGTTCAGAGAAGGGCAACTAAATTAATAAGCGGACTGGAGGACCTCAATTATGAGGAACGACTACAGGCACTAAATGTATTCTCCCTGGAGAAGAGACACTTGAGAGAAGATATGATAGCGGTATACAAATACCTCAATGCTGATCCCAGCATAGGAAGAAAACTTTTCAGTCTCAGGGAGTGTAAGAGGACACGGGGCCACACAAGGAGATTGGAGGAGAAGCGGTTTAACCTTTACCTGCGTAGAGGTTTTTTTACTGTCAGGGCGGGCGATAAGGATGTGGAACACTCCTCCACAATTGGTGGTGTCAGCGGGGAGTATTGATATGTTTAAAAGACTCTTGGACATGCATCTTAGTGAACACAACATACAGGGATATGGGAAATGATTACCGACATTCACACACATCCACCTTCACAGGTTGAACTGGATGGACTATTGTCTTTATTCAACCCCACCTACTATGAAAACGAGTTGTAGTGCCACTCTGAGCAGGAGAAGTATGAGTTGCCCCCGCTGGTGCTCAAGATTAGGGGTGCCAGTTAAGGTACCACCAACCAGGAGTGTATGTCATAGGAGGAAAAACCACAGCTCCCCCGGCCCCATCTGTACCTCTCCACAAGCCATGCCTCTAATGCGTTTCGCCCACCCCACCCATTGGGGTTTAGTACAATGGGCAGGGTTGAGCGAAACACATCAGGGGGGTGTAGCTTGTGGAGCGGTGCAGGCTGAGGCTGTCTCATACATACATTGATACAGATCTGACCAGGGGAGCAGTGTGTTTTTTTTTTTTTGCTCTGCTAATGTAAAATTTGTGAAAATACAAAATTTCAGTTTTCACCAGAACAGGAACCAAGGTGAAATCGTCAATAGGGATAGTTGTTCTGGTGACAACGGTCTAATACCGCGTACACACGATCGGAAATCTCGTCAGAAAAAGCTCTGATAGTTTTCCTGACGGAATTCCGCTCAAACTGTCTTGCCTACACACGGTCACACCAAATTCCGACCATCAAGAACGCGGTGACGTACAACACTACGACGAGCCGAGAAAAAAATAAGTTCAATGCTTCCGAGCATGCGTCGAATTGTTTCCGAGCATGCATAGGAATTTGGCGCGTCAGAATTGCTACAGACGATCGGAATTTCCGATAGAAACCTTTTCCGTCTGAAAAATTGAGAACCTGCTCTCAAATTTTTGCTGGCGGGAATTCGGCCAGCAAAATTCAGATGGAGCCTACACCGTCGCATTTTCCGATGAAAAGCTCTCATCGGTCTTTTGCTGGCCGAAATTCCGATCGTGTGTACGCGGCATAAGAGTTGATTTCCCTCACTTTTAGTTTTCTTCTTACTTTCTGTTGTGTCTACAGGTCAGGAACGGAAGGCAAACATCCCTGATGGGGCACAGAAAAAACTGCAGGGGTTTTAATACTTTTTTGGGTTGAGTATGCTGGAAATTTACTTTTTATAAATGAATTCAATAATTTTAAGTTCCTGCAGTCTTTTCCATTTCCTGTAGTGGTTCTTAAATTAAGAACACATCCCGCAACTGAAAACTGATTCTATATGTAGAGCCCTATATAATGATTTTATTTATGTGGTACAGACTTTGTGTTTCTTGAAAACTCAGCATATTGCTCTTTCTGCCCACTTATCCCACAGGAAAACAATGCAATTTATGCCTAAACGCACAAAGTTGCGATATTAAAAGCACATGTATATTTAACCACACATACATGTGAATGGACCCTCCAGGTTTACAAAGTTCACCGTCTAGACCAGGGGTGTCAAACTCAATGTCATCGTGGGCCGTATAAGCATTATGATTCCCCTCAAAAGGGCCGGTTGTATCTGTAAGATTAGATGTCCAGCGCATCCCCTCCCCTTACATTAGATGTCAAGAGCCACCCCACCATCAGAAGTTGAGTCCATCACTCTCCCTTACATCACAATGCACCCCCCTTTCCTTATGCTGCTGCTGGGAAGAATCTGGATGCATTGCTTGAAAGCAGAGTAGGAGGAGGACCAGAGGAGGGCTGGAGCTCTCCTGCAGCTGCAGGAGAGGTGCGAGGGCCACATGAAATGGCCTGGAGGGCCGGGTTCGGCCCGTGGGCCTTGTGTTTGACACCTGTTGGTCTAGACTCTAGACCAGTGATATGCAATTAGCAGACCTCCAGCTGTTGCAAAACTACAATTCCCATCATGCCTCTGCCTCTGGGTCTCATGCTTGTGGCTGTCAGTCTTGCTATGCCCCATGGGACTTGTAGTTCTACAACAACTGGAGGTCCACTAATTGCATATCCCGGTTCTAGACCATCCTCTGTCAACCTTTTAACCATGGAGGAACCCTTGAAATAACTTTCAGGTCTCAGGGAAACCCTATCAATAATTGCTATATTTACAGCTCATGACACATTGTGCATGAACTGTGAGGTAAGATCTAAAAACACATAAAAAAAACAAATATGGCATACTTAGGCCCCTTTCATACTTTTCCTGCACCGTGGGTGCAGCACAGACTTCTATTCCTGCGCTTTGCTATAGACTTCTATTGCTTTGGGCAGTTTTGGTGCATTTTCTGAATGCACACCAAAATTCCTGCATGCAGGGAAAACTGCAACACATGAGCGTGAAAGCGCCCTTGGTGTTTATGACACCCAAGGCTGCTCTATTCAAACTAAATTATTTTTGAAATGAAACAAAATAATAGTAGTAATGGTCAGAAAAGAAACACAGTCTTTGGAAAAGGGGTTCACTCAAATTGTTTGTTGTAAGGGCAGAAATGCCCCCTATAATGAGGGTCAAAGAAAATCCTTCAAAACATGGGGGGGGGGGGGGGGGTCAGTTGAAAAAGAACAGAAGAAACAAAGCCTCATTCGATTGGTGATCAGTGGGAGAAGAACCCTCTTACATTGCTGTTCATTAAGGTAAGGGTCCCACTACACTGGTGGTCAGTGGGAAGAATGTTTTCTTACATTGGCACTCAGTAGGAAGAATGCCCCCCCTTATACAGTGCCTTGAAGAAGTATTCATACCCCTTGGAATTTTCCACATTTTATCATGTTACAATCAAAAATGTAAATTTATTTTATTGGGATTTTATGTGATAGGCCAACACAGAATAATTGTTGCACATAATTGTGAAGTGGAAGGAAAATTATAAATGGCTATTTAATTTTTTTTCAAATAAATATGTGATAAGTGTGGGGTGCATTTGTATTCAGCCCTCTTTACTCTGATACCCCTAACTAAAATCTAGTGGGACCAATTGCCTTCAGAAATCACCCAATAAGTAAAAAGAGTCCACCTGTGTGTAATTTAATCTCAGTATAAATATGGTTGTTCTGTGAAGCCTTCAGAGGTTTGTTAGAGAACCTTAGTGAAGAAACAGCATCATGGAGGCCAAGGGACACACCGGACAGGTCAGGGATAAAGTTGTGGAGAAATTTAAAGCCGGGTTAGGTTATAAAAAAATATCCCAAGCTTTGAACATCTCATGGAGCTCTGTTCAATCCATCATCCAAAAATGGAAAGAGTCTGGCACAACTGCAAACCTACCAAAGGCATGGCCGTCCACCTAAACTGACAGGCCGGGGAAGGAGAGCATTCATCAGAGAGGAGCCAAGACGTCCATGCAGAGATCCACAGCTCAGGTGGGAGAATCTGTCCACAGGACAACTATTAGTCGTGCTCTCCACAAATCTGGCCTTTATGGAAGAGTGGCAAGAGGAAAGCCATAGGAAGTCCAGTTTGCAAGAAGACCTCGTGGTGGACACAGCAAACATGTGGAAGAAGGTGCTCTGTTCAGATGAGACCAAAATTTAACTTTTTGGCAGAAAAGTGTGTCAGAAAACTAACACTGCACATCATCCTGAACACACCATCCCCACCGTGAAACATGGTAGTGGCAACATCATGTTGTGGGGATGCTTTTCTTCAGCAGGGACAGGGAAGCTGGTCAGAGTTGATGGGACGACGAATGGAGCCAAATACAGGGCAATCTTATGCCCCATACACACGCTCGGATTATCCGAGGACCAGGTCCGTCGGATCATGTCCGTCGTACTTTGTCCGATGTTGGTGTTGCATACACACGGTCGGACAAAGTTGTCGGAAAATCCGATCATTCTGAACGTGGTGACGTTTGTTGCCTACGACGGGACTACGTAGAGGCTAGTAGCCAATAGTTTTGGTCTTGTAATGTGATCTGAGCATGCGTAGCACTTTGTCCGTCGGAATTCGATACACACGATCGGATTTGGTGTGATCGGACTTTGTTGTCGAAAAATCTATCCAGCAGGAGATAGGACTTTGTCCGTCGGACAATCCGACGTACACTGTCCGATGGTGCCTACACACGGTCGGAATTTACGACAACATTGTCCGATAGGACAGAATCCGTCGGATTATCCGATGGATTCTGTCCTATCCGACGTACACTGTCCGATGGTGCCTACACACGGTCGGAATTTACGACAACATTGTCCGACAGGACAGAATCCATCGGATAATCCGACCGTGTGTATGGGGCTTTAGAAGAAAACCTGTTAGAGTCTGCAAAAGACTTGAGACTGGAGCGGAGGCTCACCTTCCAGCAGGACAACGACCCTAAACATACAGCCAGAGCTACAATGGAATAGTTTAGATCAAAGCATATTCATGTGCTAGAATGGCCCAGTCAAAGTCCAGACCTAAATCCAATTGAGAATCTGTGGCAAGACATTTTTTGCAAAGAATAATGGGCAAAAACTTCTAGATGTGCAAAGCTGGTAGAGACAACCCACCCCCCCCCCAAAAAAATAAAATAAAGGAACTGTGATTGCAGCGAAAGGTGGTTCTGCACACCACACTTTTCAGATATTTATTTGGAAAAAAAAATAAAAAACATTTATCATTTTCCTTCCACTTCACAATTATGTGCCACTTTGTGTTGGTCTATCACATAACATCCCAATAAAATACATTTATGTTTTTGGTTGTAACATGACAAAATGTGGAAAATGTCAAGGGGTATGAATACTTTTTCAAGGCACTGTAGATAGTTAAAAAAGATCAGTGGTCATTGATCTGAGAGGCAGACATTGTCCATTGCTCAAGGAACCCCTAGCAACCGCTGGAGGATCCCTAGGGTTCCACGGGACCCTGGTTAAGAATGGCTGGTATATTCCTTTGATAGTGACTGCTTGTTCTGTCTCTGAGTTACAAGTGGTTGAAGCCTGTGAATGGGGCACTGAGGCTTAGTGGTTAGCACTTCTGCCTTGCAGCATTGGGGTCTTTGATTCTCAAGTTTCCTCTTACACTCCAAAGACATGCTGGCAGATTAACTGGCTCCTGTCCAAATTGGCCCTACCATGTGTATGTATTTGAGATAGGGTCCTACGCTCCTCGAGGGTAGGTACTGATGTGAATGTGAATGTAAAGTATAAATTGTTGGTGTTATATAAATGCCTTTAACCGGTTCCCGACCGGCGCACGACGATATACGTTGGCAGAATGGCACGGACAGGCAGGAGGGCGTATATATAAGTCCCTCTTTAATGCCATCCGTGCCATCGGGAGCGCACCGGTCTGGACCCCCGTGAGGCCGGTCGCGGGTCCCGCGGACTCGATCCCGCGATCGTCTCACGGGAAGGCTGAACGAGGAGATGCGGAAATAAACAGCCTCTCCCCGTTCTGCCTAGCAACTAGTGACGCCGATCTCTGCTCCCTGTGATTGGAGCAGAGATCAGCATTCACTAGCTGACAGCCACGCCCCCCCCCCACAGTAAGAAACACACCCCTAGGCATACTTAACCCCTACACTTCCCCCTTGTGGTTAACCCCTTCACTGCCAGTGTCATTTATACAGGAATCAATGCATTTAAATAGCATTGATTGCTGTATAAATGACAATGGTCCCAAAAATGTGTCAAAAATGTCCGATGTGTCCTCCATAATGTCGCAGTCACAATAAAAATCGCTGATCGCCGCCATTACTAATAAAAAAAAAATTATTAATAAAAATGCTATAAAACTATCCCCTATCTTGTAAACGCTATAACTTCTGCGCAAACCAATCAATAATCGCTTATTGCAATTTTTTTTACCAAAAATATGTAGAAGAATACGTATCGGCCTAAACTGAGGAAAAAAACATTTTTTTATATATTTTTGGGGGATATTTATTATAGTAAAAAATAAAAAAGAATGCGTTTTTTTTTCAAAATTGTCGCTCTTTTTTGTTTATAGCGCAAAAAATAAAAACCGCAGGGGCGATCAAATACCACCAAAAGAAAGCTCTATTTGTGGGAAAAAAAGGACGTCAATTTTGTTTTGGGAGCCACGTCCCACGACCGCGCAATTGTCAGTTAAAGCGACGCAGTGCCGAATCGCAAAAAGGGGCCTGGTCCTTTGGCTGCAAATTGGTCCGGTCTGAAAGTGGTTAATAAATAATACATACATCTCTTTCACACTGGTCTATGCTAAGATGCTTTTTAGCACATCAAAATTGTACTTTGTATGTCAGATCAATGAACTCTCAGGAGATCTAAATACTGACACTGAGCGAAGGTATTGCATAACCATTCAGTAGATTGAAAAAAGGAACAGTTAGAACAGCCCGCAGCAGAGAACAGAGGAATATAGGCGCAGGGCTGGCATGAGTAGAGTTAACATGCCATTTAGGTATGCCCCTTTAAGAGTTAGGAGAGGAGGGGGTGGGGTGGAGCTGGCAACAGGAAGAGGAGGGGCAACGGCCAGGGAAGGAGCCATTCCAGCTAGGAAAAAGTTCAGAGCACATCACCATGGAAGAGCTCCTTGAAAGAATCAAAGCAGCGGCTGCTGCAAAAGGAGAGGACTGGATCAGGGCTCAGATTGAACAGGCCATAGAGGGTGAGAGCGCAGGGTCCGGTGGGGGGGTGGAACACGTGGCAGGGCCGCGGCGATCTCGGCCGCCGGCCAGATACTCCCCAGAGGGCCGCAAGTCTGATAGGATGGCAGGCAGTAGAAGGGGAAAAAATACCGCCGAACCGCCGGCAAAGCGGTCGGCCAGGGGTAATTTTAAAACCAAAAATGACACTTTTAGTGCGGAGGGGGGGGGGGGGGGGGGGGGGGGGGGGGGGCCCAGCAACAAGCGGCAGGGAGCGCCCTCCATGCGGTCTCCACACAAGGCCTCAGGCCTTGTTAGACACGCGGCGGCGGGGGGAGGGGCGGCCCAGCACCTCATCAGAAAAGGCAATTACAGCAGTTCAGCGGTGCATGCAACAGGAGGTACCAGGGAGGAAAATGGCATTTATATTTTAAAAAGACCTGCTAGAGGAAAAAAGCAAGGAAAAGTAGTTTTACCCCCATCCAGGACAGAGGGCATGGAGGTTAAGAAAAGGACAGCCGCCTACTCATATAACAGTACGGACGGCACTTACTTTGATGAGGCTCATGTTCAGCAAGAAGGGGGAAGGGGACATTCGAAAGCAGGTGGCGGTCGGCCCAGCTTGAGTGCTAGTGTGCGGAGGGGACACAGCAGAGGATGTCTGCGGGACGGAGGCGATCCGCCTGGGTCTCGCAACACACTTAAAAAGACCAGCAAGTCAGCAGTGGGGACAAGAAGAAAAGGGAGAGCACGCAGTTCGTCTGCATCTGAGGTGGAAGACCTTGGAGGGCAGGCTATTTCAACTACAGACAAGATGGCGGAGCTGTCAGAGGGCGAGTTGCCTGAATCGGAGGACGAGGTCTCAGGAGGACGCATGGCAACGAAGGACGCAGGATGTTCGGCTGGTGGAAGATTGTCCATGCAGCCCGGTAAGTCCTGTTTTTGCTCGGGGTCTTGTGGGGAAAAAATGCTTTTGGGGGGGGATATGGGGGAGGGGGCCGGGAGGCATGGTGATCAGTTACTGAGGGGTGGGGGCTTTACGGGCGAGTCCGTCCCTGAAACAGGTATTTTGGGGGGGGGGGTTTACAGGGTTTTTTCGCAGGCCTCAAAGAGCTGGTGGGCAGGTTTGAGCCTACACCTGCGCAACAGGGGCCGGCAGGGGCATGGGTTTCTGCAGGGAGGGTGTTGGCTGAGGGGGGGCAGGGGGGAGGGGAGGACGGAATGACGGTACAAGCTGAGAGAATGGTGTTGGCGAGTCCGCCCGCGTTTTCGCTTGTGGGGAGGGATGCAGGTATCGTGGAAGCGGCAGAGCCGTCTCATGTCACGCCAGGAGAGGGGGAAACGGGGGGTGACAGAACCAAAAAACAGGACATAGTGCGTTTAGCTGATTCAGCACGTTGCGAGGTTTATGTCTGTTTTGAAGGGCCATTGGGGGCCCATTTGAAACAGGAGGTGAGAGAGAAAATTTGGAGAGGGGAGTACGTGGAGATATTTTCTCTCCTTCCCCTTGAGAAATTTAACTTGGATAGGGTGAAACCCGAGGATAGTAAAAAAGAAGAGGAGGAGAAGAGAAGGTACAGACTAATACCCCGGACTTTCCAGAATTGGCTGCAAGCGTTTGGGGTATTGGCAAGCGTGATAGGCGAAAAGGAGCCAGAACACTGCTCGGCCCTGTTCTGTTATTTGGATGCTATTGGTGAGGCTCACCGGACTTACGGGGGTCTAGCATGGCTGCGTTACGACGAACAGTTTCGGCAGAGAAGGGCAGTGAGACCGGCTTTAAGGTGGGATCACAAAGACATCAGTCTTTGGATGCGCCTGATGTCTTCAGCCAAGCCTGTGAGTCAGTTTTTTCAGGGGGGGGGGCCGGGGGATCAGGGACTTCGGGTCAATCGGCCACAAGGAAAAAAGGAGTCTGCTGGCAGTACAACGAGGGAAGTTGTAAATTTGGACATGGATGTAAGTATAAACACGAGTGTTCAGGGTGCGGTGGATCACATCCCTCATCAAGGTGTTTTAAGCAGGGTAAGGGAAAGGCCAGCGATTTTGCGGGAAAGGGGGAGGACGCCAGTGAAGGTGGAAAAAATGCGCCCTTTTCTAGATAGATATCCAGATAAGGCAATGGCTCATCTACTTTTGTTGGGATTTTCTGAAGGTTTCATGATTCCTGCCGTTTTGAATTTAACTCCTCCCATTCCGGAAAATTTGCGGTCCGCTTTAAAACATCATGATGTAGTGTCCGAAAAACTGAATAAAGAGGTAGCTTTGGGGAGGATGGCGGGCCCCTTCGCCATAAAACCCATGCAGAACCTGGTAATTTCTCCTTTGGGGGTGGTTCCCAAAAAGGAGCACAACAAATTTCGCCTCATTCACCACTTGTCTTACCCACAAGGAGAGTCGGTGAACGACGCTATTGATCCTGAAATTTGCACTGTATCATATACATCCTTTGATGCAGCAGTACGTTGGGTAAGGAAGTATGGTAGGGGCGCCCTGATGGCAAAGACAGACATTGAAGCGGCTTTTCGTTTGCTGCCTGTTCATCCCGATAGCTTTCATTTATTGGGTTGCAAGTGGCAAGAGGAATATTACGTGGATATGTGTCTGCCAATGGGTTGTTCTATATCGTGCGCATTCTTTGAGTGTTTCAGCACATTTGTGGAATGGGTTGTGAGGGACGTGTCAGGTTTGAATTCGGTGATCCATTATTTGGACGATTTTCTTTGTATAGGGCCGCCCGCATCTAACGTTTGCGCGATGCTCTTAACAACCGTTGAAAGGATTTCAGGGGAATTCGGCATTCCGCTTGCGCCCGACAAGACGGAAGGGCCCACAACAGTGATCAGTTTTCTCGGGATTGTAATCGATTCCATGGCCATGGAATGCAGGTTACCTGAGGCAAAATTGGTGGCATTACAGGAGGAGGTGAAGGGGATGGTGGGCCGGCGCAAGGTTCAATTGAGGGCATTGCAATCGGTGCTTGGCAAGCTCAATTTTGCGTGCAGGATCATTCCGATGGGCAGGGTTTTTGGGAGAAGATTAGCGGCGAGTACGGGTGGCATTGAGTCGCCCAGACATTATGTGACACTATCACGGGAACATAAGGATGACCTGAGAATGTGGCACATGTTTCTGGACAATTTTAATGGTAGAGCGTTGTGGATGATTGGCCCGGTGAATAATTTTGACCTTGAATTGTTTACAGATGCAGCGGGGTCAGCGGGATATGGGGCATTTTTCCAGGGGCATTGGAGTGCCGGCCCTTGGCCGGACAGCTGGAACAAAGCAGGGATGCTCAAGAATATGTTGTTGCTTGAGTTATTTCCAGTGGTATTGGCGGTAGAATTGTGGGGCGAATTCTTCCGGGATCGGAAGGTGCGCTTCCACATCGACAATTTGGGGGTGGTACAGGTGATTAATAAGGTATCGGCGGCGTCACCGCCGGTGATACGTTTGTTGAGACACTTGGTGCTTCGGTGTATGCAGATGAACATTTTCATTCAGGCAGTACACTTACCAGGAGTGGACAATGTGATTGCTGACGCTCTTTCTCGGTTTCAGTGGGAGAAATTTCGGGAGCTGGTACCAGGGGCAGAGCGTCACGGCGTCCCGTGTCCTTTGGAACTATGGAAGATTGCCCTGGAAGGATAGGTGAGTGGATCAGGCGGTCATTGAGCGAGGGAACATGGAAAACATACAAAAAAGTATGGGACGAATGGTTTGCTTTCCATGAACGGGCAGCGGTGGCAGTTAAAGGAGAGACTAGATTGCGATTTATATATTTTGTCGCCAGACACATGGAACAGGGAGTTTCCGTGTCGAGGCTAGGGAAGGTTATGGCGGCCATGGCATTTTTGTTCAAGCTTGAAGGGGGGAGAGATTGGACAAAAGAGTTTTGGGCACGTCAGGCATTGAAGGGTTATCGCCGGGGGAAGAGGGTCCGGGATGAGAGGCGACCAGTTACGTTCGCACTGTTGGGTAGAATGGTGGACATTTTGCCTGGAGTTTGTAGATCCGTATATGAGGTGGGGCTTTTCTGCACAGCTTTTGTGTTGGCCTTTTTCGGCGCTTTTCGAATAGGGGAGCTGGTGAGTTCCTCCAAGAAAACAAGGGATGGATTAGCGGTGGGGGACGTTCGGTACATGGAAGATAGACTTGTGATGCGCTTGCGTAGATCTAAAACGGATCAGGAGGGCCGAGGCAAGGATGTGGTGGTGTTCGCTATTCCTGACGCCAAACTCTGCCCCGTTTTAGTTACAAAGGTTTATTTGACAAAAAGGCCAACGGGGGATGACCCTCTTTTAGTACATCAGGATGGGGTGGCGCTGTCGCGTTTCCAATTTATTTCTATCTTTCGAAAATCCTTAGTCATCCTGGGTATGGGGGATCAGAAATTTTCCACGCATTCATTTAGAATTGGTGCAGCAACGGAAGCAGTTAGGTGGGGCCTAACGGAAGAAGCTATAAAACGGATTGGAAGATGGGAATCGAGGCGATTTCGGTCTTATGTCAGACTTGATTTAGTTATTTGACATTTTATTGAGTGGTGTGCGTTATGTGCCGGCATGGTTTCGTGTGGTACATTGTGATGAGTTTTCACCGGAATTTTCTTATTGCTTTCTTTTCAGATACCTCGCCGAGTCTCGTGTGGATCATGGGACATTCCTATGTTTGCTGGGGTGCTAGGAGGGGGGATGCCAGGCCAGACGGGAGACAGCTGGGGTTTTCCAGGGGGGATGCTTACATTAAATGGTTGGGGTTCCCCGGGATGCTTTGGAGCCGTCTGGTCCCGGAGGCGCACAAATTTGCACAACGGGACAGGCCGCCCGAGGTTTTGGTGATTCATGTGGGGGGGAATGATTTGGGTTTGAGGACAAAATTAGACATCACCAGGGACATCAAGCATGACTTCTGCCTACTACAGGCGGCATTCCCAAAAACTGTCCTTGTATGGTCGGACATGATAGCCAGGTCTTCATGGCGGCAAGCGAGGTCAGTGGAACTGATTAACAGGGCCAGAAGTAAGATTAATCAGGAGGTGAGCAGGTTTTTCATTAAAAACGGTGGCTTAGCGATCAGACATAGAGAGCTAGAGACCGAGACGTGGCGATATTTGAGGGCTGACGGGGTTCATCTGAACCCAGTGGGCATTGATATGTGGACCATGGGTATACAAGACGGAATTGAAAGAGCACTTAGGGTGTGGAGGCGCGCTCAAGGTTAAGGTTTTAACCTTGTTTGCGGTGGCGGATGTTGGCTGACGTAGGTATAGAGAAGAAACCCCCTCCCCACAGAGAAGTTGATGCGGGACCCATTGGAGATATGGGCCCGTTTGTTAATATTCCTTATAACTGATGTAAGGAATATGGTGGATGACTGCACTGCGGGAATATTGTTGTCTCTGAGCTAGCATGTCAGCTTGAGGCCTAGTTATAGTTTATATGACCGCAGTGCACGAGTTTTGATTACGTTAAAACGGGTGGGGGGGGGTAAAGTCCTACAGTCCTACGTCAGAGTTTTCTTCATTGGTATACAGTTATTGGTTATTTATTGGTTATTTATTTGTTTATAATAAAGTTCAGTTATATTTTGATATTTAATAAAGGAGGCTGCTACGGCCTAATTTACACTCCAGTTATGTGTGGTTTCCGTTAATGGGAATGGTAAGGGTGGGAGTGTACATATGGGTAGCACAAAATGAGTTATGTTGTACTTAGTCAAGAACAGCCCGCAGCAGAGAACAGAGGAATATAGGCGCAGGGCTGGCATGAGTAGAGTTAACATGCCATTTAGGTATGCCCCTTTAAGAGTTAGGAGAGGAGGGGGTGGGGTGGAGCTGGCAACAGGAAGAGGAGGGGCAACGGCCAGGGAAGGAGCCATTCCAGCTAGGAAAAAGTTCCCGCCCTCCCTCCCTATTTTCTTGCAGGTGTTTGATAAAAAATATTTTTTACAGGTTGGCTTGGACGTCGTAGCATTGGCGGATGTTGGCTGACGTAGGTATAGAGAAGAAACCCCCTCCCCACAGAGAAGTTGATGCGGGACCCATTGGAGATATGGGCCCGTTTGTTAATATTCCTTATAACTGATGTAAGGAATATGGTGGATGACTGCACTGCGGGAATATTGTTGTCTCTGAGCTAGCATGTCAGCTTGAGGCCTAGTTATAGTTTATATGACCGCAGTGCACGAGTTTTGATTACGTTAAAACGGGTGGGGGGGGGGTAAAGTCCTACAGTCCTACGTCAGAGTTTTCTTCATTGGTATACAGTTATTTGGTTATTTATTGGTTATTTATTTGTTTATAATAAAGTTCAGTTATATTTTGATATTTAATAAAGGAGGCTGCTACGGCCTAATTTACACTCCAGTTATGTGTGGTTTCCGTTAATGGGAATGGTAAGGGTGGGAGTGTACATATGGGTAGCACAAAATGAGTTATGTTGTACTTAGTCATAACTTTTCCTTTTTTTTTTAGAATGCAATGTCATAAGTCAGGTAGAATCCTTGGATGCAATAGTCTTGCAGCACCTGGTATTATAGGAGTGGGGGGGGGGGGAGGGGGTCCGTCCACCGGATGAGAGAAAAAAAAAAGGCAGAAAAAAGGGCGCTACAACCTTTGTGCATTAAACCAATAATGTTTAAAGCTGTATTACCGTATATACTCGAGTATAAGCCGAGTTTTTCAGCACATTTTTTTATGCTGAAAGTGCCCCCCTCAGCTTATACTCGAGTCAAGCACTTTTCTGCAGCAGAGACTGTAATTTTCCGACCCGAATTTGGGGTCTCGTATATTGGGGCCACTTGGTGCTAGGAACCCCAAATGCGGTGTGCAGACACAGTGAAACTAGCACTACAACATATCCAACTTAGGGGTTCCTAGCACCAAGTGGCCCCGAGATACGGGGCCCCACAGTCGGTTTGGGAAATGTAATTCTCTGCTGCAGAAAAGTGCTTGACATTTTCTGACCCGACTTCGGGGCCCCCTATCTCGGGGTCACTTAGTGCTAGGAACCCCAAATTTGGTGTGCAAACACAGTGGAACTAATAATATCCAAATTAAGGGTTCCTAGCACCAAGTGGCCCCGATATACAGGGCCCCAAAGTTGGTCAACTGTGTCCATCTGCAGCAATGTCATTTTGGGAAACTTTGGCTGCAGCTAGGGGGCATCTAGGAACCCTTAACTACCAAGTTTGAAGTTCTGGGGACCTATGGCTGCAAATGGGCACAGTGAGGCTGCAAATGGGCATTGTTGACCCTCTTCTCCACTTACAGTAGCTGTGCATTTCTCACCCTAGGCTTATACTCGAGTCAATACGTTTCCCAGTTGTTTGTGGTAAAATTAGGTGCCTCGGCTTATATTCGGGTCGGCTTATACTCGAGTATATACAGTAAATCCTACAGTCCATCACCAGAAAAAGTCAGAACATCATTCCGAAACTTTACCCTATCTTTAGTAAAGACAACTCTATGGTTATAGTAGCAAGAGAAGAGCTGGAATGAGATGGGCAAGAAGAGGAGGGTGTGTCTCAGTCCCAATTAGTACATGCACAACAAATATTGATAGCCCCCGGGACTTTTACGAGTCACACCTCAAAAATGTAAAATATAAGAAAATGTATTGTTCACAAAAATATTTTACATATTACTGTCATACATATATACCAACGATAGAAATTCATATTTAACCACTTCCCTACCCACCCATAGTAATATGACGCCCGCAGATGGGAGCTCCCAGCCTCGTCGCTCGGGACCCGATGCGCATGCCCGGCGGCCGCGATGTCTGCCGGCACCCGCAATTGCCTGGGAACACAGCAGGACCGTGGATCTGTGTGTGTAAACACACAGATCCACGTCCTGTCAGAGGAGAGGAGACCGATGGTGTGTTCCCAGTACAGAGGAACACCGATCGGTCTCCTCCCCTTGTGAGTCCCCTCCCCCCACAGTTAGAATCCCTCCCAGGGAACATAATTAACCCCCTCGATCACCCCCTAGTGTTAACCCCTTCCCTGACAGTCAGATTTACACAGTAATCAGTGCAATTTTATAGCACTGATCGCTGTATAACTCTGGTCCTAAAAATGTGTCAAAAGTGTCCGATATGTCGCAGATCGCCGTCATTACTAGTAAAAAAATTTAAAAAAAATTCCATAAATTTTTTCCCTTATTGTGTAGATGCTATAGCTTTTGCGCAAACCAATCAATATACGCTTATTGCGATTTTTTTTTTCATCAAAAATATGTAGAAGAATACATATCGGCCTAAACTGAGGAAAAAAAATTTTGTTCTTTAAAAAATTGGGATATTTATTATAGCAAAAAGTAAAAAATAATGTGTTTTTTTCAAAATTGTCGCTCTTCTTTTGTTTATAGCGCAAAAAATAAAAACCGCAAAGGACCACAATACTTTACTCATCCGCCTCACAGAAGTAGCAGGAGTCACAGACTCAGAGCTACAATGGTTTGCATCCTTCTTAGAAAATCGTTTTCAGACAGTGAAACTAGGGGCATTCACCTTGGAAACCCGGGCAATCTCTTGCGGAATCCCTCAAGGATCACCCTTGTCGCCAGTGCTCTTCAACATTTACATCCGCCCACTCCTCAAAATCATCAGAATATCAGACCTCTGCTTCCACTTATACGCTGATGACACTCAACTCTACTTCCGCATCACCAAACAAAAAGAACACCATCAGCAACTAGAAAAATGCCTCACTTTGATAGACGACTGGATGAACACTAGCTCCCTCAAACTCAACGAATCGAAAAAAGAGCTACTTATCCTACAAGCAAACCAAAATTCCCAAACCAAGACCCCTTGGTCACCACCCACCATCTTGGGACAGACCATCGCTCCAAGGTCCAAGGTCAAGAGTCTCGGAGTCATCTTTGACTCAGAAATGTCAATGGATGCACAAATAGGATCAGTAGTCATTGGTTCTCACCATCTGCTCCGCCTGCTACGTAGACTCATCCCCTTCATTCCAAAAGAGGACAAAGCAGTGGTAGTTGGAACCGTCAGACTTACATCCGCAGACTTACATCCGCATGGAAGAAAACCATCAGGCCTTCAGGAAAAAACTCAAGACCTCTTCTAAGAAGCGTGACAACACTGGTCGAATCCAGCGCCTTGAGGCGATTCAGTTCGCATTTGTAGCGCTATGCAAATCATTCATTCATTCATTCAGGTGATCAAATACCACCAAAAGAAAGCTCTATTTGTGGGGGAAAAAGGACATCAATTTTGTTTGGGTGCCACCTCGCACGACCGCGCAATTGTCATTCAAAGTGCAACAGCGCTGAAAACTAAAAATTGGTCTGGGCAGGAAGGGGGTGAAAATGCCCCGTATTGAAGTGGTTAAATACACAACATTAAAACATTCAAGTTAGAAACCTTGCATTGAACATAGATGGTCTGTACTAATGTCCACCATCAGCCTGAAAAATCTGACATTCAACGCTTCGCGAGATAGGAAACTCGCTTCCTCTGGAGAAGCACAGAGAAACATCTGGAGACATTCCTAAGGAAGCGAGTTTCCTATCTCGCGAAACGCATTGAGAATGTCAGCACAGATTTTTCACCAAGTATATTTTTTATGGTTTACTATCATATTTATGAGTTTTCTGATCCAAAAAATTGGGTTCCTTTAAAAACGCTTATAAACGCAAACGTGGCTAAACGCGGGTGCCGCGTTTAGCGTCTGAAACGTGGAAAAGCAAAGTGTCTGAACCGATTTTTTTGCTTCTGGAAAAACTAGGTTAATTGCAACTGCATAACAAATTGCGCCCGCCCCCCTCTCTGAGCACTGGGCTACTGCATGGTCTGCAGATTTGGGACTCGGTTTGCTACTCTGGTAATTTGGTGTCCTCCTTTTTACCACTACTCCCCATCACTCACAATCCTCTTTTCCCCCCAGGCCTTGAGGAGCCTCAGGCATTCTCTTGGTGGCTCTCTCATGGCTACCCATGGGTTCAAAGCTTTCTTTCCTCACGCTCCTTTCTTTCCTGGGAGACCATCCGAGAAACACATAACGCACCGGCTAGAGAGCATTATCGCTTCCTTCAATTGAAACACTGGATTACTGCCTTGCACCACACGTCCACTTACCCATTTCAAAATACTTTTTTTGAACATGCATGTCAGCATGCCCATGGGTCCCCTGGCCTCATTTCGGCTATCTATGCATCTTTGAATGGACGTTCATCATCAGCACCCCGCTCTTATATGGCCCAATGGGAAAGGGACCTCCAGGCTCCCATAGACCTGGAAGACTGGAGTAAAGCCTGGAAAATGGTGGCCAAATGCTCATTTAATACAAACACCCTAGAAGCAGCATATAAGGTCCTATTCCGATGGTACTGAGTCCCGGGCCAAACACAGCTCATGCTTTCCCGGGAAGTACTGATAAATGTTTCCGCAACTGTGGACAGTGGGGTGATGTCATACATACCTGGTGGTCCTGCCCAAGACTGGTGGGGTTCTGGTCTAGGGTTTTTGGCTTACTGCAGACCCTTTTCCATCTAACAGTTCGAAGGAACATTAAGCTAGCCCTATTACATTGTCCAATACCTGGTTTGTTCGCACCACAGCAGAAGCTGGCCACTTATCTCTTTATATCGGCTAAACGAACTATAGCTCAAGCTTGGAAGACCCAACAAGTACCTTTCCAAGGGGTTGAGGACACGCATGACTGCTATGTTACTTCAGGAACGAATGTTAAGTATTGTGAATGACTCACACGCCAAATTTCTCAAAGTTTGGGAACCATGGATCTCTTATGAGTTCCCCACACTTCAAGCATCGTGTTTGGGCCTTGTCTGACTCCCTTCTGTGGGGCTCCTGAATCCGAGTTCTCCCGTTTCCTTTCCCCCCTCTCCTATCTATGACCCCCTCTCTCTGCTATTTCGCTCTTCTGGCTTTCTTTCTGGTTCCTCACTATCCTAGTTCCTGCAGTTGCCTCCAATGGAGGGGGGTTGCTAGATAAGTGCCTCTCCTTCAGCAACGATTTTGGGGACATGGCATTTTATGCAGGATTCATTGTTTGATACCATCCCCTATTTTCATTATGTCATAGGATAATTGTGAACGATATTGATCATTGCTAATTTTTACACGTTTCTAGCCCCTGCGTGGGCGATCAAGGAGCTTGTTTATGATTCTCTTGTTTACCCAAAAACTCAATAAACATATTGAAACAGAAAGGGTTAAAGCCCCTACCAGAGTTTTTTTTTTTTTTTTGCTGTCTGTGTCCTGTTGCAGAGATTTCCCTATACTTCATGTCCCAGAGACACAACACGTGAGAGAAAATCTTTACAAATAGAGGGGAAATCCCATTTTAGAAATAAACAGGAATAGATTAGGATTTTCCAGCTTCTGTCCCCGTCACAGTGGTCATCAGCAGGGGGGTAATTAGGAATCACAGAGTGCCATAGCAAAAACGTTAATGGCCCTCAGCAGACAAAAACACTATTGTACAAGATCCTAATTTCCTTGGCAGGTGATGAAGGACGCAGCAGTAATAATGAGGTAAACACAGATCTTTGTACAGTACAGTGTATAGAATGAGGCAGTGTAAAATATAGAATGCAAACCATTTCATAAAGTGTGAAACAGAGAAGAAATGTCATTTACAGCACAATGTATAGAATGGGGAGTTATGGGATATACAGTAAAATGTACAACAAAGATTGAAAAATGAGCAGGTGCAGAATAGGGAACATACACCATGGCATAGGGAATGAGCCAGTGAGGAAAAGGGAACGTTCAGAATAGCACATTTAATAGGCTGGTGCAGAATAGGGAACATGCAGAATGAAATGTGGAATGAGGCGGAGCAGAATAGGAAACATACAGTATGGCATACGGAATGAGGCGGAGCATAATAAGGAATGTACAGCATGGCATACGGAATGAGGCGGAGCATAATAGAGAATGTACAGCATGGCATACAGAATGAGGCAGAGCATAATAGAGAATGTACAGCATGGCATACAGAATGAGGCGGAGCATAATAGGGAATGTACAGCATGGCATACGGAATGAGGCGGAGCATAATAAGGAATGTACAGCATGGCATACGGAATGAGGCGGAGCATAATAGGGAATGTACAGCATGGCATACGGAATAAGGGGGAGCATAATAGGGAATGTACAGCATTTGTACTGGAAGGGAGATTTGTAGCGAGGAGAGAGGATTTGTACTGGAAGGGAGATTTGTAGCGAGGAGAGAAGAATAAGTGTAGAATAAGAAATTTACAGCATGGCATACAGGGCGGTGAATTGTTAAACAGGGAAAGTATGGCATGGTGTACGGAATAAGGCCTTCCCTCCTAGCACAAATCCTCTCTCCTCGCTACAAATCTCCCTTCCAGTACAAATCCTCTCTCCTCGCTACAAATCTCCCTTCCAGTACAAATCCTCTCTCCTCGCTACAAATCTCCCTTCCAGTACAAATCCTCTCTCCTCGCTACAAATCTCCCTTCCAGTACAAATCTTCTCTCCTCGCTACAAATCTCCCTTCCAGTACAAATCCTCTCTCCTCGCTACAAATCTCCCTTCCAGTACAAATCTTCTCTCCTCGCTACAAATCTCCCTTCCAGTACAAATCCTCTCTCCTCGCTACAAATCTCCCTTCCAGTACAAATCTCCCTTCCAGTACAAATCCTCTCTCCTCGCTACAAATCTCCCTTCCAGTACAAATCCTCTCTCCTCGCTACAAATCTCCCTTCCAGTACAAATCCTCTCTCCTCGCTACAAATCTCCCTTCCAGTACAAATCTTCTCTCCTCGCTACAAATCTCCCTTCCAGTACAAATCCTCTCTCCTCGCTACAAATCTCCCTTCCAGTACAAATCTTCTCTCCTCGCTACAAATCTCCCTTCCAGTACAAATCCTCTCTCCTCGCTACAAATCTCCCTTCCAGTACAAATCTCCCTTCCAGTACAAATCCTCTCTCCTCGCTACAAATCTCCCTTCCAGTACAAATCCTCTCTCCTCGCTACAAATCTCCCTTCCAGTACAAATCCTCTCTCCTCGCTACAAATCTCCCTTCCAGTACAAATCCTCTCTCCTCGCTACAAATCTCCCTTCCAGTACAAATCTTCTCTCCTCGCTACAAATCTCCCTTCCAGTACAAATCCTCTCTCCTCGCTACAAATCTCCCTTCCAGTACAAATCTTCTCTCCTCGCTACAAATCTCCCTTCCAGTACAAATCCTCTCTCCTCGCTACAAATCTCCCTTCCAGTACAAATCTCCCTTCCAGTACAAATCCTCTCTCCTCGCTACAAATCTCCCTTCCAGTACAAATCCTCTCTCCTCGCTACAAATCTCCCTTCCAGTACAAATCCTCTCTCCTCGCTACAAATCTCCCTTCCAGTACAAATCTTCTCTCCTCGCTACAAATCTCCCTTCCAGTACAAATCCTCTCTCCTCGCTACAAATCTCCCTTCCAGTACAAATCTTCTCTCCTCGCTACAAATCTCCCTTCCAGTACAAATCCTCTCTCCTCGCTACAAATCTCCCTTCCAGTACAAATCTCCCTTCCAGTACAAATCCTCTCTCCTCGCTACAAATCTCCCTTCCAGTACAAATCCTCTCTCCTCGCTACAAATCTCCCTTCCAGTACAAATCCTCTCTCCTCGCTACAAATCTCCCTTCCAGTACAAATCCTCTCTCCTCGCTACAAATCTCCCTTCCAGTACAAATCTTCTCTCCTCGCTACAAATCTCCCTTCCAGTACAAATCCTCTCTCCTCGCTACAAATCTCCCTTCCAGTACAAATCTTCTCTCCTCGCTACAAATCTCCCTTCCAGTACAAATCCTCTCTCCTCGCTACAAATCTCCCTTCCAGTACAAATCTCCCTTCCAGTACAAATCCTCTCTCCTCGCTACAAATCTCCCTTCCAGTACAAATCCTCTCTCCTCGCTACAAATCTCCCTTCCAGTACAAATCCTCTCTCCTCGCTACAAATCTCCCTTCCAGTACAAATCTTCTCTCCTCGCTACAAATCTCCCTTCCAGTACAAATCCTCTCTCCTCGCTACAAATCTCCCTTCCAGTACAAATCTTCTCTCCTCGCTACAAATCTCCCTTCCAGTACAAATCCTCTCTCCTCGCTACAAATCTCCCTTCCAGTACAAATCTCCCTTCCAGTACAAATCCTCTCTCCTCGCTACAAATCTCCCTTCCAGTACAAATCCTCTCTCCTCGCTACAAATCTCCCTTCCAGCACAAATCCTCTCTCCTCGCTACAAATCTCCCTTCCAGCACAAATCCTCTCTCCTCGCTACAAATCTCCCTTCCAGCACAAATCCTCTCTCCTCGCTACAAATCTCCCTTCCAGCACAAATCCTCTCTCCTCCCTACAAATCTCCCTTCCAGCACAAATCCTCTTCCTGCATCCCCCCTCCCAACGCAAGTCCCCCCCAAATCACCACTCCTAGCACTCACAACCAAATTTGCGCTCCTAAAAAATTCTTACCCCTGTCATCCCCCAAACTCCCCTATTCAACACAAAATCCCCCCCCCCCCCAATCTCCTTGTGGTGCCCCTCCACCTCACATGATACCACAGTGCCCAGGGCAGCCACCCCTCCTGCCCACCCCTGGTGTATTGTGAATGCATGGGCCCTAAACCTGGTGATTTAGCAGTCAGAAGCCCACAGAACACGAGTCTGGTGAATACTTTAAAACACACTTTCTTTTTCTTCGGTTTATTACTTTTAACACAAAATGTTGATGTCACCTTATGAGATAACAGACAAAACAGGGGACATCCCATAATTAACCGGTTTCCTGGCGGCTCTCGGTTTCCTGTGTTTGGAGAGGGTTTTGTTGCTGGGATGTGCAACACGGCTGAAGACGGGGACCGATGACAAGTGCAGCCAACAGATATATGATGGGGAGTTCCAGTAACTCTGCTGCAGACATCTGCAGGAATGTATTTATCTAATATGCAGAAGGGAAAGTGGAAGTAAACATTTCCTTTAACCAAAACCTAATAGACTTACACAGTGGTGGGCCTACTTACAGTATATAGGTAGGCAACATTGCTGCCTGTATTAAAAAATAAGAAATAAGGAATGAGTAAAAAAGTATTGGCATATACAATATATTACCAAAAGTATTGGGACGCCTGACTTTGCACACACATGAACTTTAATGGCACCCCAGTCCAATGCCCCGTACACACGGTCGGAATTTCCGACGGAAAATGTCCTATCGGACCATGTTGTCGGAAAATCCGACCGTGTGTGGGCGCCGTCGGAAAAAATTTGAGATCCTGCTCTGAAATTTTCCGACAACAAAGTCCGATCTGACTTTTTCCGATCGTGTGTAGAGAATTCCGACGGACAAAGTGCCACGCATGCTCAGATCAAATTACAAGACCAAAGCTATTGGCTACTAGCCTCTACATAGTTCTGTAATACGCAACGAACGTCACCACGTTCAGAATGATCGCATTTTCCAACAACTTTGTCCGACCGAGTGTATGCAACACCAGTGTCGGACAAAATTCGACAGATTTTGTGGTCGGAATTTCCGACCGCGTGTATGGGGCATTAGTCCGTAGGGTTCAATATTGAGTTGGTCCACCCTTTGCAGCTATAAAAGCTTCACCTCCTCTGGGAAGGCCGTCCACAAGGTTTAGGAGTGTGTCTATGGGAATGTTTGATCATTCTTCCAGAAGCGCATTTGTAAAGGTCAGGCACTGATGTTGAACGAGAAGTCCTGGCTCGCAGTCTCCGCTCTACTTCATCCCAAAGGTGTTCAATCGGGTTGAGGTCAGGAATTTGTGCAGGCCAGTCAAGTTCCTCCACCCTAAACTCGCTCATCCATGTCTTTATGGACCTTGATTTGTGCACTGGTGGGCAGTCATGTTGGAACAGGAAAGGGGCCATCCCCAAACTGTTCCCACAATGTTGGGAGCATGAAATTGTCCAAAATGTCTTGGTATGCTGATGCCTCAAGAGTTCCCTTCGCTGGAACTAAGGGGCCAAGACCAAACCCTGAGAAACAACCCCCACACCATAATCCCCCCTCCACCAAATGATGCGGACCAGTGCACAAAGCAGACATGGATGAGCGAGTTTGGGGTGGAGGAATTTGACTGTCTCAACCTGATAAAACACCTTTGGGATGAATTAGAGCGGAGACTGCGAGCCAGGTCTTCTCGTCCAACATCAGTACCTGACCTCACAAATGCGCTTCTGGAAGTATGGACAAACATTCCCATAGACACACTCCTAAACCTTGTGGACGGCCTCCCCAGAAGAGTTGAAGCTGTTATAGCTGCAAAGGGCGGGCCAACTCAATATTGAACCATACGGACTAAGACTGGGATGCCATTAACCGATGGCTGACCGGCTCACACGATTTACGTCGGCAGAATGGCACGTCTGGAAAAAACAACATAAGGGTACGTTGTTCCCTTAAGTCCCCAGCCCGCAGCACGGCGGGGGAACCAATGCATGTGGCTGGTGGGCGCGATCGCCAACGGCCATGTGCGATTGCGGGAACGAGAGCCAGCATGGGGATTTGTGTGTGTAAACACACAAATCCCTGTTCTATCAGGGGACAGGAGACATATCGTTTGTTCCTACTAAGTAGGAACAAACAATATGTTTTCTCTCCCAGTCAGTCCTATCCCCATACAGTTAGAACACATCCAACGAACACACATTTAACCCCTTGATCCCACCCTAGTGTTAACCCCTTCTCTACCAGTGACATTTACACAGTAAGTAGTCCATTTTTATAGCTCTGATTGCTGTATTAATGTCAATGATCCCAAAAATGTGTCAAAAGTGTCCGATCTGTCTGCCGCAATGTCGCAGTGTCCCCAAAAATCGCAAATCACCACCATTGCTAGTAAAAAAAAATGCCATAAAAATTGTATAAATCTTTCCCATAGTTTGTAGTTGCAATAACTTTTGCGCAAACCAATCAATATACGCTTATTGCAATCTTTTTTACCAAAAATATGTAGAATACATATTGGCCTAAACTGATGAAGAAATTTGTTTTTTAAAACCATTTTTGGGGATATTTATTATAGCAAAAAGTATTTGTTTTTTTTTTCAAAATTGTCACTATTTCTTTGTTTTTAGTGCAAAAAATACAAACCGCAGAGGTGATCAAATACCACCAAAAGAAAGCTCTATTTGTAGGAAAAAAAGGACGTCAATTTTGTTTGGGTGCCACCTCGCACGACGGCTCAATTGTCGGTTAAAGCGACGCAGTGCCGAATCGCAAAAAATGGCCCAGTCATTCAGCAGCCAAATCTTCCGGGGCTGAAGTGGTTAAAATGTATGTAAACCCCAAAAACAGGTCACTCATACATGTCACAGCGTACACAGGCTGACCCTTGTATTACAAATTTCTTCTAACTGCTTATAAAAAGCCTGGTAATCCTGCCAGTTTCCTTTCCGGTATTGCACAGGCCACTATGTTTAGGGGATTCTAAACACTCCCTTCATGGCTTCAGGGCTTCCATGTTGACAGTGGCTCAAATTTTAGAACTGGATAGCATACCCATTGGGCACTTGTGTACCAGCCTCAGAAACACGTGGGCTCTCTGTTTCTTTGTGTTATGACAAAAAAACACTCTTACTGGACTTTCATCCTTCCAGTTGACTACTTCAAGGGACCCTTTGGTCGCTGTGGTTGAGCTGCCTCTAAAAAAAAATTACCCTTTTTTTTTGGCCACCTTGGGGTCCAGCACACCACCTGGCGCATATTTTATTTTTTTACAGGAACACTATCCCTATACAGTTCTCACTACCAGAGTGGTCACCCTGCAAGCTACATTTGGCTTCCAACATCACGGGCAGCAATCCCTATGGAGGGCAATCATTACCAACTGGTTGACAGTGGCTACTGTTGGGAAGTACCGTATATACTCGAGTATAAGCCGACCCGAATATAAGCCGAGGCACCTAATTTTACCACAAAAAACTGGGAAAACGTATTGACTCGAGTATAAGCCTAGGGTGAGAAATGCGCAACTACTGTAAGTGGAAAAGAGGGTCAACAATGCCCATTTGCAGCCTCACTGTGCCCATTTGCAGCCATAGGTCCCCCGAACTTCAAACTTGGTGGTTAAGGGTTCCTAGATGCCCCCTAGCTGCAGCCAAAATTTGGGGTCTCTGGACCCAAAGGGTCCCAAATTGACATTGCTGCAGATGGACACAGTTGACCGACTTTGGGGCCCCGAATGTCGGGGCCACTTAGTGCTAGGAACTCCAAATTTGGATAGGTTGTAGCGTTAGTTTCACTGGGTCTCTCTAAGTGGCCCCGAGATACGGGGCCCCAAATTCGGGTCAGAAAATGTCAAGCACTTTTCTGCAGCAGAGAATGACATTTTCCGAACCGACTTTGGGGGTCCGTATCTCGGGACCACTTGGGGCTAGGAACTCCAAATTTGGATATGTTGTAGTGTTGGTTCCACTAGGTTTGCACCAAATTTGGGGTTCCACTAAGTGGCCCCGAGATATGGGGCCACAAATTCGGGTCGGAATTTTTTTTTTTCTGCAGAAAAGTGCTTGACTCGAGTATAAGCCGAGGGGGGCTCTTTCAGCACAAAAAAATGTGCTGAAAAACTCGGCTTATACTCGAGTATATACGGTATACTCTCTTCTATTGTTACAGCAGAAGCCAAGTGTCATCGTTATACTCCATCCTCGGTGCTAGAAGATTAAGGGGGGGGGAGCTAGCAGTTGATTGACTGCTAATAAATGGAAATTGTTTGGGCCGAACTTTCTAAATAGTTATGAGAAGATACTAATGAAAGCAACGTACCATCACTTGTGTTATATGAAGTAAAGGTTTTTTGGGGGATCTGGTCCCCAACTAGAACCTCCTTAAGAGGGGAGCTGTCGGACTATTGCGGTACGGTATATATATATATATATATATATATATATATATATATATATATATATATATATATATATAACAATAAGTTCATGAACCAATATATATAAAAAATATACAGAGATTTTATTGATACACAGCAATGGAAAATTCAATCATAAAAACAAATGCAATGTGGGATATTTCTACTAGTTTCGCTATTTGCATAGCTTCTTCAGGAAATATAACATCTAAATCCCACTCGGATGCCTTATAGGCGCACAAAAGACCCAGCGGAGCCTCCCGCGGCGACTGGGGAGGGCCTATATAGGGGTAACAGGTCAATCTGTTCAGTAAGGTATAGGGCATACAGTCCCTATACTGTGACCCGGAGGAGCGATTATAACTGGGCAACCAATGAATGATTAGATGCCTGTTAGTTATGGAGCGTATGGAGTCACTGGGCTATAAAGCAGACCAGTTCCACTGTATGCATTGGAACAGGAAGGACCATTAAGCTCCATGTGAGTAGTACATCCTCCGGGTCGTATTGACTTGACTTGACTGCTAATAAAGGAGTGGATTTTTGTTTGGGTACAGCATTGCATGACCGCGACACAGTGCCAAATTGTAAAAAGTGCTCTGGTCAGGAAGGGGGTAAAATCGTCCGGGGCTGAAGTGGTTAAAGTTCATGTGCGTGTAAAGGCAGGTGTCCCAATACTTTTGGTAATATAGTGTATATATACATATGGCATATAATCTGAAAGAATATTGAACTCTATATATCACTGGCTCTTTAACTTTTGACCATCAGTAACCAGTGCTTTTAACGAGGTCTTCCTTTAATGACGTAATTCTTAAAGTATTCTTTGAATCCAGGAAGGACGTTATTTAAAATGGAATAACGCAAGCAAATCTAATGTACTTGTTCAAGACATAGCATGTAACTTCATTACAAGCTCAGTTCACGACTTACTCAATATAGTTAACTAGCTTTAGATGTATTCTCAAACATAAAAAAGGGTGGGCAGTCTTGTTTTTGGCCTTTTTCTGCCATCACACATCTTGTGTAAAATATCATATCATATATCAGTGGCGGAACTACCGCCATAGCGACACACGCGGCCGCTATGGGGCCCGCAGCTGCTATGGGGCCCCTGGGGAGGAGGAGGAAAGCATACTGCCGGGGCCCGGGGGGGGTGGCGAGCACTGCCCGCACGGTCCCCCAGCCAGGGGAAGTGAGGAGAGGAAGAGGCGCGCTGTCCGTACAAGGCAGCAGAGCGCTGTGTAATAGCTTTTATTTGAATGCCCTGTGAGTTCCCGGGGCTCACCGTCACATAGCCCCACCTCTTGGCCCGACGCTTTTGATAGACAGAACGCCGGTCCAATGCGGGACATGTGACGTCATCAAAGGCGCCGGGCCAAGAGGTGGGGCTATGTGACGTTGAGCCCCGGGAACTCACAGGACATTCAAATGTTAGCTATTACAGCGCTCTGCTGGACAGCGCGCCTCTTCCTCTCCTCACTTCCCCTGGCTGGGGGACCGTGCGGCCGGTGCTCGCCCCCCCCCCAATCTGAGAGAGCCCCACGCTCGCCAATAAGGGCTGCTGCAGTCTGGCTCACCTCTTCCACTGCACAGGTGAGGCTGCATTGGGCACGGGGGAGGCTGCATTGGGCACGGGGGAGGCTGCATTGGGCACGGGGGAGGCTACATTGGGCACGAGAGAGGCTGCATTGGGCACGGGTGAGGCTGCATTGGGCACGGGTGAGGCTGCATTGGGCACGGGGGGAGGCTGCATTGGGCACGGGGGAGGCTGCATTGGGCACGGGGAGGCTGCATTGGGCACGGGGGAGGCTGCATTGGGCACGAGGGAGGCTGCATTGGGCACGGGGGAGGCTGCATTGGGCACGGGGGAGGCTGCATTGGGCACGGGGGAGGCTGCATTGGGCACGGGTCAGGCTGCATTGGGCATGGGTCAGGCTGCATTGGGCATGGGTGGGGCCACGCTGCATTGGGCAAAGGTGAGGCTGCATTGGGCACGGGTCAGGCTGCATTGGGCATGGGCAGGCCACGCTGCATTGGGCACGGGTCATGCTGAATTGGGCACGGGTCATGCTGCATTGGGCACAGGTGAGGCCACGCTGCATTGGGCACGGGTGAGGCTGCATTGGGCACGGGTGAGGCTGCATTGGGCACGGGTGAGGCTGCATTGGGCACTGGACACGTTGCATTGGGCACAAGTGGGCACAGGTGAGGCAGTATTGGGCACAGGTGAGGCAGTATTGGGCACTGGCCATGCTGCTTTGGGCACAGGTGAGGCTGCATTGGACACTGGACATGCTGTATTGGGCACAGACCACGCTGCATTGGGCACAGGTGAGGCAGTATTGGGCATGGGCAGACCACGCTGCATTGGGCACAGGTGAGGATTATTGAAGCGCTAACACCGGGTGTTTGGAGTATCTTTATCTGTTGATTAAACTTTCTGGAATACATATATTGCTATTGTGGTGTAGGATCTGGGCTCTTTCTTTCTTCTCAGACTCGAACCACACACCCTTTGAGCCCCGCCCATTAAACCACGCCCACTATTTAATTTAAGCCCCGCCATTTTTTTTTTGTGGGGGGGGGGGGGGCCCATACAACATTTTGCTATGGGGCCCTGTGATTTCTAGTTACGCCCCTGCATATCACCCTCTTTACCAGGATAACATGGGTTAAAGACTCATTGAAAGGTGAAGTCTAGGTGAGATCTTTTTTTGCATGGTCACATTGGTCCAGCTTGGTCCACCAATGTCGGTATAGATATCTGGTGTCAAGAGGTGTGGGGGGGGGGGGGGTGACTTGTTTGGCATTGATGCAATTCACAGGAAACCTTGTATTTCTATGTACCTCTTCAGCTTTTCCAAATCAGAAATTGCTTTGTATTCATTAAAAAAATTTTTTTGTGAAAAGTAGAAGGTGGCAATTGAGTGACCCTCTGTGGTCACTATGCAGAAGAAAAGCGGTTCTGCACAGGACATGGAAGATTGCAGTGATGACGGTGGTAGCGGCTACAGTGATTGTCATCTTTTATAGCAGTCCCTCAGGTATGAGATATGCATAATTACCAGGACCAATGTACCTATGCTATAAGACCTCTTTCACACCGCCCATAGCGTCGGCGGTAAAACGCTGCTATTTTTAGCTGTGTTTTACCGTCGGATTTGCGGTGCATTTCGGCCGCTAGCGGGGCGCTTTTACCCCCCGCTAGCAGCCGAGAAAGGGTTAAAACCCCCGGCGTTTTGCCGGCGGTATTACAGCGCTGCCCCATTGATTTCAATGGAGAGCAGCGGTGGAGGAGCTGTGAAGGAGCGGTGAGTTCACCGCTCCAAAGAAGCTGCTGGCAGGACTTTTGTGACACCCTGCCAGCCCACCGCTGCAGTGTGAAAGCCCTCAAGCTTTCACACTGCAGACAATGGAGCAGCAGTTTGAGGGCGGATTGCAGTCGCTATTTCTAACGCTATAGACCCCTTTCACACCAAGGGCGTTTTGCAGGCGCTATAGCGTTAGAAATAGCGCCTGCAATCCGCCCTAAAACAGCTGCACCATTGTTTCCAATCATCACCATCAGATGGAAGGCCAATCTGCACAGCTCAAGGAGCTCCTAGTAAACTCTGGAGGAACCCCTAAACTTTCACAGAACCCTGGTTGGGAATAGCTGCCACAGAGTGTATTATAAACATTGGCCCCCTGCAATGCCACCACCTTAAAGTGTTTCTAAAGCCTACATTTTTTTTTACCCTAATGCATTCCTTGCAGGGCCGCAGGTGGCTGAGAGGCACCCGCTACACATCTGTAAAACCTGAGCCTGTAAATCAGCATTAACAATTTATACACTTATTGCAAACCTATATTTTTCAAGATTCATGGCGAAAAATCCTCTAAATTCCTTATTTCCACTCCTTTATTAGCAGTCAATCAATGGCTAGCTCCCCCCTTAATCTTCGAGTTTGGGGTTGTTATCATGTTGGAATACTGCCCTGCGGCCCAGTCTCTGAAGGGAGGGGATCATGCTCTGCTTCAGTATGTCACAGTACATGTTGGCATTCATGGTTCCCTCAATGATCTGTAGCTCCCCAGTGCCGGCAGCACTCATGCAGCCCCAGACCATGACACCCCCACCACCATGACACCCCCACCACCATGCTTGACTGTAGACAAGACACACTTGTCTTTGTCCTCCTCACCTGGTTGCCCCCACACACGCTTGTCACCATCTGAACCAAATAAGTTTATCTTGGTCTCATCAGACCACAGGACATGGTTCCAGTAATCCATGTCCTCAGTCTGCTTGTCTTCAGCAAACTGTTTGCGGGCTTTCTTGTGCATAATCATTAGAAAAGGCTTCCTTCTGGGACGACAGCCATGCAGACCAATTTGATGCAGTGTGCGGCGTATGGTCTGAGCCCTGACAGGCTGACCCCCCCACCCCTTCAACCTCTGCAGCAATGCTGGCAGCACTCATACGTCTATTTCCCAAAGACAACCTCTGGATATGACGCTGAGCACGTGCACTCAACTTCTTTGGTCGACCATGGCGAGGCCTGTTCTGAGTGGAACCTGTCCTGTTATACCGCTGTATGGTCTTGGCCACCATGCTACAGCTCAGTTTCAGGGTCTTGGCAATCTTCTTATAGCCTCGGCCATCTTTATGTAGAGCAACAATTCTTTTTTTCACATCCTCAGAGAGTTCCTTGCCATAAGGTGCCATGTTGAACTTCCAGTGACCAGTAAGAGAGAGTGAGAGCGATAACACCAAATTTAACACACCTGCTCCCCATTCACACCTGAGACCTTGTAACACTAACGAGTCACATGACACCGGGGAGGGAAAATGGCTAATTAAGCCCAATTTGGACATTTTCACTTAGGGGTGTACTCCATTTGTTGCCAGCGGTTTAGACATTAATGGCTGTGTGTTGAGTTATTTTGAGGGGACGGCAAATTTACACTGTTATACAAGCTGTACACTCACTACTTTACATTGTAGACAAGTGTCATTTCTTCAGTGTTGTCACATGAAAAGATAGAATAAAATATTTACAAAAATGTGAGGGGTGTGAGATATTGTATGCAACCATATTGTATGAATCCCCAAGGGATTTCAGCTTGTTTTTCGATTGAGTTGTACAGTTTATACAGTGCCTTGCGAAAGTATTCGGCCCCCTTGAACTTTTCAACCTTTTGCCACATTTCAGGCTTCAAACATAAAGATATAAAATTTAAATTTTTTGTGAAGAATCACCAACAAGTGGGACACAATTGTGAAGTGGAACGAAATCTATTGGATTTTTGAAACTTTTTTAACTAATAAAAAAATGAAAAGTGGGGCGTGCAAAATTATTCGGCCTCCTTGCGTTAATACTTTGTAGAGCCACCTTTTGCTGCGATTACAGCTGCAAGTCGCTTGGGGTATGTCTCTATCAGTTTTGCACATCGAGAGACTGAAATTCTTGCCCATTCTTCCTTGCAAAACAGCTCGAGCTCAGTGAAGTTGGATGGAGAGCGTTTGTGAACAGCAGTTTTCAGCTCTTTCCACAGATTCTCGATTGGATTCAGGTCTGGACATTGACTTTGCCATTCTAACACCTGGATACGTTTATTTGTGAACCATTCCTTTGTAGATTTTGCTGTATGTTTGGGATCATTGTCTTGTTGGAAGATAAATCTCCGTCCCACTTTCAGGTCTTTTGCAGACTCCAACAGGTTTTCATCCAGAATGGTCCTGTATTTGGCTGCATCCATCTTCCCCTCAATTTTAACCATCTTCCCTGTCCCTGCTGAAGAAAAGCAGGCCCAAACCATGATGCTGCCACCACCATGTTTGACAGTGGGGATGGTGTGTTGAGGGTGATGAGCTGTGTTGCTTTTACGCCAAACATATCGTTTTGCATTGTGGCCAAAAAGTTCGATTTTGGTTTCATCGGACCAGAGCACCTTCTTCCACATGTTTGGTGTGTCTCCCAGGTGGCTTGTGGCAAACTTTAGACGAGACTTTTTATGGATATCTTTGAGAAATGTCTTCTTGCCACTCTTCCATAAAGGCCAGATTTGTGCAGTGTACGACTGATTGTTGTCCTATGGACAGACTCTCCCACCTCAGCTGTAGTTCTCTGCAGTTCATCCAGAGTGATCATGGGCCTCTTGGCTGCATCTCTGATCAGTCTTCTCCTTGTCTGAGCTGAAAGTTTAGAGGGACAGCCAGGTCTTGGTAGATTTGCAGTGGTCTGATACTCCTTCCATTTCAAAATGATCACTTGCACAGTGCTCCTTGGGATGTTTAAAGCTTGGGAAATCTTTTTGTATCCAAATCCGGCTTTAAACTTCTCCACAACAGTATTACGGACCTGCCTGGTGTGTTCCTTGGTCTTCATGATGCTCTCTGCGCTTTCAACAGAACCCTGAGACTATCACAGAGCAGGTGCATTTATACAGAGACTTGATTACACACAGGTGGATTCTATTTATCACCATCAGTCATTTAGGACAACATTGGATCATTCAGAGATCCTCGCTGAACTTCTGGAGTGAGTTTGCTGCACTGAAAGTAAAGGGGCCGAATAATTTTGCACGCGCCACTTTTCAGTTTTTTATTTGCTAAAAAAGTTTAAAATATCCAATAGATTTCGTTCCACTTCACAATTGTGTCCCACTTGTTGGTGATTCTTCACAAAAAATTAAAATTTTATATCTTTATGTTTGAAGCCTGAAATGTGGCAAAAGGTTGAAAAGTTCAAGGGGGCCGAATACTTTCGCAAGGCACTGTAGGTCACATTAAAAAGGTGGAAAATGTTCGAAATATTATCTATCTTTGTTTCATTTTTTTTACATCACAGAAACCTGACATTTTAACAGGGCTGTGTAGACTTTCTATATCCATTGTATCAGCAAAAGTATGCAGGCACAGCTCCCCCAAATCAGGGACAGTCCCTCGAAATCAGAGACAGTTGGGAGCTATGGAATAAGTGCAAAAAAACAAAACTATTGATCCTGTGAGAAATCCAGTGATCTCTGCCCCTACTGCACTCCAAGCAATCAGCATTGTTCCCAGATTTCAGAACACCTCCCCTACCAAAGACCTATTTTACTGATGCTATTTCGGGCCATCACTTGATTGGGCACAGCACAAAATATAGGTCCCAAAATAATAATTAAGGTTTTTTCGAAAAGCATCAAGCTTAGCTCAGACAGACCAGCTCACAGCCAGAGACGCAGAACACAATAGCGCAATGTCCTTTGTCCTCCAGCTGCGGAACGCCTGATTAAAGCGCCTGATTAAAGCGCCTGTTCTCTCTCTATATTAGCTGGCAACCGGTAATGGATCTCGATGGAGAACAGAGAGAAGGATGTGCTTGTGACACCAGAAACATGACATGGGACAGAGGACACAATGAAATGTTTCCAATTCTGGACAGACGCAGGAGGCTCTGGTACAGCGACACAGTCTGAGGTTTCCAAACATCATGTTCTATGCAGATACTCTGATGTCAGCGCAGGCTCACAGACGGAGCTCAGCCAACTGTAGCTCTCCGGTGGGCAAATCATGCTGGGAGAAGGTTGCTGGCGAAAGCTTTCAGCTATCTAGGGGTGCAAACAGATATTTTTGTCTTATTGGAACTAAACATATTGAACCGTGAATACTCACCACACATCGTCACTTTATGTACTTCAAGAAACACGCCTTTTAAAATTAAATCAAGAACGCTTCATTCTGACGTGTGGATTGACCACGTAATGTCAATGTTTATGAGGACCCTGTGTCCTAAACAGTCATACACATGTGGAAGAATGTAAATGTAAAATAAAGCGGAACTTTTTCCATAACAACTTGATACAAAATAATGTTCTTTGGCAAGGAACATACAGTGCCTTGAAAAAAGTATTCATACCCCATTGACATTTTCCACATTTTGTCATTTTATAACCAAAAACATAAATGTATTTTATTGGGATTTTATGTGATAGATCAACACAAAGTGGCTCATAATTGTGAAGTGGAAAGAAAATGATAAATGTTTTTCAACATTTCTTACAAATAAATATGTAAAAAGTGTGGGGGGTACATTTGTATTCAGCCCCCCGGAGTCAATACTTTGTAGAACCTCCTTTCACTTCAATTACAGCTGCACGTTTTTTTGGGGATGTCTCCACCAGGTAAAAAAAAAACGAAGTTACTTACGGTAACGTTCTTTCCGGGAGTCTTTCAGGACAGCCACCTGAGAGACCTTGGCTCCTCCCCTCTGTAGGAAACACCTGCGCCAGCTTGCTATAAATTTCCTCCTCCCCTGCTGCTCCTCAGTTCTTTGAAGAGCACCTCCAGTTTGCTGGGGAGACACAAGAAACATATGATACACATATAATAATTTATATCACATTTCCTGTAAGGAAACCTCATACTTGATATACATTTGGGTGGGTACCCGGCTGTCCTGAAAGACTCCCGGAAAGAACGTTACCGTAAGTAACTTCGTTTTTCCCCTATCGTCTTTCAGGACAGCCACCTGAGAGGATAACCGAGCACTTACCCCTAGGGCGGGACCACAGCTTGTAAGACCTTACGTCCAAAGGTCTGATCTTTAGCTGACCATAAGTCCACTCTATAGTGTCTTACAAAAGTGGCCAAGCTGGACCATGTTGCCGCTTTACAAATCTGTTCCGGCGTCGCTCCAGCTCTCTCTGCCTGTGACGCTGCCATTGCCCTTGTGGAGTGTGCCCTGATTCCTTCTGGGATCTGCATACCCCCTATTTTGTAAGCCTGCTCTATGGCTTCCCTTAACCATCTGGCTATTGTACTTCTTGAAGCCTTGTGCCCTTGCCTGGCTCCAGTGTATAAAATAAATAAAGACTCCGTCTTTCTGATTGACTTTGTTGCCTCTAAATAATGCAGGATGCATCTCCTGACATCTAAACTATGAAATTTCACTTCCTTCTCCTGAGAAGGATTCGGACAGAATGATGGTAATACAATTTCTTGACCTCTGTGAAATTTTGAGGCCACTTTAGGTAGAAACCCCGGATCCATTTTGAAGACTATACGATCCGGAAAGATCTGGAAAAATGGGGGTCTGATAGATAGGGCTTCCATCTCACAGACCCTTTTTGCTGTAGTAATTGCTACCAAGAAGATTGCTTTAAGTGTCAGCATCTTCAGGCTGCAATCCTTTAATGGTTCAAAGGGATCTGCTGTCAGAGTTTGTAACACCAATGACAGGTCCCACTTGGGAAAGGCTGTGTTTTGTGGCGGCCTTTGTCTGCTCACGGATCTAAAGAGTCTGATTATCCAGGGGTTTGAGGCTAAACTCCTCTCCTGGTAAACTGACAGTGCTGACACTTGACTCTTTAACGTGCTGAGGCTTAGTCCTTTGTCTACACCACTCTGTAGAAACTCTAGGACTGCTACTGAGCTTTGTGTTTTAAAGTTGTTCTCTGTACACCAACGATTAAAACATTTCCATACCTTCTGGTAGATGTTACGTGTCTCAACCTTCCTGCTTTTCAGCAGTGTGTCTATCAGACGGTTTGAGAACCCTTTAGCTCTTAATAGCTGCTCCTCAGATACCAGGCGGCTAGTTTCCACTTTCCCACCTGTGGACAGTGCACTGGGCCCTGGGCTAGCAGATCCTCTTGGATTGGTAGAAACCAAGGAGGCTCTATGGCTAGTTCTTTGAGCATAGAGAACCACGGTCTCCTGGGCCAGTGAGGTGCTATAAGGATTAATGACGTGTCTTCTGTACGAAATTTCCTTATTACTGCGGGTAGTAGTACTGGTGGGGGAAAAGCATAACATCTGCTGAACGCCCACTTCTGCGCCAATGCGTCTACCCCGAGTGCTCCCTCCTCCCTTTTTAGGGAGAAGAAGGCTTGGACTTTCCTGCTTTCTCTGGAAGCAAATAAGTCCACCTGAGGTATTCCCCATTTTTTGGTAATCTGGTTGAATACCTCTTGTTTTAGCACCCATTCTCCTTCTCTTACTTTCTTCCTGCTGAGAAAGTCTGCCACTCTGTTTAAGTCTCCTTTTAGGTGTACTGCTGAAAAGGAGAGTATGTTTTTCTCTCCCCATCTCAGGATCTCTTCTGCTAGGGCCCACAGAACTCCGCTTCTGGTTCCCCCTTGCTTGCTTATGTAAGCTATTACTGACGAGTTGTCTGATCTGATCTGTACATGATGTCCTTTTAATTCCTTCTGGAAGGACTGGAGTGCGAACCATACCGCTTTCAGTTCTTTCCAGTTGGACGATCTTGTCCGTTCTTCCCTCCCCCAAGCACCTTGTGCTAACTGGGAGTCCAGGTGTGCTCCCCACCCTACACCGCTTGCGTCTGTGGTTAGGATTCGGGAGATAGGTAGGATCCATAGCCGTCCTATGTCTAAATTTTCTGTCTTTCTCCACCACCATAAGGACTTTTTTACCTTTGCTGGTATTGATACCTGCAAATCCAGAGACTCCTGCCTGTGATCCCATATCTTTAATAGGAACATTTGCAGTGGTCGGAAATGCAGGTTTGCCCACTGAACTGCTGGGATTGCAGATGTTAGCAACCCTAGTGTTGACATTATTTTTCTTATAGAACAGGGTATACTGGTCTGTATTGCCTTTATTTCTCTTTGAATCTTTGTTATCTTTTCCTCGGGTAGAAAAACTCTTTGCTGAACCGAGTCTATTACATAACCCAGGTATTTTAACTGTTGCGTGGGTTGTAGACTTGATTTTTCTACATTCACCAACCAACCTAGACTCTCTAGGAATACCCGAGTGTACTCGAGGTTTTCTAATAACCTTTCGGGTGTCCTTGCAAAAAGAAGAAGGTCGTCTAAATAGGCAATAATGGATATGCCTTTTAGTCGTAGTGGTGCCAAAGCTTCTGCCAGAACCTTGGTAAAGATTCTTGGCGAAGATGATAGGCCAAAGGGCAGAGCCTGAAACTGAAGATGTACAGTTTCTTTTCCTGTTTCTATTGCTAGCCTTAGAAACTTCTGGTGATTTGGGTGTATGGGTATGTGCAGGTATGCATCCTTTAAATCCAGCGACGCCATATAACAGTTTGGAGGCAACAGGGCCTTCACTGAATATATGGAGTCCATCCTGAACCTTTTGTAGGTTATGGATAGATTTAGTGGTTTGAGGTTGAGGATCGGCCTGACCTTTCCTGAGGGTTTCTGTACTCCAAATATATGGGAGTAGAAGCCCTGACCTCTTTCTGCCCCTGGTACCCTGATGATTACACCCTGTTTCTTGAGGTCCTCTATGGATCTCATTAACCCTCTGGCTTTTTCCTTGTTGTTTGGCAGCTTGGTGATGTACAGTCTGCTTGGGGGGAATTTTGAGAATTCTAGGGAATACCCGTCTCTTATCGTCCTTAAGATGTATTGACTGGAGGATATTTTTTCCCATTGTGAGATGAAAGCCCCCAGTCTTCCTCCCACTGAGAGGACTTCAGTCCTTATTGCGGGTCTGCTCAGGAGGGCGAAATATTGCTCCTCCTTTGCTATTCCCTCGCTGACCCCAAGGTTTCTTTTGATTAGTTGCCTTGGGTACTGAAAACCGGGACTTGGTGTCCCTCTTTTGCCTCTTTCTATTTTGTGGAGGCTGGGCCCAGGGTGCTTTCCGTTTCAGCGGAAAAGCCTTCTTTTTGTCCGCTGTACGGTCTAACACTTTCTCTAAGCCTGGCCCAAATAACAGGTCTCCCGTAAACGGGATCCCGCATAACTTGGCTTTGGACGCAGCATCCCCTTGCCAAGTCTTTAGCCATAGGGCCCTTCTGGTAGAATTGGCTAGAGCCGAGGATCTGGCTGCCATGCGTACCAGCTCTGCTGATGCATCTGCTATGTATGCAATGCCTTTGAGAAGAGTGGGAAAGGAGGACAAAATCTGCTCCTTCGCAGTACCTTCCTCAATATGTGCCTGTATACGGTTCAGCCAAAACTCTACATTTCTGGCTACCACCGTGACCGCCATGGCTGGCTTTAGGCTTCCCACTGTGGAGTCCCATGACCTCTTTAATAGGGTATCCATTCTTTTGTCCATTGCTTCAGAAAGGACCCCCATATCCTCAAAAGCTAGATCGGTGTGCCTGGAGACTTGTGAGAAGGCAGCGTCTAGTTTTGGGATTTTGTTCCATACTGATGACTCATCATCTGAAAATGGGAACCGTCTCTTTAAGGCTTTAGAGAAGAATGGCTTCCTTTCAGGTTCCTGCCATTCTTTCTTAATTGCCTCTACTAAGACGTCATGAACAGGAAAATTTTTCTTTTCTTGTTCTCCTAAACCCTCATACATCTGATCATGCAGGGATAAAGGTTTCTTTTCCGTCTGTATACCCAGCGTGGTATGAATGGCTCCCAACAGCTGGTCTACCTCTTCTAATGAGAGTTTGTATCTGGAGGGTTTTCTGGAATCCCCTTCCAGTGTTTCACCCTCAGATTCTTGGGAGCCGGACGCTGTGCTGTCAGGCTCGTCCTCTGCCTCCTCTCTAGGAGTAACTGAAGGACCAGCACTAGTGGAGGGTAGTGCCTGTGCTTTTCCTAGTACCGGTAGTACTGGTGGGGGGGCAGTTTGCAGTTGAGGGATCTGGAACCCTTCAAAAAGGGTTTTAAAAGCTACAAAGGTACTTGATAGCTCCTTAACAGATGCCGCTAAATCACTGCCCTGCTCTGTGGAATGTTCTTGCACCAACTTGTGAATACATTCCTTACATAATGCTTTCCCCCAGGAATCTTTTAGTGTGTTTTTACAAGAAGGGCACCTCCTTTTTGAGTTATGAGAGGGCTTGGACTTGTCAGGTTTCTGAAAAGACATAAAGAGAAACCCCACACATATTAATACTGACATAAGCTTCCTGCAACATGCAGGTGCACAGCGTCTTTCATATGGGCTTACCACACTAGGGGCCCAATGAAAAATAACCCTCTGACACAGGAGGGACCTACCCACCCCCCCCCTTGCTGAACCCTTGAGGGGGAGGGGGATGGGTGGTTGATATAGGCCAGGGGAGGTCCTCCCCAGGTTCCCCTTACCTTTACATGGCTGGAGCTGGTCTCTGTCGTAGCAGTCTGGTCTCTACCTTCTGCGTCCGACATGCTTGTGTCACCACCGGAGCTTTAGCTGACACTACAGCATGTGTAGCTCCTCTCCTAGCCCATGCCTGGCCTCCTTTTCATGATTCGCGGCCGGAACCGGAAACCGCGAACCCGGAAGTACACGCCCCTTTTGTCGGATGTGACGTCGCCCGTCACTGACAACGCCGGTCTCCTATACCCAGCGTGTTCCGCGCTGAGAGCGCCACACGCCGCTGGAGGTATGGAACGGCAGGACCTGTACCTGTGCTCCGCACTCGGAGCTGAGAAGGAAACCCCCCTGACCTCCGCTTGCACTCAGGGATGCAGGGGCGGCAGTCTCCCCAGGTTAGTTACCTGGTCTGTTTGTCCAGAAGGAGCCGCTGCTGCTTCGTTTGTGGACATATATCTTTTGCCTGAGCCCATACCCCCTGGTAATCCTGACTCTTTCTGGCTGGTTCCAAAAAGGTGTCTCCCCTCCTGGAGGAAACACAAATAACTGAGGAGCAGCAGGGGAGGAGGAAATTTATAGCAAGCTGGCGCAGGTGTTTCCTACAGAGGGGAGGAGCCAAGGTCTCTCAGGTGGCTGTCCTGAAAGACGATAGGGGAAAAAGCACTTATGGATTTAACCAATAATCTTTTTTTTCAGTGCAGCCTCTTCAGCGCACATCAGTGAAGGAGAAAAATTACCTGTTTACAAAATATTATAACAAACAGTTAAAGGTTTTTTTTCCCCCAGTGCCTTGAAAAAGTATTCATGCCTTGAAATGTTCCACCTTTTGCCATGTTACAACCAAAAATGTAAATGTATTTTATTGGGATTTTATGTGATAGACCAACACAAAGTGGCACATAATTGTGAAGTGGAAGGAAAATGATAAACGGTTTTCCAAATTTTTTACAAATAAATATCTGAAAAAAGTGTGGCATGAATTTGTATTCAGTCCCCTTTAGGGCTCTTTCACACGGACAGACCGTATGTCCGTTTTTCATCCTTCCGTTTTCGGATAAAAAACGGACATACATGTATCCCTATGGGATAGCGGGTGTCAGCGGATAAGCATCCGCTGACACCCGCTCTCGTCCGTGCCCGCTATGCTCCGTTTCTGCAGACGGAGGAAAACCCCATTTTTTCATCCGTCTGCAGAGCGGATCGGATGACGACGGACTCTACGGTCCGTCGTCACCCGATCTCTCATAGGGGAGAGTGGCGCTCTGACAGGTCCGTCCCTGCACGGAGTGCAGAGATGGACCTGTCATCTTCCTGCCCAGCGGAGATCGCTCCTGCGATCCCCGCTGAGCAAGCGGCTATCCACGGGGCGGATCTGCACTGATCCGCCCCGTGTGAAAGAGCCCTAACTCTGATACCCCTAATTTAAATCTAGTGGAACCAATTGCCTTCAGAAGTCACCCAATCATTAAATAGAGTCCACCTGTGTGTAATTTAATCTCAGTATAAATACAGCTGTTCTGTAAATCTTTCAGAGTTTTGTTAGAGAACCTAAGTGAACAAACTGCATCACGAAGGCCAAGGAACACACCAGACAGGTCAGGGATAAAGTTGTGGAGAAGTATAAAGCAGGGTTAGGTCATAAAAACATATCCCACGTTTTGAACATCTCACGGAGCTCTGTTCAATCCATCATCTGAAAATGGAAAGAGTATGGCACAACTGCAAACCTACCAAAGACATGGCCGTCCACCTAAACTGACAGGCGGGGCAAGGAGAGCATTAATGAGAGAAGCAGCCAAGAGGCCCATGGTAACTCTAAAGGAGCTGCAGAGATCCACAGCTCAGGTGGGAGAATCTGTCCACAGGACAACTATTAGTCGTGCTCTCCACAAATCTCCACAAAAGAGTGGCAAGAAGAAAGCCATTGTTGAAAGAAAGCCATAAGAAGTCCTGTTTGCAGTTTGGGAGAAGCCATGTGGGGGACACAGTAAACATGTGGAAAAAGGTTCTCTGGTCAGATGAGACCAAAATGGAACTTTTTGGCCTAAAAGCAAAATGCTATGTGTGGTCGGAAAACTAACACTGCACATCACCCTGAACACACCATCCCCACCGTGAAACATGGTGGTGGCAGCATCATGTTGTGGGGATGTTTTTCTTCAGCAGGGACAGGGAAGCTGGTCAGAGTTGATGGGAAGATGGATGGAGCCAAATACAGGACAATCTTAGAAGAAAACTTGTTAGCGTCTGCAAAAGACTTGAGACTGGGGTGGAGGTTCACCTTCCAGCAGGACAACGACCCTAAACATACAGCCAGAGCTACAATGGAATGGTTTAGCTCAAAGCATATTCATGTGTTAGAATGACCCAGTAAAAGTCCAGACCTAAATCCAATTGAGAATCTGTGGCAAGACTTGAAAATTGCTGTTCACAGACGCTCTCCGTCCAATCTGACAGAGCTTGAGCTATTTTGCAAAGAAGAATGGGCAAAAATGTAATTCTCTAGGTGTGCAAAGCTGGTAGAGACATCCCCAAAAAGACTTGCAGCTGTAATTGCAGTGAAAGGCGGTTCTACAAAGTATTGACTCAGGGGGCTGAATACAAATGTACACCACACTTTTCACATATTGAATTGTAAAAAAAATTTGAACACCACTTATCATTTTCCGTTAACTTCACAATTATGTGCCACTTTGTGTTGGTCTATCACATAAAATCCCAATAAAATACATTTAAGTTTTTGGTTGTAACAGGACAAAATGTGGATAATCAATACTTTTTCAAGGCACTGTAAAAACCACCATAAGAAAACTATATTTGTGTGAAAAAAAAATGATAAAAATGTCATATGGGTACAGTGTTTTATGATCGCGCAATTGTTATTCAACGTGTGATAGCTGAAAATTGGCCTTGGCAGGAAGGGGGTAAAAGTGCCCAGTAGGCAAATGGTTAAAGCGGTTGTAAACTCTGCTTTGTGATTTTTACCTACAGGTAAGCCTATAATAAGACTTACCTGTAGGTAAAACGAACATCCCCTAAACCTACACAGTTTAGGAAATATCCCCCCTTCATGCAGCCGTTGATGTCAGAACTTTAGAGCTCCTTGCCGGAACCGAAGGCTCCGGCACCCGATGACATCATCGGGACTTCGGCTACTCACAGCGCCGGAGCCCGTGATCCCAGAAGAAAGGACGGAGCTTTGTTCTAAGGTGAGTATTAATGTGCTAGTATTCATCCACCGGCTCAAAGTCACAGCTCACGCTCCTCCTTTGGGAACACCTAGTAGCCAGCCACAAGCCACATCTGTGCCCTACCATCCAGTATCATGAAGGAAATTAGGGAAAGAGTGACTCTAATGAAGGAACTGAGACCTGAAACACATAAGTGGAAGTCTCTCTAATGTCCTAGGCTGCCACCTGGCTTTCCCCTTAAAACGTCTGGGGCCCAGTGCCTTATTTAAAACCAGCAGTCTGATCCACAAGTTGCTGGATGAGCTTCCATGTGTGTTCCTGTTTCTGCTATTATTGGATTGCATGTTACTGACCCAGCTTGCCTTCGACCTGTCTTGTCTCTATTTCTGGCTTTGACCCTCGGCTTGCTACATTGCCTGCTGGTCCGTGTATGACCTTCAGCTTGCTATCCTGACTCCGCTTCTGCCTGATTCCCAGCATATGACCCCGGCTGACTCCTGACTCTGCTTGCTGCCTTACTCCTGGCTGATATCCCGTGCATGACTACTGGCCTGGCTCCTGACCCTGCTCCTGGCTCTACCTTCTGCCAAGTCTCAATGGGTACATCTGAGGGACTCCAACCCAGCAGCGCATCCTGCTCATCAGTCACCATCTACAACTGTGACATTTCCTCATCACTTCAGCCTGTCGCAGCTGGCAACCCTTGCTTCTTTGAGCATAGCACTCCCTGTTACCACCTTCAAGGGCGCTCTGCACACAGCCGCAAGGGAATCTCTCCCAGTACTTTGGCCTCTGACCAGGTACATGAGACCTCTGCAGAAAATAAAGGCGAAGCTGCCTCTGTAAACACGGCAGACATTCTCCATTCCGTATGCCCTGTAGCAGACACAACCGTTTGAGATACTTCCCCATTCATCATTAGCATACAGCAACAGCCCTGAGGAAGGGGGGGGTCTGTTCCCCCAAAACATGGTGGCTTGATCACTTGTTGCTACTTTCAATATAAACGATCCTAAATTCGCTTTCCAACTTGCATTTCATTGGATATTGGGTGCTCCTTTTTACCTACCTTTACAAGTACATGCGAAAATGACCTTGAGGCCGTACCCATCGGTAGAAGCCCAAGCCCCCAAAAAGGGCGGACTTACCTCCACCTTTCTGTTAAGTTAGGCAGGAATCATCGGGAGAGAACTCTTCCAACCAACCCCCCACCATTAACCACCTATAGACCTACAACTAAGTGAGTCAGTCCAGCGCGATCTCCAACCCTAAACAGGCAGTTGGCTCACTCATGAACCACTCATATTTCGCAAATTTGGCCAAAGCCTCCAAATCTGTTGTAAACTGGGAGATAAATCTGGGGCACCTCAGTCTACTTATTAATGGACATCTTTGGAGCCTCCAAGTCCCAGGCCTGAGGCCGCATGTGGCTCTTTGGTCTATGATGTGCGGCCCTTGGACCTCATCTTTAGTGGGAACATTGATTAGCGGCGATAGCAGGGATCTCTACTAGCCTCATGTACCATGTTCCCACAAATACTGCAGCTGCTGACTTTTAATAAATGGACACTTACCTGTCCCAGGGTCCAGCGATGTCAGCAGCTGAAGCCGATCAATCGCTCGGTGAGGGAATCAGGAAGTGAAGCGTTGCGGCTTCACTTCCCGGTTCCCTACTGCGCATGCGCGAGTCGCGCTGCGCGTCCTAACTGGTCCCCGCTATCTCCTGGGACCCGTGTGTGTCCCAGCAGACAGCGCGGGGGGACGGGAAGAGGTGTAGACTCCCGTGGGAGTCTATGCCCGGAAGTGGGTGCAAATACCCGTCTTAGACAGGTATCTGCACCCCCTCCTCCCTGAAAGGTGCCAAATGTGACACCGGAGGGGGGGAGGGTCCCGAAAAGCGGAGGTTCAATTTTTGTGTGAACCTCCACTTTAAGCATTATGTATGTTGAACATTTCTGTGCGGCCCTTTGGTGATGTCAGGGGACACAGTTGAGGCCCCCTATAGCTCAAAATTCGACAACCACTGCTCTAAGTACTAAGGCCCCTTTAACACTGGGGCGGGAGCCGCGGCAACGGTAAAGCAGCGCTATATTTAACCGTCGTTTTAGAAGCAGGATTCGGCCGCTCGCGATGCGGTTTTACCCCCCGCGAGCGGCCGAAAAAGGGTTAAAATCCCCCGCAAAGCGCCGCCGTAGAGGCGCTTTGCGGCGGTATTGCCGCGGTATTACCGCGGTATCCCATTGATTTCAATGGGTAGGAGCTGTATAGGAGCGGTAAATACACCACTCCTATACCGCTCCAAAGATGCTGCTAGCAGGACTTTTTTTTACCGTCCTGCTAGCGCACCGCTCCAGTTCAGGAGTGAATGGGGCCGTTTTTTTCAGGCGGTGTACAGGCGCTATTTTTAGCGATGTACCACCTGAAAACCGCCTCAGTGTGAAAGGGGCCTTAGAATGAGTTCCCACGGCATGCAAATAAGAAGTTTTATGTCTGACCAGAATCAACTTTTAACAATGGATTGTAACAGGCACTGGGACGTGCCACACTGAACACAAAATGATCTTTAATATGAGAGGGAGGGACAAAAATCCATATAAATCAGGGCTGGGTGAGTACATACTTCAGGAACTGTCGCTGTGTCACTAATAATGACACCTCCACATGTCACAAACATGCAATGTATTTCAATTAACATAAATGACCTCCTTTACTAAGGTCATTATACACGTAGCATTCTTCTGAATAGAGAATTTCTGCATGTTACACGAATCCTGATAATCGTCGGGTCACAGTAGACATTAATTGGGCCCTACCAGCCAAGCATCAGGGGAGAGGAACTATAAGCCTATAGACACAAGTTACTGATAGGCTTTAGAAGGCTACAGTACATACTATGCTGGCAATACATGACATAAATCAGCAACCATCTGCAGAAGGCCCTGCAAACTTTAAAGACCAAGAATAGAAGAATGGAGGCAGATTCACCAGTGTCATGAAGCAGATTTACTTGTTCGGGCACTTTCTGTGCTAGGATGACGACGCTCTGCAGGGCTTTTTTTCCAGCGGGAACGCGGGGGAACCCAGTTCCAGCACTGAAATGTATTTTATAGCAGGGAGTCCGGGGCGTGCTGGAGGGTCTATTGATGCTGGCTTCTGGGGAATCTTTGCTGGTGCGGATCTATTGTTGCTGGGAAGGTGTATTGTTGCTGGTGGGAGGTCTTATGTTGCTGGGAAGGATCTACTGTTGAGGGAGAGGTCTATTGTTCCTGGCTGCTGGAGGATTTATTGATGCTGACTGCTAAGAAGTCTGTTGTTGCTTGATGGGGTCTATTGTTGCTGGGCTGGCATTTTGTTACGGGGGTCAATTGTTGGTGGGGGGGCAGGTCTGTTGTTGTGTGGGAGATCTATTGTTGCTGGGGTGGGTTCTAATGTTGCTGGGGTGAAGTCTATCGAATTCCATACAAATTTCTTAGTAGCACAAAATGACACTTGGTTCTGTATTCTCTAAAAGGGGCAATAGTGGGAAGTGGGTAGGGGGGTTGGAGCGAAGAGACATTCCTCCGAGGTGGGTAGGGGGCAGAGACGAAGGGTGACTCAGAAGGGGGGAGGTCCTGCACCTATTCTGAGAGGAAAAAAAGCCCTAAGGCCCCTTTCACACTGGGGTGGTTTTCAGGCGGTACAGCGCTAAAAATAGCGCCTGTATACCGCCTGAAAAAAACAGCCCCATTCACTCCAGTGTGAAAGCTGGAGCGGTGCGCTAGCAGGACGGCAAAAAAAGTCCTGCTAGCAGCATCTTTGGAGCGGGATAGGAGCGGTGTATTCACCGATCCTATACCGCTCCTTCCCATTGATTTGAATGGGACACCGCGGTAATACCGCGGCAATACCACCGCAAAGCGCAGCTACGGCGGTGCTCTGCAGGGGATTTTAACCCTTTTTCAGCCGCTCGCGGGGGGTAAAACCGCACCGCGAGCGGCCGAATCCCACGGGCAAAACGACGGTAAAGCAGCGCTAAATATAGCGTCACGCGGCTCCCGCCCCAGTGTGAAAGGGGCCTTACGCTCTGTCCCTGCCCCCTAATTGTGCTCCTGCGTTGTCACCCTATCACACAGTTATCTGCTTGGGACTACAAGTGATTGTTTCATCACACTTTACGCAAGCATGGTCCACTGTTGTCACCAGGAAACCAACCCTGAGAGATGCCATGCAGCCATCACTGAAGTGCATGTAGGCAGGAAGTGGCTACAGAAGATCAGCAGAACTGAGATGTAACAAAGCATAACATATGAATATAAGCATTTTGTTTGTAAAAAATTCAATAGTTTATGACAGACATTAAATAATGAGACTAATAAGGAGCTGTCTGGCACATGAGCAGGTCCAGGATAGTTAAAATGAGCTTCAGGAACCCTTAAGGTGCTAAGTAAAGCCTATGGCATACTTTAAAACCACCACCGACCGCCATTATTCAACCCACTTCCTCTGAGCCCAAGCTATCATGCACCTGTCCCCAGCCCATGATTGGACAGTGAAGGAGAAGGATATCTCTCTTTCCCTCTGCTTTCTCCTTCTACCAGCATGTTCCTTGTCAGCACATGAAATGACTAGATCTCGGTGCTGCTTCTTCCTCTCCCAGTCTACGCTCTGCTCCTCCCTGGGCAGTTGATAGCAGCGGGAGTCATTGTCAAATGATGTGACAAGGGAGCAGGGGGCTGAGCCAAACCGCCCTGTCTGTGTCTACAGACGCAGACAGGGCTGCTCGGAGCAAGCTCGCAGGAGTGCCCCCATAGAAAGCAGCTTTCTATGGGGGCACTTACTGAAGAGGAGGAGCCAGAAACGTCGGCGGGGGACCCTCAGAAGAGGAGGATCGGGGCATCTCTGTGTAAAACCATTACACAGAGCAGGTAAGTATAACACAATTAATGGTTTTGTTTTAAAAAAAAAACTAAGCTATAATGCCACTAATTTATCTTTCTCTATTAGTCCCACAATGTAATTCACCAAAATCTCTTAATTTCTGCCATACATTCATGGATATAAACTCAAAATTTTGCTCACCCCTACTAAACACGAGTTTTTTTTTTTTTTTGACCTCTGTGAACCAACTGCATGAAGAAAACACTTGTATAAATATAGGGGCCACTGCTCTCCCAACCAGCCTGTATAACAGAAAAGTGAGGAGCGGCCTCAGCCTACATGTCTCCACCATACCATGACCTTTGATGCATTTCGCCCCGCCCACTGGGGCTTAGCCATAAGGACTCTAATGACTAAGCCCCGTGGGTGGGGTAAAACGCGGCAAGGGGGGCGTGGTTTAGCAGGGACATGTAGGCCAAGGTCACTCCTCGCTTTTCTGTTGCATGGGCTGGTTGGGACAGCAGTGGTCCCTCTGTTTATACAAGCAGGGGCAGACTGACAACTCATGGGGCCCCCGGGCAATAGGAGATTATGGGGCCCCCAGGCAATCAGAGATTATGGGGCCACACAGTATACACACACACACAGTATACAATCACACAGTATGCAATCACACAGTATACACAGACATGTTTCTATTGGCTGAGAAGGTACTGGAGAGGTGGGGCAGCTATAATCTCTGGATTTTTAGACCAAAAGGATGTCGGTAAGGGACATTTCAGAGACAGATGTAAAAAATAAACACAGATTTTTACATACTGTCCCTGGTTTTACTGAAGCTGGCAACCCTGATGGGGCCCCCTAGTGGCCCGGGGCCCTCGGGCAGTGGCTGAATGGTCAGTCTGCCCCTGTATACAAGTGTTATCTAATGGATTGGTATATGGCCCTGCAAGAAACCCATTTCCTTGTGGATCCAGGGAAGTAGCTCGTCTTTTGCTTTGAGCAGCGCCACAAGCATCACACATCAGTTTGCATGAAGACAAGTTTGTAAAGGCCTAACAGAGGGCAGGGGATGGGGTACCTTACCAGAAGGCGAGCCCCATTCATGCCTATGCTGGGACAGGAGTTAGTCTCATAAATACATTGCGCAACCATAAACTTAATTTCCCTAAACAAGCAACATTTACATATTTCTCAGAAACAATAACAAGTCCCGGATTTCTCTTATTACACTTCATATTTTGTTCTCATAACACTTCTTCGTAAAAATTTGTCACGGGGCGAGATTAAACCTGGCTTGTGTTATGAATAAATCAGATGTATTTCTTTAATTACTGGGGTGTCAGGGAAACTGTTTTTGATACTAAATACTATTTTATGAATATTTATGCAGTTCAATGCCACGGAGTAAATGGAGACCGTCGGCCATGAAGAAGTTGGTCAACTGATTTGTAGCTACTAAAGTAACTGAAAACCCCAACTGAATGACATCAGGGCCCAGTTCCCATCATCGTGCTGTGGGAATGTGCACACTCCTGTGTGTGATACCGCAACACAAACTACATGCTACTGGTGATGGTGCAAGACATTCTGAATGGCACCCACACTCTCCTTGCTGGTTGAGGTGCGCATTCATTAGCTACCCCATTTTAGACCCAGTGATACACAAAAAGTATTGGGACAGCAACATACTCCTGCGCATGAGTGAACCAGCTCAATAGTGGCTGTGTTGCCTTGTAGAACGTGGATAATCCTTGCTGCCCTCTAGGACTGGGGTTGTCCTGGCCACACTGTGAGAACATAAAAGAAAAAAGAGGGCGCACTGACCTGGTGCATTATCCAGTTTATTGTTAAAAAAAAAAAAAAAAATGTCTACTCACAAATGTCAATGTACAAAGGAATTTTACTCTTTTCTCTGGAGAGACGGAGGATTTTGTCCCGATCTCGAAAGTTGAGAAATTTGGCTATAAATGTTTGAGCTGGAATGTACAATACGCTCAACAGGCCACACGTGTGGCTAATCGCTCCCAGATACTCTGGAACACCAACCCGGGGTGGGGACCCAATACCCGATCCCTGCTGGCTAACACGTTTCGAATGTCAAACCCTCTTCTTCAGAGCCTCTTGGTGTCCCAGGGTATCTGGGAGCGATTAGCCACATATGTGGCCTGTTGAGCGAATTGTACATTCCAGCTCGGACATTTATAGCCAAATTTTCTCAACTTTCGAGATCGGGACAAACTCCTCCGTTTCTCCAGAGAAAAGAGTAATATTCTTTTCCAACATAGGCATGTGGCAGTGTATCCCGATTTCTACAACGAGGTCCAGCGACAAAGATCCTGGTTCCAGGATGGCATGAAAATATTGTGTGCTTTGCATCTGAAGTAAGCCATGTTGTGTCCTGCTTGCCTGTGAGTAGAAGAAAATGGTCATGCTCATTTCTTTGAGGATCCTGACATGGCTTCAGAGTGGATAGACGGTCAGGATCGTCCTGCCTGACTTGTCCCTTGTTAATAGGTGGATTATGAGTAATTCTTCTTCAGTTTGTTAGATTTCCTTGACCAATGCTACTTGTTATATATTGTGGACCCCTACACTTGACTCGGGTCTTCTTTGAGGACCTGTGTCATTGCATCAATACTAATGATTGATTACCATGGCCCTTGTATAATATCAAGGGCAGATCTACCTTGTGGAACTCAGATATGGGAACATCATTGCTACCTGTTTCTACTGAGTATATGTGAGGTTCTTTTACTAGAAGGACTTACCGGTCACAGAGCGGTATTATATTCCCCAGCACTTCTCAGAGAAGTAATCGCCCCCCCTGGACAGGGGCGGCTCTAGGTTTTGTGAGGCCTTAGGCGAAACTTACACATGAGGCCCCACTCACGCCCACAATAGGAAAAAAAATACAAGCACACAGAAAAGATGGTGAGATAAAGAGGGGGGTGAGAGAGAATCAGTGTTTGAGCACAGGCAAATTAGGAGGCCGCGAGGCCCCTGTGAGTGCGAGGCCTTAGGCGACCACCTAATTAGAAAGCCGCCTCTGCCCCTGGACTTATTATTTTACTGTTTCTACTTCCAGCTCACAATTGGATATAATGCAGACAGTGGAACTGAAGTCATGACATCAACGCTGCTCTCTGCATTATTCAGAAAGCGTTACAAAAAAACTGAAGAGGATCCATGATTGGAAAAGACATGAGAAAATCAGAACCCGGAGTGTGTTGGTTGGAACAGGAAAACAGATCAATAGTTATGACTTTGCTGGCCCAGTGAATGTCCAATACGTCAAAAAATTATTTACCCAGAGGATTAGCCTGACAGCCAAGAATTTAGCTTTTTTAGAAGGGATCTATAATGGCCGGGCTCCATATTCCTTACTGAGAAATAACGCTACAGAAGCCGCTTGCAACCTTGTCTCCTGGCCCGTTGTTCTTTCTTGTATTTCTTGCTGACCTACTTCTGTCACGGAAGGACCTGTGTGTGCAAACAATACAAGGATCTGCTACGTGATGTAAACACGACTCATTTCACTCATGCCTTGAAATGTCATCATGAATCTGAGCAGCTGATGCCCAGTCATAAGGTGTCATTTCCAGGTGCTAATTTGGACAAGATAAACTAAAGTGTGTGTAAACCCCAACAATTCATTTATCTTATTTTGGACGCTTTTGGTCTGTTAAGTATACCACTGAAATTATGTTGTTATATCCGTTTAATGAGTGCAAATAGATACTTATTTATTCTGCCAGAAACCCAGTGAGCTAATAACTTCCTGTGCTTTCTTCCTGTACTGACTGTTATAAGTTACATTGTGAGAACAGAAGAGAAAAAAAAGAGAAGAGAAAAAAAAAGAAGAGAAAAGAAAAAAAAAAGAGAAGAGAAAAAAAGAGACGAGAAAAAAAGAGACGAGAAAAAAAAAAGAGAAGAGAAAAAAAAAGAGAAGAGAAAAAATAAGAGACGAGAAAAAAAAGAGAAGAGAAGTTCTGTACCCCCTAGAGTGAAGATGCTTCTTTTTCATTGGTACAGTACATTGAGTGAACATTGTGACCCTAATGCCCCATACACACGGTTGGAAAATGCGACGGGAAAAGTCTGATCGGATTATGATGTCGGAAAATCCAATCGTGTATGGGCTCTATCGGACTTTTTCCGTCGGAAATTCCGACGGAAAAAATTTGAGGGCAGGAACTCAAATTTTCCGACAAAAAAATCAGATCAGACTTTTTCCGATCGTATGTAGAAAATTCCAATCGGACAAAGTGCCACGCATGCTCAGATCAAATAAAGAGAACAAAGCTATTGGCTACTAGCCTGAACGTAGTCCCGTCGTAACGTTCCGAACGATCGGATTTTCCGACAACTTTATCCGACCGTGTGTATGCAACACCAGTTTCGGACAAAATCCGTCAGAAAAAAATCAGACTTTGTGGTCAGATTTTGTGGTCGGAATAGCCGACCGTGTGTACAAGGCATAAGAAAGGAAGTGTGTTACTGAAACTTGAAACTGGTGAAAATAATAATTAATAAAACATGAAAAAGAAAACGAATATATTTCACCATCTGAACATCCCCCACAGTTATTACCGTTTGTTTCCACTTGACCCTCCCTTCTAGATTGTAAGCTCTAATGAGCAGGGCCCTCTGATCCCTCCTGTATTGATTTGTATTGTAACTGTACTGTCTGCCCTCATGTTGTAAAGCTCTGCGCAAACTGTTGGCGCTATATAAATCCTGTATAATAACAATAATATATAATTTTTCTTTCTTTTTTTTTTCTTTGGGTTTAGATACACTTTAACCACTATGCGACCGCCGGCTGTCTATTGACGGCCAGGCGGCGCAGCTCTCAGGGTGGGAGGGCGTCATATGATGTCCTCCCCTTCCCTCCATGGGGCGCGCACGCTCGCCCGCCGTGTCACTGGGCACCCGATGCATCGCGATGTCCGCCGGGCATCCGTGATTGCCCGGTAACACAGCGTCAAAAATGTCCGATATGTCCGCCGCAATATCGCAGTCACGATAAAAAATCGCAGATCGCCGCCATTACTAGTTAAAAAATAAAAATAAATAAAAATGCTATAAATCTATCCTCTATTTTGTAGACGCTATAACTTTTGTGCAATAACTTTTGTTTTTACCAAAAATATGTAGAAGAATACGTATTGGCCTAAACTGAGGAAAAAAAAAATGTTTTTTTATATATTTTTTGGGGATATTTAGTATAGCAAAAAGTAAAAAATAATGTTTTTTTTTTTAAACTTGTCCCTATTCTTTTGTTTATAGTGCAAAAAAAATAAAAACCGCAGAGGTGAGCAAATACCACCAAAAGAAAGCTCTATTTGTGGGGACAAAATGATAACAATTTCATTTGGGTACAGTGTTGTATGACCGCGAAATTGTCATTCAAAGTGTGACAGCGCTGAAAGCTGAAAAATGGCTTGGTCAGGATGGGGGTGAAAATGCACTGTATTGAGGTGGTTAAAGGAAACCTCTGTTAAAAGGAACATGCAAGCTGCCATCAGACAGCAATTGCAGTCCAAACAATTATCTTAGAACAATGGGCATATTACTCAAATTCACATACCTATAAGGAATAATCAGGAGGCTGAATCAATCTACCAGGGACAGACAATACATAAAAATCTCACACAGGATCTAACCCTTCCTTTTTTTCCTAAACCTAAACAAAGTTTGTGCTTTAGTTCAATTTTTATTTCAACTCTTATTCCGGGTACACACCATTGGAATTTCAGGCCAGCAAAAGACCGATGAGAGCTTTTCATCGGAAAATGCGACCGTGTGTATGCTCCATCGGACTTTTGCTGGCGGAATTTCGGCCAGCAAAAGATTGAGAGCATGTTCTTAATTTTTCCGACGGAAAAAGTTTCTATCGGAAATTCCGTTCGTGTGTATGCAATTCCGACGCATGCTCGGAAACAATTCGACGCATGCTCGGAAACAATTCGACGCATGCTCGGAAGCATTAAACTTCCTTTTTATAGTGCCGTCGTACGTGTTGTACGTCGCCGTGTTATTGACCTTCGGAAATTTGGTGTGACCGTGTGTATGCAAGACAGTTTGAGCTTAATTGCGTCGAAAAAACCTTCGGACTTAATTCCGACGGCAAAACCGGTCGTGTATACGCGGCATTAGCTTAACCACTTTCAGACCGGACCAATTTGCAGCCAAAGGACCAGACCCCTTTTTGCGATTCGGCACTGCGTAGCTTTAACTGACAATTGCGCGGTCGTGCGACATGGCTCCCAAACAAAATTGACGTCCTTTTTTCCCCACAAATAGAGCTTTCATTTGGTGGTATTTGATCGCCCCTGCGTTTTTTATTTTTTGCGCTATAAACAAAAATAGAGCGACAATTTTGAAAAAAAAACGCATTCTTTTTTATTTTTGCTATAATAAATATCCCCCAAAAATATATAAAAAAACATTTTTTTTCCTCAGTTTAGGCCGATACGTATTCTTCTACATATTTTTGGTAAAAAAAATCGCAATAAGCGATTATTGATTGGTTTGCGCAGAAGTTATAGCGTTTACAAGATAGGGGATAGTTTTATAGCATTTTTATTAATAATTTTTTTTTTTATTAGTAATGGCGGCGATCAGAGATTTTTATTGTGACTGCGACATTATGACGGACACATCTGACATTTTTGACACATTTTTGGGACCATTGTCATTTATACAGCAATCAATGCTATTTAAATGCATTGATTCCTGTGTAAATGACACTGGCAGTGAAGGGGTTAACCACTAGGTGGCAGTGTAGGGGTTAAGTATGTGTGTTTTTTACTGTGGGGGGGTATGGCTGTCAGCTAGTGAATGCTGATCTCTGCTCCAATCACAGGGAGCAGAGATCGGCGTTGCTAGGCAGAACGGGGAGATGCTGTTTATTTCCGCATCTCCCCGTTCAGCCTTCCCGTGAGACGATCGCGGGTGTCCCCGCGGTGATCGAGTCCGCGGGACCCGCGACCGGCCTGACGGGGGTCCCGACCGCCCGATGGCACAGCGGCATCTTAAAGGGGACGTATTTATACGCCCTTATGCCTGTCCGTGCCATTCTGTCGACGTATATCGTCGTGCGCCGGTCGGGAAGCGGTTAAGCTAAAATCCCAGGCACACCAGAATAAGTCAGAGCTCTGACCCATCCCCTTGCTAGCTCTATTGTGCCTGCATTGAACTCCTTCATGCATGCTTCAGTTAGAGAGAGACGGGCTGAAAACACCCAGAATATAAAAATATAGAAATAACTTAAAGTGGAAGTCCATGCTAACACTAAAATCCCTGCATCTATAGACACCTATGAGCTAACACTAACCTATCTAGCCCTGTAAAGAAAAAATTGGGAAACATCTTTTCTGCAGGCGATCCGACCCGACCCCACGCTGAGCTGTCAGCCACGGCTTCTCTGTGGAGGCGGGTGCAGAGGACACAGACAATAACGTAAGCCCCATAGTAACTCTATGGGTGACATTACATCCCATTCATTTCACAGCCGTTGTCGGCCATGTCCGCTGCAGAGCTTCCGCCGCTGGAGATCAGGTTGGATCGCCTTCAAAAAAGTTATGTATACAGTGGAACCTCGGATTACAAGCATAATTCGTTCCAGGAGATTGCTCGTAATCCAAAGTACTCGCATATCAAAGCGAGTTTCTCCATTGAAGTCAATGGAAACGAAAATAATTTGTACCACATTGACTTCAATGGCATGCAATACCGCATGCGGCCAGAGCCGGGGGGGGGGCGCCGGAGAGCCTCAGAAATGGCCAAAAAGGCCCGAGGACACTTCGGCTGACCTCGGCAAACCTCTGTTCCCAAGATTTGCTGAGGTCAGCAGAGCTGTCCTCTGGCCTTTCCGTGCATTTCTGAACGGCGCTGATCGGCGATGTTCGTCTCGGCTCCGGCGCCCCCCCCCCCACCTCAGGCCAAAACGCAGTACTGCACACCGCTTTTAGCCTGAATCGTGCTCGTTTTGCGAGACAACACTCGCAAACCGAGTTACGATTTTTAAAAATACAATGCTCGTATTGCGAAACGCTCGTTAACGGCGTTACTCGCAATCCGAGGTTCCACTGTACTAATTTTTTCTTTACAGGGCTAGAAAGGTTAGTGTTATGTCGGATTTTCCGACGGAAAATGTTGGATGTGAGCTTGTTGGCGGTAAGTCCGACCGTGTGTACGCTCCATCGGACATTTGCTGTCAGACTTTCCGCCAAAAATGAAGGCTAGCAGGTTCTCAAATTTTCCGCCAACAAATGTTTGTTGTCGGACTTTGCGATTGTGTGTACACAAGTCCGTCGCACAAAAGTCCACGCATGCTTGGAATCAAGTACGAACCGGAAGCGCTTGGTCTTGAAAAACTAGCGTTCGTAATGGAGATATCACGTACAAGACCACGTTCGTAATTGTTGGCAAACATTTGTGTGACCGTAAGTACGCAAGACAAGTTGGTGCCAACAACCTTCGAACAAAAATCCACGGTTTTGTTGTCGGAAAGTCCGATCGTGTGTACGGGGCATTAGGTCGTGGGTGTCTATAGTGCAGAGATTTTAGTTTTAGCACAGACTTTTAATATAATCAGTAAAACCAAAATCTATAAACCATCAGTTAAACATGTGAAATATTTATGTTAAAGACCAATTAAAGCCATGCTTTTTGGTTTTGTCATGCAGTCATGCTGCATTAAAAGCAAAGAATATGTGTGGGTTTTTATGTGGTTATAGCATTCTATGGGGTTGATTTACTAAAGTCAACTAGACTGTGCAATTACAGTTGCTCCAAAGCTTAGTAAATGAGGTGAGGCTTTACTTTGCAAAGAGTACCCAATCACATGCAAGGGGAAAAAAAAAAAAAAACACAGCAATTTTGCATCCACGTGATTGGATGATGGATGTCAGCAGAGCCATTTACTAAGCACTGGAACAACTGCTCGTGCAGAATGCAAGTGCACAGTCTATTTGCCTTTAGTAAATCAACCCCTATATGTCTGGACTACTGCTCAAAATCAGTGGCCTGGCTCACCAGCGCTCTGACACACCCCCTGCACACTGCTCCAATCAACAATGCTTATGCTCCCTGAGCTGTATTTATGATTGGAACACTGTGTAGGGGGTGTGTCAGACCACTGCTGTGACAGGGCAATCCTTGACTGGTCAGGGATTAAATAAAAAAAAAAACACGGTCAATTAATCAGTATTACCGTAAACACAGAACATAGCCGGACTGAGTGACCTCAGCCAAGCCAGCATTTATCAGCTCAGTGGCACAGAAAGTGGGCTTTTACTGCTGCGCAAAACACACTGAACAAAGTCAGCGAGACCTTCGTCAGAACAAAGTGCATAGCTGACACTGAATGCAGAGGGTGGGAGGAACTTGTGGGAAAGGCCTGGGCAGCCAGGGGCACAGGTCCCATGCTGGAAGAGGCATTAGTGTTGGTGTGGGTAGGGGCAGTGACTTTCTGGGCTCTAGATTGGCTTGTCAAAGGTTGAATGAGTCAGGGCCGTCTTTAAAGCAGGGCAAAAGGGGAAGCTGCCCTGGGCCCTGTCATTGTTGTGGGGCCCAAAGCAGCTGCTTCATACTTGCCAACTATCCCAGTTTAAATTCCCTTGTCCTTTGAAGTTTTAGTCCTGTGCTGTGTCACAATTTCTCAGTGTGAAGTGCTGGTACTAATGCTGCCCAGCTCTGCCCTATTGTTGTGTACAGATGACTCACCTGCAAACCCTGCAATAACCGGCATTCATATGTAAATAGCGGCGGAATTCATAAGTAAATAGCTGCGGACGGCAGCACTGATATGTAAATAAAGGCGGCATTCATATGCATATCATGCCCCCCTGCAGTGAGGAGATAATGTGTTGTAACCTCTAGCAACCAATCAGTGAGCAGTAATACTGTACAGTAATCTATAGCAACCAATTAACAAGCAGAAATCTTTTGCTGTAACCTCTAGCAACTAATCAGTGAGCCATGATGTGTGCTGTAACCTCTAGCAACCAGTCAGTGAGCAGTAATGATATGCTGTAACCGCTGGCACCAAATATTTATTGTATGCCTCAGAGCAGGTGGAGAGTGAAATTGCATAGGGGGGGGGGGGCAAGAAATTTTTTGCCCAAAAAGAGTCCAATCAATATTAAAGACGGCCCTGGAATGAGCCTACCAATGGACTGGATGGTAAAGTGCCACCCTTGGTGGACGTAGAGCCTTAGACCCTAGATGGTCTTCATCAAAATGTATCCAATGTATAGAAGATAACAGAGTTGTATTATGGTCATGTCCAGTGGTCGGTCATGTTGGGGGTGTAGTGTTCTCTGTATAGAGTGTAAAGCCCCGTACACACGATCGGATTTTCCGACGGGAAATGCAGCACATTTTCTCTTCTTCTTTAAAGCGGTTCGGCACACATTTCATTTAGTAAATCTCTTTGCCTTCCAAATCAGGCAAAGAGTACTAAATGAAATGTGTTTTTTTTTTCCACTTACCTTGTAATTGATGACTTCCTGTCCTCAGTCTCTGCGGGGGTGGGCGGGGTCTGTGCGGGGGTCCTTGTCACGCCGCACTGTCTCCTGGGATCTGGTGTCATTGATCCCAGGAGACAGTGCGGCCATCTTCCGAAATCTCGTGAGATTTCGGTCACATCTTCCGACATCTCGCGAGATTTCGGAGAACGTGAGCTGCACTTTGCCGTTACTGCGCACGCGCGAGCTCGGCGCAGTAACGGCGGTGCATGCTGGGCCATCTAAAGTGCCTGTGGGGTTTCACATGCCCACAGGCAAGATGGCCCACAGCAGAGAAGAAAAATATAAAGAATCTTATCGGAGGAAAACGGAGGGCGATCGAGACGGAAGATGGAACAGGTGAGTCCCCCAATTTAGGTAAACATCCTTTGTATACCCTCCCCCCAAAAAAAATAAAATAAACACAGTGCAGAACCGCTTTAATGGGATAATAATGAAGCTGCTTTGCTGGTGATACTGATGGAGTTATTGCAAACAAATTTTCAAAGGCTTTTTTTTTCTGGTGATATCAAGAATAATATTATTATGTTTTTGTTTTTATTATTATTTGGGCAAGTTACCACAACACCATTATTCCGTAGTTAATAAGATCAAAAATACAACTATGTTGGTGTCCCTTGTCAATTTTACATTGTATTTTTTAAAATGTAAGGGCTCTTTCACACGGGCGGACCGGACCGTATGTCCATATTGCATCCATCCGTTTTCGGATGAAATACGGACATACATGCATCCCTATGGGATAGCGGCTGTCAGCTGATGAACATCCGCTGACACCCGATATCGTCCGTCTCCGCTATGGTCCGATGCTGCAGACGGAGGAAAATCCTATTTTTCCATCCATCTGCAGAGCGGATCGGATGAACACGGACAGACGGTCCGTATTCATCCGATCCCCCATAGAGGAGAGCGGAGATCTGACAGGGTGGTCCCTGCACAGTGTGCAGGGACCGCTCCTGTCATCCGCCGGCTCAGCGGGGATCAGCGGAGCGATCCCCGCTGAGCAGCGGATCTTCACGGGCGGATCATTACGGATCTGTCCCGTGTGAAAGAGGCCTAACTGCCTTCTCCCAAACTGTCATTTGAAGTAAAACACATTATTTTATTTTTTAAAAAAATGCTATCTGCCAATAGAACTAAACCAAAAAGTGAATTCTATGCATCCAAAAATATAGAAAATATATCAAATCAAATCATTATTCAACCTAAAAAAAAAATGTCAAAAGCAATAACTCCAAGGCCAATAATAAATAACACGTTATCTCCTCCGATTTCGCAACATGGCTGGTTACGAACGGCCGTTCAGAAACGAACTGAAAAGTATGAAATGAAAAAGCGCGAATCAACACTCATCAAACTTCTACTAACACGAAATTAGCAGAAGGAGCCCAAAGCGTGACGTTAAAGAGCTGAAAAAAACACGTAGTACGTCACTACGTTCGTGATTGTTGGCCAACATTTGTGTGACCGTGTGTATGCAAGACAAGTTTGAGCCAACACCCTTCGGACAAAATTCCACGGTTTTGTTGGCGGAAAGTCTGATCGTGTGTACAAGGCATACAGCTCTGCCTTATTGTTGTGTACAGATGACTCACCTGCAGACCCTGTGTTTACATGTAAATAACTGGCATTCATATGTAAATAGCGGCAGCATTTATAAGTAAATAGCTGCGGCCGGTGGCATTAATATGTAAATAAAGGCGGCATTGAAATGTATATCATGCCCGCCTGCAGTGAGGAGATGATGTGCTGTAACCTCTAGCAACCAATCAGTGAGCAGTAATACTGTACAGTAATCTCTAGCATCCAATTAACAAGCAGAAATCTTTTGCTGTAACCTCTAGCAACTAATCAGTGAGCCATAATGTGTGCTGTAACCTCTAGCAACCAGTCAGTAAGTTGCTAGAGGTTACCGCTGGCACCAAATATTTATTGTATGTCTCAGAGCAGGTGGAGAGTGAAATTGCATGGGGGGAGGGGCCCCAAGAAAATTTTTGCTCAGGGTCCAATGAATATTAAAGAAGGCCCTGGAATCAGCCTACCAATGGACTGGGTGGTAAAGTGCCACCCCTAATGTTGGGGGTGTAGTGTTCCATGTATAGAGTGTAATAGAATTGTCACCCATGTTGTAGATGCAGCGTTCTATGTCGATATAGAGTCCAGTAGAAATGATAGGTGATTATAACTTGTATATCAGTCAGTAGTAAGTTGTGTACCTGTCATGATAATAATATATTGTAGTTTGTCTTCAAAGTAGTAGCAGACAGCATGCTATATGAATGAGTCTTGGGTCAAGTGCTAGACTACAACATCTAAATAAACCTGTTTTCTCTTCCATTGGCCTTGTCTGAAGCAGTGCTGGAGGGTGGTGGTTTGTTTATCTAAGTGACACCTATAATTTGAAGATGAAGATTCTTGCCATTGTTTGTATTGTTCTCTCTCATAGTTCTAAGAAAATGACTCCTCTTTCTCAATCATTTCCTAGTAGCGTTCCTCAAATAAACGGCGGCTTGTCTACCCGCCCCAAAGCTGGTTATGCAAGAAGCCAAAATCATTCTTCACACAGGATCATCAATCTTACACACAGCATGGGTTAAGACAATTAGTTTTGCAACACTGTTGCCTTGCACAACGCACAAAGTCTTTAAGTGATTAGAACTTAACGTTGTTATAGGCTGGTAACTCAATGTACTATAATAAAGGAAGTCAATTTGTAAATCAATATTTAGTTACACAAACAGACCGACCAGTAGACCCGTTCCTTACCTCCCATCACCTCTGCATTACAGACGTTCCTGCAGATTCTACAATGCTCAGTTTGATGTAAGATCCCATGGAGAATTTCACGGCAGAATGTAGATTATATGGTGCAGCACAATAGACAGCGAGTCAGTCTGCAATTTAAAGTTTGATTCAAAGAGACCCTGTCAGGTGTCCACAGGGGTCTCAAAATGGCGGCCCTCCAGCCATGGACGTCCGCAGAACTTTTTTTAGGGGGGGGCATTATTTTAGGGTCACCCATGCACCGCCCCTTTTTGACAATGTCATTATCACATTCTCATGGTCAGAGACAGCAGGCGTAGTACAGTCCCTAGCATGAGTAATGGATAATGGCCAACACGCCCTCTTACCAGACCCAGCAAAACGACAGCAGTGATCCCTCTGGCTGGACGATCGCTCAATCTGGGTTCCCCGGGGGCGACTCTGGTCAGTAGTGTAGCATGTCTGTACCCTGGCAGTGGCTCAGTCTTTCTTTCTCTGGTGGCGCTGGGTAGCGTGGCTCTCTCTGGTGGTGCTAGATAGCGCGGCTCTCTCTCTGGCGCTGGGTAGCATGGCTCTCTCTCTCTGGTGGCGCTGGGTATTGTGGCTCTCTCTGGTGGCGCTGGGTATTATGGCTCTCTCTCTGGTGACACTGGGCAGCATGGCTCTCTCTCTGGCTTCCACTAAGCACACGCTTCTTTCTTTGTCCTGTAGCACTCCCTCAGCTTTTTTCCAGGCTGCAGTCTCTTGATCGAGCTGTAGCCTCCTTCCTGTGGAAAATGGGGCCACCAATCTTCGGGACTACATGTCCCATGATGCTCGCCTCTCCTAGTGTCCTTTGATTGGCCCTCAGTTATGGCCAATGGGGAAGGATTGGAGCGGGCAGGAAGCTGGTGACAGGAGAAAGGGGGGCGAGCAGGGGAAACCTCTGACAGCCTGCAGCTCACTTTTTTCCTGACACAGCTCTGTCGAGTTCTCTGCTGGACTGAGCAGGGAAAAGAGCAAGCAGTCACATTACACTGATGGGGGGGGCTTGACAGCACCTTGATGGTGTCACCCCGCTGGCTGCCTGCACCCCAATAGAGACGCCACTGTGCTAAATGTGCTAATCCGATCCCTGATTCCGGGGGGGGGGGCACTTTACCCCCCTTGCCCCTACCTGCGGACGCCCATGCCTCCAGCTGTTGCAAAACCACAAGTCCCATGAGGCATTGCAAGGCTGACAGTTAAACAGGGCTGAAACAACTAATCGATTAATCGACAACTAATCAATTATGAAATTAATCAATTACTATTTTCATAATCGATTAATCAGCCAGTAAAATAATGTGGTTAAAAAAAAACTCCCAAAGGTGTTCTATCAGGTTGAGGTCAGGACTCTGTGCAGGCCAGTCAAGTTCCTCCACCCCAAACTCACTCATCCATGTCTTTATGGACCTTGCTTTGTGCACTGGTGCGCAGTCATGGAGAAACAGGAAGGGGCCACCCCCAAACTGTTCCCACAAAGTTGAGAGCAGGAAATTGGCCAAAATGTCTTGGTATGCTGACGCCTTAAGAGTTCCCTTCCCTGGGACTAAGGGGCCAAGCCCAACCCCTGAAAAAAAAAAACCCCCACCATAATCTCCCCTCTACCAAATGATTTGGACCAGTGCACAAAGCAAGGTCCATAAAGACATGGATAAGCGAGTTTGGGGTGGAGGAACTTGACTGGCCTGCACAGTCCTGACCTCAACCTGATAGAGGACAGAGAAGCATGGAGGATGCAGGAGCTGTCACCTGACCCGCTGCATGTCCCGCAGCTCGCCGCCGTCACCCGCTGCCTGACCCGCCATCAGGATGGATTAAGTGCCGGCTAGATGGCGAGTGGGTGCAGGGGGGGGGGGGGGTAAGGGGTCATAGTGGCTGCATATGATGGGCGCAGAGGCTGCATATGATGGGCACAGAGGCTGCATATGATGGGCACAGAGGCTGCATATGATGGGCACAGAGGCTGCACATGATGGGCACAGACACTGCATATGATGGGCACAGTGGCTGCATTTTATGGGCACAGTGGCTGCATTTTATGGGCACAGTGGCTGCATTTTATGGGCACAGTGGCTGCATTTTATGGGCACAGTGGCTGCATTTTATGGGCACAGTGGCTGCATATGATGGGCACAGTGAGGCTGCAATTGATGGCACAGTGAGGCTGCAATTGATGGCACAGTGAGGCTGCAATTGATGGCACAGTGAGGCTGCAATTGATGGCACAGTGAGGCTGCAATTGATGTTTTTTTTTAAAGTATTATTTACTGAATTTTTCAGTTTGTTTGCGCCCCCCCCCTCCCCCCCAAAAAAAAATTGAGCACCAGCCGCCAGTAAGTGCTAGTATCATAGATTCTAGTTGCAGAAGGTGATCAGGGCACCCATATTATGGAAGGGGGGGGGGGCACAGTTTTGCATAAGCAAACAGATACAGTATTTCAAACATCTCTTTAATTGTTAAACCTACACGGTCGTTAAAACCCGAAGGCACCGCACTACACAAACAACAATGTCTTAAGTTCTAGTTTTCTGATACTTTGACAAGATGAAATACCAGAGATGACAGTGAAATATTGGGTGCTAAGTGTTCGTGTGTAATTTGCTGCATTTTTGGGACTTAGTCTCAGCGGGGGTTTGTTAAAGTTTAGACCTCATCCACACAGATGTCCGAAGGACACAAAGGCTGACAAGTGCTCCGTGAAGTAATGTTTTCTCTTTTCGCTGAATTGTTGAGTGCAGCATTTGTTGGCTTTGAAGTTAAAGTACCCATTTGTAATTGTTCTCCTCCGCGTGGGACAAGGAATCTCTAAACTGATAAAACTTTTGCTTTCTTTGTAGTAGAACAGCAACTGATGTGCAAACCAGGACCCAACTCCTTTACAAATGATGGGCCTGATTTAAAGCTAAAGTATGATCCTTATTGTATACTTACATTGGACCAACCTGGCACAAGTAAGTGATGGTCCGCTGTCATTGTAGTAGTGATAGCAGTGATTTTCTGGGCCCTGTAGTCAGGGCTGCTGTTAGAAACCATGGGGCCCCATACAGACAACCTGACACAGGGCCACATTACGGTTGCCACCTCATCCCTTTAAACCCAAACACATATGAATTACACAGGTTCTGAGGCCAATTTAATGCAGATAAGGCACCAAGTGAGTGTAATTACCACCTTAATCAGCCACAGAACCTGTATAATTAATATGTGTTTGGGTTTAAAGGGATGAGGTGGCAACCCTAGGCCCCATACAGAATGGGGGAAACGTTTGGTGTACAGGGAGGGTCTCCGCAGCAGCTGAAAGCCAATGGGAGGGAGAGGAGAAGAAGCTCAGCTGCTGCAGAGAGAGCCATACAGGGGATTGGTTCCAGTAAATGCCCCCTTGCCGAACCAACAACCCTTCCTGCCCACATCTGATTCATTGTGTTGCCTGGGCCCCTCTGCTGGCCTCGGCCTTGTACAGGAGGACTGGTGGTACCCCCTTATCTACGGCCCTGCCTGTAGTAGTACAGGGGGGTCGCCTGCTCGGCACTGCTGCCAATCACAGAATGCCGTTTTGAATACAAGGTGTTCTTTGATTGGACAAGGTGGAGAGGTGGGGCAAGGACAGTGTTTGTAATGCATTCTTTCAAACTACACTGAGGCTTCTATTTGAATGTCAAAATAAGGGCAATTGCGTGATGATGACGATGTGACTTACCTACTAGGCCATACTTAAATGCGGAACTTCACTCAAAAGGGGAAGTTCAGCTTGTCTGCCTCCTTACCTTTAAACTTTGGCACTTCTTTTTTTTTTGGCGGGGGAAGCAGGTAACCTGGTCTTGACAGGTACCTGCTCCCAAGAAGAGCCGGCTCAGGTGAGGACAACGCTGAATCCCTAGACAGGCAAGTGTCCTATTATTGAAAGTCAGCAGCTACGGTATTTGTAGCTGCTGCCTTTTATTTATTTCTGTTTTCAAGGTGAAGAACTGCTTTAAGGTTATTGTAGCCACATTAGTGCACTAGGTCCATCATTTATTTTTATTTGCACTAACAATTAATGCCCAGCTCTGGAAAAAGTAAAGTTCCATCCTTGCAGTGAGGCTGAACCATGCTGCAAAGGTTAAATGCTTGTTTAGTCTAAGGGATGGTAAAAGCATTCTTGCTTATCTGATCCTCCGCTCCCCGGCGAACCACACACCCCCATGCTCCGGCAGTGGACTGTCCATTGTCCAAGGCTATGGTCCCTGCATCAGTCTTGATGACATCAGAGGACCTTAGACTGCTGGAGCATGGGGAAGAAGAGGCTGCACGAACCAGTTTAGCGGCGTTGAGGAGCCTGCGGCAGCAGAGGATCAGGTACGTAAAACTGCTTTACCTGGTCCCCCTAGACATACCGTATATACTCGAGTATAGGCCGACCCGAATATAAGCTGAGGCACCTAATTTTACCACAAAAAACTGGGAAAACGTATTGACTCGAGTATAAGCCTAGGGTGAGAAATGCGCAGCTACTGTAAGTGGAAAAGAGGGTCAACAATGCCCATTTGCAGCCTCACTGTGCCCATTTGCAGCCATAGGTCCCCTGAACTTCAAATTTGATAGTTAAGGGTTCCTAGAAGCCCCCTAGCTGCAGCCAAAATTTGGGGTCTCTGGACCCAAAGGGTCCTGAAATGACATTTCTGCAGATGGACACAGTTGACCGAATATGGGGCCCTGTATCTCGGGGCGACTTGGTGCTAGGAACCCCAAATTTGGATATGTTGTAGTGTTGGTTCCACTGGGGTTCCTAGGACCAAGTGGCCCCGAGATATGGGGCCCCAAAGTCGGGTCGGAAAATGTCAAGCACTTTTCTGCAGCAGAGAATGACATTTTCCGAACCGACTTTGGGGCCCGTATCTCAGGGCCACTTAGTGCTAGGAACCCAAATGGATATGTTGTAGTGTTGGTTCCACTGGGTTTGCACACCAAATTTGGAGTTCCTTGGAGTTTCTAGCCCACGGGGCCCCAAAGTCGGGTCGGAAAATGTCATTCTCTGCTGCAGAAAAGTGCTTGACTCCAGTATAAGCCGAGGGGGACACTTTCAGCACAAAAAAATTTGCTGAAAAACTCGGCTTATACTCGAGTATATACGGTAAACAAGCAAGCTCGTTTACTGCCCCACTACAAGGGAGGACTTTTATATTTCCCTAAGTTCAGCCTTAAGGACATGCTTTGGGGGCTCTACCTTTTTTTCCTAGCCCAAGCAGTAGTGATATATATAACAGTTTAGCAAAATTCCAAGAAAAAAATCTGCAGTATAAAATAAAATGAAAGTGAGAAGGTTAGTCAGAAAAAAAGAGAAAAAAAAGAGAGCTATGGAATGGGACACAGAGGTGACAATGGTCATACAACTTATTAATAGTGATTTAGAAAGCTGAGGTCCACATTCAGTCTGTGATCTCTTGTGTCAAGCAGAATTATTATATCATTTGTAGGACAAAGGTTTGAGGTTATTTCTGAAGAACCCTTTGAGAACCAAAAACATTCATGTCTTCCATAGGGTGGTCTGGCTGTAAGGAATGATGTCCCTCAAGTGTGTGGTAATCATCTTCCTTTTGTTCTTTTATGGTGAGCCTACATAGATTCATTATTGTTTGATACTTTCTGTTGTCCTTGCAGATTGTTTTTCTTAGCATTCTGCTAAACCTATGTCCTCTCTTCTTCTTCTAGGTCCATGCAATACTGATACAGTAATCAGTATTGCATGGACCAAGAAGAAGAAGAGAGGATCCCTGAAAACTTTTCCTGAAAATGTAATTTTTAGGGAAAATAAATTAGAAAGGCAACACTGCTAATACTCAACCGTACTCAACTTTATACATGGTCAATTCCTATCACTGAATGGGGCAGAGAAAGTCAGAGGGAACCTGCCTCTCCGGGACCAAGGACAGGTTCCTCACCCTGCAAGTCTAATGCTCTTGTTTCAAATCTTTTCGACGGGCTTGAGTCCGGTCGAAAAATCCGTTCGTCTGTATGCTAGTCCGACGGATGAAAACCAACGCTAGGGCAGCTAGTGGCTACTGGCTATGAACTTCCTTATTCTAGTCTGGTCGTACGTCATCACTGTCGAATCCGTCGGACTTTGGTGTGATTGCGTGTAGACAAGTCCGATTCGACGGAAGTCCGTCAAAAGTCAGTCGAAAAGTCCAACGGAATTCAGTCCGTCAAAGTCCGGTCATGTGTACACGGCATAAGGGTTCAGAGGGCCACTTTACCAGTTAACCATGCGTATCGATTCACCTGTTGCTGAATCAGTGTCATGTGGCCAGACGGGGAACTTCTGGTGTGCTGTAAAACACAGCCAACTGACTCTTTTATGGTAGGGGCAGATCCCTGAAGGCTAAAGAAAATGTACCATGTTGTTGCAATGATTGGTGAACATGGTAAAAAGTGGGTGTTTCTAAATCACATGGTTTACTGTGACGCATCTTTTCACATCTTCCAGCATTGGCTTACATTGAGGCTCTCTGCTTTGGATCAGATGACACCAAAGAAAGCTGGTGGTGGAAAACTTCCCTCTGCCCGACAGTGTAACTGAAGGTCTAAATGGGAAGAAAGTACCTACTGTATATAAAGTCCACCATGTGTCACTGACTATGGGTCCTACTCTAATTAATGTCTTTATGGTGAAGTATCTGCACTCAGTACCACTATCCAAACATATCTTTTATAACAAGCCAGTATGTGGCAAACATTAATTTCTGTAGATCTGGGTGGATTACTGTGTCAGACGAACTACTCACTCATCATTGATGTTAAAAAAAACAGATGGTCCATACAAAAGCTGCAGAGATGATTAAAAATTGGGTGCCTGGTGATGATTGTATTAATTACTATGTATTATGTATGTAAGCAAATTAAGCTGTTTTATGCACAGCTTCATTTGCTTAATGAATACAGGACTAATCGACAGGTTTGCTTGTGACGCCCTAGTAGTGCATATTCAACTTTTCCCTGGCAAATTGACAACAGTTCACACTTTTAGCCAAGAATCGAGGATCTTTTAACCCCTATGCAAGATTCCTGGCACCAACAATGGGCTTATGTAACTAGAACAAGGTAGTGCCAAAATATTCACACCTTCCATCCTTGTTTTTGGACAATCAATATCTACACAAGGTGATTGGATTAAGGTGTATTAAGATGTGGATATAAATACTGGGGTATCTTCCTGACACTCATTGGAATTGAAGAAGTGGCTTGAGAAGCTAGGAATATGAAACATCTTCAAAATATCAGAACATATCCAGTTGAATGTGACTAATACTAGTTACCGTATATACTCGAGTATAAGTCGACCCGAATATAAGCCGAGGCACCTAATTTTACCACACAAAACAGGGAAAACGTATTGACTCGAGTATAAGCCTAGGGTGAGAAATGCGCAGCTACTGTAAGTGGAAAAGATGGTCAACAATGCCCATTTGCAGCCTCACTGTGCCCATTTACAGCCATAGGTCCCCCAAACTTCAAACTTGGTAGTTAAGGGTTCCTAGATGCCCAAAGGGTCCCGAAATGACATTGCTGCAGATGGACACAGTTGACCGACTTTGGGGCCCCGTATCTAGGAACCCCAAATTTGGTATGCAAACCCAGTGGAACCAACACTACAACATATCCAAGGGGTTCCTAGCACTAAGTGCCCCCGAGATACGGGGCCCCAAAGTCGGGTCGGAAAATATCAAGCACTTTTCTGCAGCAGAGAATGACATTTTCCGAATCCCGTATCTCGGGTCCACTTGGTGCTAGGAACCCACTGATACCAACAACGGGTCATAATTATCCCCCACTGAGACCAGTGAAGGGCCACAATTCCTCCCAATGACACCAATAATGGGGCACAGATCCTCCAAATGACACCAACGATGGGGAACAACTCCTCCCACTGACACCAACAAGGGGCAAAAGTCTTATTAATGTTACCAATGATGGGGCACAATTGCTCCCAATAACATCAACAATTTGGCCCAATGACAGAGCACAATTTCTCCCACTGACACTAATGATGGAACACAATTCCTCCCAATGAAACCAATGATGGGCCATAATTCCTCCCAATGACACCAACAATTGGGCCCAATGACACCAATGATGGGCACAATTTCCCCCCAAATGACACCAATGATGGGGCACAATTCCTCTCACTGACACCAACAATGGGACATAACTCCTCCCACTGACACCAACAATGGGACATAACTCCTCCCACTGACACCAACAATAGGACATAACCCCTCCCACTGACACCAACAATGGGACATAACCCCTCCCAACGACAACAGCAATGGGGCATAGTTCCGCCCAATAACACCAACTATGGGGCACAATTCCTCCCACTGATACCAAAGATGGGGCACAATTCCGCCCAATGACCAAAGATGGGGCACAATTCTGCCCAATGACCAAAGATGGGGCAATGTTTTTTTTTCCCTTTGATATCGGGACCTTTTCTACTCCCATTGGCCACACTATGACCCCATTAATGTCTGAAGGACAGTAAACTGGTCCCCTTTTTGGAAAGTTCGGAGACCCCTGTTCTAGGTGATATGCCCAGCGGGGAGAGTCATCAGCAATATGCACGCTCTGACTAAAACGGCTTGAAGCTCACACATAGCATTCTTTCTTACTTCTTGGTGGCCAAACAGAGCGGCAGGGGATCACATGAAAGATATGACTAATTACTAGTAGGGGGGCATTAAAAGTGAAACCGATGGAAGGATATATCAGCGCTGTTACTTTTGTGCGGTTGAACACTGCATGGTATGAGCCGAAATCCCCTTCTTTGCCTGGAATGCCAAGATGTGTTTAGCTTAGTCCTGCAAGTGCAGCCTTTCCCAGTAGTGGAAAACACATTGTGATGGGAAGCAGGTCTGTCCCTAACGGTAATGATGGTTTCAGTTACCAGAATGTCCTGGACCATTTATAAAGGGAGCATGTGGGACTAATTCCCCCAGCCAGCTGCAGGCCATTTTCCAGCATATATTTCATTATACAAAATTTCAAAGCAGCTAGTAAGCTGAGCGGACCAGGAGCCTTGGGTGAAAGAAAATAGTTTTATATCAAACTTGGAAAAACTGTTGTTTTTTTGTTCTTCTTGCTTCATCTCATAGAAATTTACACCATGAAAAGAATGTTGTGTGCAGAAAAAAAAATAACTTACTTGGAATTCAGCGGGGTCTTGTTGGCTATGAAGCTCTGACTTTATAATTCTTCATTTCTATTCACTGCACCTGCCCACCCACTTCCTCTTCTCGCACGTACACAAAACCACCTGGGTGGTAAAGGGAGAAGAATCATTTTGTTATTTTTAATTTCTTAACATTCCATGAAAATAATTCAATACTTCTCTTTAGTTTTGGGTGCCTTTTTTAAGTCATGTCATGACATACATAGATAAATCGCACTAGTCCTAATGATAGAGAATCTAAGCTGCTTCCTGGAGACTAGGGGGTTGATTTACTTAGGGCTCTTTCACACGGGGCGGATCAGTGCAGATCCGCCCCGTGGATAGCCGCTTGCTCAGCGGGGATCGCCGGAGCGATCTCCGCTGAGCAGGAAGATGACAGGTCCGTCTCTGCACTCTGTGCAGGGATGGACCTGTCAGAGCGCCGCTCTCCCCTATGGGAGATCGGGTGACGACGGACCGTAGAGTCCGTGTTCATCCGATCCGCTCTGCAGACGGATGAAAAAATGTGGTTTTCCTCCGTCTGCAGAAACGGACCATAGCGGACGCGATCGGGTGTCAGCGGATGCTCATCCGCTATCCCATAGGGATACTAGACACGTGCAATTCGTTTCGTTTTCCGTTTTTTTTCGTTATATTCGTTCATTCGTTATCGTACGAATGAACGAACGATTCGCTAAAAATTTTAACGAATCGTTCGAATCAAACGAATACGAAAAACAACGAAAGAAGAAAATCCGGAAAACGAAAACAGGAACAACGAAAATCAAAATGAACGAAAAAATTCGTACATTCCTAACTTTTTTTTTTTTTTGTTGAATTGGTAATTTTCCGTGTCCCTTACAATGGCGCTGCTTAACGTGCTTCGAACGGATTGAACGAAAAAATTTGTACATTCGTAATTTTTTTTTTTTTCGATTCGTAATTTTCCGTGTCTCTTAAAATGTAATAATAGCATACACATTACATAAAATTATGAATTATGCTCCGATTACGAATCTACGAATGTTATGAATGTACGAATAAATACGAATGCCTCCGAATTTCGGAAAAACGAATCAACGAAAAAATAACTCTTACGAAAATACGAATCGTTACGAATACGAACACCGACGACGTACGAATTTACGAATCAACGGAAACGAAACGAAAATAAACACATTTTTCTGTTGTGCACATGTCTAAGGGATACATGTATGTCCGTTTTTCATCCGAAAACGGAAGGATGAAAAACGGACATACGGACCGTCCGTGTGAAAGAGCCCTAAAACTGAAAAGTGCAAATTCTGGTGCAGTTGTGCATGGTAGCCAATCAGCTTCTAACTTCAGCTTTTTCAATTAGGCTTTGACAAAAAAAAAAAACCTGGAAGCTGATTGGTTTCCATGCAGCTGCACCAGATTTTGCACTCTCCAGTTTTAGTAAATCAACCCCAGTGTCTTTCACAATTAAGGATGAGCTCCGGCGTGTTCGCATGCTCCACGTGCAGAGCCCGCCAGGAAGTTTGCGCAGCGCTGCGCTAATCACAGGCAGTGAGACATTGCCCCGATGCGCGGCTGCAGAGATCGGGCAATGTCTCACTGCCTGTGATTAGCGCAGCGCTGCGCAGACTTCCTGGTGGGCTCTGCACGTGAAGCATGCGAACACGCCGGAGCTCATCCCTATTCACAATGTTTGACCTCATAGATTATAAACTCAACCCCTGGTATTAGTCTTATACCCCAATGTACTGTAGGCTCTTCCACCTTCTGTATCCCCCCCTTACACCCTAAAAGGTTGTGAGCACTTTCACCTTCAGTATTCTCCCATATACCCCAATAGATTGTACATTTTTTCCACCTTTTATACCCCTTTCTTATTCAATAATAGATTGTAACCTCTTCCATCTTCTGTATCCTCACTTACACTGTAATGCCAAAAGTATTGGGACGCCTGCCTTTACATGCACTGCAATGGCACCCCAGTCTTAGTCCGTAGGGTTCAATATTGAGTTGGCCCACCCTTTGCAGCTATAACAGCTTCAACTCTTCTGGGAAGGCAGTCCACAAGGTTTAGGAGGGTGTCTATGGGAATGTTTGACCATTCTTCCAGAAGCTCATTTGTGAGGTCAGGCACTGATGTTGAATGAGAAGCCCTGGCTTGCAGTCTCTGCTCTAAATAATTCCAAAGGTGTTCTATCGGGTTGAGGTCAGGAGTCTGTACAGTCAGGTTCCTCCAACCCAAACTCGCTCATCCATCATTTCATTCATCATCAAATCATTTGGACCCCTCCAATATTCACACAAGCCCCTCAAACCTCTAATAATCCCCTTATAGGTCCAAACAGATACATTATTTTCTATGTACTACCAGTTTCTTGTTCATCACTGGTCTCCTTAGCATCTCCTGTTGTCATGTCCTACTATCCCACCTGTTAACCCTTTGGGCACCAGTGATCTGTCCACTCCTAGGTATAACAAGCTTTTAAACTCAAAATTCTCTCTGAATTTTTTTCCCACAGAATTTAACCCTCTCAAAATGTAACCACTCTTTCAGAAATACAGGTCAGTCCCATAGCCCTGTTCATTTAATCTCTTTTACAGATATAACCACTGACCACATTCACTTTTAGGACCCATAAGCAAACAGAAAAGCTTCCATTAATTTTAAGTACCGTATTTATCTGTGTATAACACGCACAGGCGTATAACACGCACCCCAATTTTAGGAGGGACGTTTAAGGGAAAAAAACTTACATTTTAAATAATGAACTTTTTTCTTGTTAAAAAAAAATAAAATAAAGAACTTTGAAGCAAAATTAGGGTCACAGCTCATCAAGCACCCTGCTCAGTGCCCATCTGCAGCCATTAAATTGCCCCACAATGCACCCTGCTCAGTGCCCATCTGCAGCCATTAAGTTGCCCAACAACACACCCTGCTCAGTGCCCATCTGCAGCCATTAAATTGCCCAACAACGCACCCTGCTCAGTGACCATCTGCAGCCATTAAATTGCCCAACAATGCACCCTGCTCAGTGCCCATCTGCAGCCATTAAGTTGCCCAACAACTCACCCTGCTCAGTGCCCATCTGCAGCCATTAAATTGCCCAACAACGCACCCTGCTCATTGCCCATCTGCAGCCATTAAATTGCCCAACAACGCACCCTGCTCAGTGCCCATCTGCAGCCATTAAATTGCCCAACAACGCACCCTGCTCAGTGCCCATCTGCAGCCATTAAATTGCCCCACAATGCACCCTGCTCAGTGCCCATCTGCAGCCATTAAGTTGCCCAACAACACACCCTGCTCAGTGCCCATCTGCAGCCATTAAATTGCCCAACAACGCACCCTGCTCAGTGACCATCTGCAGCCATTAAATTGCCCAACAATGCACCCTGCTCAGTGCCCATCTGCAGCCATTAAGTTGCCCAACAACACACCCTGCTCAGTGCCCATCTGCAGCCATTAAATTGCCCAACAACGCACCCTGCTCAGTGACCATCTGCAGCCATTATATTGCCCAACAACGCACCCTGCTCAGTGCCCATCTGCAGCCATTAAATTGCCCCACAACGCACCCTGCTCAGTGCCCATCTGCAGCCATTAAATTGCCCCACAACGCACCCTGCTCAGTGCCCATCTGCAGCCATTAAATTGCCCAACAACGCACCCTGCTCAGTGACCATCTGCAGCCATTAAATTGCCCAACAATGCACCCTGCTCAGTGCCCATCTGCAGCCATTAAGTTGCCCAACAACACACCCTGCTCAGTGCCCATCTGCAGCCATTAAATTGCCCAACAACGCACCCTGCTCAGTGCCCATCTGCAGCCATTAAATTGCCCAACAACGCACCCTGCTCAGTGCCCATCTGCAGCCATTAAATTGCCCCACAACGCACCCTGCTCAGTGCCCATCTGCAGCCATTAAATTGCCCAACAACGCACCCTGCTCAGTGCCCATCTGCAGCCATTAAATTGCCCAACAACGCACCCTGCTCATTGCCCATCTGCAGCCATTAAATTGCCCAACAATGCACCCTGCTCAGTGCCCATCTGCAGCCATTAAATTGCCCAACAACGCACCCTTCTCAGTGCCCATCTGCAGCCATTAAATTGCCCAACAATGTACCCTGTTCAGTGCCCATCTGCAGCCTCACCTTTCCCATCATTGCAGCCTCACCAGTGTTGGATTATCCCTGCTGTCTGCGAGGGAAGAGGAGGAGCGTCCGCCGCTGAATTACACAGAGCCGCGATCTCCTGTGTACCCGGCGCTCCGTCACTCACAGCCACGCCTCTTGGCCCTGCTCATATGATAGAGAGAACAGTGACTCAGTGCGGGGGCTGTAAGTGATGGAGCGCCGGGTACACAGGAGATTGCAGCTCTATGCAATTCCTTGGTGCTTGCTCTTCTTCTCTCAGAGACAGCAGGGATCAGTGTATAACACGCACCCGCGATTCCCCCCTGATTTTAAGGGGAAAAGGGTGCGTGTTATACGCCGATAAATACGACATTTTTTTGATATATTTATCCTGTATCTAGTTAGGTTATAATGAATAGCCACATTGATCATTTATTTTATCTTCTTATAAATGTTTTATTAGGTACGCTCCATGTCTATAGAACTTGATGATAAGGGATAGGTTTGGAAATTTTTTTTTTTTACATCCATCATATTCATATGTCATGCCAATAAAAGAGAAGTACGGGTTTGGGGTTTTTTCCTGATTACTTACCTAGGTGGATGCAGCATCGGTCCGATGCTGCTTCTGTCCCTCGGTACCTCTGCACTGAGAACAGAGTGATTGAACACCACTGATCACTCGGTTCTGACAGCTCCCTAAGCAGAGAGCTGCTGACTGTCAATCAGCAGCTCTCCGCTCTGCCTCCTCCTCGCTCACTGGAGCGCCGAGCTGTGGAGGGGGCGGGGAGCGGCCTGCTCAGGCTATCCGCGGCTCACTGAGAAGCTGAGTGGGGCGTCGGTCCAGGCATCTGGCGGATCCCAACTTCCATTGTTGCAATGACGCAGTGCCTGGACTGACGTCTGCTGAGAGCGAACTTCAGCCTGTTCTCTGCTGAAAACAGGTCACAGGAGTGCAAAACTAATTGCACTCCTGTGACCCATAGGAAAAGCCCAGACAAACAGGCTTTGGCTGGACTTCTCCTTTAATATACATTAATACTTATTTACATTGTAATGCCCAATTGGTTTGGACACGTCTTATCTTATAGTATTTACATACATGTTTTTTTTTTTTTTTTTATTACTGATAAATTGTCATTTGTTTTTTTAACTTGAATATCTAGTGGTTCTTCTCAGTTGTTTTTTTTTGTGTTCACTGCTTTTCATCTTGTATCATATAAAATTTAATGCGGAAATGCTTTAATTCTATATACCAATCACAATATGACTTCTACAGACAAAAGCCCCATACACACGGTCGGATTTTCCGATGGATTCTGTCCTATCGGACAATGTTGTCGGAAATTCCGACCGTGTGTAGGCACCATCGGACAGTGTACGTCGGATTGTCAAAGTCCTATCTCCTGCTGGATAGATTTTTCGACAACAAAGTCCGATCACACCAAATCCGATCGTGTGTATCGAATTCCGACGGACAAAGTGCTACGCATGCTCAGATCACATTACAAGACCAAAGCTATTGGCTACCAGCCTCTACGTAGTCCCGTCGTAGGCCACAAACGTCACCACGTTCAGAATGATCGGATTTTCCGACAACTTTGTCCGACCGTGTGTATGCAACACCAACATCGGACAAAGTATGACGGACATGATCCGACGGACCTGGTCCGCGGATAATCCGAGCGTGTGTATGGGGCATAACTGTGGATTTTAATTGATCTTGAAATTATTTTTAACTACACAGATTTTTTTTTTCTTTTTGCACTTTGTATGTAACCTATGGCTTAGCTATAGGCTTTTACTATGTATCTTTTTCTCTATATACTAGCCCTGAAGAAGGGGGCGGTAATTCCCCCAAAGCGCATTGGCTCTACTTGTTTACTTTTGTCTCCAATAAATAACTATAAAATTCATCAAGTAAGACCTTTCTCTTTTTTGGACATCTGGGGCTCCTCTCCAATCACCCAAAGTGTTCCGCCACCAGTCTCACAAAATAAACTCACCAGAGCAAATTGCTGGTCAAGTTATAAAACCAACTATAGCGCTTTTTGTCTCAAAGACAATGAACACTCCACCGAAGTTGATCGGATTCATAGATTAACCACTTGCCGACCGCCAATATACGGATATCGTTGTTATGGCAGCAGCTAGCTGCCATAACCCCAGGATCCCCGTGTTCATCCGGCGGTCGGCTACAAGATAAAAGTGGTCTCTGCGGCGGATTCGCCCCCCCCTCCTCCTGCAATGCTCCGGGGGCCCTCCGCTGCTTACTGGAGCCGTCGGCAGTGGCGGAGGCAATCCGGTTCTTTCACTGGCTGTGCACGGAGACGAGTGAGGGGAAGATGGCCCCCACCCATCTCCATGACACTGCAGGGTGGAAGCGACGTCAAAACTTTACTTCCGCCCATAGCTCTAAAGGGCCTTTTTTTTTAATAATTTTTTTTAAATGGCAATTTTTTATTTATTTTTTTTTTTTTATTGCATTTTAGTGTAAATATGAGATCTGAGGTTTTTTGACCCCCAGATCTCATATTTAAGAGGTCCTGTCATGCTTTTTTTTCTATTACAAGGGATGTTTACATTCTTTGTAATAGGAATAAAAGTGACACCATTTTATTTTTATTTTAAAACAGTGTAAAAATAAAAAATGAAAAGGTAAAATAAATAATAATAATATAATACAAAAATGTTTAAATGCGCCCCGTCCTGCCGAGCTTGCGTACAGAAGCGAGCGTATACGTGAGTAGCGCCCGCATATGAAAACGGTGTTCAAACCGTCGCATTTTGAATGACAATTGCGCGGTCATACAACACTGTACCCAAATGAAATTTTTATAATTTTTTTCCCCCCAAATAGAGCTTTCTTTTGGTGGTATTTGATCACCTCTGCGATTTTTATTTTTTGTTAAAATATTTTTATATAAAAAAATTTTTTTTTTTATTATAAAAATTTTAAATGGGTAATTTTTGTCCGTCATTGATGTACGCTGATGAGGCGGCAGTGATGGGCACCGATAGGTGGCAGTGATGGGCACTGATGGGTGGCAGTGATGGGCACTGATGGGTTACACTGATAGGCAGCACTTTTAGGTGGCACTGATTGGCGGCACTGGTGGGCATTGATAGGTGGCACTTGTGGGCATTTACAGGTGGCATAATTGCCTCTGACTTTTCGGGACCGATGTCCCTTTAAGATGAGCCGGTGATCGGCTTTTTTTTTTTCTCCTCCGCTGTCAGCGTGAGGAAAAAAAAAAAAAAAAAACGATCACCGAGCTTTTGTTTTCATCATGTGATCAGCTGTCATTGGCTGACAGCTGATGACATGGTAAGGGCCCGCCCCTTACTCGGATCGCTGATCACCCGAGTCTCAGTGACTCGGTGATCACAGGGCGCGCGCAGGGAGCGTGCATAGGGGAGGACGTCATATGACGGCCTCCCGGGAATTGAGATCCGCGCTGTGGCCGTCATTCGGCCATAGCGCGGATGTCAAGTGGTTACACAGCAGATGTGGAGTGTTCATTGTCTGAGACAAAAAACACTATAGCTGGTTTATAACTTGACCAGAAACTTGCTCTGGTGAGTTTATTAGGCGAGACTGGTGGCGGAGCACACAGGGTGGTTTTAAAGCATTGAATCAGATTAAGAAACTTTATTATTTTTGAAGGGCACATTAATCAGTGGCTTGTGGGACTTAATATTCATTATTTTTGGCATGAAATAATTGACTTTGAAACCGGACACGTTTCATATTCATACACTTTGTCTTCCTATTAGCACAAGGCACGTGCCCTGTATTGTAGTATTATGTACTGTTTTTTTATAAATATTTGCACATGAAATAAGCAATATTGAATTGATATATTTTGCACACTGTTTAGGTCAGGGGTCTCAAACTGGCGGCCCTCCAGCTGTTGCAAAACTACAAGTCCCATGAGGCATTGCAAGGCTGACAGTTACATGTGCCTTCTTGAGGAAGGGGGGACCTGGTGTGCCCTGCAGGATTTCAATCCATGGCGGTGTATTGTGTTGTGTATTGTGTTACCAATGGTTTGTTTGGTGACTGTGGTCCCAACTGCCTTGAGATCATTCACAAGCTCCTCCCGTGTAGTTCTGGGCTGATCCCTCTCTTTTCTCATGATCATCCTCACCCCATGAGGTGAAATCTTCCATGGAGCTCCAGACCGAGTGCGAGTGATAGTTATTTTGTATTTCTTCCATTTGCGACCAAAATCGCTCCAACAGTTGTCTCCTTCTCACCAAGCTTCTTGCTGATGGTCTTGTAGCCCATTCCAGCCTTGTGCAGGTCTACAATCTTGTTCTCTGACGTCCTTTGACAGCTCTTTGGTGTTGCCCATGATGGTGAGGATTGAATGGAAGAGATTCTGTGGACAGGTGTCTTTTATACACATAACGAGTTGTCACTAGGAGTACCTTCCTAAATTGATAGGACTAATCTGTGTACAACATGAGCACCTACTGTAGCCAGTCTGTGGGAGACAGAATTATTGTTGTTTGGTAGGGGATCAAATACTTATTTTACTCAATTTATAACATTTATATCACGTTTTTCTGGATTTTTGGTTGATATTCTGTCTCTATCATTTAAAATACATCTATGATAAAAAAAATGATAGACCCTTCATTTCTTTGTAAGTGGGCAAACTTACAAAATCTTCAGGGGATCAAATTATTATTTATTTTCGCCACTGTATAACTCTGCCTAACTATCCAAAATGAAAAAGAAAAGTTTTGCCTATAGTTCTACCGTAAATTTTAGGGCTTACAAACCCCAATAGGGAGTGTTCAAAGCATGGTTCTGTACATTAGACATGTGCAATTCGTTTCGTTTTTTCTCGCTTTCCGTTAAAATTCGTTATATTCGTTATCGTACGAATGAACGAATGATTCGCTAAAATTTTAACGAATAACGAATTATCGAATCGAACGAATATGAAAAACAACGAAAATCCGAAATAACCAAATTAGAAACAACGAAACTACGAATGAAGAAAATCCGAAAAACGAAAACAGGAACAACGAAAATCAAAATGAACGAAAAAATTCGTACATTCGTAACTTTTTTTTTTTGTTGAATTGGTAATTTTCCGTGTCCCTTACAATGGCGCTGCTTAACGTGCTTCGAATGGATTGAACGAAAAAATTTGTAAATTCGTAACTTTTTTTTTTTTCGATTCGTAATTTTCCGTGTCTCTTACAATGGCGCTGCTTAATGTGCTTCGAATGGATTGAACGAAAAAATTCGTACATTCGTAACTTTTTTTTTTCGATTCGTAATTTTCGGTTTCTCTTACAATGGCGCTGCTTAACGTGCTTCGAATGGATTGAACGAAAAAATTCGTACATTTGTAACTTTTTTCGTGTCTCTTACAATGTAATAATATCATACACATTACATAAAATTATGAATTATGCTCCGTTCTACGAAAACAATGTTACGAAAGTACGAATAAATCAATCTTACGAATGTAACTAAATCTACGAAAATACGAATGCGTCCGAATTTCGAATAAACGAATCAACGAAAAAATAACTCTTACAAAAATACGAATGAGTCCGAATACGAACACCGACGACTTACGAATCGTTACGAATACGAACACCGACGACTTACGAAATTACGAATCGTTACGAATAAACGAAACGAAAATAAACAAATTTTTCTATTGTGCACATATCTACTGTACATACAGACAGGTTATCAATGTGTACCGTGTGACACAAAAATGTTGAGACAATGAGGGCAATGATGATTGGCCGTCCTCCATAACTAAAGTTCTGAATTGATTTGACTTAGTGCTGTGTGGATTCCTTTGATTGTATATATAGAAAACTTTTTAGGCCTGATGATGACATCATCCATGGAAGGTCCCCTGTATCTGTGAAGCAATAATTATTTCCTGTGCAAAACTCCCACAATGATTCAATCCTCCAAGGATGACTGCATTGCTGTGATGTCCTGAAGATCATTGATGCTAATGTTTGGGGAAACTAAACGTTACATTAATTTCACTCCGGAGCGATCCAGCTCGGTTTCTCAATGTCCTCGGTCATTGAATAAACTAAATATTTTGGTCATTGTAAACAGGATTAAGTTTGAACATCAGAATTGTTGGCTCTTGAGGAACAGAGGAGCCGGAGCTTCATCATTTACAGAGACAATCTGTCCCAGGCTTAATGAAAGCTCGGGGCCCATCTCTAGTAAGAGAGCAGCTTGCAGGACTCGCCATGTTTATGTTATAGAGAGCAAAACTGACGCCACGAGTTTTCTTTATCATAGTAATCTCTCAAAACACAAACAACTATGTAAAAAATAGGGGATAAAGAAAATAGAAAAGAAGTGCTCAGCTATATCGCAGATTTTAAGGGTCACATTTGATGAAAATGTAAACAAAATATTCTCTTCATATACAAAGGAAGTCAGAGGCACAACTAGATCCTTCAGGGCCCCGGTGTAAGAGACCATGAAGGACCCCCCCCCCCCCCCCCCCTCTGTCCATCCAAGCCCTGGGATTCCAGTTCTGGGAGGGCATTAATGCACATCCCCCCCAGAACTCTGCCTCCCGAGTGCCGCCTGGGGCGCGCATCCAGCACGCTCTGTGACACAGCTGTTCACAGATCACGGTAAAGGGCTAACCACAGCGTAAAGGGCTAACCACAGCGGCCCTTTACCATGTGATCAGCTGATCACATGTAAACAGACTTGCCAGTTATTGGCAGTCCTTTCTTCCCACAATGTGTCTGTTTGAGGAAAGGAGAGTCGTTAACCAGCAAGACTGTCAGTACATTGTTTACACTGATAATCAGGGCTCTGATCATCAGTGCCCTGATTATCAGTGCAGCCCCATCAGTGCTGCCTATCAGTTCCCCTCAGTGCTGCCTATCAGTGCCCTTCAGTTTCCATCAGTGCTGCCTATCAGTTCCCCTCAGTGCTGCCTATCAGTGCCCACCAGTGCTGCCTATCCGTACCAATCAGTGCTGCCTATCAGTTCCCCTCAGTGCTGCCTATCAGTACCCTTCAGTGTTGCCTATCAGTGCCCATCAGTGCTGCCTATCCGTGCCCATCAGTGCCGCCTATCAGTGAAAGGAGAGAGCCGAGCTGTTCTTTCTCCTCACGCTCAACTCCTCCTGTGTGCACCGCGGAAAGTGTTAAGGTAAGCAGAATAATCAAACTCAGCTGCTTAACTTCACAGTTTTGGCAGTGCACACACAGGAGGAGAAAGAGCAGCTCGGCTCTCTCCTTTCACTGATAGGGGGGTGGACTGTCAGTGCAGGCTCTGAGCCGTGATGCTCTCAGCTCAGAGCCCTGCAGCAAGCAACCCCGCTGGGCCCCCCTACAGTGGCAGAACACTAGGGTCTTATTCCCCCCTTCGCACCTCTCACCGCTTGGTGACCCGGATACCAGCAGCTCAGGGATGTCTCACTCCGAACTTGGCAGCAGAGGGTTGCTTGCTGTGACCTCAAGGTGGGTTTCCGAACAAAAACTCAGTGTGGAGCTGGAAGAAAGGGGCCCGGGGGCAGCAGAGGAAAGCTGGATAGGAGGGGAGACAGGATGGAAACATATAGGAGGAATTGATTCCCGCCTCCTGCAGTCGCTGAATGCTGCAGGAGGGAAAGAAGGAGAAGCAGGCATTCAACGGCTGCAGGAGGCGGGATTGATTCTGCTATATGCCACCCCTCCTATTTAGCTGTACAGGGGGGGACACATGGGCCCCCTGGAGCATGGGGCCGGGTTGCAAGTTTGACCCTTGCGACCCCTGTAGCTACGCCCCTGCAGGAATTCAACTGGGCTTTTTATAAGGGATGACAACTCTGGACATCATGTCTTTTTGTTGAATATCTGGGCATCATTTGTTTCTTGTGCAACAAACACACTTTCTCAAGGTGTTCAGATGAATGCCTTGAGAAAGCATGTTTGTTTCACAAGAAACAGACCTTGGCTAGATACATTTTAAATGTTTTTAGCCATGGATTACCCCTTTTGCTTGCTCTAGGGTTCCTCTAGAGGTTGCTAGGGGTTTCTTGAGTTGTGGATGATTGTCCTCTCATATGATGGTTCCTGCATAATTTTTTTAGCTGCCTCTAAGGGATACATTCTTCCCACTGAACACCAATGTAAGGGAGTATTCTTCCCAATGACCACCAATGAAAGGGGCATTCTTCCCAATGACCACCAATGTAAGGAACATTCTTCCCAATGACCACCAATGTAAGGGGCATTCTCCCCACTGACCATCATTGTAAGGAACATTCTTCTCCCAGTAGTTCCGATGGCCAGTACATGCCTGGGTACTGCTGCCTCTGACTGCTATTCTTATGACATTTAGGCCGACCATAGACGGTTCGAATTTAGGCCGGTTCAGCATGAACCAGCCAAGATTCGAACCGTGTATGGGCAGGCTGAATGTACCAAGTTGATCGATCGATCAACTCTGGTACAACCAGCCCACTGGATTTACTTGTGATTATCACTAGTGGTTGCTATAGTCGTTAGCAATAATCACTGTATTCTCCCGGCGGGGATGGTTCCACCCGCCGGGTAGAATAAAATGTCGGGGCAGGAGGCATTCCCCTGTCAGCACTGCCTGTGTTGAAGGGAGAATCGTGTGAATCTCTTTTCTGCAACTTGCGGTTGCAGGAAAGAAATTCACACAGTCTGTGGCCTGCCATAGAGTTGGTAATGTCATAATTGTGCTGCTCATGGTTTTCTTTGCTGGAGGCTCTGACGTGAGAAAGCAAAGCCCTGGCTCTGACAAAATGGCTGCTTCCACACAAATGCGCAGTGCAGAAAAAGCCATTGTAATTCAGTAATTGTAAAATGCTCAGCTGCAGGAAGACCACGGGCAATACTGGTGACTAGCCCTCTCTGTCCCCTGCCTGGCAACCTAATCCCTAAACAAGACTCTAAGACCCCTTTTACACCGAGCCGCCCTGGGCATCGGCGGTAAAGCGGCGCTATTTTTAGCACTGCTTTACCGTAGTTTTAGCGGTGCTATTCGGCCGCTATCGGGGCGGTTTTAACCCCCGCTAGTGGCCGAAAAGGGGTTAAATACGGCGGTATCGCAGCGCTGCCCCATTGATTTCAAGGGAAGCAGCGGTTGAGGAGCGGTGAGTTCACCGCTCCAAAGCTGCTGCTGGCAGGACTTTTTCTGACGCCCTGCCTCGGGCTTTCACACTGGAGTGAATGGAGCCATTTTTTTCAGGCGCTATGCAGGCACTATTTTTAGCGCTGTAGAGCCTGAAAAACGCCCGCAGGGTGAAAGGGGTTTAACTCTAGTGTTGGAACAAGGTCCTTTAGTGCCCAAGGCCAAACTGAACCCCCCCCCCCCCCCCAATCCTCCGTATGAGTTTTGAACTACTTTAAAAGCATAGTTTGCACCCCCTCCTGCAGAACTGCCTAAGGCTGCTGCCTCTTCTACCCTTCTACCCCTTGGCCTGGCCCAGTCTAACACAGACCTCTGCTCTGCCTCTTACTCTCCTCATCCTGCGCCCGAAACCTCTGTAAAAATAGCATCCGTATCCTGCACTGAAAATATGCAGTACAGAGGTTGCAGAGCCCCAAGAATTTGCTTTGCACAGAACATACTCCCGCAGGTAAACACAGGATTTAAAAACATATATGTTATCTTAGAAAATGTATGCCATGTATACTCAGAAGGTACAAGCAAAAAATAATCAGTTTTGGGGGTACTTTAACTGGTTGCCGATCGCTGGCTGTCAATTGACAGCCAGGCGGCGCAGCTCTCGTGGCGGGAGGGCGTCATATGACGACCTTGCCTCTTCGGCCCACCAGGGGCCCGCCGTGTCACTGGGGACTTGATGCGCGTGCCCGGCGGCCGCGATGTCCGCCGGGCACCCGCGATTGCCCGGTAAGACAGCAGGACCGTGGATCTGTGTATGTAAACACACAGATCCATGTCCTGTCAGAGGAGAGAAGACCGATGGTGTGTTCCTTGTACAGAGAAACACCAATCGGTCTCCTCCCCTTGTGAGTCCCCTCCCCCCACAGTTATAATCACTCCCAGGGAACATATTAACCCCTCGATCACCCCCTAGTGGTTAACCCCTTCCCTGCCAGTCACAATTATACAGTAATCAATGCTTTTTCATAGCATGGATCGCTGTATAAATGTGAATGGTCCCAAAAATATGTCAAAATTGTCCGATGTGTCCGCCGCATTATTGCAGTCATGATAAAAATCGCAGACCGCCGCCATTACTAGTAATAAAAAAAAAATAATAATAAAAATGCAATAAATCTATCCTCTATTTTGTAGACACTATAACTTCTGCGCAAACCAATCAATATACGCTTATTGCAAATTTTTTTTACCAAAAATATGTAGAAGAATACATATCTGCCTAACTGAGGAAAAAATTTGTTTTAAAAAAAATAAAAAATTGGATATTTATTATAGCAAAAAGTAAAAAATATTGTTTTTTTTTTTTTTCAAACTTGTCGCTCTTCTTTTGTTTCTAGCGCAAAAAATAAAAACCGCAGAGGTGATCAAATACCACCAAAAGAAAGCTCTATTTGTGGGGACAAAATGATAACAATTTCATTTGGGTGCAGCGTAGCATGACCTCGCAATTGTCATTCAAATTGCGGCAGCGCTGAAAGCTGAAAAATGGCTTGGGCAGGAAGGGGGTGAAAATGCCCAGTACTGAGGTGGTTAAAAGAAATCTGCGATGATACGCCTCCCAACTGTTCCATATAACTGTTGCTGTTTGCAGTTTCCTCTGGAAAGATTCCCCATATGGTGTGCGTTCATATCCCCAGTGACGGACTGGAAACAACTGGATGCTGGGGAACGTGACGGAATGTCAAGTACCACTAACAATATTTACAGTTTGTACAAACTTTGTATTTTCTTTGAAAAAATCTTTTGAAACTCTTTAGAGTTGTGATTATTTTTCCTTGTCGCTCGTCCGTGTACCAAAAACAAACAGCAAATCCAAAATGCGCTGCTGATGACGATTCCTAAATTGAAGGTCCCACTGCAAGTCCCCCGACACAAATATACTTGATCCTGCTACTTACAACATTAGGTGATAAAAAATAAAAGCATTTTGAGGATATCTTTAACCACTTGCCTACCAGTCACGGACACCCCCTTCCTGCCCAGGCCATTTTTCAGCTTTCAGCGCTGACGCGTTTTGAATGACAATTGCGCGGTCATACAAGGCTGTACCCAAATAAAATTGTTATCATTTTTTCTCCACAAATAGAGCTTTCTTTTGGTGGTATTTGATCACCTCTGCGGTTTTTATTTCTTGCGCTATAAACAAAAGAAGAGCGACAAAAACACAATATTTTTTACATTTTGCTATAATAAATATCCCAATTCTTTTTTTTTTTAAAACAAATTTTTTCCTCAGTTTAGGCCGATACGTATTCTTCTACATATTTTTTTGTAAAAAAAAAACGCAATAAGCGTTTATTGATTGGTTTGCGCAAAAGTAATAGTGTCTACAAGATAGGGGATAGATTTATAGCATTTTTATTATTATTTTTTTTACTAGTAATGGCGGCGATCTGCGATTTTTATCGTGACTGCGATATTGCGGCGGACATATATCGGACAACTTTGACACATTTTTGGGACCATTCACATTTATACAGCGATCCGTGCTATAAATAAAAATGCATTGATTACTGTATAAATATGACTGGCAGGGAAGGGGTTAACACTAGGGGGTGATTGAGGGGTTAATATGTTCCCTATGTGAGTGATTCTAACTGTGGGGGGAGGGGACTGACTGGGGGAGGGGACCGATCGGTGTCCCTATGTACAAGGGACACACCATCGGTCTCCTCTCCTCTAGGATGTGGATCTGTGTGTTTACACACACCGATCCACATCCTGCTCAGTTACTGGGCAATCGCGAGTGCCCGGCGGACATCGCGGCCGCGGGCACGCGCATCGGGTCCCCAGCGACGGGGCGCAGCTAGAACAGCTTCAACTCTTCTGGGAAGGCCGTCCACAAGGTTTAGGAGTGTGTCTATGGAAATGTTTGACCATTCTTCCAGAAGCGCATTTGTGAGGTCAGGCATGAGAAGGCCTGGCTCGCAGTCTCCGCTCTAATTCATCCCAAAGGTGTTCTATTGGGTTGAGGTCAGGACTCTGTGCAGGCCAGTCAAGTTCCTCCAACCTAAACTCGCTCATTCATGTCTTTATGGACCTTGCTTTGTGCACTGGTCCAAATCATTAGGTGGAGGGGGGGGGGGGGTTATGGTGTGGGGTTGTTTTTATGGGGTTGGGCTTGGGCTTGGCCCCTTAGTTCCAGTGAGGGGAACTCTTAAGACATCAGCATAACAAGACATTTTGGACAATTTCATGCTCCCAACTTTGTGGGAACAGTTTGGGGGATGGCCCCTTCCTTTTCCAACATGGGTGTACACCAGTGCACAAAGCAAGGTCCATAAAGACATGGATGAGTGAGTTTGGGGTGGAGGAACTTGATTGGCCTGTACAGAATCCTGACCTCAACCCGATAGAACACCTTTGGGATGAATTAGAGCGGAGACTGCGAGCCAGGCCATTTCATCCAACATCAGCACCTGACTTCACAAAAGCGCTTCTGGGAGAATGGTCAAACATTCCCATAGACACACTCCTAAACCTTGTGGACGGCCTTCCTAGAAGAGTTGAAGCTGTTATAGCTGCAAAGGATGGGCCAACTCAATGGGATGCCATTAAAGTTCATGTGTGTGTAAAGGCAGGCGTCCCAATATTTTTGGCAATATAGTATGTATCATATTTACTTGGTTTAAACTTTTTTTATTTACATTTTTTTTTACATTTCTTCAGTTACTTTTTGGTTTTCTTGCCTAGGCAAATGTTGTCATACATCCCAGGAGTCTTCAGGAGGGTCAACAATTGGGTTCCATTTATAAGTAACCCAGGAGTCTTCAGGAGGGGTTTTCTCAGCTAAGCACACTCCCCTGCATGCATACTTGAGCTAAGGGCAGATGGATTCCAGGAAGTAACTGCTACATGAATCATTTACCCTTACTCAAGATGGCCACTGCCAGAAAATGTTAGGGGGGTTGTTTTTCAAAGTGATTTCTCAACAAAATAAAGCATGGAGACATGGATGGATGGGGGAGTTTTGTTTGGATATTAAAAATTAATTAAAAACAGTTTTTGGTTTGTGGAGCTCAGACGCAGTGAAGATGCACTTTAACCACTTGCTTACTGGAGGGGCCTGCCCAGACCAATTTTCAGCTTTCAGCGCTGACGCACTTTGAATGACAATTGCGCGGTCATACTACACTGTACCCAAATGACATTTTTATCATTTTTTTCCCACAAATAGAGCTTTCTTTTGGTGGTATTTAATCACAGCTGGGGTTTTATTTTTTGCTAAACAAACAAAAAAAGATGGAAAATTTTGAAAAAAAATAAATAAATCATGTTTAATAGTTTGTTATAAAATTTTGCAAACAGGTAATTTTTATGCTTCATTGATATGCGCTGATGAGGCTGCACTGGTGGGCACTGATAGGCTGCACTGATGGGGACAGATAAGTCGGTACTGATGGGCACAGATAAGATGGCACTGATGGGCCCTGATGGGTGGCACGGATGGGCACTGATAGGTGGCACTGATGTGCAGCACTGTTCAGGCACTTATTGTGGGCACTGACGGCACTGACAGATGGCACTGACAGGTGGCACTGTGGGCACTGACAGGTGGCGCTGGTGGGCACTGACAGGCGGCACTTGTAGGGGGCACAGGTGGGCACTGAGGAGCCAGGGCACATCGCAGTGATCGGGACTAATGTCCCTCTCACTGCCGCCGGTGATCGTTTTTTTTTTTTTTCTCCTTGCGCAATTACCGGCTGTGTTGTCATCACACGATCAGCTGTCATTGGCTGACAGCTGATCACGTGGTAAGGGGTCGGGATCGACCCCTTACTCGGATCTGTGATCCAGTGAGTCTCACAGACTCGCTGATCACAGAGCACGCGGTGCGCGCCCTTCAGGGGGCGCGCAGGCCACTCGTGCACGGGACGACGTCAATGGACATCGTCCCAGCAATGTAGATCCACACTGTAGCTGTCATTCGGCTATAGCGCGGATCTCTAGAGGTTAAAGTGGCGCAGTGCTGAATAGCAAAAAATGGCCATGAAGGGGGTAAAACCTTCTGGTGGTCAAGTGGTTACATTGACTCAGATACCAGTTAGATCTGTACTGTGGTTTTCTGCTTGGACCAGCACAGATGTTCAGGAATAGCTCTTGAGTTTTTTCATACACCCCAATTGATGACAGGTCCCCTTTGAATACGTGTCAGATTTTGCATCTCACACAAATATGTTTTCCCTGGAACAGTGCAAAGTTCTGATAACTCCGTCAGTTCCTCCGGGTTTTGTTTATGTTTTGCACTATCTGAACCATCCCCCGACGTATGGCGGGCGGAGAGCTCAGCGCACTGCATGGACCAGATTGCAATGCAATCTCTCGGCAATGTGAGTGGCTGTCAGTTTCAGGAGTTCAGGGTGAGCCGCTGTCTAGACTGATAGGCCGGCAGAGACGCAGAATGACATCAATCCATTATTTCTGTTGGCAGCTGAACCATTTTTCTATTGCTGGAAAGTTAGAGCAATCTCACTGGGGGGTTTCACAATGACTTCATCAGGAACGTTCTTTTACTTATCCTCTATGATAATGTGTGAGTGTGCAGACGTGCTTCCATTGATACCAATAGAAAAACATCAGGAGGAAAGGAATAGGTGTAAATTCAGCCTTAGGGTCCCTTTAGATATATGTGTGTGTAGAGGTATCTTTTTTTTTGTGTGTTGAAGTGCATTATTGATGCAGGTTGAAACGCGTAGGAGAAGCACAGAGGCTTAGTGATTAGCACTTGCAGAACTGGGGTCCCCAGTTTGCCTCCTGGTCAGGACACTATCTGCATGGAGTTTGCATGTTCTCCCTGTGCTTTGGTGGGTTTCCTCCAGGTCCTCCCACACTGCAAAGACATGCTGGTAGGGTTACTCCTGACCCCACTCCTAATTGGCCCTAGTACAGTACAGTGGAACCTTGGTTTACGAGTAACGCGGTTAACGAGCGTTTTGAAAGACGAGCAACTTCTTTTTTTTTAATTCTGACTCGGTTTGCAAGTGTTGTCTTGTAAAACTAGCAGAATTCAAGCTAATGGGGTGTGCAGTACCGCATTTGGCCAGAGGTGCGGGGGGGGGGGGGGGGTGCCGGTGACGATTGGAACGGTTCGGAGCCATTCGGAAATACTCGGAATCACTTGGAAATACTCCGTTCCCGAGCCTGAGTTCAGCCGAGCTGTCCCGAGTATTTCTGAGGCTCTCCGGCGCCCCACCTCTGGCCACATGCGGTATTGCATGCAATAGAAGCCAATGCGGAAAAAAATTATCTTCGTTTCCATGGACTTCTATTTGGAAACTCGCTTTGATATGCGAGTGCTTTGGATTACAAGCATTCTCCTGGAACGGATTATGCTTGGAATCCAAGGTTCCACTGTACCTGTATGTGTGTATGCGAGTTACAGGTCTTAGATTGTAAGCTCCTTGAAGGCAGAGACTGATGTAAATGCACAATATGTAAAGCTTTGAATAAATTGTTGGAAAAAAAAAGAAAAAAAAGTTTTGCCTTTAGTTATACTTTAATGTGATTGCAAAAGATCTTTTTTTACTCTATTAAAAGAGAAGTAAGGCTTTACAAAAAAATAAATAAAAATGTATACTCACCCAGGTGATCCGATGCTGCATCTGTCCCCCCTCCTGGCTCTGCACTGAGCGATCAAACACTGCTGATCGCTCATCTCTCCCCTCTGCTCTGAGCAGAAAGAAGTGAATGTCAGTCAGCGGCTCTCTGCTCACCTCTCCAGCGCTCACTGAAGCGCTGGGCTGTGGAGGGGGTGGGAGAGGCTGGATCAGGAGCTTAGCGTCTTGCTTGAGAGGCTGAGCCAGCTGCCGGTCCAGGCTTCTTGGCTGATCCCGACCATATGGCGGGGATCTTTTCAGAGCCTGGACCAGGTCTGTGATGTCAGTAGACAGCAGGCTTTAACCCCCTCTTAGTTGAAAAGGGTCACAAGAGTGCAGAACGTATGGCACTCCAGTGATCGATAGGAGAAGTTACAATCAAAAAAAGCTTGGTTTAGACTTACTTGCTCTATGCAACGGTTTTACACATAGATGCCCCAATGCTCCTCTTCTCGGGTCCCCTGCTGGTGCTCCTGGCTCCACCCACGAGTGCCCCATAGCAAGCCATTTACTATGGGGGCACGTGCATGCTTGCTCCTGAGCCCCGCCCCCTACTCCCTCGTCCCTGGCTCTGATTGACAGCAGCGGGAGCCAATGGATTCTGCTGCTGTATCTGAGCCAAAGAGGAACAAGAGAGCCAAAACAGCCTTGGTTCTCGTGTACATTGCTGGATCGAGATCAGGCTCAGGTAAGTATTTAGGGGGGAGGGGCTGCGGAGGGAGCTTCATGCAGAAGGTTTTTTACCTTGCTGCATAAAATGCATGAAGGTAGAAAAAAACCTTCTTCCTTTACAACCACTCAGTTGAGGTGTATCCTTACTATCATTGTAAAAGTAAAATCGAATGCTTGGTGGCAACATTTTGGTGCACACAGAATCTGGTGCAGCTATGCATAGTAACCAATCAGCTTCTAGGTTTTAGGCTGCGTTCCCACTAGTGTGACTCCGAAGTTGTGTGCGATTTCGAGTGCAATTTTTATGCTCTCTGGCACTCAAGTCACAAAGAAAATTGCATCAAAGTAGTGCAGGAACCTTTTCCAGGTCGCATAGATTGGAACAGGTGCCATTGAAATCAATGGACTGCGACTTGTCCAAAGTCGCATGACAACTAGTGGGAACGGAGCCATATTAGCAAAGCTTAACCGCTTCCCGACCGCCTCGCGCTGATATACGTCGGCAGAATGGCATGGCTGGGCAAAACCAGGTACCGGTACCCGGTCCTTTAAGAGCCCAGCCGTGGGTCGCGCTCGCGACCCGGTCGGGAGCTCCGTGACCACGGCCATGGGACCAGCGGACCCGATCGCCGCTGGTGTCCCGCGATCGGGTCACAGAGCTGAAGAACGGGGAGAGGTATGTGTAAACAAACCTCTCCCCGTGCTTCCTACACTGCCTGTCATTGATCGGCTGTTCCCTGTCATCGGGAAAGCTGATCAATGACATCAGACGTACAGCCACGCCCCCCTACTGTAAAAAAAAAAAAAAAACACAACACGTCACACTTAGCCCCTCCCCGCCCCCTAGTGGTTAACTCCTTAACTGCCAGGGTCATTTACATAGGAATCAGTGCATTTAAATAGCACTGATTTCTATATAAATGACAATGGTCCCAAAAATGTGTCAAAAATGTCCGATGTGTCCGCCATAATGTCGCAGTCACAATAAAAATTGCTGATCGCCGCCATTACTAGTAAAAAAAGAATATTAATAAAAATGCTATAAAACTATCCCCTATTTTGTAAACGCTATAACTTTTTCACAAACAAATCAATAATCGCTAATTGCGATTTTTTTTACCAAAAATATGTAGAAGAATACGTATCGGCCTAAACTGAGGAGAAAATTTTTTTTTTTATATATTTTTTGGGGATATTTATTATAGCAAAAAGTTAAAAATATTTCCTTTTTTTAAAAATTGTCGCTCTATTTTTGTTTATAGTGCAAAAAATAAAAACCGCAGGGGCGATCAAATACCACCAAAAGAAAGCTCTATTTGTGGGAAAAAAAGGACGCCAATTTTGTTTGGGAGCCACGTCGCACGACCGCGCAATTGTCAGTTAAAGCGACGCAGTGCCGAATCGCAAAAAGGGGCCTTTGGCTGCAAATTGGTCTGGGGCTGAAGTGGTTAATTGAACAAGCTGAAGTTAGAAGCCGATTGGCTACCATACACAGCTGCACCAGATTTTGCCCTCTCCAGTTTTAGTAACCCCATAGAGTCTTACTGATACACCTGTTTGTACAATCTACTTCCAAAACTCGCACACTGAGGTTTCTGCACAATTCACTCCAGTCTCACTTGACTATACAGATTGACAGAATGTGTGTAGCCAATATTATAACAGTTTCATTGTCATTTTTTTTTTTTTTTTTTTACCTTGGACCATGGGACTAGTTTGTCAAAATATCTCAAGAAAAAATTTGTTTAGGGGCCCCGAGCAAGCGATAAAAGAGTTGTCCTTTAATTAATTCACAAACATTTTCATTAATCATCACCAGTTAATGGAACTCGAATTCAAAACTATGAATGACAATGGCCCCATCTAGTGGAATTTAAACATATTACACAGTTCAAGGTTAACAACTATAATGTGTGCCCGGGTAACCAGGCTAAGCTAGTATGATTGGAGAAAACCTGTTGGAATCATCTGCTTCATCCAATGCCGACGTCTATAAAGTCTATTTATAGCGCAAAAAATAAAAACCGCAGGGGCGATCAAATACCACCAAAAGAAAGCTCTATTTGTGGGAAAAAAAAGAACGCCAATTATATTTGGGAGCCACGTCGCACGACCGCGCAATTGTCAGTTAAAGCGACGCAGTGCCGAATTGTAAAAAGGGGCCTGGTCCTTTGGCTGCCAATTGGTCCGGGGCTGAAGTGGTTAAGTATCGAAATTGCAAACTTTTTCCCTTCTCGATCTTCCAAACAGCATGTCACGATTCTTTTTAACAAGTGCAGAGAGTTCTCACAGCTGGAAAAAAATAAAAAATTGGGGCAGCCTGCCAAGTTTTATCACAACATGCAAATAAGTAGAAACAAAGTATCTTTTACGTTCTTTTAGCAAAGGAAAGAACTCCAAATGAAGGAAGTTTAACCATTTAAAGACCAAACCTTTTCTGACATTCATTACTTAAAAATCATTATTTTCTGCTAGAAAATTACTTGGAACACCCAAACATGATATATATATATTTTTTTTTAGCAGAGACCATAGAGAATAAAATAGTGGTTGTTGCAATATTTTATGTCACACCGTATTTGCGCAGCGGTTTTTAAAACGCAATTTAAAAAAAATGTATATATACATTAATGAATTTAAAAAAAAACTAAACAGTAAAGTTAGCCCAATTTTTTTTTGTAAAATGTGAAAGAAGAATCGTGATCTTTATTCTAAGCATGATTCTGATTTTAGCCAGAATCGTGCAGCTCTATTTTAAATTTTTAAAAAAACGGAAGGTTTAATATCACTTTAAGGGGGAAAAAAAGTAGACCTTCGCTACAGAACTCCCTATACCTTCCTTCTCAGCAGAATGAAATGCCCCTTACAATTAGGAGAAGATTATTATGAGATTATTAGTATTAATTTTTTCTTTTTGTTATATACACTTGGAGCAAAATTTTTGTGTGTAAATGACAGAGAGGATCCACTACGTTATACAGCACCTCATCCCTTTTGGTAAGTAAGTGTTTAAAGGGGATAGGGTATAGGGATTATACCGGTGCAAAATGTAAATAAGGGTTGCTGACAATTCGATGCTTTTTTTAAACTCACAAACATGACTACTAGTATTGAAACTATGCTATCTAATTTAAGACACCCTTTGCTAGGTCTATCTTGTCTCCTGCTATCCACTGAAGAGTATCCACTGGGCGATCCCACCCCATTTCTTGGTTGATTGTCTCATTATTACCACCCTATACTGTTTTTGGGTAAGTTGGGAACTGGGTCCATTGGTTGACTTGTACCATCTAACTGGGACAAAGTGAGCGAGTGTTCAGATGAGCCGCTAATTTTTCTTTTCACCTCCTCCCTCTTACATCTTCCCCTCCTTTCCCCATCCTGGGGGCTTAGTACCTGATTCCATGAACCGTTAATAATTATTACTCTCTCTATATAGATACAATAATACTGCACAGCAGGCCAACCCTGAGGAAGCCATTGATATGGCGAAACATGTCGGAAAATATTAACAAGGCCTGCATTGTCTATGTCAGGTTATCCTATCCATTGTTATTAAGAGACTCTCTCTAACCAGATATTAATCTGAAACTTGAAAGAAGAAAAAATCTTTCCCCCGTATATATGCACTGATTTGTCGAAAATGGGGACTCCTAAGCCTTTATACTAACATTACTGTTAGGCCTCTAGAAATATTTTGTATTTGTGTTTAATTGTGCTTTATATACTCTAAATAAAACTCTATGTGATTTTTTTAAAAAACATCGAATTGTCAGCAACCCTTATTTACATTGTAATTTTGCACCGATATAATCCCTATACCCTATCCCCTTTAAACACTTGGAGCGAAATATATTTTCGTTTATCTAAACATTATACGTCCTTTTCCTGAAGAAGCCACATCGGCGAAACATGTCGGAAAAATTCGGCCTAAATATTCTTACGTATTTGATTGCAGCATTTCCTGTTTTTACATTATAGTTTGTGTGTATAGACTTATGATAATAGGAAATATTGTAATCTTTACGTTTTTATTCTATAGCTTTTTTCTAATAAATAATCTATTTTTATGTAACAGTATTGTGCTGATTTCATTAATTTGTACCTTTGATAGTCCCGTATCTCCAAGCCGTTTTGTACTTTTCAATTTTGGGATGATGGTACTACACAAACACTGATTATCTTGGAACCAATCCTTATCTAATACTTTTGAATACAATTATGAGACGTCAAGCAGAGCTCAATCATTAACATATCCACTGATCCAAGGGTCACAGTTAGAGAACGTCACTTTCTCTGTACAGTGATTAAGGCTTCGTTCACACGGCCATAAAATGTTTAATGATGTTGTTACACGTTTTTCAGGAGAAAAGTTCCTGTGTAACGATCAGAAAAATACTTCCATATAGAAGCATATAAATTCATAAAGATGTGTTTGCGTAACGAACTTGTTTTTGTGTGATGTACACTAGCAAATGACATTGCTTTGCAGGAGGAAAGCTTTTTTTTTCCTGACACTTAACTACTGCTTTAACCACTTAAAGACCGCCTGCCGTACATATACTGTGGCAAGGTGGCTCTATTGCGTGAAATCACTTACCTGTACATGATTTTGTTCAATAGCCACTGGGGGGGGGGGGGGGGGGACACGTCACTGGAGGCACGATCGCTCGCTGATTGGCCACAGGGTGATCGCTCCCCACAGAGACAGAACGGCGATCTGTCGATGTAAGCAAGCAGACCGCCCTGCCAGGCATGGACACTGATCTAGTGTTTATGCTAATCAGGAACATGGCTCAGAGTGTCCATGCAGTGAACCCATCCCCCCCTACAGTAAGAAAGCACAATAAGACCCCTTTCACACTGGGGCGTTTTTCAGGCGTTTTTCCAGGCGCTTTAGCGTTAAAAAAAAGTGCCTGTAAAGCGCTTGAAAGAAGCCTCATCTGCAATCCCAATGTGAAAACCCAAGTACTTTAAGAGCCCTTTCACACTGCCAGCGCCCGAAAAACGCTCGTAAAGCGCCGATTAAACTAGCGGTGCTTTACCAGCGTTTTTCGAGCGCTAGTGGGGCGCTTTAACCCCTTCTAGTGTGGCCAAATAAAGGGATAAAAGCGCCCACAAAGCGCTGATGCCAAAAGCGCTTTGCAGACACTTTTCAGGCGATTTTCAGGTGTTTTGCAGGCGCTTCCCATTGATTTCAATGGGAAGGGGCGCTTTAGGAGCGGTGTATTCACCGCTCCAAAAGCGCTGCAAAGAAGCTGCTTGCAGGACTTTTTTTGACGCCCTGCCAGCGCAGCACCTCAGTGTGAAAGCACTCAGGATTTCACATTGGGATTGCCGTTGCGGCTTCTTTCAGGCGCTTTTTTTAACGCCAAAGCGCCTGAAAAACGCCCCAGTGTGAAAGGGGTCTTAGGGAATACACTTAACCCTTTGATCGCCCTTGATGTTAACCCCTTCACTACCAGTGTCGTTTATACAGTATCAGTGCATATTTTTTTAGCATTGATCACTGCAATAATGTCACTTTTTCACAAAAAAGTGTCCGATCTGTCCGCCGCAATGCAGTCCCGCTAAAAATCACTGCTCACTTACAAGTAAAAAATAAATAAAACAAAAATGCCATAAAAATATCCCCTATTTTGCAGACACTATAACTTTTGCGCAAACCAATCAATATATACGCTTATTGGGATTTTTTTTTACCAAAAATATGTGGCAAAATACATTCTGGCCTAAATTGATGAAGAAATTAGATTTTTTAAATTTTTTTATTGGATGTTTTTTTATAGCAGAAAGTAAAAAAAATATATTTGTTTCTCAAAATTGTCGTTCTTTTTTTTGTTTATAGCGCAAAAAATAAAAACCACATAGGTGATCAAATACCACCACAATAAAGCTCTATTTGTGGGTAAAAAAGGACGTCAATTTTATTTGGGTACAGCGTCGCACATTGTCAGTTAAAGTAACACAATGCCGTATCGAAAAAAATGGCCTGGTCCTTAAGGGGGTAAAACCTTCCAGGGCTGAAGTGGTTAAAAACTAGCAAATATTTTCACATTCACATATCTGCTCAACTGAATGTCATTTCATTTAAAAAATATGAATGGTAACAGCTCCATCTTGTGGAAATATAAGATATTGCATAACATAAGGAAACAGCCATGCTCTTGAACCTTTGGTCGCCCTGGATTACCTTTGTATAACTGCAGTGTGTACAGGAGGCTTTTGCAAAGCATTTGCAGAGCTGTCGGTCTGCTGAAGACTTATTTAACCACTTCAGTACTAGCTTTGTAATACCTCTTCATAAGCAGGCCATTTTTCAGTGCTGTGATAGTTTAATAGATTGGTAGGTCAAGCAATACTGTAAACAAGTGGATTTAGCATTTTGTGAGACAGACTTTTTTATTTTATTGGTGGTATGTAAGAACCACTGGATTTAAAAAAAAAAATGTATTTAAAGAAAAGCAATTAAAAAAACAAAAAAAAAATCAGTTTCCATTTCTTTCTGTTAGAAAACACAGCCGGGACTATGAAAACCCCTGAAATGACCCCTTTTAACCACTTACCACCCAGGCCAATACTGCCATTTCTCCCCTTCATGTAAAAATCATAAATGTTTATTTTTTTTGCTCGAAAATTACTCAGAACCCCCAAACATTATATATATATATATATATATATATATATATATATATATATATATATATATATATATATATATATATATATATATATATATATATATATATATAGCAGAGACCTTAGGTAAAAAAAAACGTCAGTCGTTGCAATTTTTTATGTCACTCTGTATTTGCGCAGCAATTTTTCAAAACGCAATTTTTTGGGGGAAAAAATACACATTAATGAATATTAATGCAAGAAAACACAATAGATAACCACATTTTTGGTAAAATATAAAACGCCAAGTAAATAGATACCAAACATGTCATGCTTTAAAATTTGTGCACACTTGTGGAATGGCGCCAAATCTACAGTACTTAAAAATCTCCATAGGCGACACTTAAAATTTTTACCAGTTTAGAGTTACAGAGGGGATCAAGTGCTAGAATTATTGCTCTCGCTCTAACAATCACAGCAATACCGCACATGTGCGGTTTGAATGCAGTTTACATATGCAGGCGCGACCTACGTGTGCGTTCGCTTCTGCGTGCGATCACAAGGGGATGGGGGCACTTTCAAATGTTTGTTGTTTTATTGTATTTATTTTTACACTTTCCCTTACATTTTTTGATCACTTTTAATTTATATTACAAGGAATGTAAACATCCCTTGCAATAGAAATAGGACGCGACAGGTCCTCTTTACAGAGAGATCTATGGTCTATAAGTCTCCACATCTCTCCTCTATGCTGAAAAGCCTGAGATAAAAAAATAAAAATAAACAACCTCAGGGTTTTCATCAAAAAGAATGGCAGTGTTTACATCTGCCAAAGCCGGAAGTGACGTCATGACACCATCTGGTCCCTGGCCAGCTCTATGGTAAACCATCGCTGCCGGTGGATTCATTCTCTGGCTCCTCGATCGCACGGGAGAGACCGGAGAAGCACCAGGGGGACAGGGACGGAGACGACGTCTCCTCTCGCTGCCTGTAAAAGCAATCAAGTGGCTAAACAGCCGCTATGATGGCTTTTCCACTGTAGGGCAGTGATGGCGAACCTTGGCACCCCAGATGTTTTGGAACTAAATTTCCCATAATGCTCTTGCACTCTGCAGTGTAGTTGAGCATCATGGGAAATGTAGTTCCAAAACATCTGGGGTGCCAAGGTTCGCCATCACTGCTGTAGGGAATTGCCAGCTGAAAAAAAAAAAAAGGCATGATGTAATATGACGTCTACCCGGGGAAAGTGGTTAAAAAAGTAGACTAGCCAAAAGGTGATTATTGCCACCATTTCCGGGAAATAAAGAAAAAACATGCTGGTATTGCGGTGGTTAAAACATGCAGCTTGGTGGAAGGCGGTATGAATGAATGAATAATTTGTATAGCGCTACAAAGCGAAGTGAATCGCCTCAAGTCGCTGGATACGTGCTTTGTTGTCAAGCTTCTTAGAAGAGGTAGGTCTTGAGTTTTTTCCTGAAGGCTTGATGGTTTTCTTCCATGCGGATGTAAGTCGGTAGAACGTTCCATAGCCGCGGTCCTTGGACTGTGAATCTCCGTTCTCCCTTTGATTTGTAACGGGATTTGGGAATGAGGAGGAGGTTTTGATTAGATGATCGAAGGCTGTGATTGGGTGTGTAGTGTTTTATTTTCTCGAGAAGGTATTGAGGAGCGTCTACAGCTTCCCCATTATATTTTAGCAGTAGGACGACACATACAATATGTATTTTGTCGTCCCACGCTAATACATCATCACTCTAACTTTCAGTATCAGTTTTTTGATAATTAACAGACACAAAATATATCCAATATCGTGTGCATGAGCTCCCAGCCACTACTTTGATCATACAAACAAAGAGTATATTTGCGGTGAGTTATGAACTGGGGGTTTCCCCTTTGTTACAGTTCATTCTTCTACCCTTGTTTTATTCTCTATTTTTTATTTTACATACCATATTGTAAAAGAAAAGAAAAAATGTTTTTTGCATATATTACAGGCATTTATCTCTGATGAGGCTATGATGACCCTCTCAAATCAATGAGCCCCATATATCCCTCCCTACGGGTGACCCTCATTTTCGGTGGAGATCTTCATCTGAGTGCTGGTTCTTTTTTAGGGTAACACCCCATGGGAGTTCCCGATGATACTTGCTCTTGGACTCTTTTTGAGAGGTAGGGTTCTTTGCAGTACTGTCGGGGTTATGGGGTGTGTTTGGTGGGTAGGGGTGTGGGGTGTAGGGGGGGGGGGGGTTGGTTGTTTTTGTGGGTTTTTTATTTTATTTTTCCCATATATATATAGAACTTTCTTCTATCAATTTGGTCATGTCCTGTGCCTTCATTTGCCTTTAATAAAACGATATGTATCATCTCTCTGGTTATGTTATATTAATTTTCTTATGTTTTTCCTTTTTATACACCCAAGGTCCAGTATACTGAAAAAGTTTGTTTTTGATGTTTTAATTCATTCGATCATGTCAACTTTCCTGATGAAGCCTTTCAGGCAAAACATGTAGCAGCTTGTTGAACATTTGATCACATATAAATGAATGTCGCATTGTCTCTGTCTGTTATAGGAACAGGTGTATGTACCCAGGACTGCAGATATATGCATTTTCATTTATTTTTATTCATTTTTCTATTTTTTCAATAAAAAGTATTTAAAAATTCTGTTTATCAGAACAAATAATTTGATTGTCTTTAAAAATGTACCTATGAGATCCCCTATCCTCACTATTCAATTTCAAAGGGATGTTGGTACCTTTATTAAAACTATTGATGGGTTAATTGGCCCCCAACCACACTTCCAACTGAGCGTCTACATGGGCGCATTTGTGGGTGAGGCAGAGGGTCTTGAATGTGATCCGTTTCTTTACGGTTAGCCAATGGAGGGTCCTCAGGGAAGGGGAGATTTTTTTCCTGTTATCAGTCTTGCCGCTGTGTTTTGGATTTTTGGAGTTGTAAGCGTGCAAGTTGGTATTGTGGTAGTCCTATGTAGAGGGAGTTTGCGTAGTCGAGTCGGGAATTAATGACTGTTCCAACTACCGCTGCTTTGTCCTCTTTTGGAATGAAGGGGATGAGTCTGCGTAGGTACATCGCATTTCTCAAACATTCACAGATTACAACCTTTCCAGAAGACCCGGCTTGCTTTCACCTTCATGTCTCGAATATTCCTGAGAAGACGTACAACAAATCAGTTCTACGCCATCTCTTTAATGCTGCCAGAACGCGCCTTGCACTGCGTTGGACTAAACTCTCGACCTCCCTCGCTCTGGTTCTCGAAAATTGAAGAGGTGAAGAAGATGGAAAACTTGTTACTTTCTGCCCAAAACAGGCATGAGACTTATTCCAAAACCTGGGTCCATTGGAACATATTGATGCTCGGAAGAAGGAAAGGCCCTGTTCACTTTCGGAGGGTACTAAGACGCGGTATCCTGTTGTCACATCCTTGGGGTCCTTCAACCCTCTGCCGGCAACTATACCAGTCTGCAAAGCACTTCAACATCGGTGCTTTTCTGGTGCATTTAACCCTTTCTTTGGCCGCTAGCGGGGGCTAAAAGTGCCGCTAAAACAACGATAAAGCACCGATAAAACTAGTGTCACTTTACCGCTACCGCAGCTCAATGGTAGTACGAAAGGGGTCTAAATCGTTACAAATGAAGTGACATCATCGCGGCTACGGCCAATCACAGCAACAGAGTCTGCAAACCAAAAAATGAATAGGGAAGAACTCGAACCCTTATGCCGCGTACACACGAAGGGACTTTGTCCGCCGGACCTAGTCCAGCGGACAAACCGCCGGACTTTCCATCTGGGCTTCGCCGGACTTGAAAGCGAACGGACTTGACCACACACGATCACGCTAAAAGTCCGGCGGTTCATGCGATGACGTACAGCACGTACGATGGGACTAGAAAAAGAAAAATACTAGAAAAATACTTGCTACTGAGCATGCGTCCTTTTTGGTCCGCCGGACCATACTACAGACGGCCGTATTGTCTGCCGGACTGCCAAGTCCAGCGGATAATTTTAAAACAAAACTTAAAACCTAGTCCGCCGGACTTTTGGGAAAAAAAGTTCGCCGAAGGCTCACACACGAGGGGATTGTCCGGCGGACAATCCCGCGGGATAGTCCCTTCGTGTGTACGCGGCATTAATGGTACTTAAGGCCAATCTTCTTTCCCCTACTGATTGGAGAAAGATAAGACAATTTCCCACTCATATTCCTGGCTTCCCCCGGGAAAAAAATATTTCCAAGTCCTGTAATCGAGGTTCCCTGAAACCAGCTTCTAGGGCTCAACAGTGTGGAGATACAGGACTTAAGTCCATTAGGTACCGCTGGACTGGGAGTGTTCAAGGAGCGATCCCCGCAAGACTCGCTATGTCAGCATACCAAGCCCTCCTAGGCTAATTCGGCTAACACTATTATCAGTGTTACCACCTCCCGGATTCTTCGCAAAAGTGCAGCTCCACCAAAGGGAGCCCCTCCCAAATCTATGATAGCAAAGGTATTACATTTCCGTGACTGGGAGAATATTCTGAAGGGAGCTAGGGATGGCCCTAAGCTGTAGTTTAATGGCTACCGGTTATCCATTTACCCTGACTTCTCAGCTGCCACTCAGAAACAGAGGGCCTCATTTCAACCAATACAAAAGCGATCTTAACTTGATCTACAGTATGTTATATCCTGCTAAACGGCGCATTGTGGAAAAGCCTACTTTTTCACTACGCCTACTGAAGCTTCAAAATGGCTGGATGCCCGCGGTCGCCCGTGGGGTGGAGCTTCTTCTCGTCCCCCCTGACCCCCTATAAGGAATCGATAGACCGTAGAAAAGGGACTTTGAAAGTGCCTGCTGTTTTTTTTCTCTCTTTTTCTCTCCCCTTTTCTTTTACATTTTCTCCCTTGGGTAACATTCTGCCTGGGATTCACAACCATTGTTCTATTTTTCCCTTGCAGCTCAGAAACCTGATTGAGATGCTATAAACCCATATAGTATTTGCTATTTGCTATTTGCTTATAATTATTCCACGTTGGAAGCAGTTGGGGTACGTCCATAAGGGCGCACGGGCGCCGCCCCCTTTCTCCAGCCACCCCTCTAGCACCAATAGATAGATTCATGCATTGCATGAATCTATCTATCTATGGCCGCCGCTGCCACCCCCTATTCAGGCTCCCGGCCCCTTTTCAGGCGACGGGCGCCTGACTTACAGCAGCAGGGTTTTTTTTTTTTTGAAGCACCTGATTAGAGCCATATGCTCTGATAGACATCAAAAAAGGTGACCTGCGAGCGCCATGCTGGGCGCTCGCAGGTCACTCAGCTGTGTTAGAAAAGCAAATGAATATTCGCTTCCCTAACACTAAATCGCCTCTCCGCCAATCAGGTGCTGGGATCTGTTACCCATCACCAGATTGGCTGAAATTACAGGCGCTGTGATTGGACGCCTATCAGGCGCCAAGAAAGAACGGGAAGAAAGAATGGGAGAAGACATTGAGGAGCCGTCCCACTGCCACCGAGAGTTCGACCGAGCTCAAACTGTCTTGCATACACACGGTCACACAAAATTCCGACGGTCAATAACGCGGCGACATACAACACGTACGACTGCACTATAAAAAGGAAGTTTAATGCTTCCGAGCATGCGTCAAATTGTTTCCGAGCATGCGTCAGAATTTTGCGCGTCGGAATTGCATACACACAAACAGAATTTCCGATTTTCGTCTGAAAAATTGAGAACATGCTCTCAATCTTTTGCTGGCCGAAATTCCGGCAGCAAGTCTGCCAGCCTACACATGGTTGCATTTTCCGATGAAAAGCTTTTATCGGCCTTTTGCTGGGCGAAATTCCGATCGTGTGTACGCAGCATTAGCGTGGGTGCAACAAGTCCTATACAGTTATGCTGCTACTATGCTCTGTATGTGCAGGAGGTGAACTCGTTTGGCTCCCTGCGTGCCAGGGGGAGATCCTGTTATTCGGAAATGCACAAGACCCTCTCCAGAATAGAAACTTTCCTGGCTGAGGGGGAGGGTATGGAGCTGGTCAGGGAGGGTATCCTACCTACCGAGAGCCCTGTCTGACCATTCTTCCATGTTGCTGGAACTCAATCTGGGGCCAAAGCCGGGGGTTTCCGTCGCTGGCGGATGGAGGCTAATTAGCTACATGTGACGATTAAATGTACTGAGGCGATTAATCACTTCTGGGCTGAAAATGCAAATACTGGGTCTCCTCTTATCCAATGGGAGGCCTTTAAGGCCACTCTGATGGGGGTGTTTATGGTGGAGGTGAGTGGGTTAAAAAAACAGTTAGCCTCTACAGTGCAGGATAGGGAAACAGAAGTATCACTAGCAGAAGCAGAATATGTCCGGGAGCCCACTAGAGAGAGACTGCTGACAAGAACTAGGGAATACCGTACGGTTTTGACTGACCAAACCACAAAACTTAAGACTCGCACAGCGAAGGCGCATCTTTGAGTTCGGGGACAAGAATAGCAGGCTCCTGGCATACCTGGCAAGCCAAGATTACATCCCTGTGTACATTAGAAGCGACAGGGGTCTGAGATTTGTGACTCGGCTGAAATCCTAGGAATCTTTGCTCCATTCTATAAGGATCTTTATGTGTCCTGCTGTGGGGGGAGAAGCATTAGAGACTTACCTGGCTGATATTGACCTGCCTATGTTGACAAACGAAGACAGTGCTGCTTTAGAAGCAGATATCACTGTAGAGGAAGTGGAGGGGGCGATCTCTTCCTTTGCACCTCGGAAATCACCAGGTCTTGATGGTCTCCCCTTGGAGTGGTGCCGCACTTTTAGATGTGGTCTAGCGCCTCGCTTGCTGCGAGTGTTTAATTCAGCTAGGTCTGATGGTAGATTGCCACCCTCTATAAGGGAAGCGTTGATCGTTCTGCTCCCAAAAGGTGGGAAGGATCCTCGTGAGTGTGACTCCTATCGTCCGATCTCGCTGATGAATGTGGATAGCAAAATTCTAGCTAAAATGAATGCAGGGAGGTTACAAACAGTTATCCTAAAATTGCTGGATGCGGACCAGACGGGATTTATCCAGGGGAGATGTGCACAGATGAACATTAGGAGACTCTTTGTGAACCTCCAGACTGTACATGACAACTCTGAGACAAGAGTAGTAGCCTCCTAAAATACAAAAAAGGCTTTTGACTTTTTGATAGAGTGGGCATACTTGTTTCGCCTTTTAGAATCCTATAGCTTTGGACCTGTCTTCATCTCCTGGGTGTGGCTGCTGTACACAGATCCACTGGTCAGAATAAGGGTTAATGGTATCATCTCAGACCACTTCTCTATATCCAGGGGAACCAGGCAGGGGTGCTCGCTGTCACCCCTCCTGTTTGCTCTGGCCATAGAGCCCCAGGCAGTAAAGAGATCATCTCCTACTCTGTCGGGTCTGCGAATTGGGGATTTTGAAGAGCGGGTGTCTCTCTATGCAGATCACATGCTTTTGTATCAGCAGGATCCGGGACCCTTGCTTTCGGGGGCCTACAGGCTGATTCAGGAATTTGGAGATTACTCCAGATTTCAAATTAATTTGACAAAATCGTCCCTTTTTCCCATAGATGATGAAGTGGTTCTTCCATCTGAATGTCCCATTCCTTTGTCTACTTATTTTAAAGAGGAAGTAAACCCTGATGGGTTTACTTCCTTTTTTGCTTCCCTGCTAAGTTAAAGCATAATGGACTACTATGCATCGCATAGCAGCCCATTATGTGTCACTTACCTGACACAGGAGCCAGCCATGTCACCGCTGTCCCCTTGTGTACGGAGCCTCCATCTTCTTGGTGGGTCTCGCTGCTCCGGCGCTGTCATTCAACGAAGCTGTCATTCACTCCCGCGCATGCGCACGGGAGCCGCCACTCGCGGCATATCGCTGTTAACAGTGGCACGCTCAGTGCGCCATAGACAGCGGCGCCTGTCTTTTGCCAAATATCTCCTAAACGATGTAGGTTTAGGAGATATTTCTTGGACCTACAGGTAAGCCTTAATCTAGGCTAACCTGTAGGTCAAAGTGGTTTGTAGGGGTTTACATCCACTTTAAATATTTAGGGATTGTGGTACAGCTCCCTATTTCACAGTTTCTGGAGACTAATCTGTCATCAATTATCGGGGCATTTAGAGAGAAGGTACAGAAATGGCGGAATTTGCAGATCACATTGATGGGACGAATACATTTGTTTAAGATGATTTTTCTCTCTAAATTTCTCTACATCCTCTCGAACTCCCCGGACTTTGTGACACTGCAGATTTTCAGAACCATTGACTCCATTATTGTGGGATTCCTGTGGGGATCACGAGCCCCCAGAGTCTCTCTAGCTGTTCTAAAATTACCAGTTACAATGGGGGAGGTTGGCCCTTCCAGACTTGCGCCCTTATTTTTTTGCATCACAATTTTCCTTTCTACACTGGTGACTTTTTCTCCAGACATCCAATGCCACCTCGCAAGAAACCCTAAATATGGTCTACAGGAAGAGGATCCCGGGGAGGAAGGTGGGATCAGTCATGGTGCTTCCTGGTAAAATAGTCCATCTCTGTTCCCAACGGAGGAAGGATGGGCCCCTATGGCTATCTCCAAATAACCCTTTGTGGTTTAATAAATCCTTGGAGGAATTTTTTTAATTAACAGACGGACAGATATGGGCAAAGTATGGTATAAAATATTTACATCATATATGCCAGGACAACGAATTGTCTACTTTTACACAACTGAGGGAACAATTTGGAATTCCCAGGACGTGGCATTTCAGCTATGCCCAGCTGCATCACGCAGCGGTGGCTCAGTTTGGAAACCGTGGGCCCCAAGTACAGAAGACAGAGCTGGAGCAGGTTCTAATTGACCCAGATCCAACTAAACAAATTTCTACATACTATAGGGCAGTGGGTCCTGGGAACTCAGGGTTGCTATCCAAGGCCAGGGCTCGGTGGGTGACTATTTTGCCCAGAGTTGTCTGAGGAGATATGGCAGGAAGTTCTGGATACTTATCTTGTATCTGTCATCTCTTCCACGGATAAGATGATTCAACTTAGATACCTTCACCAGATGTACTACACGCCAACTAGACTATACTGAATGAGTAGGAGAGTCTGTGATAAATGTATGGGGGCGGACGGGACCTTCTTCCATATGGTGTGGGAATGCCCTAGAATAAGACCGTTATGGTCCCAAGTGACTGAATTTATTTTTTATTTTATTTACCTAATATCTGTTCTCCCTTGCGTTTTGCCTCCTAGGGGTCTTTGACCAGGAGGAGATGAATGCATTCACTAAACTGTTCCTTAGGATCCTATAATTTGGAGTAAGAAAACGAATAGCCATGCGCTGGATTTATGGAGAGCAATTGACAGTAGGGATATGGACAAAAGTAGTAAATGCGGATGTACTTTTATCTAGGGTGACGTATGAGGCCAGGGGTGCCCCCAAGAAATTCAGGAAGGTATGGCTTAGATGGGTGGACTCCAAGAACACACTGGAGGAAGAAGGGACCTAGAGTTGTGGACGTGCCTAAGAGAGTAATCCAAATGAGTCCAGCCAGAGGGTGGGAATATGAGCATAGTGATTGTACGAATGAATATTGAAGTTAGAAGGGTGTAGTAGAAGCTGTATCCCATATTCAATATTCTAAAGTACGCTGCGCTTTCAAACTTAAAATCAAAATAGTGAAACGAAAAATGTGCTATATAACAACAGCAATAAAGTGATAACGTGCTAAAATACATACAATATTCCAAATAAAGTGCTTTCATGCAGGATATGATAAAACGTCCATATGGTGAGAAAAACACGCACTTTTTTCCCCTTAAAATCAGGGGAAAATCGTGGATGCGTGTTATACGCCGATCCCCGCCGATTTTCTTTTTAGTAGAGCGAGCGGAGCCGATATTCCGAAAGCCGCGTGAATTTTCGGCTCCTCTCGCAGTCCCCGCCCACCTCCACTGATTGCGAGAGGAGCCGAGCGCCGACACAAAAAAAAAAAAAATGGAAATATATATATATATATATATATATATATGGACAATATATATATATATTTATGTGAGAAAAAAGTGCTACAATGTGCTGTGCAATCAAAAAAAAGTTCAAAAGTGCACCAATGTAATCCATGCGATTCAGTGGTTGCTGTGATATCAATCCATTATTAAGGTGCTGCATGTGCACTCAGGTGTCCCCCCCCCCCCCCCCCCAGGTAATGGCCGCTCACCTTAGAGCGTGTGACCTTGCTGATTAGGCTTGGTCAATACACGCATTGGAACCTGTAAATGGTTCAGTGGTAAATCCGGATTCCTGTGGTGGCCTCACTCTATGCTTCAATATGGTAATGGAGTCCCTTTTGTGCCTCAGTAATACCAATAGAAAAAGGAGGACTTCATAGTGTAGTATATTAAAACTTTTATTATCAACACAGTAAAAAATCCCTTGCAGGGTACTCACATATGAATGGCGCGTCAGGGCGGCACTCTAAAATAGCATAAAAAACAAGCCGTAGCGGCTGATATCAGGGTGGTATGCTGATCGTCCTTAGTGGGTGCACTGACTAGCGTTCCATCCTGTCCTCTTCCCCTACGCGTGTTGATACAAGGGGTTAATTCGTATCTTCCTCAGGGGGTATCCCAGCCCATAAATGCCAACGGTCCCAAAAATGTGTCAAAAGTGTCCGATGTGTCCGCCATAATGTCGCAGTCCCGATAAAAATCGCAGATCACCGCCATTACTATTACCTATTTTGTAGACGCTATACCTTTTGCGCAAACCAATCAATATACGCTTATTGCGATTTTTTTATTACCAAAAATATATAGAAGGATACATATCGGCCTAAACTGAGAAAAAATTTGCTTTTTTTTTTTTAAAAAAAAAAAAGGGGGATATTTATTATAGCAAAAAAGTACAAAATATTGTGTTTTTTTCAAAATTGTCGCTCTTTTTTTGTTTATAGCGCAAAAAATACAAACCGGCAGAGGTGATTAAATACCACCAAAAGAGATCTCTAATTGTGGGGAAAAAAAGGACGTAAATTTTGTTTGGGTGCAGCGCCGCACGACCGTGCACTTAGTTGCCGAATCGCAAAAAAATGGCCTGGTCATTCAGCAGCCAAATCTTCTGGGGCTGAAGCGGTTAAACATCTGCAAGGACATTAATTATGACAGAAGCACTGTGATGAAACGCGTTTCTCGTCAGAACGAGAGGTACGCCACTGGCGGTATCCAGGCAACACAGCTCAATTCCTCCATTTTTCCTCTCTCTGCCAGCAGTAGAGAGTCATGTGCGGATGACAGGCCTCATACATCAGATGTCTTTCATAAGTTTCTATTTTCAGATCCCTTTTGCAAAGCAAAAGGAAGAGAATGAGATACTTGTGGAAGTGACAGATTGTAATAATGAAACCAGAATCTCAGATGTCCTGCATGTAGGCTGTGTCCTCTGCTTCTTATTGCAGAATATAAAGTGTACCTGTCACATGCACACAGCGGGGCAATCACTTGGATTGCTTGCTGGTGCATTAAGAAAACATACAGATAAAATCCACTTCACTAATGGTAAAATATTTCAATAACAGATACTGTAAATTAAGGCCTCATTCACAGTGCTTGTAAAGCATTCTATGCAATAATGTGAAAAACTTTCTGTGCTGCAGCTCCCCCCCCCCCCCTTACCTGAGCCCGATCCGATTCAGTGATGTGCAGGAGCGCAGCGGCTCCAGCTGCTGTCGCTCTCCTCATTGGACAGATTGATAGCAGCAGGAGACTTTGGCTCCCACTGCTGTCAATCAAAAGATGTGACACTGTATCGTGGGCGAGTCCCGCTGTCTGCGTCAATGGACGCAGCAGCGGGACTCGGGAGCAAGCCCACACAGGTGCCCCCATGGAAAGCAGCTTTCCGTGGCGACACCCCCGATAAAGAGGAGGGGCCTGGAGTGCTGGTGGGGGACCCCAGAAGAAGAGGATCAGGGCTTCTCTGTGCAAAAACATTGCACAGAGCAGGTAAGTATAGGCATGTTTGTTATTATTATTATTATTATTAATCAAAGGTTTACAACCACTTTAAGCTTACACCCATGCAAAGGGCCGTGTTTGTTCGCACGAGATGCACAAGTGTTCCATACATCCAGTCCCATTCAGGTCTTTTTGGGGGCAGTGGCTGCACAGACACAGCCGCTGCTCCCAAATTGATATCTGTGTGGGTCCCTAAACTCACACTGTCTGCATTTGGAAACATGCATCTGCACCCACACAGATGTCAAATTGCAGCCAGTGCAACTGCTGTGTCCCAGGAGTTGGACCGCCTGCATGCAGATGTATAGAACACCTGTGCATCCCGCATAGAAGACGGCCATTCGCATGGGTGTATGGTACATGTAGCAAAGACCCCAGACCGTCTGGCTGTATCGTCCCAGGTTCAATTCCCTGTAAGGCCCATGCATAGCTCCCAAACTGTCCCGGATTTCGAGGGACTGTCCCTGATTTGGAACAAAGTCCCTCTTTCCTCCTCGTTTTGGTCTGCTCTATATAGTTGTATATAAAATGCACATTTCTAGCTTTCAAAAAGTGTTTCCCAATGCTAAACCGTTCATCAAAATTCTAAATTGCTACATATGTTAATTAAAAAAAAAAAAAAAAACACTTGTTTAACTAATATTTTTTTTGTATAATTCACCTTTAAGGGGGTGTGTCCTATGCCTACATACTTTTGCTAATAATAGATGTCCCTCGTTCCCATCTCAAAAAGTTGGGAGGTATGCACATGGCAGGCAGGCCCATGGTAGTTCAATGCAAAAAAATAGCTGTGCTGGAAATTTACACACGTGAAAACCAATCGTGAAAAATGGGTAAAAATGGGTTCAACCTTGAACTACTGATTTGTGCGTAATTGTGCACATATTGGGCAACCACTGGATGCAATCTAATTGGCCCAATATTCAATGTAACTTCAAAAATTACACCACCCAGACAATGTGTAATCAAACAATTACAGTGCTTGTAAACATGTGACCGTGAACAAAGCTTCATGCAACATCATCTAAGAAAACTTTAGAAAATTTTCCTTAAAAAATATATGAATAAAAATAAAAAAATGATGATAAAAAATTATTTATAGAATAAAATAAAATATCATGCAAGGAAGTCCACAAGGGGTGTTGTAGTCCTGTTGCTAGTGTTTCCGTAGTGCTCCTATATTTGACACCCTCGGAAAGGAGTGATTAAAAAGAAGAGAAGGATCCTCCACCAAATAAAAACACTGCCGCTTACCAGCTACTTTGATCTCTGTGTTAGAGAGATCAAAAAGGCCTGTGGCTTATCCCTCTGCCAGGGTCTCTATCCGGGGTCCTCCAAGTATCTCTCACAGAGTATGGGTACACATAAAGGTCCTGTCTAGATATTCCTTGCTCTCTTCCACAAGCGTTTACATGGAAAACAAACGGGTATCCATAGCGCAATATTGCTTTGAAATTTTATTTATATAAAAAAAAACATATCACACTTACATTTAGTATGCAGTCAATAGGCAAGTTTAAAATCAATGTCGAGCCGGCCGGCTCTCTCTTTCTCGCTGCCCGTCGCTTCCTAGATGGACGGGGAATGGAGGTGAAGTCAGCACGCCGCTCACCCTACGTCGTTTCGTCAAAAGATGACTTCTTCCTGGGGCTTCCTGGGGCTTCCTGGGGCATGGTAGTTCACATTCACTCAACTCAGGAAACAGACCGTGCATGTCTTTTTGCTATTTTTTTGCTGTTTAAACTTGGGTAGGGTGCGGGGGAGCCTCTACCTTGAGACACTCCAAGCTATCAGAAATACTACGGAGGACACAAACAAAAAAGAAACTCACATAGCCACATCCGTGAATTAAGAGAATGAACAAGAAAAAAAAGGTGTACTATAACAGTAAACCTCGCTCGGACTTTAACCCCCCTGGCGGTATTCCCGAGTCTGGCTCGGGGCGGGATCTTCAGTACCAAAAGCGGTAACCCCGAGCCAGACTCGGGCTTGCATTGCAGGATACAGGGGGGGTTACTTACCTTGTCCCCTGGATCCTGCGATGTCTCCCCGCTGTGTGAGCGAGCCGTCTGCTCACTCGATTCACACAGTGCCCGAGTGCCGCTGATCTCCGTTCCCTGCGACGTTCCGACGCACGGGAGCGGAGATCGGCGCCAAATTCAAAAAAGTAAAAAAACACAAATACACATACAGTACTGTAATCTTACAGATTACAGTACTGTATACAAAAAATACACATCCCATTTGTCCCTAGTGGTCTGCCCAGTGCCCTGCATGTCTTTTTTTATAATAAATAGATTTTTTTTCTGCCTGGAAACTGGAGATTGTCCATAGCAACCAAAAAGTGTCCCTTTATGTCAAAAGTGATTTTAGACCAGCTAGAAAACAGCGATAATAAATTAGAATCACAATTCATCAACAAACAATAAATTTAATGACAGCGACTATTCTGCAACTGAGCAAATTTCAGTGTTTTTGATTTGATTACATTATTGAATAATTTTTATACATATTTTTATTATATTATAATTTATGATTTTGTGTTTCAAACTTTATCATACCCGGGATGTATACTAGACTCTGTTTTGGACAGATTTAAGTGAGTTATTCATAAGAATTGCAGCCTACAATATAAAAACGCCAAATTTCCATGCAAAATAATTGTACCGCTTTTGGTACAAAATTCCAGACATAATCATACCGCCAGGGAGGTTAAAGGCATAGGAAACAACGAAGAGGTATGAAAATAAAGACTATTTATTGAAAAATACACAACATGAATAGAACATTACAGAAGGGTTAAAAATCATGTATATTGATACATAATGTGCAGTGAGCCCTTATCTACGCGTTTCACCGTTAGGCTTCTTCAGGATTTGGTCAAGGTTCTACAGATAGCAAATAAAGAGAACGGACCTCACTGTCTTGCAGAGAGATAAGTCTCAATTATAAGTATCCAGAAAACTGGTTTAGAGGGTACCATCCCACTGGAAACAGGTTCTACTACACCACCGTCAGGATCTATGCAGAGATAGGTCAGGCCAGCCCAATCTGCTAGTGAGAGAAGAGCAGGAAAAGCCAAACGGTTCCAGAAGCAGGGGTAAAATAATGCACAGAGTGGACTCAGTGCCAAAGAGGGAGGGGAGCCGACTATGGGCTTCAAAGCCCACCAAGCAATGTGGACACCCACCGGGAAAATAGACCAAATATGAGACTGAAAGATTGTCCACAATGCGCAACAACATTTTTGTATTTAGACAATGATGTGTGGCCCCTGGGAGACAGCCTTGTGAGGCTCACTGCACATTATGTACGTCAATATACATGATTTTTAACCCTTCTGTATTTTTCTAGTCATGTTGTGTATTTTTCAATAAATAGTGTTTATTTTCATACCTCTTCGTTGTTTCCTATGCCTTTAACCACTTCCCACCCGGCCACTGCACATAAACGGCCGGGTGGGCTATCGCTCCTTCTGAGTGGATGTTCAGGAACGTCCCTCAGAAGGAGCGGGATTGCGCACGCGTTCCCGCGCAGCGGGGGCGATCCCGATGCGCTCGCGTCACCCGGACACGGCGCATCTTAGATCGGCAGGAGGGCTCCGTGATTGGCCCTCCTGATCACATGACGGCCGTGTCCAATCACGGCCGTCATGTGATGTAAACAAACAGCCGGTTGCTAGGCAATCGGCTCTCCTCTCCTCACACGGAAGTGATCGCTGAGGAAAGGAGAGCGGATCTCTGCAGCCGGCTGGTGATCAGTGAGTATTAGCTGTTTTTTACAGCTTTTTACTCACTGATCACCAGTGTAGTGTAAACACACGTCACTAGAAATGTAAAAACACACAGTAAACACATGTCCCCAAAACACATGTCCCCACTTAGTAATGATCCCAAAAACACCTGTCCCCCACATATACAACATTAAAATCACATGTCCCAATGATCATTTGCACACATATGTCCGTGATCACCTGCGCACATCTATACATGATCATTTGCGTACATCTGTCCGTGATCACGCAAACCAATTATTATACACTTAACGGGATTTTTTTACCAAAGATATGTAGCAGAATACATTTTGGCTTAAATTTATGACAAAATTCGATTTTTATTGGATTTCTTTTAAAATAGAAGAAAGAAAATATTGTTTTTTTTTTCCAAATTTCCGCTCTTTTTTTCGCAAATAAAAAAATGGAGTCGTGAATAAATACCACCAAAATAAAGCTCTATTTGTGCGAACAAAATGATAAAAACTCCATTCGGGTACAGCGTGGCATGACCTCGCAATTGTCAGTGAAATTGCGAGAGCGCTGAAAGCTGAAAATTGGTCTGGGAAGGAAGGGGGAGAAAGTGCCCAGTGGATGTGGTTAAAGTCCAACCTAGGTTTACTGTTATAGTACACCTTTTTTTCTTGTTCACTACGGAGGACACCTCTAACTGTTCTGTCTCTTCAGGGTGCAACCACCCTCTTGTATTGAGTATTTGGTGAAACTACAACTCTGAGGACCCCAAGTCAGCAAACTGCAGTGGAGTGAGCTCTACCAAAGGTGACGAGGACAGTCCCTAGGATCTTTAACCACTACAGCCCGGAAGGTTTTATCCCCTTCATGACTAGGCCATTTTTTTGCGATACGCAACTGAGTTAGTTTTAACTGACAATTGCGCTGCTGTACCCAAATAAAATTGATGTTTGTTTTTTTTCCCACAAACAGAGCTTTCATGGTATTTGATCACCGCTGCGGTTACATTTTTTTTTGCTATAAACAAAAAAGGAGCGACAATTTTGAAGAAAAAAAAAACAATATTTATTACTTTATGCTATAAAACACATCCAAAAAAAATAAAAATAAATCTAAATTTCTTCATCAGTTAAGGCCAATATGTATTCAGCTACATATTTTTGGTAAAAAAAAATTCACAATAAGCGTATATTAATTGTTTTTTTTCAAAATTATACAAAATATGGGATATCTTTATGGCATTTTTATTTTGTTTACTAGTAATGGTGGCGATCAGCAATTTTTAGGGGGACTGTGACATTGCGGCGGACAAATCGAATACCTGACACTTTTTTTGGGGGACCAGTGACATTATTACAGCGATTAGTGCTAAAAATAGGCACAGTTACTGTACTAATGACACTGGCAGGGAAGGAGTTAACACCAGGGGCAATCAAAGGGTTAAGTGTGTCCCTAGGGGGTGCTTTCTAACTGTGTGGGGGTTGTTCTGACTGGGTGAAGACAGAGATCCATGTTCCTACTTAGCAGGACCACAAGATCTCCATCTTCTCCCCTGTCAGAACGGCAATCTGCCTTGTTTACATAGGCAGATCACCATTCTGCCTCTCCCGAAAACAATGGCGGGTGACCAGTGGACAACGGGTCCGCCGGACCTGCTAATTGGCATCCCCTATGTCCGATCAGTGCACCTTCGGCGGCACGCTTGCGCCCCCCCCCCCAGTGCTTATTGCACAAAATTACATACAGGTAAGTTGTATTGCTCAATACATCTGCGGTAGGCGGTCGCCAAGTGGCTAAGGCTTGTACTCACTGTGTCTTGGGTACTTTAATGATTTCTTGCAGTACCAGCCATCTTCTCTACTGGATGCCTCCAGGCAGGATCCTCTGTAGATTAACTGCACTGCTTTCAGGGACTCTGGACGTGGGTCCTTGAGCTCTAGCTGAAGCTGGGACCCAGATGGCTCCTTCTAAGCTGTAGCAATCAGCCCAGAGGGCCTTAGGCTGGGTCTTCTACCATATGAATAAGTGCCTTGCTTTTTTAGGCCCCAACCTATTTATACACACCTCAGCCACCTGCTGGCCATTTTTTCTGCCAGGGATTGGCTGAGGCTGCGTGAATATGCAGGTGAGGGTCTGCCTCCTTCACCTACTAAATTCTGGAACCTACTAAAATCTAGGGGAAAGCAGCAGAGCCCACAACCAGCAGAACAGCCAAAAGCAATTTAACACTGCTCTATTACAGCTCACTGCGGTATTACAGTTCACCGCTGTAATAATGTCACTGATCCCCAAAAAAAAGTGTCAGGTGTCCTGCTGCAGGAGAGCAAAGTTAAAGTTGCTTCAACTATAGCAACCTAGCTAGGAGGGTGCTACATACAGATTGATACACCTGTGTGAATGAGGCCCCAGGGTTGGTTCACACTGGTGCGACATGTGCTCCGACTTTAAGAGCACATGTGTCAGAAACCATGAATCACACCGAGACAGAATTACAGTTAAATCACACTTGTTTAATAATAAAAGTAAATAGAACAAACGTAGTCAAAACATAGCCAAAGTTCGGTAACCGGAACGGATAGTCAAACAAGCCAGAAAGTCAGGAAGCCAGAGATCAGCGTAGTGGAACAGCAAGCAGGATCTGGAGCCAGAAGGGATGTCAGCCAAGCAAGTCTTTAACAGAAACGCAGGAGATGTTGACCAAGGCGAAGCCAGAGATCATCTGGGCTGGACAGCTTAAAGCGGAGTTCCACCCTAAAGTGGAACTTCAGCTTATCGGATTCCTCCCCCCCTCCGGTGCCACAATTGGCACCTTTCAGGAGGAGGGGGGTGCAGATACCTGTATAATACAGGTATCTGCACCCACTTCCGGATAGCTGCCCCGCCCCTATCCGGAGCTGCCCGTTGTGTCTTGGGAAACACTCTTTCCCAGGACACAGCGGGGACCAATAGGGGCGCGCAGCGCGACTCGCGCATGCGCAGTAGGGACCGGGCAGTGAAGACGTTGCGTCTTCACTTCCTGATTCCCTGACGGCGGGGCAGCGAGAGACGAGTGGTCTCTCGTCACATTCTGCCTACACCGCTGGAACCAGGAACAGGTAAGTGTCCATTTATTAAAAGTCAGCAGCTGCACTATTTGTAGCTGCTGACTTTTAATATTTTTTGTGCGGGTGCAGCTCCGCTTTAAGTAGGCAGGACTGACGAGCAGGATATCATCAACAGGCGAGTCACTGTGGCGAGATAGGAGCTGGCAATTAGCCAACAGCTGAGCGGCCAGCTCAGAGAAGAAGAGCTGAGCCCAGCCCTGACAAAATGCATGACATGTAAAAATGAATGATTCCCTACAAGAGCCGTCTTAACTGGTCCTACTTGTGTCGGTCCGACATTGGAAAAGGTTCCTGCACTACTTTGGTCAGACCTCTGTCTGATATCAGCCCATAGAATTCAACGGAAGTTGCATCCAAGATCAGCATTTTAACTGACCCAACATGTGACATGTGACTTAGAGGCAATGTCAGCAATGCAAAATGTATTGAAAAAAGTCCTAAGGTTCTGGATTTGGGGGAGACTTCATGCCGGGTTTTTTGGTGCACTCATCTCAAAGTCGTCTTCCTGTTCATTAAAGTCGCATGAAAGTCGCATCGATGTCGGACCAAAGTCGCAGGGCAAAGTCGGATTGAAAGTCGCACGACTTTTGTGTCGGAGCAGTGTGAAGCCGGCCCTAAAGTGCAGCCATCTCTTTGTAGAGTGTGCTACGCGCTCACCTCCTCTTTTAACTGCCTTAAACTGATTATTTAACTTAAAAGCACATCATGTACTTTAGAGGGAACCTGTCATGAATGGAAATATAGGAACTGCCCTTGCTGAAGTAATTAGAGAACAAGAGGTCACTGAAAATCTGACAGTAGCTGTCCTGTCCATTGCCTGACTTCTGACTTTATGAGCAATTTATCAGGCAGCTCAACAACAAAATTAGGCAAACATCCATTGCAAATCAGGCTGACCTCTCAATTAGCGAAGCATTTATGTCTCTGTCCGTGAAATCCTGGGCAGCCGATCATTTTGCAAAGATTTTGAGAGGTTTGCTATTGTAGTTAAAGTGTATCGAAACCCAAAACTAAAAAAACATACTACATTATATTACAGCTTCACAGCTTACTAGTCCCCGGTGAGCTTCGTTTGCTTTTCTTTTCACCGGGTGATCCTGAAAATAACACACTTCTTGTCCCGGGGTGGCTACCTCATTCTTCCATTGTATCTATGGAGGGAGCCATGGTTGTCACCCTAGGCCAGTGATGGCGAACCTTTTTGAGCCCGAGTGCCCAAACTGAAATAAATACGTTGGTTTTGTGTTGCAAAGTGCCAACACTGTAATTGGCTAGAGATTGAGGCTGAGCGAAAAGAGAGGGGTTGTGTGAGACAGAGAGAGAGAGAGAGAGAGAGAGGGGGGGGGGGGGGACAGAGAGAGTGAGAGGGAGGGGGGCTGGAAGAGGGGTGTGATAAATATGCTGAGAGAGAGGGGGAACAGAGAGAGGGAGGGGGCTAAGAGAGAGGGAGGCAGAGAGAGAGGGGTGTGAGAGAGATGCTGAGAGAGAGGGGGATAGAGAGAGGGAGGGGGCTAAGAGAGAGGGGGGGACAGAGAGAGAGGGGGACAGAGAGAGAGGGGTGTGAGAGAGATGCTGAGAGAGAGGGGGAACAGAGAGAGGGAGAGGGGCTAAGAGAGAGGGAGGGGGGACCAAGAGAGAGGGGTGTGAGAGAGATGCTGAGAGAGAGGGGGAACGGAGAGAGGGAACGGGGAACAGAGAGAGAGAAGAGGGACAGCGAGAGAGAAGAGGGACAGAGAGAAAGATGCTGAGAGAGGGGTGAGCTGAGAGAGAGGGGGGAAAGAGAGAGGGAGGGGTGGGGGCTGAGAGAGAGGGAGGGACAGAGTGAAAGGGGTGTGAGAGTGAGGGAAGGGGACAGAGAGAGGGGGACACAGAAGGGGGCGGAAAAAGAGGGGGGCGGAAAGAGAGGGGGGCTGAGAGGAGAGAGAGAGAGACCTCTAGCTCTGTCCTGTACCCTCTTGGGTGCCCACAGAGATGGCTCTGCGTGCCATAGGTTCGCCATCACTGCCCTAGGCTGCTCTTCTGATATGGACTACAAAAATGTCTGTATCTGCTCATCTGCATTACACGGTGGCAGGGCAATTGGAAGATTACAGAAGATAGCAGATTACAGAAGATAGCAAGGAAGGAAATGTTTCTTTGGTGCAGAATACAAGGACACGGTACTTTTGGCAAGATCAGACGGTATTTTTTGAATTTGCTGAAAATGTTCTCAGCATGAAAAAATTGAAAACTAATGCAGCAATGTAAAAAACTTTTTTCAGTTTCCCTGTGTGAAGAGTAAGACCCCTTTCACACTGAGCCGCCCCGGGTGTCAGTGGTAAAGCAGTGCTATTTTTAGCGCCACTTTACTGTCGTTTTAGCGGTGCTATTCGACCGCTAGCGGGGCGGTTTGAACCCCCTGCTAGCGGGCCGAAAAGGGGTTAAATCCGCCCGCAAAACGGCGCTGGAGCGTCGTTTTGCTAGCCGTATTTCAGCGCTGCCCCATTGATTGCAATGGGGAGCAGCGGTGGAGGAGTGGTGAGTTCACCGTTCCAAAGAAGCTGCTGGCAGGACTTTTTCCTGACGCCCTGCCAGCGCACCACTCCAGTGTGAAAGCCCTTGAGATGGAGCCGCTTTTTTCAGGCGCTATTTTTAGCGATGCATCGCCTGAAAAACGCCCGCAGTGTGAAAGGGGTCTAAGAGAGCCACGAACATCCGCATGGAAGAAAACCATTCAAAGAAACCCCCTAAAAATGGGACTTTAACAGACCACCAACTAGTGCAACAGAACTATAAAACATAGTGTTTAGTTTTACAAAAAAATATGATAAAAACAGACGAATAGCGTCTAAAGTACAATACGCAATACAGTACAACAACAAAAATGCACAAAAAACATCTAACAATAAAGTAGCACTCAAGCTCTTATAGGGGGTTAGATACCCCGAAACCATCGGGCCTTCCGAAAAAAAAACAAGACCCACCTCTTCTAAGAAGCAGGACAACACAGGATGGACCAAGCGCCTTGAGGCGATTCAGTTCGCATTTGCAGTGCTTTACAAGTCATTCATTCATTCAGAGCGGAGAAGAGATTAGCGCTGTGCACAGCTGCATCTATTCTCCCTCCTCTTCCTCTTCACACAGCATTCGAGCAGCAGCAGGAGCCATTGGCTCTTGCTGCTGCCAATCAAATGTAGTGAAGAGGAAGTGGTGGTGGCAGACCTAAGTACCACTGGCTCCACAGACACACAGGTCAGGAGCGAGCATGCACCGTGTGTCCCCATAGCAAACAGCTTGCTATGGGAACACACAAAAAAAAAGATTGCTACCAGGGACCCGAGAAGAGGAGAATCGGGGGTCACTCTGTGCAATACCACTGCAGAGCTCCCAACTGTCCCTGATTTTGAGGGACTGCCCCTAATTTGGAGCAATGTCCCTCTGTCCCTTATTCCTCCTCATTTGTCCCTCATTGTGGTCTGATCTATATAGATGTATATAAAATGCACTTTTTATTTATCAAAAAGTGTTTCCCAGCGCTAAACCTTTCATCTGATTTCTAAATTGCTGCATTTGTAAATTCCAAAAGCCAATATAAAGGAATAGAAGTGGTAAAAAAAAGCACTTGTGGGTTTAACCAATTTTTTTTTGTTGTACAATTCTCCTTCAAGGGGCATGGCAAGGGGCGTGTCCTATGCCTACATGCTTTTTCCGATAGGTGTCCCTCATTCCCATCTCAAAAAGTTGGGAGGTATGCCACTGCACAGAGCAGGTGAGTATAACATGTTTGTTATTTTAATTAAAAGAAAAAAAAAAAAAAACTTTATTAACAATTTTTGCTGCTTATATTTTGTATTACCTTGTTCCTTCCTACCACCTCATCAACACACTAATCTCTCTTCTTTACATACCTTATTTTAGACTCAGGGATGTCATCACTAGTTCTCTGTGCTTTTCCATGTACTTTCAGCAGAAAATGGCCAGTGGGAGGGGCCAGTGGGGTGCTGTGGATAGTATCCTGAAAAAAGGAAGCTGTGGTGAGAAAACGAAATGCCATTCATTTAGACATTAAAGATCATATGAAAGCAGAAATGAATGCCGCTCTGTAATCGTTGATACTGCATTAAAATGGAACTGCACCGAAAAGGGGAAGTTCTGCTTTAACCACTTCAGCCCCGGACCAATTTGCAGCCAAAGGACCAGGCCCCTTTTTGCGATTCGACACTGCGTGGATTTAACTGACAACTGCGCGGTCGTGCGACGTGGCTCCCAAAAAAAATTGGCGTCCTTTTTTTCCCACAAATAGAGCTTTCTTTCGGTGGTATTTGATCGCCCCGGTTTTTATTTTTTGCGCTATAAACAAAAATAGAGCGACAATTTTGAAAAAAATGCAATATATTTAACTTTTTGCTATAATAAATATCCCCAAAAAATATATAAAAAAACGTTTTTTTCCTCAGTTTAGGCCGATACGTATTCTTCTACATATTTTTGGTAAAAAAAAAATCGCAATTAGCGATTATTGATTGGTTTGCGCAAAAGTTATAGCGTTTACAAAATAGGGGATAGTTTTCTAGCATTTTTATTAATATTTTTTTTTACTAGTAATGGCGGCGATCAGCGATTTTTATTGTGACTGCGACATTATGGCGGACACATCGGACATTTTTGACACATTTTTGGGACCATTGTCATTTATATAGAAATCAGTGCTATTTAAATGCACTGATTCCTATGTAAATGACAGTGGCAGTGAATGAGTTAACCACTAGGGGGCAGGGAGGAGATAGTGTGACGTGTTGTGTTTTTTTTTTACAGTAGGGTGCGTAGCTGACGTCACTGATCGGCGTTCCCGATGACAGGGAACAGCCGGATCAGTGACAGGCAGTGTAGGAAACGCGGGGAGAGGTTTGTTTACACAGACCTCTCCCCGTTCTTCAGCTCTGTGACCCGATTGCAGGACACCAGCGGCGATCGGGTCCGCTGGTCCCGCGGTCACGGAGCTCCCGACCGGGTCGCGAGCGCGACCCCACGGCTAGGCAATTAAAGGGGACGTATATATACGTGCTTTTGCCGGGTCCGACAGGCCAATAAAAAAAAAGAAACCTGAAAAATCTCCACCTCCGTGAGAGGCTTCCGCTGACTGCAGGCTTTGACATAAATGGGTTACCCCGCCCCTCTGACATTACATCACCGAGTGGCCCAGCCCTCAGCTATATAACAGCTGTCAATGCAGAAAGCCTGCAGTCAGCGGGAGCCTCCCATGGAGGCAACGTTTTTTCCATTTTTCTTTTTTTTTTTTAATCTCGGTCCATCAGACGCTGTGATCAAAGATGAATGAAAATTGTGGGACATTTTTATTTTTTTTTAAATAAAGGACTTTTCCCAAAGTGTCTCCTGTAATTTTTACCATTTTTACACTTTTTTTGGTGAATGTGTAGGGGTACAATGTACCGATACCCATTCACATAGGGGGGGGACCAGGATCTGGGGGTCCCCTTGTTAAAGGGGGCTTCCAGATTCCAATAAGCCCCCCGCCCGCAGACCCCCACAACCACCAGGCAAGGGTTTTGGGGATGAGGCCCTTGTCCCCATTAACATGGTAAAAGGTGCTTTGGGGGGACCCCAAAACACCCTCCCCATGTTGAGGGCCTGTGGCCTGGTATAGTTCAGGAGAGGCGGAGGGTGGGGCGCTCTCTCATCCCCCCCTTTTCCTGTGGCCTGCCAGGTTGCGTGCTCGGATAAGGGTCTGGTATGGATTTTAAGGGGATCCCTACACCATGTTTTAAAAAAAAAATTGGTGCAGGGTTCCCCTTAATATCTATACCAGACCTGAAGGGCCTGGTATAGATTTGGGGGGGGGGGGCATGCCATTTTTTTTTTAATTTAGGTGCAGGGTTCCCCTTAATATTCATACCAGACCCAAGGGGCCTGGTAATGGACTGCAGGGGGGAAACCCCTGCCGTTTTTTTCAATGATTTTCATCTATATTGCCGGGATACAACAATTTATTACAGCCGCGAGCAGTTTTAAATGACATTTTTTTCCTTTAGAAATTAAATTTTGCTGTGCTGTGTGCCCGAAAAAAATGCAATTTTTAAAACTTTTTTTTGCATTGATACATGTCCCCTGGGGCAGTAACCGGGTCCCCAAACGCCTTTAAAAGGATCACTTTTGATTATTCATGTTCATGTCCTATAGACTTTAACGGTGTTTGCACAAATTTTTTTCCTGTTCACACCAGGGGGTGTTCGGCTCATCCCCAGCGTGCAGCTCATCCCTATTAAATATAAAGCAGTCTACTTTGCATATAGGGTAACATTTAAAGTGGTTGTAAACCCTTACAAACCACTTTGACCTACAGGTAAGCCTAGATTAAGGCTTACCTGTAGGTCCAATAAATATCTCCTAAACCTACATGGTTTAGGAGACATTTAGAAAAAAAGAGGCATCGCTGTCTACGGCGCATGCGCCGTAGACAGCGGTGCGCAGGCACACTGAGCATGCCGAGATCACAGCGATATGCCGCTCTCGTGCGCATGCGCGGGAGTGACGTCATCGCCGCTCCAGCGAATGACATCGATGGAGCGGTGAGACCCGGAAGTCACTCCGGGATTGATGGCGGCGGCGGAGGTCGTAGACGAGGGTCGCTTCGGGGGCTTCGTTCTCAGGTAAGTTATTCATAATGAGCTAGTATGCATACTAGCTCATTATGCCTTTGCCTTGCAGGTTCCGTTTTTTTCTCTTTTTTTATAGAGGCTTTACTTCCTCTTTAAGGCCGGGTTCACACTATTGCAAATTGGATCCTGGTTCCCCCCGCATTTTCCTAGCAGGAGATTGTGATTGGCTCTCTATGGAGCCGGTTCACACATCTCCGCAGCGGCTCCAGGTGCAAATTGCACAGGAACCCTGTGTGTCTTTTGATCCATTTCAGGTCTGAATTCAGCCCAAAATTCGGTCTGAAATCGGACCTGAAACGGGGAATGGAGATGCACCGGATCCCTGCTGTGAGCCGCTGTGTTCTCCAGCGTGAACCCAGCCTAAAGCTTTTTTCCTTAAGGCCCCTTTCACACCGGGGCGTTTTTCATGCGGTGCAGCGCTAAAAATAGCGCCTGTTCACCGCCTGAAAAAATCCGGCCCCTTTAACTCCAGTGTGAAAGCCGGCAGGCTTTCACACTGGAGCGGTGCGCTAGCAGGATGACAAAAAAAGTCCTGCTAGCAGCATCTTTGGAGCGGTATAGGAGCGGTGTGTTCACCGCTCCTATACCGCTCCTTCCCATTGATTAGAATGGGACACCGCGGTAAAACCGCGGCAATACCGCCGCAAAGCGCCGCTACGGCGGCGCTCTGCGGGGGTGTTTAACCCTTTTTCGGCCGCTCGCGGGGGGTAAAACCGCACCGCGAGCGGCCGAATACCGCGGTTTAAAACGACGGTAAAGCAGCGCTAAATATAGCGCTGCTTTACCGTCACCGCGGCTCCCCGCCCCAGTGTAATATGAGGTCAATATCAGGCAGGCCCTTGTACAGGGTGTCCCCGGGTTACGAAACCTGTTAGGGACTTTACTCCTGTTTGTAATTCCGAAATGTTCGTAAGTCGGCCGCGCATGCGCAGAACGACAATCACGGACATTTCCGATGTTCCGTTGAATGCTGTTCTGCGCATGCGCTGCAAATTACGGACATTTCCGCCATTTTCCGAGGCTCCGTCTGGCCGCGCATGCGCAGAACGGCCGATGGGCCACGCAGAACTGCAGAGGGTCCTCGCAGCACCCTGTTCGTAAGTAGGAGTGGTTCGTAAGTCGGGGACCCCCTGTACTACATAGTTTAAGGTAACTCTTAAAGCGGAGCTGCACCCGCACCAAAAATATTAAAAGTCAGCAGCTACAAATACTGCAGCTGCTGACTTTTAATAAATGGCCACTTACCTGTTCCTGGTTCCAGCGGTGTAGGCAGAATGTGCTGAGCGACCGCTCGTCTCTCGGCTGCCCCGCCGCCATCCTCAGTCAGGGAATCAGGAAGTGAAGACGCAATGTCTTCACTGCCCGGTTCCCTACTGCGCATGTGCGAGTCGCGATGCGCGTCTCTATTGGTCCCCGCCAGTGATGTAAGTAACTGAGTTAAAATAAACTGAGTTACCTAACGCAGTTACTTTAGAGGGTAACTAGTAATCTAACTGATTACTTTTCCCCTCATGGTAACTCAGTTCCCATTACTTTGGCTTAGTTACCCCAATTACATCTACCACCACTAGATGGCAGTAGTGTAATTCCGGTGTCCTGCCAAAAAAGTTCCCCCGCCGGATAAGGACCCCCTGTACTGCGCAGGCGCAGGGCTTGCGCAGTGCGAAGGACTACGGAGCTTCCGAAAATTGCCGAACCTAAACAGCTCTGAGTGAACTCTACACCGCGCAGGCGCAGTTAACATGTAATTGTACGAGGCGATGCCGCACGCTCCTGATGCTCGTGCTACTCTGCAAGGGGCGTCTATCGCGTAAGTAAGGGGCGGGTCTAGTATTACTGTAACCAAGGGGCGCATTTATTATTATTGTTATATATCGTGCTCTGCCCATTAATTTAACATTCGCCCTCTTCTGTAGCCATCCGCCCCTTACACGATATAATAATCATAGACCCGCCCCTTGCTTACACGCTATAACAGATCTGCCCCTTGGTTAGAGTAATAATAGAGCAGCCCCTTGGTTACACGATATATAACAATAATAATAAATGCGCCCCTTGCTTACAGTAATACTAGACCCGCCCCTTAGTTACACGTATAGAATATTTAAAAAAAAAGTCAATTACTTTGCTGCGTAACTAATTACTTTTCCAATGTAGTAACTGAGTTACTAACGCAATTACTTTTTGAGAGAAGTAATTTGTAACTTAACTAATTACTTTTTTAAAGTAAGATGACCAACACTGGTCCCCGCTGTGTCCTGGGAACTGTGTTTCCCAAGACACAACGGGGCATCTCCGGATAGGGGCGGGGCAGTCCGGATAATTCGTCACGGAAGTGGGTGCAGATACCTGTATTATACAGGTATCTGCACCCCCTCCCCCCTAAAAGGTGGCAATTGTGGCACCGGAGGGGGGGGGGGGAATCCGATAAGCGGAAGTTCCACTTTAGGGTGGAGCTCCGCTTTAAGGAAATCTAACAACAAAAGTTGTATAGTGTGTATCCAGCTTTACTCTATTCACTTACCACAATCACTACCACTTGACTATGCTAAAGATTACTCGAGTTTAGCTTGTTGAAGTGCTAAATTTGAGCAGCATTTATGCAGCGTCAAAGAAGCTGCTTGCAGGACTTTTTTTGATGTCCTGCCAAAGCAGCGCCCCAGAGTGAAAGCATTCAGGCTTTCACACTGGGATTGCAGATGAGTCTTTTTTCAGGCGCGTTACAGGCGCTATTTTTAACGCTAAAGCGCCTGAAACACGCCTCCAGTGTGAAAGGGGTCTAAATCTATCTCACTGCTTCTGTTTTGCACAGCCATGCCATGTCACAGAATTAATCATCTCCCCTCATTGTCTCCTAGATTCTAACGTGTGCTGTTAAAGCGGTTGTTTACTCCGCTTGGACATTTTTACCTACAGGTAAGCCTATAATAAGGCTTTTTTTTTCCTTCAGTGGTTTGCTACCGCTTTAAAGTGGAACTCTGTACAAAATAAAACGTAGCCTCAATTCAGCAGTATTTATTTTCTAAAGACCAACTCTGGGAATTACAAAAAAAAAAAATAACCTTTGCAGTGGGATCACTGCTGAGCGTGATAACGGGAGAACGTCATATGACGCCCTCCCGGCAATGTGCGACCGCGCTGTAGCCGTCATTCGGCTATAGCGTGGTCGTGAGGAGGTTAACTCCACTTTTGTTGGGGAAAAAAACATTCCCCTCTGGGTGATCTGTGTACATTGCAGGGATTTCAACAAACTTTGTTGCAGATTCCTACCTTTTGTTATTCTGAAGAAATAGCTGTTTGTTTGTCTCTGTCCATGAGCCCAGTGAATCTGTATGGGAGTGTTATTTTTAACCACTTCAATATCAGGCACTTCCGCACCTTCCTGCCAATTTTCAGCTTTCAGCGCTGTCACTTTTTAAATGACAATTGCGCGGTCATGCTACATTGTACCCAAACTAAATTTTTATAATTTTGTTCCCACAAATAGAGATTTCTTTTGGTGGTATTTGATCACCTCTGCGGTTTTTATTTTTTGCTAAACGAATAAAAAAAGACTGAAAATAAAAAAATAAAAAACGTTTGTTTTTGTTATAAAATTTTGTAAATAAGTAAGTTTTTTCTCCTTCACTGATGAGGCGGCTCCAATGAGGTGGTACTGATGGGCACTGATATGCGGCACTGATAGGTGACACTGAAAGGCTGCATTGATGGGTACTTATGGGTGGCACTGATAGATGGCACTGATAGGCGGCACTGATGGCTGGCACTGATAGATTTAACTGATAGGCATTACTGGTGGCACTGACAGGCATTTTACTTTGGCACTGATTGGCAGCTGCCTGGGAACTGATTGGCATTTCCCTGATGGTCCAGTGTGGTACCCATCCCTGGTGGTAGTGGTGGTACCCTGGTGTATCCTCTTATTTCACCTGCCCAATAATTTTTTCTATATACTGATCACTAGGGTTGCACCGGTACCACTTTTATAAGACCGAGTACAAGTACAGTGGAGGACCCGGAGAGAGAGGGAAGAGGACACCGGAGAGAGGGAGGAGGACAGGGACCAGAGGAGGACACGGAGAGAGAGGGAAGAGGACACCGGAGAGTGGGAGGACAGGGACCGGAGGAGGACACGGAGAGAGAGAGGGAAGAGGACACTGGAGGGAGGGAGGGAGGAGGACAGGGACCAGAGGAGGACACGGAGAGAGAGAGGGAAGAGGACACCAGAGGGAGGGAGGAGGACAGGGGCCAGAGGAGGACACGGAGAGAGAGAGGGAAGAGGACACCGGAGGGAGGGAGGAGGACAGGGACCGGAGGAGGACACGGAGAGAGAGAGGGAAGAGGACACCGGAGGGAGGGAGGAGGAAAGGGACCGGAGGAGGGCACAGAGAGAGAGAGGGAAGAGGACACCAGAGAGAGGGAGGAGGACAGGGACCGGAGGAGGACACGGAGAGAGAGAGGGAAGAGGACACCGGAGGGAGGGAGGAGGACAGGGACCGGAGGAGGACACGGAGAGAGAGAGGGAAGAGGACACCGGAGGGAGGGAGGAGGAAAGGGACCGGAGGAGGGCACGGAGAGAGAGAGGGAAGAGGACACCAGAGAGAGGGAGGAGGACAGGGACCGGAGGAGGACACGGAGAGAGAGAGGGAAGAGGACACCGGAGGGAGGGAGGACAGGGACTGGAGGAGGACACGGAGAGAGAGAGGGAAGAGGACACGGAGAGAGAGAGAGAGAGAGGGAAGAGGACACCGGAGAGAGGGAGGAGGACAGGGACCGGAGGAGGACATGGAGAGAGAGAGGGAAGAGGACACCGGAGGGAGGGAGGGAGAAGGACAGGGACCGGAGGAGGACACGGAGAGAGAGAGAGGGAAGAGGACACCGGAGGGAGGGAGGAGGACAGGGACCGGAGGAGGACACGGAGAGAGAGAGGGAAGAGGACACCGGAGGGAGGAGGACAGGACCCGGAGGAGGACATGGAGAGAGAGGGAAGAGGACATTGGAGGGAGGGAGGAGGACAGGACCCGGAGGACATGGAGAGAGAGAGGGAAGAGGACACCGGAGGGAGGGAGGACAGGGACTGGAGGAGGACACGGAGAGAGAGAGAGGGAAGAGGACACCGGAGAGAGGGAGGAGGACAGGGACCGGAGGAGGACACGGAGAGACAGAGGGAAGAGGACACCGGAGGGAGGAAGGAGGACAGGGACCGGAGGAGGACACGGAGAGAGAGAGGGAAGAGGACACCGGAGGGAGGAAGGAGGACAGGGACCGGAGGAGGACACGGAGAGAGAGAGGGAAGAGGACACCAGAGGGAGGGAGGAGGACAGGGACCGGAGGAGGACACGGAGAGAGAGAGAGAGGGAAGGAGGAGGACAGGGACCGGAGGAGGACACGAAGAGAGAGAGAGGGAAGAGGACACTGGAGAGAGGGAGGAGGACAGGGACCGGAGGAGGACACGGAGAGAGAGAGAGAGGGAAGAGGACACCGGAGAGAGGGAGGAGGACAGGGACCTGAGAGAGAGAGGGAAAAGGACACCGGAGGGAGGAAGGAGGACAGGGACCGGAGGAGGACACGGAGAGAGAGAGGGAAGAGGACACCGGAGGGAGGGAGGACACCTGAAGCCAGAGGAGGACCAAGAGAGCCGGAGGAGGACAGGGACCGGAGAGAGAGAGGGAAGAGGACACCGGAGGGAGGAAGGAGGACAGGGACCGGAGGAGGACACGGAGAGAGAGAGGGAAGAGGACACCGGAGGGAGGACACCTGAAGCCACAGGAGGACCCAGGGAGCCGGAGGAGGACACACGGGACAGTCAGGGATGATCGGTGCGGCAGTGGGGGAGTTACAAGCACCAATCTCCCTGTATAGCCTTTCAATAAAGCAGCTGACAGCCGCAGGAGGGAGAGGGGGAGAAGCGGCTGTCAGCTGCTTTATTGAAAGGCTATACAGAGAGATTAATGCTTGTAATTCCCCCCACCACCGCACGGATCACCTGTGAGGCAGCCCGCCCTCCCCTGCTACACTGAGGATGCCTGGTCCAGTACAACAGGTATCAAGCATCGGAGCATTTGCATGAGTACTGATACTCATGCAACTGCTTGGTATTGGCACCGATACTAGTATTGGTATTGGTCAAACCCTACTAATCACCCAGCGTGCATGAGGCTGTGTACCTGGCTGTACTCTCCTCTCTTCTGTAATCAGGCCACTGCTTATTAACACAGCCAGAAAGAGTAGGTAAATCAGGGGTAGTCAACTCTCCTGATATACAGGGTTCCCAAGCATGACCCCGGACATCACCAGGGCTACACACAATACTCAGTAAAAGTAATGCCACATAAACGTTTTAGAGGCTGCTGACGTATGCAACAGAAGATGTCCAAAGACTACAGGAGTACTACAAGAGATTGTGTCGCCATGCTGGAGGAGATGGTTAGAGACTACAAACATGCGATAGATGTTGGAGACTGGCATACGTCCCAACTTTCTGAGATGGGAATGAGGGACACCTATTAGCAAAAGTGTGTAGGCATAGGACACGCCCCCCCGCCACGCCCCACAAAGGAGAATCCTGTACAGCCTTGGCCCACGATCCTAAGCGCCCCACAGGGATACATGGATCAATCGGAGGAATGGTACGGGTATTTGTTGGCATTGACTGCTTTGCAGCACTTTGGTTTCCTCAAGCTACATTCCTAACCCTGTATAATGTAAGAGTGGTGCTGTGCTTTATGGATGTTTTACAGGCTTTACTATTCATTGCTATGGAAGCTTACCTTGATAATAAACACTTCAAAGATGCAGCAAGCCAAGACTTTTCTAACACCAGAATGCAGAGATGTGACCGCACCCTTAAAATGGTCTTTGGGCAGTTTGGTTTCATTTTCATCAAAGGACCTGGTTCTTTAAATCTCATACCATTGGGTCCTTTCTACTGTTCTGTCACCCATATCATATCCTTCTCCAACTACCAAGGAGCTCCATTTGGTCCCCTTTACTGTTCTGTCACCCATATCCTCCAACTACCAAGGATCTCTATTGGGTCCCCTCTACTGTTCTGTCACCCATATCCTCCAACTACCAAGGAGCTCCATTGGGTCCCCTCTACTAGCTTATCACCCATATCCTTCTCCCAGCGACCAAGGGACTCCACTGGGGTCCCTCTACTGGCCTGTCACCCATATCCATCAACTACCAAAGAGCTCCATTGGGTCCCTTCTACTGTTCTGTCACCTATAGCCTTCTCTAACTACCAAGGAGCTCCACTGGGTCCCCTTTAGTGTTCTGTCACCTATATTCTTCTCCAACTACCAAGGCACCCCATTGGGTCCCCTCTACTGGCCTGTCACCCATATCCTTCTCCCAGCGACCAAATAGCTCTATTGGGTCCCCTCTACTGTTCTGTCACCCATAGCTTTCTCCAACTGCCAAGGAGCTCCATTGGGTCTCCTCTACTGTTCTGTTACCCATATCCTCCAACTACCAAGGAGATCCATTGGGTCCCATCTACTGTTCTGTCACCTATATCCTCCAACTACCAAGGAGATCTATTGGGTCCCCTCTACTGTTCTGTCACCTATATCCTCCAACTACCAAGGAGATCCATTGGGTCCCCTCTACTGTTCTGTCACCTATATCCTCCAACTACCAAGGAGATCCGTTGGGTCCCCTCTACTGTTCTGTCACCTATATCCTCCAACTACCAAGGAGATCCATTGGGTCCCATCTACTGTTCTGTCACCTATATCCTCCAACTACCAAGGAGATCCGTTGGGTCCCCTCTACTGTTCTGTCACCTATATCCTCCAACTACCAAGGAGATCCATTGGGTCCCCTCTACTGTTCTGTCACCTATATCCTCCAACTACCAAGGAGATCTATTGGGTCCCCTCTACTGTTCTGTCACCTATATCCTCCAACTACCAAGGAGATCCATTGGGTCCCATCTACTGTTCTGTCACCTATATCCTCCAACTACCAAGGAGATCCGTTGGGTCCCCTCTACTGTTCTGTCACCTATATCCTCCAACTACCAAGGAGATCCATTGGGTCCCCTCTACTGTTCTGTCACCTACATCCTCCAACTACCAAGGAGATCCATTGGGTCCCCTCTACTGTTCTGTCACCCATATCCTCCAACTACCAAGGAGATCCATTGGGTCCCCTTTACTGGCCTGACACCCAAATCCTTTACAAAATAGCAGAGTCACCAACTGGGTCCCCTGCTGGCCTGACACCCATATCCTTCCCCAACTAGCAAACTACACCCATTGTGCCCCATTGACTAGTATTAAACTCATATCTTTTACCAACTACCATTAGGTCCCTTCTACTGGCATGTTACCCATAACCCTCACCAACTGGCACAATGCACCCATTGAATTTCCTTTACTGGCCTGACACTCATATGCTTCACATACTAGTGAGGTGCCCCATTGGGTCCCCTCTAAGATGACATCTATATCCTTCACCAACTAGCAGAGTGCACCAACGGGGGTCTCCTGTACTGGCCGGACACCCATATGCCTCACCGACCATCAAGGCTGCACCCACTGAGTCACCTCTACTGTTCTGTCACCCATTTCCTTCACCAACTAGCAGACTGTCTCTGCCCTCTACTGGCCGGACACTGATATCTTCCACCAATTAGGTCCCCTCTACTAATAAAATGCAATTAATCGGTTCCCTCTGCTTGACTGACACCCACATGCTTCACCAAATATCAGAGCGCCCCCTATGGGTCCCACATCCATCAGTAACTAGCGGATTTCACCCACTGGGCCTCCTGTACTGTCCTGACATTCATATTATTGGGTCCCCTGTACTGTCTGACACCCACATCCTTGCACCCATTGGGGGCCCTGTAGTGTTCTGGCACCCTCATCATTGCAGCCCTTGGGTTCCCTAAATTGACACCCACACCCTTGCACCCATTGGGGCCCCTTTACTGATCTGGCGCCTACATCCATTGGATCCCTTGTATTGACACTAATGCCCCTGCATTGACATCCACATCAATGAGCCCATTGGGGCCCCTGTACTGTCCTGTACCTCTATCCTTACATCCTGCAACCTCAATTCCTGTACTATGCCAACACCCACATTTCTCCATCCATTGGGGCCCCCTGTACTGTCCTGGCCCCCACACCCAAAAGGAGCCCTTGTGCTGTCTTGGTCTTCACACAGCCCTGCATCCATTGGGGCCCCTGTACTATCCTGCTTCCTCCACTCTTGTACTATCCTTACACCCATATCTTTCCATCCATTCTGTTCCTTGTACTGTCCTGCCCCCCGCCCCACACACACACTTTCCACCCATTGGGGCCCCTATACTGTCCTGGTCCCCAAATCCTTGCACCCATTGAACCCCCTGTACCTAAATTTTTCCACCTACTGGGGCCCTTGTACTGTCCTGACCCTCACACCCATTGGGGCCCCTGTACTGTCCTGGCCCTCACACCCATTGGGGCCCCTGTACTGTCCTGACCCTCACACCCATTGGGGCCCCTGTACTGTCCTGACCCTCACTCACCCATTGGGGAACCCAGTATTGTCCTGGCCCTCACACATTGGGGAACCCAGTACTGTCCTGGCCCTCACTCACCCATAGGGGCCCCTATACTGTCCTGGCTTTCACTCACCCATAGGGGCCCCTATACTGTCCTGGCCCTCACTCACCCATGAGGGGCCCTATACTGCCCTGGCCCTCACTCACTCATAGGGGCCCATATACTGTCCTGCCCCTCACTCACCCATGGGGGGCCCTATACTGCCCTGGCCCTCACTCACTCATAGGGGCCCCTATACTGTCCTGGCCCTCACTCACAGGGGCCCCTATACTGTCCTGACCCTCACTCACCCATGGGGGGCCCTATACTGCCCTGGCCCTCACTCACAGGGTCCCCTATACTGTCCTGGCCCTCACTCACCCATAGGGGCCTCTATACTGTCCTGGCCCTCACTCACAGGGCCCCTGTACTGTCCTGACCCTCACTCACCCATGGGGGGCCCTATACTGCCCTGGCCCTAACACCCATAGAGGTTCCTATACTGCCCTGGTCCTCACACCCATTGGGGCCCCTATACCATTCTGGCCCTCACACCTATTGGGGCCCCTATACTGTCCTGGCCCTCACTCACTCATATGGGCCCCTAAACTGTCCTGGCCCTCACACCTATTGGGGCCCCTATACTGCCCTGGCCATCACTCACCCATAGGGGCCCCTATACTGTCCTGGATCTCACATTTTTGCACACATAGGGGCCCCTGTACCGTCCTTCAAATTCATTGGGGCCCCTGTACTTTCTTTCACACCCATTGGGGCCCCTGTAATGTCCTGGCCCCACATATTTCCAGCTATTGGGGGTCCCTGCCCTCGCACCCTCTGTTGAGGCTCGGTGGTGTGAGGGGATCGCGTCACGTGACCGCGGGCCCGGTGTGTGTCCGAGTCTGTCAGCGGGAGCGCGCACGGCTGTGTGTATTGTGTGAGGGGGAGCGCGGCACGTGACCCCGGAGGAGGGCGGGGATTGGCCGGCTCCTGGCAGCGGTGTGATCTCCGTCTTGTCTCAGCATCCTCCGGGCGGATAGCGGGCCCCTAGATACAGAGCACCCCCGGGGCCCCAACCCATCACCATCATCAGTGCGGAGCTCGGCTGCCCTCCCCTCTCCGGCCTCCTGAGGAGATTGAGGAATGAGAGTGTGTCACCATGATGGAAGGTAAGGTGTCTTCTCATCCCTGCACCCAGCCTACCCCACCCCCACCCACCTACCTACCACCCCCTCCACAATCAGGGCAACCCTGCCCCCACTCCCACCCACAGGGGCCCTCACACTGGCCATCATAGGGCCCATCCATCCCTAAATAAAATAAGTCAACCCCTCCCCCACAATCCTAGTGGGGCCCCCAGTCTATTATAGAGCCCATCCATCTCCAAATATAAAAGACCCCCCACATTCCTAGAGGGGCCCCAACATTCTATATACAGGGGGTCCCTGCTGTGCAATATAGTAACAGGTGACAGCATGATCCCCCCCCAATAGGAAGGTGTCAGCCCTGCCCTACAGTCCTAGAGAACTACCCCCCCCCCAACTGCCCTACAGTCCTAGAGAACTACCCCCCCAAACTGCCCTATAATTCTAGAGAACTACCCCCCCCAACTGCCCTACAGTCCTAGAGAACTACCCCCCCCCCCAACTGCCCTGCAGTCCTAGAGAACTACCCCCCCCCCCCCCAACTGCCCTGCAGTCCTAGAGAACTACCCCCCCCCCCCAACTGCCCTACAGTCCTGGAGAACTACCCCCCCCAACTGCCCTACAGTTCTAGAGAACTACCCCCCCAACTGCCCTACAGTCCTAGAGAACTACCCCCCCAACTGCCCTATAGTCCTAGAGAACTACCCCCCCCAAACTGCCCTATAGTTCTAGAGAACTACCCCCCCCCCCCCCCAAACTGCCCTATAGTTCTAGAGAACTACCCCCCCAAACTGCCCTATAGTCCTAGAGAACTACCCCCCCAAACTGCCCTATAGTCCTAGAGAACTACCCCCCCCCCCCCCCAAACTGCCCTATAGTCCTAGAGAACTACCCCCCCAAACTGCCCTATAGTCCTAGAGAACTACCCCCCCAAACTGCCCTATAGTCCTAGAGAACTACCCCCCCCAAACTGCCCTATAGTCCTAGAGAACTACCCCCCCCCCCCCCAAACTGCCCTATAGTCCTAGAGAACTACCCCCCCCCCCAAACTGCCCTATAGTCCTAGAGAACTACCCCCCCAAACTGCCCTACAGTCCTAGAGAACTACCCCCCCCCCAACTGCCCTACAGTCCTAGAGAACTACCCCCTCCCAACTGCCCTACAGTCCTAGAGAACTACCCCCCCCAACTGCCCTACAGTCCTAGAGAACTACCCCCCCAAACTGCCCTATAGTCCTAGAGAACTACCCCCCCAAACTGCCCTATAGTCCTAGAGAACTACCCCCCCAAACTGCCCTATAGTCCTAGAAACCCCGCCCCCAACTGCCCTATAGTCCTAGAAACCCCGCCCCCCAACTGCCCTATAGTCCTAGAAACCCCGCCCCCCAACTGCCCTATAGTCCTAGAAACCCCGCCCCCCAACTGCCCTATAGTCCTAGAAAACCCGCCCCCCCAACTGCCCTATAGTCCTAGAAACCCCGCCCCCCCAACTGCCCTATAGTCCTAGAAACCCCGCCCCCAACTGCCCTATAGTCCTAGAAAACCCGCCCCCCCAACTGCCCTATAGTCCTAGAAACCCCGCCCCCCCTAACTGTCCTATAGTCCTAGAAACCCCGCCCCCCTAACTGTCCTATAGTCCTAGAAACCCTGCCCCCGACTGCGCTATCGTCCTACAGAAACCCCCCCCCCCCCCCCCCCCAGACTGCCCTATGGTCCTAGAAAACGACCCCCCCCGAGTATAATATGACCCATCCATCTCCAAATAGAAAGAAGGTGTCGGTCCATCCCCCTAGTCCCAAGCCTAATGAGGGTCAATGACAAGGTGTCAGCCCTGCCCCACAGTCCTAGGGAAGACCAGCATTATATATACAGAGGGGTCCTGGGTGTGCGGTATTGTAATCCCTGACATTATGACCCAACTTCCTCCACATAGGAAGGTGTCAGCCATAGTCCTAGAGGACCCCCAGCCTGATAGGGGTTTGCCTATATTCAAGGGGGTCCTAGAAGTGCAAAATTGTAATATATGACCCATGCTGCAATTTACAAAGATACCCCCCCCCCGGTCCCTAAAATCCTAGAGGCCAACCAGTCTGTTTATAGTAGGACCCGTCCAGTTCCAAATAGGTTTCAGCCCACCTCCTAGTCCCAAAGAGCCCCCAGCCTAACAAGGTCTTCATACATACACATATATTATATTATTTATTATTTTTTATATATATAATTAGTTCTAGGGGTACAAAATTGTATATAAATCTATATATAAATAACCCCTTTCCAGGTCCCAGTAGTACTTATAGGGTGTGCAAAATTGTAATACCTGACCATAAGACCGTCTCTTTCCAAATGCATCCATAGTCCTAGAGGACCCCCAGCATAAGGATGCCCCCCCCCCCCCATTTTGTAGAAGGGTCCATGCATTACAAAATCATAGGGGGCACCCAGTCTGATCATAATATGGCCCATCCATCTCCAAACTGTGCAAGATGTCCCCCACAGTACTAGAAGGCCCACAGACTAATGGGGGTCTCCTTATATATAGGGAGTCCTATGAGTGCAAAATTGTACTACATGACAATATGACCCATCCCTCCTGTATTACTGAGATATTAACCCCAACCCCCTTCATAGTCCGAGAGGACGCCCCTCCTGGAGGTCTCCATTATCTTAGCGGGCATCCAGGCCAATGGAGGTCTCCTTATATTTATAGGTGGTCCTGGGTGTGCATGATTGTAATACCCGACAAGACCATCCTTCTCCAAAAAGCAAGGTGTCAGCCCATCCCTATAGCACTAGAGGAAGCCCAGCCTAATGGAGGTCACCTTCTATAGGGGGTCCTAGGAGTGCCAACTTCTACTACATGACAATTTGACCCATTCTTCCTGTAATACTGAGATATTAACCCCATCTAGAGTCACCATAGTCTGAGAGGACACCCCTCCTGGAGATCTCCATTATCTTAGAGGACATCCAGTCCAATGGAGGTCTCCTTATATTTGTAGGGGGTCCTGGGTGTGCATTATTGTAATACCTGATAAGACCATCCTTCTCCAAATAGCAAGGCGTCAGCCCATCCCTATGGCACTAGAGGACACCCAGCCTAATGGTGGTGTCCTGACATGATTTATCCTTTTTCTCTGAAATATGACCCCCATCCATGTGCTCATAGTCCTCAAGATCTCCCAACCTCATGGAGGTCCCCTTAGATATAGGGGGTGCTGGGACTGGAGTGCAGAGTTTCAATATGTGACTATAAGACCCATCCTTCTAATACAGCCTTTGTAAACCTTTCAACATAGTAAAACCCTTGAAATAACTTGGATAGCCAAAAAGATCAATGGTGTCAGTGAGAACTTATTTAAGAGGCATAAATTGCTCAAGGAGCCCCTAGCAACCTCAGGGAGGTACCCTCAAGGAACCCCTAGCAACCTCCTGGAGGTTCCCCCTTAAGGAACCCCTCGCAACCTCCTGGAGGTTCCCCCTTAAGGAACCCCTCGCAACCTCCTGGAGGTTCCCCCTTAAGGAACCCCTCGCAACCTCCTGGAGGTACCCTCATGGAACCCCTAGCAACCTCCGGGAGGTACCCTCATGGAACCCCTAGCAACCTCCGGGAGGTACCCTCATGGAACCCCTAGCAACCTCCGGGAGGTACCCTCATGGAACCCCTAGCAACCTCCGGGAGGTACCCTCATGGAACCCCTAGCAACCTCCGGGAGGTACCCTCATGGAACCCCTAGCAACCTCCGGGAGGTACCCTCATGGAACCCCTAGCAACCTCCGGGAGGTACCCTCATGGAACCCCTAGCAACCTCCGGGAGGTACCCTCAAGGGTCCCCTAGCAACCTCCGGGAGGTACCCTCAAGGGTCCCCTAGCAACCTCCGGGAGGTACCCTAGTAATACTAAAATGTTAACCTCCATCCAAGTCGGCCCTTTTTGGTAGACAAGGAATTCTAGGATATAACCAGTCCTTCTAATGATAACCCCTATGCAGGTCATCCAGTCTCTGTGGTCAAAGGGAGGACCCTCATTTCTGCTGGTCTTGCAACACATCACAACATTATGAGAACTTCCTTAACCTCCCAAAAGTTGCTGCCAAGTATGCAAAATGTTAGAACTGACCCAACCTCCTAGAAGTCTATGCCGTGCTATGCTGCATTAGACCCCCCATTCTAGTGTTCAGCCAAGTTTCCTAGTCCATCATCAGATCCCCTATAGGTCTCCTTTCTAGGATGTGCAAAAGCAAAATTGTTGCATGTATGACATTGTGTCCTCATTATTAGCCCTCTAAAGGTCCTCTGTAACCTCCATCGAGTGTACAGTATGGTCCCATGTTCAAATGTATCACCACCTATTCATGTTGCCCCCACCCCACACCCCACAGCACTAAAGGACATCTACAGCCATGCTGGTCTCTGTGCCATAGGTATGCTATTTATTGCTTGCATTCAGACCAGTGGTGATGGGTGACAGTATGTACCATTGGACTGGTGATGTAGGGTTCTCTGGTTGTGCAAGATTGCAGTGTAATCCCCCCCACCCCCTTCCTCCCCCATTGCCTGTTCATCATCCTCACCCTGTGTAACCACAAACCCATATTGCGCTGCCGCTTTAACCGTTTAGCATTGCAATGCTGCAGAATGTCACGATCGTCTTGTGCATCAATGACATGGGGAGTTAAAGGGGCTGGGTGTGTGTGTGTTATTTTTCTTGAATGACCTCCCCTACTTCCAGAGGTCTGTTCTCCGAGAGAGGAAAAAAAAAACTCTGGGCATTGATTGCAGCGGATTATTTCTTGTGATCATACACAAGTGTACCCTTAGGATGTTAGCGGAAAAGTCTGTGCCGTTAACCCGTTGTGTTCTGGAGCAGATCTCAATGTCACGCTCGGTGTGCTTCCCCCCACGTCGGCGGTAGAGACCTCCTTCTGTCATTTGGCACTGATGCCTCTACGTTTATTATTATTTTTACTCTTCTATTTTGTTTATCTGTAATTGCTACTGTTGGTGTCTCATTTTATAATCAGGCTTTGCTGTTTTGGGCCTAGTGCTGAATAAACGAGGAGCATTTGCCCCCCCCTCTCCACCACTGATGCCGGTTCTCCATCCCTGCCATTCAGCCGCAGCTTCATTCACTTTTCCTTATGTGGCTTGGAATACGGTTTTGTGTTGGCAAGACTTGCAGTGAATGAATCATACGTGTCGGCTTGATTACCCTATGCTGCCTATCGGCGTGTGTGCATATGTGTCTGGGTCCTCGCAGACGTTCCACGCAAGCACTGACTTGTGGTTGTCAGGCACCTACCTACCTAAAGGATAACGTTTCCTTTTTGCTCCCTGTGAGCATTCAGAAATCTATTCGGATATCCTTTTTAACGCTCAATGAACAGGCATATCGGCACGTTCTATGAGTGGGAAGGATTGTGCGTGGAAAGAAACTGTTTCTTGTAGCTGAACGCCGAGCAAATAATATAAAATAAACTAGGGATGCACCGATACAATTTTTTTTTTTCACAATGAGTACAAGTACCGATACTTTTTTTTTTAAGTACTCGCCGATACCAATTACCGATACCTACCGCAACTGTTTTGTTTTAACTTCAGCTGTCAGCAATGGTACAAAGCATTGAAAAGTTATTTACAAATGAAATAGATTTTTTTATTTTATTTTTTTTATTTAGCGCTTTTTTCAATGTGAAATGTGTAAATATATGTAGGGCTGTTTACTGATTTAAAATTTTCGTGTTCGATTATTCAATTTTTTTTTTTTTTTTTTTTTTTTTTTTTATCGATTAATCGGCTGATTTCGATTTAATTATAAGGCACATACAGATCCAACTACTTTTAGCTGATCTCCTTGCATTGCAACTCTGCATTAGTCAGTGGTAAATGTGGTATACACTATATATAATCTATACAATCACCCGACAATCCATGACTTAGAGGAAGTAAAGCCTCCTCAAAAAAAAAAAAAAAATGGAACCTGCAAGGCAAAGGCATAATGATCTAGTATGCATAGCATACTAGCTCATTATGAATAACTTAGCTGAGAACGAAGCCCCCGAAGCGGTCCTCATCCACGACATTCTCCGGAGTGACTTCCGGGTCTCGCCGCTCCAGCGCTGTCATTCGCTGGATCGGCGATGTCGTCACTCCCGCGCATGCGCACGAGAGCGGCATATCGCCGTGATCTCGGCATGCTCAGTGCGCCTGCACGCCGCTGTCTACGGCGCATGCGCCGTACACAGGGATGCCTCTTTTTTTTTTCTAAATGTCTCCTAAACCGTGTAGGTTTAGGAGTTATTTATTGGGCCTACAGGTAAGCCTTAATCTAGGTTTACCTGTAAGCCAAAGTGGTTTGTAAGGTTTACAACCACTTTAACTTCACAGTTCACACAAATACGTTTTAAATTCAAACTGTAGCACTGATGTAAGTCATTTTTTTTTTTACCCACAGTAGCGTGACAATCCCTCCACCTCCGCTCTAACTAATCACTCTCACCTAATGGCATGGACCCCTGTGCAAACAGGTGGTCATGCAAGCGGGTATCAAAAGGGTTAACACGGACCATAAACCTCTCTCGCGTCTCCTTAGATCTCAGCAAGGATGCAGGTCATGGGTAGAAAGAAAAGATCTAAGTGCTCACCGCTTAAGTATAAGATTTCATTTTTGTGTTCAAACACAAACTACTCACATAAAGAGGATAAAAACACAGCATGTAAAGCCGACAATCGTGTTAGTTCCGTAGGGCAGCAGCGGGTGACGTCATGCGTAGCTCCTCCCCCGTACACGTTACGTTCAATCAGAACTTCAACGTCATCGGACTCCTCCCCCCTTTCCCTTCGTTAGCAGATGGAGGCACTTAGGGAAGGGGGGAGGAGTCCGGTGACGTCGATGTCCGTGACGTCACCGGAACTCCCTGAAGACCCGGAAGCCGGCGGAGAGGTGAGTACCAATCAAAAGGATTTTGATCGATCAAGAAAATTAATCGAGGAATTAATCTTTCATTTCCACAGCCCTATATATATATGTGTGTAAACATATTCACTAACAAAGCAAGCAAAGAAGTTTCAATTGTTTATCGTTTATAAAATACACGTGAACAAAAGTAAAAAAAAAAAGCAGGAAAATAATTAAATGGAGGAGAATAGGGAGTTAAGGCTGATTAGAGTAAATTAAGGGGTTAAACAGAGGAACATTTGTTCATCCTTTTGATCTGCAGATGAAGAAACGGAAAGATACAAAAAGAAACAATGTTTCTTTTTATTTTAATGTTTCAGGGCTGAGCAATGTTGTTAAAGCGGTGTTCCGCTTAAAAAAAAAAAAAAAGTTTTTAAAGTCAGCAGCTACAAATACTGCAGCTGCTGATTTTTAATAATCGGACACTTACCTGTCCCAGGGTCCAGGGATGCGGGGGATCGAAGCCCCGCTCGTCTCCCCCTAAAGCTGAATGTAAAAAATGTCTGTGACACCGACTCCATAATACCAGTAGTAGCTTATTTGCTCACAAGAGAGACAGCTAAATTCCTTGGGTTGTACACTTCTTGATTTAAAAGTGGATAGTAACAATATCAATCTATGCAACTATAAAGCTGAAATCCAAGATGATACTCCAAGTAATGCAGTTGGGTAATAAAGTGTATGTTGACTCTAAAAAATGGAAAAAAGTTGTTTAAGCACTTCAGTCCTGGAAGATTTTACCCCCTTCCTGACCAGAGCACTTTTTTGCGATTCGGCACTGCGTCGCTTTAACTGACAATTGCGCGGTCGTGCGACGTTGCATCAAAACAAAATTGACGTCCTTTTTTTTTTTTTTTTCCCCCACAAATACAGCTTTCTTTTGGTGCTATTTGATCACCTCTGCGTTTTTTGCGCTATAAACAAAAAAAGAGCGATAATTTTGAAAAAAAAAAATATATATTCGTTACTTTCTGCTATAATAAATATACCCAGAAAAAAGTTTGAAAAAACGAATTTCTTCATCAGTTTAGGCCGATACGTATTCTTCTACATATTTTTGGTAAAAAAAAACGCAGTAAGTGTATATTGTTTGGTTTGCGCATAAGTTATAGCGTCTACAAAATAGGCTATAGTTTAATGGCATTTTTTTTATGAATTTTTTTTTTTTTTTTCTTTATTAGTAGTGGCGGATTCTTTTTTTTTTTTTCATTTTTCTTTTTTTTTTTTTTTTAATCATGACTGCGACATTATGGCGGACACATCAGACACTATTTTGGGACCATTGTCATTTATACAGTGATCCGTGCTATAAAAATGCACTGATTACTGTGTAAATGTCACTGGCAGGGAAGGGGTTAACCACTAGGGGGCGATCAAGGGGTTAAGTGTGTCCTAGGGTGTGATTCTAACTGTGGGGGGGATGGGCTACCACTGACATGACAGCGATCACTGCTCCCGATGACAGAGAGCAGTAGATATCTGTCATGTCACTAGGCAGAATGGGAAAATGCCTTGTTTACATAGGCATCGCCCCATTCTGCGGCTCCATGACACTATTGCGGGACACCGGCGGACATCGAGCCACGGTAACGTTGTCCACAACGTGCGCTTGCTCCGCCAATTAAAGGGGACGTACAGTTACGCCCATTTGCCCACCGCTGCCATTGTGCCGATGTATATCAGCGTGCAGCGGTCGGCAAGTGGTTAATAATTTCCTTAGTCTTTCTGTAAATGTCTAAGGCTGGGTTCACATATGCGGCTGTGGCTTTTGCAGTCCGGTGTTCCCTGAATTCGCACCTGGACCGGACCCAAAAATGCACAGGACCCTTTTCAAAACTGCACCGCAGCCACCCCCGGACATCTATGAACTGGCTCCATTGAGAGCCGGTCACACTCGCATGTTAAGCAAATTGGATGCGGTTAAAAATGCATTCAATTTCCATATGTGTAAACCCAGCCGAAAGCCTAGTACCTGCGATCAGAAAATCGTACGAAAAATAAATTTTTCGAAGCGATTGTGTGATCATTTGATCGTTCGTACACAGCTTTCATCTGAAATTATCCGAAGAAACAAACAGAAAAAAAAATTTGTACGATTTTTTTCATTTAACCGCTTCCCGACCGGCGCACACACGTATACGTCGGCAGAATGGCACGGACAGGCATAAGGGCGTACAGGTACGTCCCTTTTTGAATATGCCGCCGTGCCATCGCGTGCGCGCCGGTCGGGACTCCCGTGAGTCCGGTCGCGGGTTCCGCGGACTCGATCGCCGTGGGGATACCCGCGATCGTCTCACAGGGAGGACGAACGGGAAGATGCGGAAGTAAACAGCATCTCCCCGTTTTGCCTAGCAACAAGTGACACTGATCTCTGCGATTGGAGCAGAGATCAGTAACACACAGCCACGCCCCCCACAGTTAGTAACAGCCCCTAGGACACACTTAACCCCTACACTGACACCCCCTGGTTAACCCCTTCACTGCCAGTGTCATTTACACAGGAATCGGTGCATTTTTATAGCATTTTTATCGCACCATTGACAATGGTCCCAAAAATGTGTCAAAATTGTCTGCCATAATGTCGCAGTCACAATAAAAATCGCAGATCGCCGCCATTACTAGTGAAAAAAAAAATTATTAATAAAAATGCTATAAAACTATCCCCTATTTTGTAAACGCTATAACTTCTGCAAATAAACTAAGGAATCCGCGCTTAGGAAATAAAACTGCAGCCCCCCAATAAAGTACTACACACGAGTGTGTAATATAGAGAAATGAAATTGGATAAGGGGTGGTGGCGCTGTTCAATAAGGGTATAAAAAATGTGCTAAAAATTCATGTGAGCTGTGCAAAAAAAGGAATACAGTGAGTTCATATGAAAAAATTAAAAATATAAAAAATATATATAAATATGATCAATGATGACCTCCACACTTTGAGTGAGTTATTCCAAAAAATGTATGGACAATAAGTTATGTGCAAAAGAGCTGGCAAATATGTGTGAGTGAATTGATGTGAATAAATAACAATAAAACGTACGTTTCGTCAGTGGACGTCTTCGGAGATGATCTCCGAAGACGTCCACTGACGAAACGTACGTAAGGTGATACCCTGGTACACGTCACGTCACTTCCGCCTTGCTGTTTCTGGTTTTTTCCTAGCCCACTGTTGGAACGCACGCCGGATACCAGGGCTTAGCGGTGTTACCATCGCACAGCCCAGCGCTGCGCGCTCTGCTTATATTCTTATCCTCATCTTGTTTTACCTGTTTGGATTCTGTTATAGCCTTCGTGGCTATCCCCCCCCCCCCCCCCTGGTTTTTGTTTTTACTAGCATCTTTTGAAAATAAAGGCCCAACTAATATTACAGAATCACACTATTAGTCTCATTTTTTCCTTCACATACGGACTGCACGGTGGTATATCCTACACTCTAGCCACTGGAACAGGTGAACACACCAACTGGAGAGGATCTCCTCCATCGCTTACCCTACAGAGGAGGACTTCGACACTACCTGCTGAGGATTTTATATGCCTATCACCCCTGCAGGGGTTAGGCACTCTGGTGAGTGTCTGCTTAATAGGGGTCACTCTATGGAAGGAGGGGAGCACTGAAAACATTCACCGGCTATCCGTATGATCTGTTGGAATTATTTGCTACAGAAAATTTTTTTAAACAAGACGTCATCTATTGTTATTTATTTTTTCATCACTGTCTGGACATTTGCTTCTCATCTTATTTCCTTATTTTGACATGCTTTAAAGACTTTTTATTATATATATTTTTTGGAGGACACACGGATCTGAGCACTTTGTTTACCACCACGGTTTACTTGGATTACTATATACACACCTGATACAATATTTTCTATTTTTATATTTAATTGTATATAACATTTTATGTAAAATATTTTTACACAGATTTAATAGTTTTATTATCAATTAGGGGTGTGTTACGGAGTCACTTTAATATAATTTATACATTTTATTGTTATTTATTCACATCAATTCACTCACACATTTGCCAGCTCTTTTGCACATAACTTATTGTCCATACATTTTTTGGAATAACTCACTCAAAGTGTGGAGGTCATCATTGATCATATTTATATATATTTTTTATATTTTTTATTTTTTCATATGAACTCACTGTATTCCTTTTTTTGCACAGCTCACATGAATTTTTAGCACATTTTTTATACCCTTATTGAACAGCTATAACTTCTGCGCAAACCAATCAATAATCGCTTATTGCGCTTTTTTTTTTTTTTTACCAAAAAAAAAAATGGAGAAGAATACGTATCGGCCTAAACTGAGGAAAAAAAAATTTTTCTATATTTTTGGGGGATATTTATTATAGCAAAAAATTATTTTTTTTCAAAATTAACGCTCTTTTTTTTTTTTATTTTTTTTTGTTTCTAACCCAAAAAATTTAAACCGCAGGGGCGATCAAATACCACCAAAAGAAATCTCTATTTGTGGCAAAAAAAAGGACGTCAATTTTGTTTGGGAGCCACGTCGCACAACCGCGCAATTGTCAGTTAAAGCGACGCAGTGCCGAATCGCAAAAAGTGGTCTGGTCTTAAGCCAGCAAAATGGTCCGGTCTGAAAGCAGTTAAGGATGTGTTTCAATGGAAAAACAGCTTTTTTTGGTTCAATAGACTTCTATAGAGAAGGTGCAGAAAAGCATGTAGCGCGTTGTTGCCGCAATTTGTGGTTTTTAATCTGCCCAACAACAAATTGGCCAAAAAAAAATGCAAAATCGCAGAAAAATCACATGTGCAAACACGCACGCAAAAGCAAACTGCATAGGTGTGAACCGAGCGCTATGCTGGCCACACACGTATTGATGTTCAGGCGAGAATATTCATTATGAACATTCGCTGAATGAAAGAATGTCCTTTGAAAATTTCTCTTGCTTTTAACATTCAGTTTTAACTGCTTGCCGACCGCCTCACGCAGATATACTGTGGCAAGCTCAGTAAGTCGGGTCGCGGGTCCCACTGACTCGATCGCCGCGGGGATACACACGATTGTCTCACGGGGAGGAAGAACGGGGAGATGCTAATGTAAACAAGCATCTCCCCGTTCTGCCTAGTGACAGGACACTGATCATAGCTCCCTATAATCGGAAGCTATGATCAGTGAGGTGTCGCACACAGCCACGCCCCCCACAGTTAGAAACACTCCCCAGGACACACTTAACCCCTTCACTGCCAGTGTCATTTACACAGGAATCCGTGCATTTGTATAGCACTGATTGCTGTATAAATGACAGTGGTCCCAAAAATGTGTCAAAAATATCTGATGTGTCCACCATAATGTCGCAGTCACAATAAAAAAATAAAAAATTATTAATAAAAAGGCCATAAAACTATCCCCTATTTTGTAAACGCTATAACTTTTGCGCAAACCAATCAATCGCTTATTGCGATTTTTTTTTTTTTTTTTTTTTTTTTTACGTATCGGCCTAAACTGAGGAAAAAAATAGTTTTTTTTTTATATATTTTTGGGGGATATTTATTATAGCAAAATGTAAAAAATATTGTGTTTTTATTTTATTTTTTTTTTCAAAATTGTCGCTCTTTTTTTTGTTTATAGCGCTTTGGGAGCCACGTTGGACGACCACACAATTGTCAGCTAAAGCGACGCAGTGCCGAAAACACTCTGGTCAGGAACTGTGGTCAAAAACAAACGTGGACCCCACTAACAATTAGAAAATCGAACGAACGTTCTTAAAATTCCTTTTTTTTTTGTTTTGTTTTTGTATAAGTGTCAGCAGGCGCAGGGAGCTTTTATCAAGCCACCTGCCTATGACAAGAGAGTCTTGTACATAATATATTACTCTTCTGTCTGAAAATCGACAAAACTGTCTAATTTTTTTTTTTTTCTTTAACCACCTCAATACCGGGGACTTTCACCCCCTTCCTGCCCAAGCCATTTTTCAGCGCTGTCGCACTTTAAATGACAATTGCGCGGTCATACAACACTGTACCCAAATGAAATTGTTATCATTTTGTCCCCACACATAGAGCTTTCTTTTGGTGGTATTTGATCACCTCTGCGGTTTTTATTTTTTGCGCTATAAACAAAAGAAGAGGGACAAGTTTGAAAAAAAACAATATTTTTTTTTTACTTTTTGCTATAATATCCAATTTTTATTTTTTTTTTAACAAATTTTTCCATCAGTTTAGGCCGATACGTATTCTTCTACATATTTTTGGTAAAAAAAAATCGCAATAAGCGTATATTGATTGGTTTGCGCAGAAGTTATAGCGTCTACAAAATAGGGAATAGATTTATAGCAATTTTAATTTAAATTTTTTTTACTAGTAATGGCGCCGATCTGCGATTTTTTATCGTGACTGCGATATTGCGGCGGACATATCGGAAACTTTTGACACATTTTTGGGACCATTCACATTTATGCAGCGATCCGTGCTATGAAAATGCATTGATTACTGTATAAATGTGACGGGCAGGGAAGGGGTTAATACTAGGGGGTGATCGAGGGATTAATTATATTTCCTAGGGAGTAACTGTGGGGGGAGGGGACTCACAAGGGGAGGAGACCGATCGGTGTTATTGCGATTCTGTAATGGGAACACACCATCGGTCTCCTCTCCTCTGACAGGACCGTGGCTCTGTGTGTTTACATACACAGATCCACGGTCCTGCTGTGTTACCGGGCAATCGCGGGTGACCGGCGGACATCGCGGCAGCGATAGAGATTATATATATATATATATATATATATATATATATATATATATATATATATATATATATATATATATTTCTTTCTTCTGTCTGTTCTCAGAGTGGATTAGAGATTTTTTTGTGCCCTAATCATATAGTTGGTTATTTATATTCACCACTGTATAGAGATATTTAAGAATAAATTGCCTTTTATTTGAAACTTTACATATTAACCGCGTGCCGACTGCCGCACACAGATGTACGTCGGCAGAATGGCACAGGCAGACTAATGGGTAGAGGTCGACCGATATGGGTTTTTCTCTGGCCGATGCCGATGCCGATATTTAGAAATCACGGCGGCCGATGGCCGATATATGATGCCGATTTTTTTTTTTTTTTTTTTTTTGGGGGCGATTTTTTTTTTTTCCCCTCCATCTCCAAAAATCTAAAATTTCACACTGAAGCGTTTTTCAGGTGCTTTTGGGCTAAAAATAGCGCCTGTAAAGTGCCTGCAAAATGGCTCCCCTGCAGTCTCAGTGTGAAAGCCCGAGTGCTTTCACACTGAGGAGATGCGCTGGCAGGATGTTAAAAAAAAAAGTCCTATGGAGCGGTGTACACCACTACTCCTGCCCATTGAAATTAATGAGCACTGCTGTTAAAGCGCCTGCAAAGCGATTCGGCAGCGTCGCCAGATGGGTGCATTTAACTACTTCCTCGGACGCTAGCTGGGTTATAATCGCCCCGCTAGCAGCCGAATAGCACCGCTAAAATGACAGTAAAGCACCGCTAAAACTAGCAGCGTTTTACCGTCAATGCCTGCCCGCTCCAGTGTGAAAGCAGCCTTAATTAATAAGTGATTCAGAAAAATTCTTACATTTTATTAAACAAAACAAAACCTCCAATCAGTTCACTTATATGTATAATTTAGATAACTAAAAAAAAAAATATATATTAAATACACAAAAACAGGTAATCAAAATTAACTTTGACGAAAAAAATGGGCTAACTTTGCTGTTTTTTGGTTTTTTTTTTTAATCATTAGTGTATTTTTTTCCCAAAAAATTGCGTTTGAATGACCGCTGCGCAAATACCGTGTGACATAAAAATATTGCAACAACCGCTATTTTATTCCCTAGGGTCTCTGCTAAAAAAAAAATATATATAATTTTTGGGGGGTTCCAAGTGATTTTCTAGCAGAAAATACAGGATTTTTACTTGTAAGCAACAAGTGTCAGAAAAGATTTAGGCTTTAAATGGTTAAACTGGGAACTTCTCCACAGAGTTCATTGATGAGAAACATTGTATCATATTTTCTCACACTTGGCAGTCTGCCCAGACAAGTCACAAGAGCTTCAGGGAAAACTTCAGGCAACTTGCATTGACTTCTATCAGAAGTCATTTGCAAGTCCCGCTGAAGTTTTAAAACCGGCCTTTTTTAGCAGCAGAATCGGCCGATGCCGATTAATTAAAAAACACCAAATATCGGCCGATATATCGGCCGGCCGATATATCGGTCGACCTCTACTAATGGGCATACAGGTACATCCCTTTTAAATTTGCTGCCTTTCAAGCGCCCGGGTCCCAGGAATTTTTTTGTAAAATAGGGGGTTGCGGTGTGGAGAGGTAGAACAGGGAGATGCCTATGTAAACAAGGCATTTCCCCGCTCTTCCTTGTGTCATGGCAGAGATCCAATTCTCCCTGTCATCGGGAGCAGTGATCGCTGTCATGTCCTAGGTAGCCCCTCCCCCCTACAGTTAGAATCACTCCCTAGGACACACTTAACCCCTTGATTGCCCCCTAGTGGTTATCCCCTTCCCTGCCAGTGACATTTACACAGTAATCAATGCATTTTTATAGCACTGATCGCTGTATAAATGTCAATTGTCCCAAAATAGTGTCAAAAGTGTCTGATGTGTCCACTATTATGTAACAGTTATGATTAAAAATCGCAGATCGCCATCATTACTGATAAAAATATATATATATAATAAAAATGCCATAAAACTATCCCCTATTTTGTAGACGCTACAAATTTTGTGCAAACCAATCAATATACGCTTATTGACATTTTTTTTTTTTTTTTTTTTAACCAAAAATATGTACAAGAATTATACATATCGGCTTAAACTGAGGAAAAAAAACGTTAGTTTTTTTTGGGGAATATTTATTAGAGCAAAATAATATTGCGTGTTTTTTCAAAATTGTCGTTTTTTTTTTTTTTTTTTTTTTATGGCGCAAAAAATAAAAACCACAGAGGTGATAAAATACCACCAAAAGAAAGCTCTATTTGTAGGGAAAAAAGGATGTCAATTTTGTTTTGGTACAACGTCGCACGACCGCGCAATTGTCAGTTAAAGCGACGCAGTGCAAAATCGCAAAAAGTGGCCTGGTCAGGAAGGGGGTAAAATCTCCAGGGGCTGAAGCGGTTAAGACTTCCTTTTTTACTACTCCAATGCATTGGGTTTAAAAAGCGGTTCTTTTGCCTTGTTTGAAAAATAAAATAAAATGAGTCAGCAGCTACAGGCAGCCTTCCTATGCTAAGCTGAAGTTGCGGCGTGGGAGGTGTTGTGCTTCACGCTACACAAAGTTACCAGTATAGAACCTACAGAGAAGTGTCTCTTTTTTACCAAAAAATGTGGATAGTCAATGACTTTCAGTGCTGGTGTCAGTATTCACCAGGACAATGAAATGGGCAAATCTCCTTAATCTAGACACAGACAGCAATTAAACCCTGACAGAGGTCCTAACCCCTCACCACACAATGCAAAACGAACAAAAAAACATTTTGGCCTTAGATGCACTTTAAAGCGGGCGGGGGTGGGGGGGGGTGCTCTCTTCCAGTTGCCTCCCTCCATTAGTAGTGAGATGTGTAATTCGGGGTGGGGGGGGGGGGGCTGCCTGTATTGTACTCACCAAGGGTCCATCTGTCTTTTCACTCCCAAGACCCTCCAGAGATATTCTTGTACATTCTGACCTAAATTTCCTAATGGAATCACAATGATACACTTATTATATATACGGTTAGATTTTTTTTAGTAGACAGAATCATGCGATGTGAATTTTGAGTTTTGCTTTTTATATTTATTTTGTTAGGATTGCGTAAATGATTACAACAGGGTTACATGGAGGTTGGTGCTTGAAACCAGGGAATATCCTGGGCGTGGTGTGTTTGTTTTTTTTTTTTTTTTTTTTTTTTATTAACAGACAGCGATTGTGTGTTGTTCAGAAGGATGAGAGTAACAGCAAGCATAAAGATTAAAGCCCAGCCATTACTAATGTAAGAAGCCATTATTAGCCGTCTCACAGCCTTTAGGAAGTGTGTGGTCAGCTTGGTAAAAAGCTGTTTGGTTTAGGTGGGTGTTTATGTGGAGTGGACTTTTTTTGAGAAATAAAGTACTGTACTTATTGGCGTATAACACTCACCTTTTAACCATGAAAATCCGGTGCAAATAGCGTGTGCGTGTTACACGCCAATACTCCATTTAGCTGCCTCGGAGGGGACATGGAGGGGGGGGGGGGCGCCGTCAGATTACATAAAGTGAGAATCTCCTGTTTACTTGGCGGCCTCTGTAATGGGAAGTCCCGTCTCCTGGGCCGCCATTGGACCAGTGTTCTGTCTATCGTAAGAGATTCTCACTGTATGTAATCTGTTGGTGCTCGTCCCGCCACCCTCCCTGTCCCCTCTAGGCTGCACTGATGGCAATGGCGAGGCTGCTGCACTGATGGCAATGGCGAGGCTGCTGCACTGATGGCAATGGCGAGGCTGCTGCACTGATGGCAATGGGGAGGCGGCTGCACTGATGGCAGTGGCGAGGCGGCTGCACTGACGGCAGTGGCGAGGCGGCTGCGCTGACGGCAGTGGCGAGGCGGCTGCGCTGACGGCAGTGGCGAGGCGGCTGCGCTGACGGCAGTGGCGAGGCGGCTGCGCTGACGGCAGTGGCGAGGCGGCTGCGCTGACGGCAGTGGCGAGGCGGCTGCGCTGACGGCAGTGGCGAGGCGGCTGCGCTGACGGCAGTGGCGAGGCGGCTGCGCTGACGGCAGTGGCGAGGCGGCTGCGCTGACGGCAGTGGCGAGGCGGCTGCGCTGACGTCAGTGGCGAGGCGGCTGCGCTGACGTCAGTGGCGAGGCGGCTGCGCTGACGTCAGTGGCGAGGCGGCTGCGCTGACGTCAGTGGCGAGGCGGCTGCGCTGACGTCAGTGGCGAGGCGGCTGCGCTGACGTCAGTGGCGAGGCGGCTGCGCTGACGTCAATGGCGAGGCGGCTGCGCTGACGGCAATGGCGAGGCGGCTGCGCTGACGGCAATGGCGAGGCGGCTGCGCTGACGGCAATGGCGAGGCGGCTGCGCTGACGGCAATGGCGAGGCGGCTGCACTGACGGCAATGGCGAGGCGGCTGCACTGACGGCAATGGCGAGGCGGCTGCACTGACGGCAATGGCGAGGCGGCTGCACTGACGGCAATGGCGAGGCGGCTGCACTGACGGCAATGGCGAGGCGGCTGCACTGACGGCAATGGCGAGGCTGCAGATGGGCACTGACCCTTATTTTGCTTCAAAGTTCCTTATTCAAAAAAAAAATTTTCCCTGAAACTTCCCTCTTAAAATTAATGTGCGTGTTATACACCGATAAATACGGTAATTGAAACTTAGTGTTACTAAACCCAGGACTCTGCATTCACTATATCTGGTCTCCCACAGTACACAAAACATGAAAATGCAATTATTTTATTAAATATAAACTGCTAAATACCTTTTCTCATCGGTAGTATATATCAGTCTTGTGACTTCTATCAGTGTCTGGTTAAAGCTTGTAGGGAGGAGTTTTCATTCTTCTCCGACTGTCCTATGAGGCTGCAGGACCGCAGAGCAGCAATGTCGGCTCTCCTCAGGAAGGTAACGTGGTAGCAAACTCCGCATTTTGATTTTTTTTAACCTACAAGTAAGCTTTATAATCAAGTTTAGGAGATATTCTCTTGGTTGGCAGCCGGTAATGCCACCGGCACATGCGCTTTGAAGGAACGGCTTACCCGTGATGTGTGGGAATGACGTCATCGCGCCTTGGCCATTCAAGTGGCTAAAGCCTGGAAAGAAGACCGGGAAGAGAGGGAAGCCTCTGCAGCAGTGACAGCACGCTGCTGGAGGGCTTCGTTTCAGGGTAAATCTTTCATAATGTGCCCTTGCAGTGACCACCAACATTCCGTTGCCATCTTCCAAGGGTTTAAAGAGGAACTCCAGGCTCCCCCAATTAAATTAAGTCAGCAGCTACAAATACTGTAACTGCTGACCTTTTAGTATAAGAACACTTACCAGTCCAGGGATCCAGCGACGTCCTCACCTGAGCTGATTCCTCAGGTGCAAGCGCCGGCATCAGAAGTAAAGGAAACTGGAAGTGAAACCTTGCAGCTTTACAGGCAGTTTCCTACTGCGCATGCGCGGGTCATGCTGTGCCTTGTGAATGGTCTCGTCTTTTTCTGGGACCTGTGATGTGTCCCAGAAGACTGCAGGGGAAGGAGGGGAGCAAGACCTCCGGCTCAGTCCACCGCAGCGATCTGAGCCGGAAGTGGGAGTGGGTACTTGCTCCGCCCCACCCCACCACAAAGTGCCAAATGTGGGTGTAAAGGGGGGGTGCAAACGAGCGGAGCTTCCGCTTTTGGTTGGAACTTTCTTTTTAAGTAGTCTGTACAATGTTATAAACACCTTTTAATACAGTTATAACTATGAGGTGCCATAACAGTTTTTGCTTAGTTTACCCTAAAGTGGAACTTCCGCTCATCCGGTGCCACAATTGGCACCTTTCAGGGGGGAGGGAAGTACAGATACCTGTATAATACTCTTCCGGGCATAGATAGCCACAAAATCTGCGGGTATTTATGTCACTTCCTGTCATCCCCCCCCCCCCCCCCCCCGTTGTCTGCTGGGAAACACATGGATCCCAGAGACAGCAGGGAGCGTCCTTATTGCGCTGCGCGACTCGCACATATGCAGTAGAAAACCAGGAAGTGTAGCCGAAGATGGCGGCGGCAGCACCCGAGAGGCGATCGACATCGCGGGCGCGCTGGACAGGTAAGTGTCCGTATTTTAAAAGCCAGCAGCTGCAGTATTTGTAGCTGCTGACGTTTAAAAAATTTTTTTTTCCCTGGACTCTTTAACCATTTCTCCCCGGGGCGATGTTATATGACGTTGCAGACTTTCAGTGGTGAAATCTGAATGATGGGTGCAGTTCCAGGCATCATTCAGATATCATTCTTCTCATCCGGCGATTCCCTACACCATAAGAACAATCCTAGCTGATTGTTCTTTCAGGCAGCGGGAGGGGACATCCCCTCCTGCTGCGCTCCAGCGCTTCTACCAGCTCGGCGAGCCGGAGAAGGAATCCGCCAGCGCTGAAAATTTACCATAGAGAGTCCTGCGGGCCAAATGGCCCCGGGAAGTCTCTATGACTTTTCGAAGGTCGGGCACCATGTTATGACGTCACGCCCGGCCTCTAAATTTGAAAAAATGCTGTTGGCTCGGGTGGGAAGCTAACATTTTTTCGATTTCAGGCTTCGCAGCCTAGAGGTGAGATGTGGGGACCCCCAGATCTCTCTGTAAAGAGGACCTGTCATGCCCTATTCCTATTACAAGGGATGTTTACATTCCTTGTATTGGGAATAAGAGTGATCAAAAAGAAAGTGTCCAAATAGAAAAATAAAAGTAAAATAAATTTAAAGAGTACCCGTGTGCTTGCTCGCAGAAGTAAACGCATATACGTAGGTCATGCCCACGTATGTAAGCAGCGTTCAAACCGCGCGCGAGGTATTGCCGTGAACGTTGGAGCGAGAGCAATAATTCTAACACTGGACCTCCTCTGTAACTCTAAACGGGTAACCTGAAAAAATGTATGGGAATTTTTAAGTAAAGAAGTTTGGCGCCGCTCCACGAGTATGCGCAATTTTAAAGTGTGACATGTTAAGGTATCTATTTACTCGGTGTAACATCATCTTTGACATTATGCAAAAAAATTGGGCTGAATTTAGACCCCTTTCACACTGAGGAATTTTTGCGTTTAAAAAAAAAAAAAAAGCGCCTGAAAACGGCTTCCCATTAAAAATGAATGCTTTTACACTGGGGCAGTGCGCTGGCAGGGGGGCGTTTTTTTATTTATTTTTATTTTTCTTATGCAGGTCAGTTTAAAAAAAAAAAAAAAAACGTGTTTGAAAAATTGCTACGCTATGCTATTGCTACGCTACATCGACCACCATTTTATTCCCTAGGGTCTCTGCTAAATAAAAAAATAAAAATAAAATAATGTATATGTTTGGGGGTTCTGAGTAATTTTCTAGCAAAAAAATTATGATTTTTACATGTAGGAGAGGAGTGTCAGAATTGGCTTGGAAGGCAAGTGATTAATGCGGTTTACTGACGATTTTAAAGTAGACAAAGGAAATCTGCATGTATTGCAGAGCTGTACTGCTTTTTTCTAGTTTGCCGTCTTTTCTTCTTTTCCATGATGTACATTATAAGGACAGGAAGGTGTGTTGGGATGTATGATAGTATGCAAAAGACACGTAAACATGCGTTGCCATGCTTGCAGGAAATACTTCCTATTTGTTTCTATTGCAGTAATGCACTTGAGCATATCTAAAATAAGTTTCACAGCAATGCACACAGTGAGCCTAAGAACCCTTATAAACCACACAAGTCCTGATGATCCCGCGGGAGTAAAAGTTATACAGACAACTTTTTTCACTTAATGTTTTAGTCTAAAATCTGTTGGGATTTCCTGGTGTGTGTGTGTGTGTATGTGTAATATATATATATATATATATATATATATATATATATATATATATATATATATATATATATATATATATATATATATATATATATAATGTGTGTGTATATAATCAAAAAAAAAAAAAAAAAAATATATATATATATATATATATATATATATAATCAAAAAATTATATATATATATATATATTATATAAAAAAATATACATATATAATCAAAAATTTATATATATATATATGTATATTTTTTAATTTTTTTATATATATATATTATAAAAAAAAATTTGATTATATTTTCTTATTTTTATATATAATATACTTTTTTTGCTTACGAGTCTCTGAATTCACTAGCAGCGCATTTTGATTTTAGGTAATCTTTACTAAGGATCAAAGACAAAAATAAACCTCGGCGAGCTCTTTATCCCCAGCCGCTCTTTTCGCTTGTCAGCGCTGTAAGTTGGAATTTGGGTCTCACTGAGTGATGATAGAAAGCCAGAGGGGATCCACAGCCAGAGCAAGCAAGGCACGAAATCAGATAAGGAATGAATAAAAGTTAGGCAAATTAAACAAAATATCTTGGGGCCGGCTTCACTCGCACCCAACGACTTTGTAGATTGTCTCATCCAGGAAATCACGGCAAGGATTTAGAATGCTGGTCTGTAATCCTGAATTGATACTGGTTTTCATGTAATGAGCCTTTAATATTTGTTAAAAGGGTTTACAAAGTTCGAAATGTTGTCATATTTATATTTTGCTGTCTGTTTAGGGAGCTTTCAGTTTTCTCACATTTGGCTTAATGTATGGAAGTTAAAGCGGAGTTCTAGTCGTTTTTAAGTTTATTAAAAGTGAGCAGCTACAAAAAGTGTAGTTGCTGCCTTTTAATAAACACACCCTCACCTGTCCCACGATCCAGCAATGCGGCTGCCCGAACCCTCGCCCCTCTCCTCTCTGAGGCGCCGGCATTGCAAGTGTGGGCACCTGGCTGTGACAGCTTGCGGCTTCACAGCCGGGTTGCACTCAGTGGGCCGGGCAATCTTCTGGGACCTGCGATGTGTCACTAAAGCCATAAAAAATCCCATAAATTGTAGACGCAATCTATATACGCTTTTTGGGATTTTTTATTTTTATTTTTTTATCAAAAAAATGTAGCAGAATACATATTGGCCTAAACTGGTGAAGAAATTAGATTTTTTTAAATAATTTTTTTATTGGAAATGTTTTATAGTAGAAAGTAAAAAATATATATTTTTTTATTCGAAATTGACGCTCTTTTTTGGTTTATAGCCCAAAAGATAAAAACTGCAGAGGTGATCAAATGGCACCAAAAGAAAGCTTTGTGGTGGGGGGGGGGATCAATTTTACTTGTGTACAGCGTCGCATGACCGCACAATTGTCAGTTAACGTAATGCAGTGCCGTATCGCAAAAAATGGCCTGGTCAGGAAGGGGGGAAATATTTCCAGCGCTGAAGTGGTTAAAGTAGTACTGAAAGCTGAGACTTTATTTTTATTTTTAATTTTTTTCAATGGATATGTTATACTTACCTTCCGGAGCTGAAGTGGTAAATGCTGTAACTAATCTTAGTGAAGGGAACACCCGATAAATAGCATGTTATAGATTATAAACTGTATATTACCTAAAGTTCATTTTTGCATGGAGATACCGTATATACTCGAGTATAAGCCGAGATTTTCAGCCCTTTCTTAACCACTTCCAGACCAGCCTCGTTTTGGATTTTAGGTGTTTACATGTTTAAAACTGTTTTTTTTGCTAGAAAATGACTTAGAACCCCCAAACATTATATATTGTTTTTTTTTTTCTAACATCCTAGAGAATAAAATGGCGGTTGTTGCAATACTTTTTTTCACACCGTATTTGCGCAGCTGTCTTACAAGCGCACTTTTTTTGGAAAAAAGTCACTTTTTTGAATAAAAAAATAAGACAACCGTAAAATTAGCCCAATTTTTTTTTGGATTGTGAAAGATAATGTTACGCCGAGTAAATTGATACCCAACATGTCACGCTTCAAAATTGCGGCCGCTCGTGGAATGGCGTCAAACTTTTACCCTCAAAAATCTCCATAAGCGACATTTAAAAAATTCTACAGGTTGCATTTTTTGAGTTACAGAGGAGGTCTATGGCTAGAATTATTGCTCTCGCTCTACCGATCGCGGCGATACATCACATGTGTGGTTTGACTACCGTTTTCATATGCGGGCGCTGCTCACATATGCGTTCGCTTCTGCGCGCGAGCTCGTCGGGACGGGGTGTTTTAAAAATTTTTTTTTTTGTTTTTTATTATTTATTTTACTTAATTGTATTTTTTACACAGTTTAAAAAAAAAAAAAAAAAATTGATCACTTTTATTCCTATTACAAGGGGTCAAAAAGTCCTCAGATCTCATATTTGGACTTCAATGGTAAAAAAAAAAAAAAATTTAAAAAATGTCATTTAAAAAAATGACATTTGTAAATTTCCCTTTAAGACGTATGGGCGGAAGTGACGATTTTGACGTCGCTTCCGCCCTCCTATGGTATAGAGATGAGTGGCGGCCATCTTAGCCTCACTCATCTCTATACACAGGCAGGGAACGGACCCGATCGCCTCCGCCGCTGCCGACGGTTCCGGTAAGCGGCGGAAGGCACGGGAGGGGGGGGCACCTCTCCCGCCGCCGATAACGGTGATCTCGCAGCGAATCCGCCGCGATGACCACCATTATCGGAAAGGGGACCGCTCACTGTAAAGAGGGATACCTCGGTTGTGGCTGCAGCTGCTGCCGTTACCGAGATATCCCTCTTCAAAAAAATGACGTATATATACAGTGAGCGGTCGTGAAGTGGTTAAAGGCTGAAAGTGCCCCCCTCGGCTTATACTCGAGTCACTGCCATCTGCCTACCTTAGCAGCGTGTCATGCAGACAGACGGCAGCCATTGCAGTGTTCAAACGCCGCACCTCCTCCTCCTCCTCCTCCTCGTCTGTGATAGGAGGAACACTAATTTTCCCAGCAGTGAGTCAGTGTTCCGCCTATCGCGGACGTCCTGTCATTCTCATCTCATGGACGAAGATGAGAGGATGTCCGTGATAGGTGGAACACTGAACACTGCCTGCTGGGAAAACAGAGCGTTCCTCCTATCACGGACGAGGAGGAGGCGCGGCTTTTGAACATTGGAATGTCCGCTGATCGGCACAGGAAGAATGCAATGGGGGACACAGGATGCAGATCGGCACAGGTAGGCTGCAATGGACACAGAGGGGTATGTACAGGACACAGGGGGGCATACAGCTGCAGATGGGCATTGTTGACCCTCTTTTGCACTTACAGTAGCTGCTGCATTTCTCACCCTCGGCTTATACTCGGGTCAATACGTTTTCCCAGTTTTTTGTGGTAAATTAGGGGCCTCGGCTTATATTCGGGTCGACCTATACTCGAGTATATACAGTAAGCTTTAAAGGATAAGTTCACCTTTGGGAAGCCAATCAGTGTACTCTAATGGCGGTGATCTCCAATAGCTCAGCAGGGAGGATTCCCCCATTCACATTTGAGTCATTCTTTCTCGCTCATCCTTCTGTTTGAATGCGAAAAGCTGACTCATCTAGGGGCAGCCTCAGCCCACGACTTTATAACGGAAAAGTCAAGATTAGCATGTCGGAATAGCCCAAGTTTTCAGGTTCCAGAGGAGCTGAAGATGCGCCCGTGTTATGTTCCAGTTTTTGAGCTTATTAAAAAACGCTAGTTTGCATGGAGCCCTACAATGGCTTAGGAAAGGAAAGGGTTACTTTAAAGCGGAGTTCCACCTAAAAGTGCAACTTCCGCTTATCTGATTTCCCCCCCCCCTCCGGTGCCACATTTGGCACCTTTTGGAGGGGGGGGGGGGGAGCAGGTACCTGTTTTTTACAGGTTCCCTGTTCCCACTTCTGGGAGACCGGGCCGCGGCAAATTACATCAGCAGCTCGGACCCCCTCCTCCTCCCTTCCCTTCTGGGGGCCAGTGAGAGAGCGCAGCGCACTTTGCGCAGTAGGGACCCAGCCGTGAAGCCCAGAGGCTACACTAACGGGTCCCCTTACCCGTAATGGCGGCGGCAGTAGGCGACCAGCCGATGTAAATATTGGCCGTGGTGCCGACATCGCTGGACTCCAAGACAGGTCAGTATCCTAATGTTAAAAGTCAGCAGCTGCTGACTTTTTTATTATTTAAAGGGGCGGGCGGACCTCCGCTTTTACCACTTCCCCCGGGTAGACGTCATATGACGTCATTTACTTTGACTGAAGATATCTGATGATGGGTGCAGCCACAGGCATCATCCAGATGTCTTTTATTTTTATTTTTTTCAGCTTGCGATTCCCTGCATTGTAAAAGCCATCAGAGTGGCTGTTTAGCCGCTTGATCTCTTTTACAGGTGGCGGGAGGGGATGTTTCTCCCATGGGATCGAGGAGACGGAGAATGAATCCGCCGGCGGCTGTTTACTATAGAGCTGGCCAGGGACCATATGGCCCCCGGTCATTTCTATGACCCTTGGAGGCCAAAACCGACCTCATGACGTCACTTCCGGCTCTGGCAGATGTAAACGCTGCCCTTTTTTTGCAGCAGCAGCATAGAGGAGAGGTGTGGGGACTTGTAGACCCCAGATCTCGCTGCAAAGAGGACCTGTCGTGCACGATTCCTATTACAAGAGATGTTTACATTCCTTGAAAGGGAAAATAAGGTGATCGGAAAAAAATAAATAAAATTGAATGAAAAGTGTAAAAATAAAACAAACTATTTAAAAAATAAATTTTTTAAATCGCAGAAGCGAACACATACGTAGGTCGCGCCCGCATATGTAAACGGCGTTCAAACCACATGTGAGGTATCAATGCGATCGTTCAAGTGAGAGCAATATTTCTAGTGCTAGACCAACTCTGTACATCTAAGCTGGTAACCTGTAAAAAATAAAAAAAAATGCCTATGGAGATTGTTTAGGTACCGTATTTTGTCACCATTCCACGCGCGTGCGCAATTAATTACTGTAGTTTGTCGCTATTTTATACAACCGTGCGCAATTTTAAAGCGTGACATGTTGGCTATCTATTTACTCAGCGCAGGGTGGATTTGATTTAAATCATAATTTTTAAAGCAACTGTCATCTCTGTCCCACGGAGGCTCCTCCTCTGACCCGCTGTTGATTTACCGACGGTCCCATTCACTTTAATGGGACGGCTGGTGATGTGGCAGTGACACAACAAGGTGAGGGATGTGGCGGCAGCAGGTGAGTGGATGCCCGTTAACAGGTGCTGCCATGATGGATCTGAAATGACAGGTGCTCTTTAAATGTAAGGCCTTATTCTTGCTGGTAGTTAGAATCTTTAATATTTGCAAACAAAATGAATATTTTTAGAATAATAAGCGGTCAGGTTAGTGAAACGGCGATATCAGAACAGATTCAATCATACAGTTTGTAGTGTACATAGATTTGCAAAACAATGAGATAAAGGAATATTCCAGAACTTTGTTTTATCTCATTGTTACTGTGAAATTGTGTGAATGCATCAATGCAGTGCATGTCATCTCAGCTTGCAGAGATTGGATTCATTTATTTTATTTTTTATTTATTTCAGGTACTCGTATAGCGCCGTCAATTTACACAGCGCTTTACATATACATTGTACATTCACATCAGTCCCTACAGTCAAGGAGCTTACAATCTAAGGTCCCTAACTCACATTCATACATATACTTGAATGAGTTTAACAAAAATGTAAATATTGCAGAATATTTTTTATATATATAATATATATATATATATATATATATATGAAAAATGTTTTTATCCACTCTGACTCGGTGTAATATCATCTTTTATATTATACAAAAATATTGGGGTAAATATTGTGTTTTTTTTTTCATTCATACATTTTTTTTTATTATTGTGTTTGCGAAAACCGCTTTGCAAATACCGTGTGACATAAAAAAACAATCGCCATTTTATGTCCTAAAGTCTATAAAAATAATGTACCGTATATACTCGAGTATAAGCCGAGTTTTTCAGCACATTTTTTTTTGTGCTGAAAATTCCCCCCTCGACTTATACTCGAGTCCAAGCATTTTTTTGCAGCAGGGAATGACATTTTCCGAACCGACTTTGGGGCCCCCGTATCTCGGGGCCACTTGGTGCTAGGAACCCTATCTTTGGATATGTTGTAGTGCTAGTTCCACTGGGTTCCTAGCACCAAGTGGCTCCGAGATACGGGGCCCCAAAGTCAGTCAACTGTGTCCATCTGCAGCAATGTCATTTCGGGACCCTTTGGGTTCAGCTAGGGGGCCTCTAGGAACCCTTAACTACCGAGTTTGAAGTTCGGGGGACCTATAGCTGCAAATGGGCATTGTTGACCCTCTTTTCCACTTACAGTAGCTGCGCATTTCTCACCATAGGCTTATACTGGAGTCAATACGTTTTCCCATTTTTTGGTGGTAAAATTAGGTGCCCTCGGCTTATATTCGGGTCGGCTTATACTTGAGTATATACGTTACAATGTTTGGGGCTTCTAAGTAATTTTCTAGCAAAAGAGTGCCAAAAACATGCCTGGTCAGCACGTGGTTAGAGGTTCCAGAGGAGCTGGAGATGCGCCCGGGTTACATTCCAGCTGATCCTTTACACTGGTTTAGGAAAGGAAAGGGTTACTAATACCTGAATTGCTTGATTAAAAATTGTTCCTGGTTTATAAAAGAACCTTTTCTGTGTCTATAGAGACGGACTGTGTTGGCAAAGATGGTCCGCCGTCTGATATATGAAATATGCCGTTTCTTAGGACTATATGCGAAGCGTTTCGGGTTGCCATGGTAAAGGCTCAAGGTTGTCTTTTGTATATAAAATTGTGAATTGAAAGAATGCGAATATGAGGAGTTCTAATGTAATTGTTGCCTTTTTAAATGAAGTAATCCGAAGGGTGCTCTAGAATCACCTTGGACAATGGTTGTCAGCCATATTTATACCCCGGAGGGTTCGTCTTTGACGGGTCCAAGGGAAGTTGTTCTTTCTTTCAGTAAATGTATCACAAAGGTTCAGAGCTGTAGAAGATAATGTTTCAAAACTGAGTCTTTCAGTTCCCACATCGGGGGGTTTTCTTGGTAAATCCCATATTTTATGCTGCGGATAAGATACAACTAAGAAAAAAAAGCATGGTTCAGAAAAATGCGGTGGAGCAGAGTATTGGGTCAGCGGCTGTCGGTTTGCTCATTTATCCAGTGAAGAGGGGAGGCCTCTGCTGATTCATTACTGCATTTTGCACATTGCTGTTGGCTATTCTGAATAAATTCTTTCATGCACAGAGGTTTGGAAAGACACTGGTATTGGTCATTGTAGATTTTCTAGGAAACCATCCATATACTTATTATTATTAATAATAATATTATTTATATATATAAATATATTATTATATATATATATATATATATATATATATATATATATATATATATATATATATATATATATATATATATATATATATATATATATATATTTCTCTAGTCATCTTCCAGGACGGCATAACCTGAGAGATGACTGGTCCACCTGACAGGAAACACAATCAACACCAAGGTTAAAAGGCCCCTCCCTTCCCCCTGCACCTCAGTTCTTGATTGTGTTTCCCGGCAGCGAAACGTTTGTTATTTTTGTCTATAGACCTGAAGCTAGTAGCGGATGGTCCCCCCTCTGGGGGCTGGATTCCAAAGCCGGGGAGGGTGGCGGATCCAGCCAGGGTTTAGTCCCTTCCCAGAGGGCCCCCCAACGGCCAGGGCAGAAGTTACTCCCCGGCAAGGAGCCTCCCGGTTACAGAGGGGTATTCCGGAACTCCTGTGAGCACATACCTCATGCCATTTTTTCTTCCACCCGGTCAGGTACAGGGGTGTTGAAGGTGCCAGAGTCTGAGACTGGAGCTCGAGTTGCTGAAGGAGTTGGTGAGAGCCTGGGTGTCCAGTGGTGCTGGGCAGGGTTCATTTGGGAAGGTTTCCATCTCTCTGAACGCTGTAATACTCCTGGTTAAGGAGTAAGCATTCCGGGTGGAGCAAGATGGCGCCGTTTCCGGTTCCGGTTGTCGGCACTTCCGGTTTCCGGTCTACGCCAAAATGGCGGATCCGGAAACACTAGAGGCCAAATCCCATCCTTCGGGCGGCAGGCCCTCAACAAAATGGCGCCGAAGACCGGCGTCTGAGGAGCAGTCTCTCATAGACTCGGGAGAAGCAGGCAGAGGCCTCACGACTGTCCCCTTTCTTCCTCCCGATCGCCTCCTGGACGGACTCAGCAAGGAACAGGATGGAAAGAGAGGAGGACATAGTCACACCCTTAACGCAAGAAGAGGCTACAGGTGGTGAGTCCTCTTCTGTTTGTGAGTGGTGGGGTAAGAGGGGTCTTACTTACACCATGAGGGGGGGGAAGGCACAGGAGAGTGAAAGTATTTTAAGGGTGTTATGTCTCTCTTCTGTCTCCCTTAGAACCTAGCGGCTCTGCTCAAGGGGTTCACAAGGCTAGGGGTAAAAATCCCCCTCCCCCCAGAACAAAAAGGTGTGGGAACTGTAATGACAAGCTCCCGCCAGACCATTCTAAACCTTTTTGTTTTAGGTGCATTCATAAGCTGTCGAGTAAGGAAACCTCACAGGTTATGAAGGATTTCCTGGTAGTACAATCTGAGATGCTCTCTACACTACAATCTCTTAAGACAGCCATAGCACCTAGGGAAGCTCAGAGGACGGATGACAAAGCAGGCCTGTCCTCTAGAGACGATATTTCCTCTCAGGAGGGTCTTTCAGACAGGGGTCATAAAACCTCACAGAAAAACCCATCCTCTGTTACCTCAGGTACTGAGGAATTAGAGGACTTGGAGGAGTCAGAGGAAGACTCGCTAGAAGATGGGGAAAATTCAGAGGCTGATAGCCAGGATAGTGAAGGTCCTAGAGCTAGTAGCCACCTCTTTCCCATAGAAGATATGGGGCAGTTACTCAAGGCAATTTATGTCTCTGAAGATATCCCGGAACCTCCGGTTCAGGCGTCTAACAGGGATAAAATGTACAGGGGATTGGGTAAACCTCAATCCAGGGTAATCCCAGTCCATCAGGCCCTAAAGGAGGTGATACTGAGAGAGTGGAAAGACCCAGAAAGAAAGGTTCTGAGGCTTAAGACGTGGAAGAGGAGGTTTCCTTTTGGGGAGGAAGAGGAACAAAAGTTTTTCAAAACCCCCAAGTTGGACGCAGCCCTGTCACAGGTCTCGAAGAAGTCCGATTTGTCTTTCGAGGACTCAGGTAACCTGAAGGACCAAATGGACAGAAGGGCCGAAACGCTCTTGAGAAGAGCGTGGGATGCAAATGCAGCAGCCATGGCTCCTGCCTTGGCATCAGCTTGTGTGGCTAGGAACGTGGATGCATGGTTAGGTAGACTTTCCACCCATGTTTCTAGAGAGAATAACTCTAAAGAAGTTTCAGAGTCTTTAGAGTTAATAAGTAAGGCTGTGGCATATCTAGCAGATGCGGCGGTAGAATCCGTTAGGAACACGGCCAAGTCTGCTGCTCTCCTTAACTCGGCAAGAAGGGCTGTCTGGGTCAAGTCATGGGAAGGAGATCATATGTCTAGATCTCGACTATGCGGGTTACCCTTTGAGGGCTCCCAACTATTTGGACCAGGCCTGGATCAGGTCCTGTCAAGGTCAGCAGAAAAGGGGAAAAAGTTTCCAGTCAAAGCTAAGAGAGAGAGGAGCAGGAAGTTTTTTCGTCCCCCCTCTAGTCAAGGAAGTTTTAAGGGCAAAAAAGACGCAAATAGAAGGTGGGGGAAGGGAAAGAGCACGCAAAAAGGTAGCCTGCTCTTTTCCGGTCCTAAAGATGCCCCCAAGCAGCCCAAGTGACGTCAGCGTCAGGGTAGGGGGGAGATTGGCTCACTTTGTCCCTCAGTGGAACAAGATCTCCGGAAGCCCCTACATATTACAAATCTTGACAGAGGGCTACCGTCTGGAGTTTCTCTACACTCCCCCTCAAAATTTTTTTCTGACCCGTCTTCCCAGAGAACCTTCAAGGGCCGCAGGACTGCTGGACAGCGTGCAGGGACTGGCGTTTCAGGAGGTGATCATTCCCGTTCCACCGGAAGAGTACTACCAGGGATTTTACTCCCATGTTTTTGTCGTCCAAAAACCGTCAGGAAAATTTCGCCTGATATTAAATCTCAGGAAACTGAACAGGTTTTTGAGACAAAAGACCTTCCGGATGGAGAGTATCTATACGGTGCGCAGGCATCTATTAAAAGGTGCGTTTCTAGCCACGATAGATCTGAGGGATGCGTATCTCCACATTCCGATTGCCAAGGAACACCAGTCCCTGCTAAGGTTCGCAGTCCTTACGGACAGAGGAATCCAACATTGGCAATTCCGAGCTCTCCCCTTCGGACTGACAGCAAGCCCAAGGATCTTCACAAAAGTCCTGGCGGAGGTAGTAGCTTATCTACACCTTCAGGGGGTGTCCCTTATACCTTATCTAGACGATCTACTGGTATACGGACAGTCTCAAGAACAGGTAGAAGTAGATGTAGACAGAGTGATCTCTACCCTGGAGACCTTGGGTTGGATAGTGAACAGAGAAAAATCTTCTCTGGCACCATCCCAAATAAAAATGTTTCTGGGATACCTGGTGGATACAGAGGCTCAGAAACTGTTTCTTCCAGAGGAGAAACGGCTGAAAGTGATTACAGCGATCTCTTCTTTAAAGGAAGCCAGGGAGTGCTCTCGCAGGCAGATCATGAGGGTGTTAGGTCTGATGACCTCATGTATTCCAGCGGTTCCCTGGGCTCAGCTCCATTCAAGGGAGCTGCAGTTCTTCCTACTGTCATCCTGGGACAAAAGGAAGGAGTCACTGGACGGGAAGGTGTCCATCCCAGCAAAAGTAAAAGCCTCCCTAGATTGGTGGCTGAATCAGGACAGGCTCAGTTTGGGATTACCCTGGGATCAGTGGAATCCTACAATAGTAACCACCGACGCAAGTGCTTGGGGTTGGGGAGCTCACCTGGGGGAAGCTCAGGCACAAGGGGCCTGGACTCCTTCACAGGCGGGGGCCTCCTCCAACCACAGGGAACTTCTGGCAGTGGGCCAGGCGTTAAGAGCCTTCGGAGACAGGATTCAGGGGTTGGAGGTTCAGGTTCTGTCGGACAATGTGACGGCAGTCTCTTACCTAAACCGCCAGGGGGGCACCAGATCCAGGAAGCTTCTGAATATAACCCTGAACATTTTAAATTGGGCCGAAGAAAATCTTCAATCCATATCGGCGGTTCACATAAGAGGAACCGCCAATGTGGTGGCAGATTTTCTAAGTCGAAAACCCATCCTCCAGGGGGAATGGGAACTGAATCAGGAGGTCTTTCTGCAAATAAGTCAGAAGTTTGGGTGCCCAGACATAGATCTATTTGCCCACAGAGGAAACAAAAAAGTGGATCACTTCTTTTCCCTCAACAGAGGAGGGGGGTCTCAGGGAGTGGATGCTCTGTCTCAGGACTGGGACTTCCATCTTGCATACGCTTTTCCCCCACTAGTGTTGATACCACGAGTGCTACAAAAACTGGCCCGATCAGACTGCGGACTGATTCTAATAGCTCCATGGTGGCCAAAGAGGACGTGGTTTGCCACCCTCAAAGAGTGGTCAATCTCTCCTCCGCTCCGTCTTCCAGCCAGACGGGATCTTCTTTTACAAGGACCAGTCCTTCACCCCGACCCGGGGTTCTTCTGTCTGACGGCATGGTACTTGAGGAGGAGATCCTCAGAGGTAAAGGTTGCTCGGATAGGGTAATTGAGACCTTATTGGGTAGCAGGAAGCTGGTCACCAGGAGAATCTATTCTAAAGTTTGGAATCGTTTCTCACAGTGGTGCCAGAATAAGGAGGTGTCTATCCTTTCAGTACCGGTGGTACTGGAATTCTTACAAGCAGGGGTGGATCAGGGGATCTCCACAAATACCTTGAGAGTACAGATAGCAGCACTATCTGTATTTATGGATCAGAGGCTCGCACTAGAGCCCCTGATTAAGAGATTCATTCTGGCAAGGGAAAGGGTGACCCCTGTTAGGGTGAATGTTTTTCCGCCATGGAACCTAACATTGGTCTTGGAGGCACTGACGAAAGCGCCCTTTGAACCAGCGCAGGAAATTTCTGTTAAGTTTTTGACGCTAAAGTTAGCCTTTTTACTGGCCATAACCACGGCCAGAAGGGTGAGCGACCTACAGGCCCTGTCAGTTAAGGAGCCTTTTTTGTTGGTTTTAGAAGATAGAGTGGTTCTGAGACAGGATCCACTGTATCTTCCCAAGGTCGCATCTAAGTTTAATAGATCGCAGGAGATCATTTTGCCTTCCTTCTGTGATAATCCAAAAAATGAGAAGGAGAGGAAATTTAATTTACTAGATGTTAGGAAATGTTTGTTGACATATCTGGATAGGGTGAAGGAGTACAGGAAGTCCAATCACCTTTTAATTTTATTTAGTGGCCCCAGAAAGGGAGGGCAGGCATCTAAATCTACGGTGGCTAGATGGATTAGGCAGACAATAGCATTAGCCTATGAACAGTCAGGTTCCCCAGTACCAGTGGATCTTAAGGCGCACTCAACGAGATCCTTGGCGGCCTCTTGGGCAGAGAGAGCTGGGGCCTCGATAGAACAGGTCTGTCGCACAGCCACTTGGGCGAAGCAGGATACCTTTCTGAAGCACTATAGAGTGGAACTGCTGTCGCCTCAGGATCTGACATTTGGAAGGAAGGTGCTACAAGCGGTGGTCCCGCCCTGAGGTAGGCCTTGAACTTCTTGTATATCCTCTCAGGTTATGCCGTCCTGGAAGATGACTAGAGAAAATTGACAGTTACTTACCGATAACTGTTTTTCTAGGATATCTTCCAGGACGGCAGGCCTACTTCCCACCCATGTTTTAATGTAAGTATTACGGGAAGAGTTCCTCTCTGTCACCCGGATAACCTATTACTTTGGGAGAACTGAGGTGCAGGGGGAAGGGAGGGGCCTTTTAACCTTGGTGTTGATTGTGTTTCCTGTCAGGTGGACCAGTCATCTCTCAGGTTATGCCGTCCTGGAAGATATCCTAGAAAAACAGTTATCGGTAAGTAACTGTCAATTTTTTTTTTTTTTATTATTAATATAAATATATAAATTTTTTTTAAATCTAGTGTCTTCATCAATTTAGGCCAATATATATTCTGCTACATATCTTCGGTAAAAAAAATCCCAACAAGCGTATATTGGTTTGCGCAAATCTTATAGCAAATTACGGTGTGTATGTATGTAATATATATGTGTGTGTGTGTGTGTATGTATGTGTGTGTGTGTGTATATGTATATATATATATAATATATATATATATAATATATATATATATATATATATATATATATATATATATATATATATATATATATATATATTCTGGAATTTTTATTTGTTTTATACTAGTAATAATGGCGATCAATGACTTATAGTGAGGCTGCGGAATTGCAACACTAACTGATGCTTTTTGGGAACCAGTGACACTATTACAGTGATCAGTGCTAAGAATATGCACTATCACTGTACTAATGACACAGGCTGGGACAGGATTAAACATCTAGTGCGATCAAAGGGTTAACTGTGCCTAGCCAGTGTTTTACTGTACTCGGTGTGTTGCTTTTCCTCACAGAAATTCATCCCCCCCCCCCCCCTGTCCTGTGCCTCTGCCCGATGATCAGCGGATATCCAGTGCTTGGCACTGAGTTATCAGAGCAGAAGCGGCCTGCCGGCAGCACACATGCACGCCCTCTAGGCGGAAGTGCAGAATCACATATATATGTGATTCTTCAAAGGAGGGCTGCCCTGTAGCAGTAAATCTACTATTGGACAGTCCTTAACTGGTTAAAAGTTGGGGAATAAAAAATAAAATAAAAAAACATCCATACTAGGTGGATGCAGCATCGATCTATGTTGCAGCTGTGCCCCACTGGCCCTAAATCAGAGACCTGAGCAATCAAAAACCACTGATCGCTCAGCTCTTGGTCTTCAGTCTGCAGAGAGTCAATGACTGTCAATCACCGACTCTCTGCTCTGCCAGTGCTCATATGAGCGCCTGGCTGTGGAGGGGGGCGGGAGCAGTTGGCTCAGTCTCACAGCAGCTCACTGAGAGGCTGAGCCAGCTGCCAGTCCAGGCATCTGGGTGGATCCTTGCAATAAAGTCGGGATCTTTCCAGAGCATGGACCGGATTAGTGATGTCAGCCGTCAATGGACATTGTGGGCTGAAAACAGGTCATAGGGGTGCAGAACGAAGTGCACTCCTGTGACCCATAGGACAAGTACAGCCAAAATGGCTTTGGCCCTACTTCTCCCTTACAGCCGGTTCACACTGCTGCGTGGTGCGAAATCGCATGTGATTCACACTGCACTGCAAATCACATGCGATGTCCATGCAATATAGATAGTATGGCTGAAATCACATCGCATGCGGACTAAACTCGCACAGGACCTTTTTTTTTTTTGATCCGCACCAGAATCGGATCGCATTGGTGTCCACACCAGCGATGGGGCACTATGCCTCCCACTGACACCAGCGATGGGGCACTATGCCTCCCACTGACACCAGCGATGGGGCACTATGCCTCCCACTGACACCAGCGATGGGGCACTATGCCTCCCACTGACACCAGCGATGGGGCACTATGCCTCCCACTGACACCAGCGATGGGGCACTATGCCTCCCACTGACACCAGCGATGGGGCACTATGCCTCCCACTGACACCAGCGATGGGGCACTATGCCTCCCACTGACACCAGGACATTTTCTACTTCCACTGGCCACAGTGCAGCCCCCCTTAAAGTCTGAAGTACAGTAAACTGGCTCTTTGTTTAGAAAGTTTGGAGACCCCTGCTTTAAAAGATAGGTTCACCTAGACCCCCCCCCCCCCCCCCCCCACTTAAACCAACCACCCACCTTGACAGCGGGCAGGAGTTCCTCTTCCCCATGGCCGGAGTTTGTGAATGAAGAAACTACAAGTCCCATCTGCCACCATGGCGAGCGGATTGTTGTTAATGGACTGTGAGGGCGGTGCAATGCTCTGCAGGCTCAGTGAAAAAAAAAAATGAATGCACTTTTTCTTTTCCCTGCAAAAATATGTGCGTTTATCTGGTGTGCCCCCCCCCCCCTTCCTCCAGAGAGCCAAAAAAAAAAAAGCATCAGACTTTAGTTCTAACACCGTTGTCTGGTCGTAGCAGGTTTCTCTTGTGTTACCCAGTACTGACATAGAGGCGATCTGGGGGCTGTATACATTCCTCGCTTTATTGATTGCTTTTGTTCGGCAGGTCACGTTTTCCCTCCGCGTTGGGTTGTACTTCGCTGACAGCCATTATTCCTGAAAAAGAGCCAGACGAAACCCGCATTGATCTTTCGGTGGCTGTAAATTCAATAGTTTTGTTTTTTGTGAAACAAAATAAAGAAGCGGGTTCTTGGCGTGATTATTTTCGGTAATTGGTTTAACAGCTTTTTCCTATCCAGGGGAAGAGCCTTGCGGGTACTTCGTGTTATTTCAGAGCAGACAGATATCCAAAAACCGAAATGCAGACAGCCAAACGTACATTGTGAGACCGGCACCTTAATGGGGGAAATATACTGATTTACTGGTCTGTGGTGTCTGTTTATGAAGCAGTGAACATCGGTGATCCCCCCCCACCACAGTTGCTTGTACCCCCTTTGCCTTCAGAACTGCCTTAGTGCTTTGTGGCAAAGATTCAATAAGTTGTTAAACATTCCCCAGAGATTTTGATCCATAGTGACATGAGAGCATCACGCAGTTGCTGCAGATTTGTCGGCTGCACATAATTTAGTTAAAGCGGAGTTCCTCCCAAAAATGGAACTTCCGCTTTAAGTGATGGTGACCCCCCTGACATGCCACATTTGGCATGTCAAATTTTTAGAGGCACCCAGCTCCCACGTCCTCCCGGCGCTGGAAGGAAGTTCACCTCTCCCCCCCCCTCCCTCCGTGCCATCTTCTGGGACATGTCACAGGTCCCAGAAGATTGCCCGGCCAATCGCAGCACGGCTTGCACATGTGCAGTGCGTGCCCGGCTGTGAAGCCACAGCAGGGCGCCCACAGTAACAATGCCGGTGGAGATGAGGGGTAGAGGAGTGGGGCTTTGAACGCCTACATCGCTGGACCGTGGGACAGGTGAGTGTCCGATTTATTAAAAGTCAGCAGCTACACTTTTTGTAGCTGCTGACATTTATATGGGTGGAACTTCGCTTTAACCGCTTGCCGACCAGCCTCCATCATTTTTACTACGTCAGGTCGGCACGATCTCGCAAACCGTCGTAGCTATACGTCAGGGGGAGGGGGGGATGCTCGTGGCCGACTGTCGCGAGTACCAGAGACTGGACAGGGATGAGTCTGTGTAAACACACACTTCTCTGTTCTGAGAGGAGTGACAGATCGTGTGTTCCTATTGGCTAGGAACCACGATCCGTCACTTCCTCTAGTCAGTCCCCTCCCCCATCAGTTAGAATCCCCTCCCAGGGAACACAGTGAACCCCTTGATCGCCCCCTAGTGTTAACCCCTTCACTGCCAGTGACATTTTTACCGTAATTGGTGCATTTTTATAGCACTGATCGCTGTATAAATGCCAATGGTCCCAAAAATGTGTGAAAATTCTGTGTCCGCCATAATGTCGCAGTCACGATACAAATCGCAGATCGCCGCTAATTACTAGTAAAAAAATAATAATAATAAAAATGCTATAAATCTATCCCCTATTTTGTAGACGATATAACTTTTGCGCAAACCAATCAATATACGCTTATTGTGATTTTTTTTTTTTTTTGATTTTTTTTTTTTTTTTACCAAAAATATTGCAAAAAATAATACATATTGGCCTAAACTGAGAAAAAAAATTGCTTTTATTTTTTTCTTTTTTTTTAAATAGGGATATTTATTATAGCAAAAAGTACAAAATATTGTGCATTTTTTATTTTTTTTTTCAAAATTGTCGCTCGTTTTTTTGTTTATAGCGCAAAAAATAAAATCCGCAGAGGCGATCAAATACTGCCAAAAGAAAGCTCTATTTGTGGGGGGAAAAAGGACGTACATTTTGTTTGGGTGCAACGTTGCACGACCGCGCAATTGTCAGTTAAAGCGACGCAGTGCCGAATCGCAAAAAATGGCCTGGTCATTCAGCAGCCAAATCTTCCGGGGCTGAAGTGGTTAATATGTAAAGTTTTTTTTTTTTTTATTTTTTTTTTTTTAAAGGCAATTTATTCCTAAATATCTCTATGCACTCTGAGAATAACAGACAGAAGAGATATAAAAATACTGTTAGAAGAGATATACTGTATATACTATTAGAGGAGAGATATACTGTATATACTATTAGAGGAGAGATATATTGTATATACTATTAGAGGAGAGATATACTGCATATACTATCAGAGGAGAGATGTACTGCATAAACTATCAGAGGAGAGATATACTGCATATACTATCAGAGGAGAGATATACTATATATACTATCAGAGGAGAGATATACTATCAGAGGAGAGATATACTATCAGAGGAGAGATATACTATCAGAGGAGAGATATACTATCAGAGGAGAGATATACTATCAGAGGAGAGATATACTATCAGAGGAGAGATGTACTGTATATACTATTAGAGGAGAGATATACTGTATATACTATTAGAGGAGAGATATACTGTATATATTATTAGAGGAGAGATATACTGTATATATTAGAGAAGAGATATACTGTATATACTATTAGAGGAGAGATATACTGTATATACTATTAGAGGAGAGATATACTGTATATATTATTAGAGGGGAGATATACTGTATATATTATTAGAGGAGAGATATACTGTATATACTATTAGAGGGGAGATATACTGTATATACTATCAGAGGAGAGATATACTGTATATATTAGAGGAGAGATGTACTGTATATACTATTAGAGGAGAGATACTATATCTCTCCTCTAATAGAATATATAGTATATCTCTCCTCTAATAGAATATATAGTATATATAGTATATCTCTCCTCTAATAGTATATGCAGTACATCTCTCCTCTAATAGAATATATAGTATATCAGAGGAGAGATATACTGTACATACTATCAGAGGGGAGAGATACTATATATACTATCAGAGGAGAGATATACTATATATACTATTAGAGGATTAATACTGTATATAATATTAGAGGAGAGATATACTATATATACTATCAGAGGAGATATATACTGTATATAATATTAGAGGAGAGATATACTATATATACTATCAGAGGAGATATATACTGTATATAATATTAGAGGAGAGATATACTGTATATACTATTAGAGGAGAGATATACTGCATATACTATTGGAGGTTGAATCTGGTAAATATCCTCACACTCAGAGATCAATTTTTTTTATTTAAAGACTGTTTTGCAGATTTGTTGTAACCTTAAAAAAAAAAAGTGTGGTGTATAATTTAGTTAATATGTAAAGTTTAAAAAAAGTTATTTATTCCTAAATATCTCTATACGCAGGGGTAAATATAAAATAACCAACTGTATGGTTAGGGAGTAAAATCTTTAATCCACTCTAAAGCCCCATACACACGGTTGGATTATCCGATGGATTCTGTCCTATCGGACAATGTTGTCGTAAATTCCGACCGTGTGTAGGCACCATCGGACAGTGTACCTCGGATTGTCCGACGGACAAAGTCCTATCTCCTGCTGGATAGATTTTTCGACAACAAAGTCCGATCACACCAAATCCGATCGTGTGTATCGAATTCCGACGGACAAAGTGCCACGCATGCTCAGATCACATTACAAGACCAAAGCTATTGGCTACTAGCCTCTACGTAGTCCCGTCGTAGGCCACAAACGTCACCACGTTCAGGATGATCGCATTTTCCGACAACTTTGTCCGACCGTGTGTATGCAACACCAGTGTCGGACTAAATCTGTCGGACAAAATCCGATGGATTTTGTGGTCGGATTTTCCGACCGTGTGTACGGGGCATAAGAATAACAGACAGAAGGGATATACTGTATATACTATTAGAGATTGAATCTGGTAAATATCATCAGACTTTTTTCACATGAATATTCTCGTCTGAAAATTGATCCGTGTGGCCAGCATAAGGCTCGGTACACACCTATGCAGTTTGCATTTGATCAGTTTATTCAGTGCTTTTTGCACACGCGATTTGCTGTTTTTTGCTTTTTTATGCCTTTTTTTGGGCCAATTTGTTGTTCGGCAGATTAAAAGACACAAATTGCTGCAAAAATGCACTGCATGCTTCTCTGCAGCTTCTCCATTGAAGTATATTGAACCAAAAAAGCACTGTTTTGTGTTGGAAAGGGTCAAGGACCTTTTTCAAATACGCAGCAGCTGAAAAAAAGCATAGATGTGAACGTTAAATGAACTGTAGTCCGTTTCTGCAAAAAGCACCAAAAAACATATGGTTGGGAACCAGGCCTAAGACATTTAGTAACATAATGGAGTTAAAAAATAAATAAAAATATTAGCCCTTCATAGTACAAAAAGAGCAAATAATTGCTACCGTAAGGGTTTTTTTTACTGTGCAACAGGGAAAGTAATATTTACAGTAGCGATTATTTGCTCTTTTTGTACTATAAAGGGCTACATTTAGTTTTTTTTAACCCCATTATGTTACTGGCCGATTAATCGATTAATTTCATAATCGATTAGTTGACGATTAATCGATTAGTTGTTTCAGCCCTTGTCTTCAGTGCATAGGTTCACAAAATTTTATCAAGTGGATGTTCGAGCAGCCGAGGATTCGGCTTTCGGCCTCAGTGTACTGCGGGCCGCCGTATAAGTTCTGATGGCTATTGTTTGGCAGGGTGTCTCCCTCCCCTCAAGGCTATGAATAAGGTAATGAATATAAATAGGGTAATATATATAAGGTAAAATAAGGTAATGAATATAAATAGGGTAATATATATAAGGTAAAATAAGGTAATGAATATAAATAGGGTAATATATATAAGGTAAAATAAGGTAATGAATATTAGCCTGACTCTGTGTCTGACTCTGTGTCCCATGGTGTGTGTGTAGCGGTCACACTTTACTTAAAACTCAATACAAATTTAGTTTTCTCAGAACTGTAATGGAGTTCTGGGGGTTAATTGTACAGGATTTACTTTGGCATCAGTTTGGCTGGTCTGTCCTGAAGTTCCGCCTGGTCATAGGTGCAGTGAGGCACCTGAGACAGGCCGAGAACCAGGCCTGGTTGGACGTGTTAGGTACCAATCTTTGGTAGCCAATCAGTGGGCGTGTCTGGCCCCGCTGTGTATTCCGGGAAGGGGTATTTAAGGTCCTGGAGTCGCGCGTTCAGGGTTCGGCTGCTGCTTTGATTCCTGGTTCCGGTCCGGGGTAGCCCCGCGAGGGGAACCGGGCCCAGGAGTGTTTGCCGTCCCGCAAGCATGGTCACCCTGACCAGCCCCAGAGGCCCTCATGGTCTGTGGTGGGGATCCGTCCGTTCCCGAGCCTCGGAACTGGCTGGTTCGAGGCCCAGTAACTGAAGGAGGATTTGGAGGTGTCCCGGTGTTCTCTCGGTATTGGAGGGACACGGCAACTCGTACAAGTGACCAGGGGAGGACTCTTCGGAGGAGGGCCAAGAAGTTGGCTGCTCGGTAAGAGCCTGGGAGCCGAGATGTATGGACACTAAAGAATCCACACTTCACACAGCATCGCCAAGAAGGCTGAGAGATTCAGGTACTGTGAGAAAGGTTCCTACTTATCTTCAGTTACAAGTTAGTCTGTGGCAGAGACTTTGCAAAGTTTCCGGATCACATTGTTGGCTGCTAAATCTATGGTTGGAGGTTTATCCGGCAGTGAAGCGCCCAGCTGCGAGTGGCTACTCTCTGGGTTAATCAAGAGACATTCAGTGGATGTCAGCAGTTCAAAGTGCCTGAGTTTTATCACCCGTATCCTCTATTCCCATCAGAGACTGTGTTATGTTGGATGTTACCACTGCAAAATTAAAAACCTTGAAAAGGACTTTTATGGTGTCAGCATCTGAGGTCACTGGAAACCCCTAGACAACAACCGACAAGCCACGAGGAGGTAACTGGTAAGCCCAGAAAGTCAAGGCCGCCCCTCAGGGGTTATGGCCGCTACATGTGAAAAATAAAATAGTATTTTTTTTCGTCATACTTACCTGTAAAATCCTTTTCTTTGAGTACATCATGGGACACAGGGATCCCTCCCCTCTTTTTTGAGGATTCAGTGCTTGCTACAAAATTGTAGTGCTTCCTGTATGGGCGGGGTTATATAGGGGATCACTTCCTGTCTAAAGACCTTTTGGTTTACCAGTGTCCATTCACCTGGTGATGGAGTAAAACCCAGCAGGTAATGAATATTAGCCCAACCTGTGTCCCATGATGTATTTAAAGAAAAAGATTTTACAGGTAAGTATGATGGAAAAAAAAAAATTTTCTAGCAAAAAAATACAAATTTAACCGTTTAAGGACCGCCTCACGCCGATATACGTCGGCAGAATGGCACGGCTGGGCACAACCACGTACCTGTACGTGGCCCTTTAAGAGCCCGGCCGTGGGTCGCCGCCAGCGGCACACTCGCGACCCGGTCCTGAGCTCCGCGGCCGCGGGACCAGCGGACCCGATCGCCGCTGGTGTCCCGCCATTTCGGTCACAGAGCTGAAGAACGGGGAGAGGTAAGTGTAAACAAACCTCTCCCGTGTTTCCTATTGACACTGTCAATTATCGTCTGTTCCCTGTCATCGGGAAAGCCGATCAGTGACGTCAGACGCAAACCCAGCCCCCCTACAGTAAAAAAACACACACACACACACACACACTTAACCCCTCCCTGCCCCCTAGTGGTTAACTCCTTCACTGCCAGTGTCATTTACACAGGAATCAGTGCATTTAAATAGCACTGATTGCTGTATAAATGACAATGGTCCCAAAAATGTCCGCCATAATGTCGCAGTCACAATAAAAATCGCTGATCGCCGCCATTACTAGTAAAACAAAAAAATATTAATAAAAATGCTATAATACTATCCCCAATTTTGTAAACGCTATAACTTTTGCGCAAACCAATCAATAATCGCTAATTGCGATATTTATTTTTTTTTTACCAAAAATATGTAGAAGAATACGTATCGGCCTAAACTGAGGAAAACTTTTTTTTTTAATATATTTTTTGGGGATATTTACTATAGCAAAAAGTTAAAAATATTGCATTTTTTTCAAAAGTGTCGCTCTATTTTTGTTTATAGCGCAAAAAAATAAAAACCGCAGGGGTGATCAAATACCACCAAAAAAAAGCTCTATTTGTGGGAAAAAAAGGACGCCAATTTTGTTTGGGAACAACGTCGCACGACCGCGCAATTGTCAGTTAAAGGGACACAGTGCCGAATCGCAAAAAGGAGCCTGGTCCTTTTGGCTACAAATTTGGTCCGGGGCTTAAGTGGTTAAACATAAAGTGCCAGAAAAAGCCTGGTCTTAAATTGGTTAATCCACTTCTATATGTGCTCCTACTTAGGAGAGTCATTATAGAGTTGGGGCCGCAGTTTACAGAGGAGCCTTGACGTGGGCACTGCGGTTTATGTATATATTTACAAATGTGTGCAAAGCCCCTCTGTTTTTTAAAGTAAATTGTTTGGGTCAATTGGATTGTTTCGCAGTCTGGCTGGTAAGTGTGCTGGAAAAAAAAAACTATTTTGTTTGTGACAGAACTTTGTCACCCTATATCAGGAAGTGCCTGAACAATAACTGTAATGGCAGGGATTATTTTAATGAAGCTGCAGATTCAATATTTATTTTAAAATGACTGTGTGTTACCTTTGCCCTAAAATTGGAGAAAAGTTGTGGGTATTTTAACTTTTCACTGCCCAGAGTTACTTAAGTTTTAGGCCCCTTTCACACTTGTGCGACTTTAAAGTCCCGCGATTGTGCCGCGATTTCAAGGAATGCCTGTGTAAGTGGCATCAAAATCGGACCAAAGTATTGCAGGGACTGCTTTAAAGTAGGAACGACTTGAAGTCGTACTAATATGAATGGCTGTCATTGGAAATCATGGGGAACGACTTGTCATACTACTTTGCAGTCCCAAATCGTGGAACAGGTCGTATAAGTGTGAAAGGGGCCTTACTCAATTTGGGCGTCCCGTTTTTCTTTTTTACTTTCTATCTTGCTGTATGGACCCAACTCACCTCACCATTTAACCCCACTCTGGAACAGTGAGACAGCTGTACTCGTAAATGAATTCATCTGAAATATTGATGACGGTATCATGTGTGCTTCCCTGCAGGTATGCAGTAACGGATTGTGCTTCAATGCATTGCTACACAGCAGTATAATGTCGCTTTCACTTCTGTGACACTTCAATACCCAGTTCATACAGCCATTTGTTAAGTCACAGCAAAGGATTTGCAAATCATTTAACCTATGCATTAAAGCGGAGCTCCACCCGCACCAAAAATATTAAAAGTCAGCAGCTACAAATACTGCAGCTGCTGACTTTTAATAAATAGACGCTTACCTGTACCAGGTTCCAGCGGTGTCGGCAGAATGTGATGAGCGACCACTCGCCTCTCGGCTGCCCCGCCGCCATCCTCTGTCAGGGAATCGGGAAGTGAAGACGCAACGGCTTCACTGCCCGGTTCCCTACTGCGCATGCGCGAGTCGCGCTGCGCGTCTCTATCGGTCCCCGTTGTGTCCTGGGAACTGTGTTTCCCAAGACACAATGGTGCATCTTCGGATAAGGGCGGGACAGCTCCGGTTATCTCGTCCTGGAAGTGGGTGCAGATATCTGTATTATACAGGTATCTGCACCCCCCTCCCCCCTGAAAGGTGGCAATTGTGGCACCGGAGGGGGGGAGGAATCCGAAGAGCGGAAGTTCCACTTTAGGGTGGAACTCCGCTTTAAGGTGGAAAACCTTCTGTGCTGCAGCCTAGACCCCCCCCCCCCCCTTTTTCTTATCCGAATCCGATTCAGTAACGTGCACGAGCGCAGCGGCTCCATCTGCTGTCTCTCTCCTCATTGGACAGATTGATAGCAGCAGGAGTCGCTGTTGTCAATCAAATCCTGTGACGCGGGAGGGGGGCGAGTCCTGCTGTCTGTGTGTCAATAGATGCAGCAGCGGGACTCTGGGGCAAGGTAGCTTTCTCTGGGGGCACCAAACAAAGAGAAGGGGCCAGGAGTGCCGGCCGGGGATCCCAGCAGAAGGGTATTGGGGCTGCTCTGTGCAAAACAATTGCACAGAGCAGGTAAGTATAGGCATAATGGAGGGTAATTAGTGTAGCACTGAATAATGTGCCAAAAGAAATTATTTAGTGTAAAGGTGTAACTAAACACACAAAGTGCAAACAATACTAACAAACCTAAGAATAGTACATAATAAAAGAATGTGAAGTCCAAAAATAAGGCTCAGAGTGTATAGTCCAAACTATGAGAGTAAACTTCAATATTTATTCCCATGAGGTAGTCCACGTGGATTAAAAATATATAAATAAAAATAGAAGTCTTCCTATGGAATGATACCAAAAGAGGACTGTGCAATGTGGCAGAAGCGGCACCAATCAACAGTTGTCTGAAGTTTTATCAATGCTCAACTTTTCATAAGTAAAAGATGGGTACTCTTACCGAAGGAGTTGGACACACATGTCGTACGACAGTGGGTCAAAAAGGCTTAGAAACCCGATTACTACCAATCAGGTGTGTGGACGTGGGTAGAGCGGGTCCTGGTGGGGGGTCCTCACTTCTCTGTCTCCGAACTCCAGAGGGCGGACAATCCTGATGGTGGGTTCTAGTTTCTCGGTCACCGGACTCCAAAGGTACAGGTGCTCAGGATGGGATGTATCCAAAAGAAGGGGTTTATAAAAAAACTCATGATGTAAATATGTGAAAAAAGAGAAAACAGAGGGGCTCCGGATGGTGCAGGTCATAAACAAACCGATAGGTTTATTGAAATGGTCAGAAATTGTATAAATGACACAAAAATTAAAAGTGATCACAGATTAAAAATAAATGCTAAAAGCAATGTGGGGTACAGGGTATTCTGGCCCGACGTGTTTCGACACTAAGGGTCTTCAACAGGGGCATGCTGTAACCCCTCACATTGCATCTCAATAAACTACTGAATCTCAAGTCCGCCCATGTTGGGGGGCGTGACAGGGAGTGAGAAAATATAGTATAGTATAAGTATATAAAGTATAGGCATGTTTCTTTTGTTTTTTTGAAATGAGGGTTTTTAACCCCTTTTAATGGCCAGGAAGTCGGCACTGCACAGCGCTAATCAGTCAGTGAGACATTTCCCAATCTCTGCAGCTGCGCATTAGGACAATGTCTCACTGCTTGTGATTAGCGCTCCGCAATGCCGACTTCCTGACGGGCTCTGCACGTGCTGTTTGCGAACACACCTGAGCTCATCCTTAATGGCGAGGTGACTGTAGTGTTAAAGAGGAAGTAAACCCTGATCGGTTTTGCTTCCTCTTTTTATCCTCTGCAAAGTAAAAGCATAATGGGCTAGTATGCATCACATACTAGCCCATTAGGTTGCACTTACCTGCAAACTTAAGCCGCAATGTCCACGCTGGTGGCCGCATACATATTCGCCCCTCTTCCTTCTGGGGCCGTGGACTCTGTGACTGGCCGGAGTCGCGTGAATTTAGTACCGCGCTTGCGCACGGGAGCAACCGATAGCGGCATGAACCCCTTAGAAACTGCGCGATCATGCCCTTTCTTCAGTGCGCATGCGCCGATGACGTCGGTGCAAGTGTATACGATAAATATCTCCCAAACCGTGCAAGTTTAGGAGATATTTCCAGTAACTACAGGTAAGCCTTATTATAGGCTTACCTGTAGGTAAAAGTGGTGTAACAGGGTTTACAACCACTTAAATGAGACATTTAATGAGCTTCAACAGTTAAGCCTTCTTAAAGTGACCCAGTGGGCACAGGGACACTTGCAGCCAAAGCCGTACCTGCTAGAAGAGGAGGTACTGTGCTAATCTTTCCAGTGGTTCTTGTCTTATAACTCTGACACTGCAATTATTTCACATCTCTTCTGCAAGTGCGGAATACCGGCTCCCTCCACCGCATCTTGTAGCTTCTCTGACTGATTCTTACAGCATTGCAGGGTGGGGGGGGTTGAGCCGGTGGGAGGAACCAATGCAGCAGAACAAACAATAAAAGTAAATCCAGAAACCAGCAAAGTGCACTACAAGTCTCAGCTTTCAGGGCCAGTAATATCAATGAGATTTACTAAAATCCTAATCCAATCAGAAGGATAGTCGGGGAATATGACAGGAGGATCCTGCAGTTTCCAGAGGACGTTTGAGATGATCCAAAGCGGCTCAAACAACAAAAAAACAGGAGCACGGGATCCTCATTAGCATAACCGTTAAAAAAATAGCACACTAAGGCCCCTTTCACACTGGGGGCGCGTTGGAGGCGCTACAGTGCTAAAAATAGCGCATGCAAAGCGCCCTGAAACAGCCGCTGCCTGAGTGCTTTCACACTGGAGCGGTGCGCTTGCAGGACGTTAAAAAAAACTCCTGCAAGGCGCATCTTTGGAGCGGTGTATACACCACTCCTTCACCACTCCTGCCCATTGAAATCAATGGGGCAGCACAGCTATTCCACCGGCAAAGCACTGCTGCAGCGGCGCTTTGCGGGCGGTTTTAACCCAGTACCCAATACCCAGTTCATACAGCCATTTGTTAAAGCGGGATTCCACCCTAAAGTGGAACTTCGGCTTTTCGGAACCCTCCCCCCCTCCGGTGTCACATTTGGCACCTTTCAGGGGGTAGGGGGGTGCAGATACCTGTCTAAGACAGGTATCTGCACCCACTTCCGGGCATAAACTCCCACGGGAGTTTACGCCACTTCCTGTCCTGGCGCGCTGTCTGCCGGGACACACACGTGTCCCGGGCAGACCGCTCTGACGATTCTCATTGCGCTGCGCGACTCGCGCATGCGCAGTAGGGAACCGGGAAGTGAAGCCACTTCCTGATTCCCTCACTGAGAATGGCGCCTCTGCTGCCCACATCGCTGGACCCTGGAACAGGTAAGTGTCCATTTATTAAAAGTCAGCAGCTGCAGTATTTGTAGCTGCTGGCTTTTAATTTTTTTTTTTCCAGGTACCGTCCCTCTTTAAGTCACAGCAAAGGATTTGCAAATCATTTTAAAGTGGTTGTACCCTGTACTACCACTTTTATCTGCAGGTAAGCCTATAATAAGGCTTACCTGTAGGTAACATGAATACGTCCTAAACTTGCACCTTTTAGGAGATGTTCTCTATATCCGCATGTGCCGACGTCATCAGCACACTGAAGAAACGGTTTGCTCGTGTCGTTTCTTCAGTAGCTGTGCTGTGAGTGGGAGTGACGTCATTGCGGTTCCAGCCAATCATAGCGCCGGAGCCCATGAACCCGGAAACGACTCCGGGAGGCATGTCGCCTGTCACAGCAGTGTACAGGGACTGCTGCAACAGCTTCGATCTAAGGTAAGTATTTCATAATGAGCTAGTATGCGATGCATACTAGCTCATTATGCTTTTTGTCTTGCAAACCACTTTAAGGTGTGATGGTCAGGTGTCCACAAATGTTTAGCCGTATAGTTTAAGCTCCAATTGGACCGTTTCACACGTCTCTCCATCTGTATGATATAATTACGCTCCCATTGCCAAATTCCTACACTGCCTGTCATTGATCGGCTGTTCCCTGTCATTGATCGGCAGTGATGTAAGTAACTGAGTTACGTAACACAGTTACTTTAGAGGGTAACAAGTAATCTAACTGATTACTTTTCCCCTCATGGTAACTCAGTTTCCATTACTTTGGCTTAGTTACCCCAATTACATCTACCGCCACTAGATGGCAGTAGTGTAATTCCGGTGTCCTGCCGAAAAAGTTCCCCCGCCGGATAAGGACCCCCTGTACTGCGCAGGCGCAGGGCTTGCGCAGTACGAAGGACTACGGAGCTTCCGAAAAGTCCCGAACCTAAACAGCTCTGAGTGAACTCTACACCGCGCAGGCGCAGTTAACATGTAATTGTACGAGGCGATGCCGCACGCTCCTGACGCTCGTGCTACTCTGCAAGGGGCGTCTATCGTGTAACTAAGGGGCGGGTTTAGTATTACTGTAACCAAGGGCGCATTTATTATTGTTATATATCGAGCTCTGCCCATTAATTTAACATTCGCCCTCTTCTGTAGCCATCCGCCCCTTACACAATATAATAATAATAGACCCGCCCCTTGCTTACACGCTATAATAGATCTGCCCCTTGGTTAGAGTAATAATAGAGCAGCCCCTTGGTTACACGATATATAACAATAATAATAAATGCGCCCCTTGCTTACAGTAATACTAGACCCGCCCCTTAATTACACGTATAGAATATTAAAAAAAAAAAAGTCAGTTACTTTGCTGCGTAACTAATTACTTTTCCAATGTAGTAACTGAGTTACTAACGCAATTACTTTTTTGGGAGAAGTAATTTATAACTTAACTAATTACTTTTTTAAAGTAAGATGACCAACACTGTTGATCGGCTGTTCCCAGTCATCGAGAAAGCCGATCAATGACGTCAGACGTCAGCCACGCCCCCTATTGTAAAAAAAACACATGTCACAGACCATAACCCCCTCCCCGCCCCCTAGTGGTTAACTCTTTCACTGCCAGTGTCCTTTATACAGGAATCAGTGCATTTAAATAGCATTGATTGCTGTATAAATGACAATGGTCTCAAAAATGTCCGATGTGTCCGCCATAATGTCGCAGTCACAATAAAAATCGCTGATCGCCACCATTACTAGTAAAAAAAATATTAATAAAAAAGCTATAAAACTATCCCCTATTTTGTAAACGCTATAACTTTTGCGCAAACCAATCAATAATCGCTAATTGCGTTTTTTTTTATTTATTTTTTTTTTAACCAAAAATATGTAGAAGAATACGTATCGGCCTAAACTGAGGAAAAAACATTTGTTTTATATATTTTTTGGGGATATTTATAATAGCAAAAAGTAAAAAATATTGCATTTCTTTCAAAATTGTCGCTCTATTTTTGTTTATAGCGCAAAAAATAAAAACCACAGGGGCGATCAAATACCACCAAAAGAAAGCTCTATTTGTGGGAAAAAAAAGGACGCCAATTTTGTTTGGGAGTCACGTCGCACGACCGCGCAGTTGTCAGTTAAAGCGACGCAGTGCCGAATCGCAAAAATCGGCCTGGTCCTTTGGCTGCCAATTGGTCCGGGGCTGAAGTGGTTAAACCACTCCAGGATGCCGCTGCAAGGGAGCTTTTGTGAAACCGTCCCCAGCCCCCGTGTAAATGATTGTTTTAATGCCCGTTATTGATTTCTAGAGAAGTACTCCACCTGTTACACTGGCACTGGGTTTTATTCAATAGCGTTGTAATAAGTGTTACATTTATACTCTCCTATGGAATGCAGGTTCTGTTTTGTGGCTCCATGCTGTAAGCTCTGACAGGTGGGGTTGCTGGTAGCTACAATGCAAAGACCTTGTTGTATTCCCTGAGAGATTGAAAAAGCAGGTGGGGACTGAAAATGCCAAAAAAACAACCAAAAGTAAAATTTCATTTTTTTTTTTTTTTGGTTAATGATTTTAAAATCCCACTGTGTGATGTTCTCACACAGCGCTTGTGGGTGACCTCAGCTGTGCAAGAGGGGCTTCTATTTAAATGCTTAAATGGGAACATCTAATCAAGGAAGGAAAATATTTGTCATTCAGAGTTGGCTTGATGTAGGTCTCCTGAGAGAGGCTGACTGGAGGCATCCAGAGAGGAACTCGACAGCTGAGCCCCATCTCCTACAATGCTTTGAGGCATGGCCAAGAAATCTGATCAACTTCTTTCCAGCTCCCCAAAACCAGGAGCACCACAATGTTCAAAAGCAGCATCTACTTTAGTTTTTTGTCTCCTTAGGCCGGCTTCACACTGGGGCGGTGCGGGGCCGCGACGGTAAAGCAGCGCTATATTTAGCTCTGCTTTACCATCGTTTTACCCGCGGTATGCGGCCGCTAGCGGGGTGGTTTTAACCCCCGCTAGCGGCCGAAAAAGGGTTAAAAACCTCCGCAAAGCGCCGCTGCAGCGGCGCTTTGCCGACGGTATTCCCGCGGTCTCCCATTGATTTCAATGGGAAGGAGCAGTATAGGAGCGGTGAACACACCGCTCCTTCACCGCTCCAAAGATGCAGCTAGCAGGACTTTTTTTTTACCGTCCTGCTAGCGCACCGCTCCAGTGTGAAAGCCCTCAGGGCTTTCACACTGGAGACACAGCAACAGCTGTTTCGGGTCGGTTTGCAGGCGCTATTTTTAGCGCAATAGCGCCTGCAAACCACCCCAGTGTGAAAGCAGCCTCAGTGTGTCTGTTTCTCAAAGTATCTGGAGCGAGAGGCAGTTTGTTTGATGAAGGGCTGGAGAGCAGTACAATGAGTGTCTGCAGGCAACAGTAAGGCCCCATGCACACGAGACGCTGTTAAACCCGCGTTCAGAGGCAGTTGGACACTTTTTCAACTGCCCCTGAACCCATGCAATGTTATCCTATGTGTCCATGTACACAGTCTAGTTTTTTCCCGTTTTTATGCAGTTGCGTTTAACCACTTCCCGACCGCCTCACGCCGATATACGTCGGCAGAATGGCACGGCTAGGCAAAACCACGTACAGGTACGTGGCCCTTTCAAGAGCCTAGCCGTGGGTCGCGCGCGCGCCGCTGGGAGCTCCGTGACCACGGGCGCGGGACCAGTGGACCCGATCGCCGCTTGTGTCCCGCGATCGGGTCACAGAGCTGAAGAACGGGGAGAGGTCTGTGTAAACAAACCTCTCCCACGCTTCCTACTCTGCCTGTCACTGATCGGCTGTTCCCTGTCATCGGGAAAGCCGATCAATGACATCAGACGTACAGCTACGCCCCCTAATGTAAAAAAAAAAAAACACACACCATAACCCCTCCCCGCCCCCTAGTGGTTAACTCTTTCACTGCCATTGTCATTTACACAGGAATCGGTGCATTTAAATAGCATTGATTGCTGTATAAATGACAATGGTCCCAAAAATGTGTCAAAAATGTCCGATGTGTCCGCCATAATGTCGCAGTCACAATAAAAATTGCTGATCGCCGCCATTACTAGTAAAAAAAAAAAAATATTAATAAAAATGCTATTAAACTATCCCCTATTTTGTAAACGCTATAACTTTTGCGCAAACCAATCAATAATTGCGATTTATTTATTTTTTTGTTACCAAAAATATGTAGAATAAGTATCGGCCTAAACTGAGGAAAATTATTATTTTTTTTATATATTTTTTGGGATATTTATTATAGCAAAAAGTAAAAAATATAGCATTTTTTTCAAAATTGTCGCTCTATTTTGTTTTATAGCGCAAAAAATAAAAACCGGAAGGGCGATCAAATACCACCAAAAGAAAGCTCTATTTGTGGGAAAAAAAGGGCGCCAATTTTGTTTGGGAGCCACGTCACACGACCGCGCAATTGTCAGTTAAAGCTAAAAGCCTGGTCCTTTGGCTGCAAATTGGTCCGGGGCTGAAGTGGTTAACCTCGTGTTTCCAGAAGCAAAAAAATGGGTTCAGACACTTTGCTTTTCCACATTTCAGACGCGTTTGCGTTTTATAAGCGTTTTTAACCCAATTTTTTGGACCAGAAAACTCAGAAATATGATGGTAAACCATAAAAAATACTAAACGAATTGGTTTAAAATGTCGTAATTACTTTAGATAGTTCATAGAGCATATATACTCACTGGTGCAATGCCATAAAAAAACTCTAGTTTTTTAGGTAACTTAGACAATGAGGAATGCCTCCACTTCTTTGCCCCAACCCTTCATCCAATTTCTAATCTAATCAGTGACTCCACCTAGTCTGACCAAAGCATAGCAATGTCTTTTTTTTCACAAAGAAAAACCTGCATACCAATGTCTAGTCAGCCCCAACCCCCCACCATGTTTGTGAAATATCCAACGGACATTCGCTGTGCCATCAATAGATGGGTCCAATATCGATGAGCTCTAACTCTGGACCTTTCACGCAATTTGCGACGACGTTGCTGCCTCATCAAGAGCAACATCAGGAGCATTTCCTGACATATATTCAATATGGGATCCATTTCCAAAAAAAAAAAAAAACACAGAAAGAGAGGCAAATGCAAGTGTACAACGGCTCTCTCTGCTGCTGCTTATCACTCTGATCAGAATGGCAGAACTAGTTAATAATCCATGCTTTCTGAGCTTGGGGAGGGTCTATATTATGTTAGCTTTACAAACGCTTATAGACGCAAACGCGGCAAAACGTGCGTTTTTAAAACATGCGTTCAGCAGAGTTTGCATCTGCGTCTCGTGTGCATGGGGCCTAAAGCGTGATGGACGTTTCTTGCAAGTTTGGGGCTGCATTTCTGCAAATGGGGTTGGAAATTTTGGTCAAGATCAATGGTGTCCTCAATGCCGAGAAATGTATACTTATCCATCATGCCATTCCATCGGGGAGGCGCGTGATTGGCCCCAACTTTATTCTGCAGCAGGACAATGACCACAAACATACAGCCAATGTCCAAATCCTATCAATGTTTGGTGTGATCGCCCTTTTTACTTCAAAAACGGCACCAGTTTTTCTAGGTAGACTTGCACACAGTTTTTGAAGGAACTCGGCAGGAAGGTTGTTGCAAACATCTTGGAGAACTAAGGACAGATGTTCTGTGGATGTAAACCTCCCAGCGTAAAAGAACAACAAGGAGTCCTGGGAGTGATGGTTTGGCCCCCACAGACCCCTGATCTCAACATCATGGAGTCTGTCTGGGATGACCTGAAGAGACACAAGGCAGCCGACATCCACAGAAGGTCTGTCCTTAGTTCTCCAAGATGTTTGGAACAACCTACCTGCCGAGTTCCTTCAAAATCTGTGTGCAAGTCTACCTAGAAAAACTGGTGCTGTTTTTGAAGTAAAAAGGGTGATCACACCAAACATGGATAGGATTTGGATTTCTCTTTATTTAATTTCCATTTGTTAATTGATCAAAATAAACTATTAACACTTCTATTTCTGAAAGCATTCTTCAGTTACAGCATTTTTTTGCACAGTAGTGTATGGTGACATATTGCATGGCAGCCTTTTAGATGTGTGGCAGCATTCGTTTTCATCTTTTTCTCACTCCCTCCATAACATAGGAGGGAGATGTTCTGTAGTCCACAGAGGTGAATTGCCCAGGGCTGATAACATTTAAAGTGGTTGTAACCCTAAAAAAAAAAAAAAAAAAAAAAAATATGCTGTTGTGAGCTGGCTCCGTTTGAAAGCCGGTCCGATTGTTATGCAAATTTAATAGGGCTGTTACTGATTAACATTTTTGTGTTCGATTAATCAACTAATTTCGATTAATTATAACGCACATACAGTTTTTTTTCAAAAAAATTTCCCCCCATACTGTACTGTCCACATCTCCCCCCAATACTGTACTGTCCACATCTCCCCCCCATACTGTACTGTCCACATCTCCCCCCCCATACTGTACTGTCCACATCTCCCCCCCCCCATACTGTACTGTCCACATCTCCCCCCATACTGTACTGTCCACATCTCCCCCCCATACTGTACTGTCCACATCTCCCCCCCCATACTGTACTGTCCACATCTCCCCCCCCATACTGTACTGTCCACACATCTCCCCCCCCATCCACACACTCCCCCCCCCCCATACTGTCCACATCTCCCCCCCCCATACTGTACTGTCCACACATCTCCCCCCCATACTGTACTGTCCACACATCTCCCCCCCATACTGTACTGTCCACACATCTCCCCCCCATACTGTACTGTCCACACATCTCCCCCCCATACTGTACTGTCCACACATCTCCCCCCCATACTGTACTGTCCACACATCTCCCCCCCATACTGTACTGTCCACACATCTCCCCCCCATACTGTACTGTCCACACATCTCCCCCCCATACTGTACTGTCCACACATCTCCCCCATACTGTACTGTCCACACATCTCCCCCCCCATACTGTACTGTCCACACATCTCCCCCCCATACTGTACTGTCCACATCTCCCCCCCATACTGTACTGTCCACACATCTCCCCCCCCATACTGTACTGTCCACACATCTCCCCCCCCCATACTGTACTGTCCACATCTCCCCCCCATACTGTACTGTCCACACATCTCCCCCCCATACTGTACTGTCCACACATCTCCCCCCCATACTGTACTGTCCACACATCTCCCCCCCATACTGTACTGTCCACACATCTCCCCCCCCCATACTGTACTGTCCACATCTCCCCCCCCCCATACTGTACTGTCCACATCTCCCCCCCCATACTGTACTGTCCACACATCTCCCCCCCCCCATACTGTACTGTCCACACATCTCCCCCCCCCCATACTGTACTGTCCACATCTCCCCCCCCCATACTGTACTGTCCACATCTCCCCCCCCATACTGTACTGTCCACATCTCCCCCCCCCCATACTGTACTGTCCACATCTCCTCCCCCCCCCCATACTGTACCCCCCCCCCCACACTGTACTGTCCACATCTCCCCCCCCCCCCCCCCCATACTGTACTGTCCACATCTCCTCCCCCCCCCACACTGTACTGTCCACATCTCCTCCCCCCCCCATACTGTACTGTCCACATCTCCTCCCCCCCCATACTGTACTGTCCACATCTCCTCCCCCCATACTGTACTGTCCACATCTCCTCCCCCCCATACTGTACTGTCCACATCTCCCCCCCCCCATACTGTACTGTCCACATCTCCTCCCCCCCCCATACTGTACTATCCACATCTCCCCCCCCCCCCATACTGTACTGTCCACATCTCCTCCCCCCCATATTGTACTGTCCACATCTCTCCCCCATACTGTACTGTCCACATCTCTCCCCCATACTGTACTGTCCACATCTCTCCCCCATACTGTACTGTCCACATCTCTCCCCCATACTGTACTTTCCACACATCTCCCCCATACTGTACTGTCCACATCTCTCATCTCCCCCCATACTGTACTGTCCACATCTCCCCCCCCATACTGTACTGTCCACATCTCCTCCCCCCCATACTGTACTGTCCACATCTCCTCCCCCCCATACTGTACTGTCCACATCTCCCCCCCCCCATACTGTACTGTCCACATCTCCTCCCCCCCCCCCATACTGTACTGTCCACATCTCCTCCCCCCCCCCATACTGTACTGTCCACATCTCCTCCCCCCCCCCCCATACTGTACTGTCCACATCTCCCCCCCCATACTGTACTGTCCACATCTCCTCCCCCCCCCATACTGTACTGTCCACATCTCCTCCCCCCCCCATACTGTACTGTCCACATCTCCTCCCCCCCCCCATACTGTACTGTCCACATCTCCCCCCCCCATACTGTACTGTCCACATCTCCTCCCCCCCATACTGTACTGTCCACATCTCCTCCCCCCCATACTGTACTGTCCACACATCTCCCCCCCCCCATACTGTACTGTCCACACATCTCCCCCCCCCCCATACTGTACTGTCCACACATCTCCCCCCCCCCATACTGTACTGTCCACACATCTCCCCCCCATACTGTACTGTCCACACATCTCCCCCCCCATACTGTACTGTCCACACATCTCCCCCCCCCCATACTGTACTGTCCACACATCTCCCCCCCCCATACTGTACTGTCCACACATCTCCCCCCCCCCATACTGTACTGTCCACACATCTCCCCCCCATACTGTACTGTCCACACATCTCTCCCCCATACTGTACTGTCCACACATCTCCCCCCCCCATACTGTACTGTCCACACATCTCCCCCCCCCCATACTGTACTGTCCACACATCTCCCCCCCCATACTGTACTGTCCACACATCTCCCCCCCCATACTGTACTGTCCACACATCTCCCCCCCCCCATACTGTACTGTCCACACATCTCCCCCCATACTGTACTGTCCACACATCTCCCCCCCCCCGTACTGTACTGTCCACACATCTCCCCCCCCCCCCATACTGTACTGTCCACACATCTCCCCTCCCCCCCCCATACTGTACTGTCCACACATCTCCCCCCCCCCCCATACTGTACTGTCCACACATCTCCCCCCCCCCCCATACTGTACTGTCCACACATCTCCCCCCCCCCCCATACTGTACTGTCCACACATCTCCCCCCTCCCCCCCATACTGTACTGTCCACACATCTCCCCCCCTCCCCCTCATACTGTACTGTCCACACATCTCCCCCCCTCCCCCTCATACTGTACTGTCCACATCTCCCCCCCTCCCCCTCATACTGTACTGTCCACATCTCCCCCCCTCCCCCTCATACTGTACTGTCCACATCTCCCCCCCTCCCCCTCATACTGTACTGTCCACATCTCCCCCCCTCCCCCTCATACTGTACTGTCCACATCTCCCCCATACCTTAATATACACGATTGTCTGCTCTGTCCGGAATAGACAGCAGGCAGACCCGTGCGTCCTCAGAGTAGACGGCACAAGCAGGCAGGCGATGATGACATCAGCGTGCCGCTACTAAGCCGCCGTCGGGTGGACCAAGATGGCTCCGGAGCTAGACCGAAGCCACGGCCTTTTCTATGGGCGAGACCGCGGAGCTCACTCCGCGAACCGTCCTTGATCAAAATTATTTTGATTGTTCAAAGAAATTAAAGATTAATCGAACAATTAATCGTTAATTTCCGCAGCCCTAGAATTTAATGCAGTTAAAAACGCATCCAACATACAGTATGTGAACCGCGCATGAGTCAGCTCAGCACAGAGCCGTGCCAGGAATGTACTCGCAGCTGTGCATGGTGCAGTTCAGTGTACAGAAACAATGACAGGCAGGGAGAAGCAATTTTGACAGAAGCGACCAATGAGGTCTCTTCTGTCTAAAAATATTTACCTGTCAGATTTTTTTTATTTTAATTTTACTTCCGCTTTTAAGCAGAATAAATTTCAGCTTTCACCTTTTTCACTGCCATGTCCACTCAGACCTGACATTGGAGGGGGGGGGGGGGGGGTGTAAATCTAAAAAGCAGACTCCTACCATGTAGGCATTCAGGCGGCTGAGCTGCCACCCACTTGCTTCCACACACCCCTGGTATATTTTTGTTTACTGAAATTTAGCATTTCCCAGACCTTTGCGGTAATATTCTGTGACATAAAAAGTTGGAACTACCACTATTTTTTTCTCTAGGGCGGGGATATGCAATTAGCGGACCTCCAGCTTTTGCAGAGCTACAAGTCCCATGAGGCATAGCAAGACTCTTGACAGCCACAAGCATGACACCCAGAGCATGATGGGACTTGTAGCTTTACAACAGCTGGAGATGCGCTAATTGCATATCCCTGCTCTAGGGTGTCTGCTTTCAGAACATATATAACATTTTGGGGGGTTTTCTGTAATCTTCAGGCTTAAAGCGGAGCTCCACCCTAGAGTGGAACTTCCGCTTATCAGATTCCCCCCCCCCCCCCCCCCCCCTCCGGTGCCACAATTGGCACCTTTCAGGGGGGAGGGGGTGCAGATACCTGTATAATACAGGTATCTGCACCCACTTCCGTGACAAATTATCCGGAGCTGCCCCGCCCCTATCCGGAGATGCCCCGTTGTGTCTTGGGAAACAGTTCCCAGGACACAGCGGGGACCAATAGAGAAGCGCAGCGCGACTCGCGCATGTGCAGTAGGGATCCGGGCAGTGAAGCCGTTGCGTCTTCACTTCTTGATTCCCTATTAGAAAAAAAAAGAACAATAAGTCGTCAGCGCGACTCGCGCATGTGCAGTAGGGATCCGGGCAGTGAAGCCGTGCTGCGTCTTCACTTCTATCCTCATGAAGGGACACAAAGCACCTACAATTCCGTGAAAAAAACCGTTCATTATTATTTATTAAACTAATTAACAACTTTTAATATAAATGTTAAAACTAAGTAGTCAAAAATAATACACAATCAATAGACGGCATAAAATGCAATTTTTTTGACTATGCAGTGTTCAAAAAAAATTTCAAGTCCGCCTACTAGCCAGGCTAATGTTACTCGTCATCATTCCCACCTCCCTGCCCCCCCTAATTCCCCCTACCCCTCGTATTATTCATAAATTTAACTCTCTTATCCATTACTCCGATACCACACCCCATCCCCCGCCTCCACCGCAGGCCTGCGTGCCACCTCCGCCCCCAGCCCCGCCCCGGCACCCGCATCCCACCCGAGCCCTCCTCCTCTCCCTGGCGAACCCGACTCCTCCCGAACCGCCTCTCCACTGTCAGTTACCCTCCACTTAACGTTTCCCGCTCCCAAAATTTCTGCATTACCGCACCCCATGACTCCCCCCTCGTCCCCCCAACAACCCCCCCCCGTGCAGTCGCCCTAGCCATCTCCGAGACATCTCGACCCCCATCAGCTCTCTCCCATTCCCTCCCCATTTCCCAATCTCCCTCCCGCCCCTACCCTCCTTCAACCTTCCTCCATTCCCTCAGACCACTCCCGGGGCTTTCCTCTAACCCCCCTACCATACGCCATCCCCTCTCCCACCCCCCCACCTCCTTCCCCACCCCTCCTTCTCCCCTCTACCCTATTTCCTTTCCCCCCACCTCCGTAAACCCCCAAAATCCACTCCCCCATCTCTCTCCCTCTAGCCCCGTCTCCCTCCCCCCCCCCTCCCTGCAACTCCACACCTCCCTCACTCCACTCTCCCCACCCCACCCCACCCGCTTCCCCCCTACTCCCACCCCACGCACCCCCACCGCTACTCCGCTCTCTCTGCCCTCACCCTTCCAACACCTTCCCGTCTCTCCCCCTCCCCCCCCTCCCCCCCCCACTCCCCGCTCCCCTTCCCCCCCCTACCCCCCCCCCCCACCTCCCTCCCCTCCCCCCCCCCCTCCCCCCCCCCCCCTCCCCCATCCCCCCCCCCTCACTCCCATCTCCCCCCCCATCTCCCCCTCTCCCCTCCCCCCCCCCCTCCCCCTCCCCCCACCCCCTCCCCCCCCCCCCCCCTCCCCCCCCCCCCCCCCCCTCCCCCCCCCCCCCCCCCCCCCCCCCCCCCCCCCCCCCCCCCCCCCCCCCCCCCCCCCCCCCCCCCCCCCCCCCTCTCCCCCCCCCTCCCCCCCCCCCCCCCCACCCCCCCCCCACCCCCCACCCCCCCCCCCCCCCCCTACCCCCCGCCCCCCCCCCCCCCCCCCCCCCCCTCTCCCCCCCCCCCCCCTCCCCCCTCCCCCCCCCCCCCCCCCCCTCTCCCCCCCCCCCCCCTCCCCCCCCCCTCCCCCCACTCCCCCCCGCATCCCCCAGGTTCTCCCCCATTCCCTCTACCGCTCCCCCCCCCCATCCCACCCCACCCGGCCCCCCACCCCGCCCCCCCCAGCATCCCCCCCTCATTTTCACTTCTTGATTCCCTGACAGAGGATGGCGGCGGGGGCAGCTGAGAGACGAGCGGTCGCTCGTCACATTCTGTAGACATCGCTGGGACAGGTAAGTGTCCATTTATTAAAAGTCAGCAGCTGCAGTATTTGTAGCTGCTGACTTTTAATATCTTTGGTGCAGCTCCGCTTTAACTTTTTTTTTTTTTAAGCATATGTGCAAAAACGGCTCTGGCAGCCAAAAGGGTTAAAGGTTACTATGTGACTATTACTTGTTCTGGTGTTACCAATTTGTTTTTTGGATTGCGTATATGGCATGTATTGAAAATTATTTGCGTCAAAATGTGTGATTTACTGCAAGAAAAGTGACGTAAACCAATAGTGTGTGTTCTGGTAGCAGCAAGTTCTAGCAAACTAGTGTGAGAGAAGTGTGTTCATGACTTGTCTTTGTTTTCATTTGCAGGACTGAAAAAACGTACAAGGAAAGCGTTTGGTATACGGAAGAAAGAAAAGGACACCGATTCCACGTAAGTACACCCCGTCTTCTGTGTTGCTGTAGCTGTAGCTGTATGCCACGATTTATCAGAAAGCTGTAGATGAGGACTTCTCTGCTAGATGGAGAAGTCTTAAACCAGGCTCTAAATTGTTGGCCTTCCTTGTAATGGGTTTTATAAAACTTTTTCCTGCTCTTAGCTACACATAGATTACTCCATAAGTAGAGCGAGAGTGGGATTTGTAAGGTGCTCACATCCTCATGAAGGGACACAAATCACCACAATACTAAAACGTTCATTAATTTATTTATTAAACTTTTTATATGTTAAAACTAAGGTAGTCAAAAATACAATCAAAGAGGCTAAAATATGCATTGAAGCAGTGTTCAAAATTTCAAGTCCTGAGCTACTAGCCAGGGCTTAAGTGTTACTCGTCATCAGTTGCCCCACCCAATCCCCTGCCCCGCCCCTAATTCCACCCCTAACACGCCCTCGTAAATTATCTCATGAAACTGTTAAATGTTTTATGCAGAATTAAGTTTCAAAAATAAATATTAACAGCTTTATCAGTGCCCATTGATGCAGTCCATCAGGGGCCCATCTGTGCAGCATATCAGTACCCATCATCAGTGCAGCCTATTAGTGCAGCCTCATCAGTGCCCCTCTGTGCAGCCTCATCAGTGCCCCTCTGTGCAGCCTCATCAGTGCCCCTCTGTGCAGCCCCATCAGTGCAGCCTCATCATATTTTTGAAGGGGTTTGGCTGTAAGGTAAACATGGCTTGGCTATGCTATCTGGTAGGGGTGCCTGCATTGTACTGAACAGAATAATAAACGTTTTGGCTGGTAGGAAAGCTTGCATATGTGGATTTCAAATGTAAATTGCTAGGTGTTATGGGGGTAAAATGGCTTTGTTTTATGAGACGATTAGCACCCTGTCCCTAGTGTTGTGGTATGGGTGATGATGACTCAATCTTATGTTTGTTTTAAAAGTTTGTGGAACTTTAAACTGAAGCTTGTTTGTATTTAATTATTGGCTGAGTTTTGGGGATTTACCAACTGAAAGCATACTATTAATATTCTGTTACTGTTTTGGGATGTGACAAGTTTTTCTTTTTTTTCCCTAATTGACTTCTTGTTTTTTTATTTCTAACAGGGGATCACCAGACAGAGACCCTGGTGTAAGTAAAGACCTTTTATCTCCTTTTGTCTATTGTAATTTTTGTTCATTTTTAGGTTACACAAGAGCTTCTGTACCTTCTTGTGAATTAGGTTCTGTTCCACTTTTTTTGGATCCAGAGGGATGTACACAACTGTGTTTTGGGATATGTTTAAAAGCTTATTTAAATATATAAAAAAAAAAAAAATAATTAAAGTGACACTAAACACACACTTTACATTGCAAATAATGAAGAGCAGCGCTAGGTTGTGCACAAAAAGACCCTATACATAAATGACATGTCAAAGTGCAAATGTGCAATAAATGTGTAATACTATATACAGCCAAAGATTGGAACAATGTCAATGTGCAATTCTATGAGAGTAATGTGCAATAAAGCAAACAAAAAAGGCATACAAAGAAATGCACAGACGTGCTTAAAGTGCAATATAAATGTAAAAAAGGTAAAAACTGATATCAAAAAGTTCATATATTGCTGAAATACAATGAAAGTGACCTCAAGTGCTTGACACCGTGATACCTGTCACCTCATTAGGATAAAAGGCTGATCAGAAAGCCTGCGACCTCCCTTACTCAGGGGGGTCAAACAGCGCTTACTGTAGTAGCATTGAGGATCCACTGATGGAGTACTCTGGAGTCTCCTTCCGGAGAGATCCATGCACATAAGATGATAGGAACGGCAGGAACTAATAATATGCGGAAAGGAAAAAAAACTCCAATAGTGTAGAGTGTCTCTTATTGCGTTTTATTGATAAAAAAAAGCTGCAATACTGCATACATAAAACTTTGGAGAGAGTTCTCCAGTTCGAGTAAACCCAGAAATGTTCCTTGCAAGAAAAAATGCAAACAGGTCCGTAGAATCAAATTGCGCATGTGCAGAACATGTGTGAATAGCGTCCCGACGATCGTTTTGTCATCTGTGATGTCATCAGGTGTACGCCCACACGTCTGCGCTTTATATACCATATTGGCTAAAACGGGGGAGCGATGTCATAGGTTGCGCGAAATGGGCACGGGAGCTACATATCCTATAAAGTCGTTTTATTACATGCACAACAATATATGTTGTCTATATTTTGAAGTGGCCTTTAATATGTAGGGCGCACTATTCGGATGTTACCCATCTGACTAGGGGAACACATAAACAATATCCAAAAAGGTTTTGACAAACATAATGTCTCCAAAGCATTATGACTTAAAACTCAATGGGGACCCTAGGGGCACCACCTTTATCGCATTGGAGATATATGTACCCCACTGCCTTGGTAGTAATGGGAGGCGGACTATATCCAGCGCTGAGACAAATTGGATATATAAATTGGGGTCTCATCTGCCTAATGGTTTAACTGTGGAGTGGGACATCATGTATGTATTTTATTTATTTTTTATATATATATATATATATATATATATATATATATATATATATATATATATATATATATATATATATATATATATATATATATATATATATATATTCAGCTTTTATACTTTTGATGTTAACCTTTTGTTTCTGATTCACAACCATGTATGTATTGCTGAATAGTGTAAGACCTGTGAGCAACACGGGGCAGCTAGCCTTTTCAATTATTCATGTGGATATTTATTTCCCCCACAAGATGGCAGTATGCGCCGTTTAGTTTTGGTAAGTGAGCTCCATGCCTTCCTGGGCCAATGGATACACGTATTACTTAAAGCAGGGGGTCTCAAACTGGCGGCCCTCCAGCTGTTGCAAAACTACAAGTTCCATGAGGCATTGCAAGGCTGATAGTTACAGCCACAGGCAGAGGCATGATGGGACTTGTAGTTTTGCAACAGCTGGAGGGCCGCCAGTTTGCGACCCCTGACTTAAAGCCTTTTCATTCAGGATGGCTTTATCTTATCCAATTAGCTTCTTTGTATCTTTTTGCACAACCTATGGCAGCGCTCCCCTGTGTTGCCAATATGGTATATAAAGCACAGGCGCATATGTGTGGGTGTGTACCCCTGATGACGTTGCATATGACGAAACGATCGTCGGGACGCTACGCACACACGTTCTGCACATGCGTGATTTGATTCTACGGACCTTTGGATTTTTTCTTGCAAGGAACATTTCTGTGTTTACTCGAATTGGAGAACTCTCTCAAGTTTTATGTATGCAGTATTGCAGCTTTCTTATCAATAAAACGCCATAAGAGATACTCTACACTATATTGGAGGTTTTTTTTTTTCCTTTCCGCATATTATTACTTCCTGCCGTTGATGCTGTCTGGCTACCATCTGATGCGCACAGATCTCTCCGAAGGGGGCGCCAGAGTACGCTATCAGTAGATCCTCGATCCTATTAAGTGCTGTTTGACCCCCCTGAGTAACGGAGGTTGCAGGCTTTCTGATAAGCCTTTTATCCTAATGAGGTGATGGGTATCACGGTGTCAAGCACTTGGTCTACGCTCCATATTACACTTTAGGTCACTTTCATTGAGTTTTAGCTATATATGAACTTTTTGATATTAGTTTTTGCCTTTTTTGCACTTCTATTGCATTTTAAGCACGTCTGTGCATTTCTTTGTATGCATTTTTTGTTTGCTTTATTGCAGATTAATCGCATAGAATTGCACATTTTCACATTGTTCGAATCTTTGGCCGTATATAGTATTGCACATTTGCACTTTATTTGACGTGTCATTTATGTATAGGGTCTTTTTGTGCACAACCTAGCGTTGCAATTCATTATTTGCATTGTTATCTGGTGCCCAATATCTGGGTTATAGTGTACAGCTGCAGGTTATATTTCATCATTTAAATATAATTTTTCACCTACCAGGCGCAGATATTACTTTACATTTACACACTTTACATTGTTCCTTCGATTTCTGTATACAATGTATGTGGATGAGGGCACTGTAATTATTTTATTAAAAAAAAAAAAATCCCAATACCTTTTTCCTAATCGATATACAGCTGTCACATGACCCAGATCTTCCCCAGCCTGTCTGAAGGGAAACATAAGCAGGAGGAGCTTCTAGTCCTCTGTTGCTGGTCGCATGTTCAAAATAAAAACAGCCTTTGGAATAAAGAGTAAAACTAATATCAATAAATATAAATAAAAATCTATATTTGAAATCAAATCTCTATTTTTTTTTTTGGCAATAACATGGTGTAGGCGGATTTCTTCCAGTCACAGACCTGTGACTTGAAATAACAGGGAGGTGGTGCCTCCATTAATCTACATGTAATATCCCATACCCATTGTGTTTAGCTGGTTAGTGCACATGGAGGAGTGAGGGAGGGGGTGGGCTGTCATTTACCACTGTGTATACACCCACATGTGACTGTATAGTCACATGGGCTGCTCAGATGTGATAGGGAGGAAATGGCCAACATAGAAACTCACTGAAAATTGAGCATGTTGCCCCCACAGCTACAAAATCCCTAACTGAATTGTGGACATGGACAGAAGGGGGAGATAGAGAGCAGCAGGATCAACCAGGTTTTTTTCAGAATACAGAGGACAAATCTCATAGTGACTAAGGCCCCTTTCACACTGAAGCGTTTTTCAGGCGCTACAGCGCTAAAAATAGCGCCTGAAAAAAAGCGAGTCCTTTCACTCCAGTGTGATAGCCGGATGGCTTTCACACTGGAGCGGTGCGCTAGCAGGACGGTAAAAAAAGTCCTGCTAGCAGCATCTTTGGAGCGGTGAAGGAGCCGTGTGTTCACCCATTGAAATCAATGGGGCAGCGCGGCTATACCACCGGCTTTGCGGGTGGTTTTAACCCTTTTTTGGCCGCTAGCGGGGGTTAAAACCGTACCCCTATCGGCCGAATTCCGCTGCTAAAACGACGGTAAAGCAGCGCTAAATAGATTGCTGCTTTACCGCCAACGCCCGCACCACCCCAGTGTGAAAGGGGCCTAAGTGAGGATGAACACCCAGTAATACACCATTTATTAATAGTTTTTTAATGATGTGGGTTTAGTGACGCTTTAAGCCAGTATTTGATTAGCAGTCCTTTCAGTTCATTTACTATACTATTCATACTATTCATTTAGGAGCAATATTCATCTGACAAAAAGTACAGATGGTATTGTTGCAAAAGCATATGTAGTTATTAAAGCCCAACTCCAGGCAAAAAACAGTTTCCCCACGTAGTGGGGCTGTGCCCACACTGCACAGGGTCTCCAGCTCATTTTGTCCAGGGGTGAGAAGAAAGCTGTATACTCACCTGATCCTCTGCTCCACAAGCAAATGACGCTCCCCCACGTTCCAGTGGTGGATTGTTCCAGAGCCGGTCCATAGATGTAGTGGCAATTGCAACAGTCCACTGCACTAGACCGCGGGGGGGCAATGACCACAGGCACAGGTCTTGTATGGGGAGGGTCGGAGAAATAGGTAAATCTATCTCTGTTCTCCAACCCCCTAGACAAAAACAGGCAGTTTGTGTAGTGTGGAAAAACTTTTTTTTTTTTTTTGCCCAGAGTTGGGCTTTAAAGTGGAGTTCCACCCAAAAATGGAACTTCCTCTCATTTGGCAGAAATTCATACAGTAAAATGGCACGCTCACAGGTCTACTGTTAGATGCTAAATAACAACACTCTGCAAAGTTTGCTTGATCCTGTATTCCTATGAAATGTTGTTTTTACTGATTTAAAAGGTTTGCTTTGCATGTAAACACTTCACGTAATGCTGTATTCTTGCAAAACCATAAATAAATTGGATTTACTATAATTACTGCTGAATAAATCCTTATAAACCAATAAGCATATAGGTCTCCCAATCACATGATAGCGTTTGCTTTGATGATTGCATTGGATGAATGTTTGCTTGATGCTGTGTCCTTATAATCTCATAAAAGTACTGATTTCACCATAGTCCTTCCTGAGCCACAAGTCTTTATAACGTTCAGGCCTTCTAGTGCGGTTAAATAATTACTCAAGCAATCCTACGAGAGATCAAACGGCAAAAGACAACGTTTTATTACTGTATATACTCGAGTATAGGCTGACCCGAATATAAGCCGAGGCACCTAATTTTACAACAGTAAACTGGAAAAACTTATTTACTCGAGTATAAGCCTAGGGTGAGAAATGTGCAGCCACTGTAAGTGGAAAAGAGGGTCAACAATGCCCATTTGCATGCCATAGGTCTCCCAAACTTCAAACTTGGTAGTTAAGGGTTCCTAGATGACCCCTATCTGCAGCCAAAATTTGGTCCTGAAATAACATTGCTGCAGATGGACACAGTTGACCGACTTTGGGGCCCCGTATCTCGGGGCCATTTGGTGTGCAAAGTCAGTGGAACTAACACTAGAACATATCCAAAGATGGGGTTCCTATTACCAAGTGGCCCCGAGATATGGGGCCCCAAAATCGGTTCGGAAAATGTCGAGCACTTTTCTGCAGCAGAGAATGAAATTTTCGGAACCGACTTTGGGGCCCCGTATTTTGTTAGGATAGGTTGTAGTGTTGGTTCCACTGGGTTTGCACACCAAATTTGGGGTTTCTAGCACCAAGTGGCCCCGAGATACGAGGCCCCAAAGTCGGGTCAGAAAATGTCATTCTCTGCTGCAGAAAAGTGCTTGACTCTAGTATAAGCCAAGGGGGGCACTTTCAGCACAAAAAAATGTGCTGAAAAACTCGGCTTATACTCGAGTGTAATATTGGCAAGAATTAGGATATGGGATTTTAAAGGTATTCTTATAACACCTAATCAAATTATTCTTTGAAAAACACATTCAATCTTTTAAATACTTTTATTGAAAAAAAGAAAATATACAGAATATATAAAAAGATAATAAATGAGAGTGCATATTATCTACAGTCCTAGGTACATACACCTAATCCTATACCAGACAGAGATAGTGCAACATTCATTTATCTATGATCAAATGTTCAACGGACTTCCACATGTTTCGCCTGAAAGGCTTCATCAGGAAAGTTGACCTGATCGATTGAATAAAAACATCAAAGACAGACTTTTGCGATTAAACTGAACCTTAGGTGTAAAAGGAAAGAAAGACATAAAGAAATTAATATTAACATAATCTAAGAGATGATACATATCATTTTAATAAAGATAGATGAAAGTACGGGACATGACCAGATGAGTAGGGAGTTCTATGGGGCAAATAATAGTTAAATCCAAAGGACAATGATCCGAAACACAACAGCAAAGTCCACCTCTTAATGGCTCAAAAGAAAAAAATGGACGTTTACGAGTGGCCTAGTCAAAGTTGGGACTTAAATCCAATTGAGATGCTGTGGCATCGTTCATGCTGGAATACCCTCCAATGTGACGGAATTCAAACAATTCTGCAAAGAAGAGTGGGCCAAAATTCCTCCACAGCGATGTAAAAAGACTCATTGCCAGCTGTCACAAACATTTGATTGCAGTTGCTGCCGGCAAGAGTGGCACAACCAGTTATTAGGTTCGGGGGAAATTACACATACGGCCAGGCAGGTTTGGACGGCTTTTTTCCCTTAATAAAATCATATTTTTTACTTACCTGAACCTGGTCTTTCCAGCGACAAGGACGAGCACGCCAGCTCCAGCCGGTGTCTCGGGTCCTGATTGGATAGATTGATAGCAGCGCAGCCATTGGCTCCTGCTGCTGTCAATCAAATCCAATTACGTGGGAGCTGGGGGGCGGGGCCGAGTCCTGCTGTCTGTGTCAATGAACGCAGCAGCAGGAGATGGGAGCGTGCCCGCACAAGTGCCCTGAGGGAGAGCGGCTCTTCAACGGGGCAATCGAGAAGAGGAGGAGCCAGGAGCGCTGCTGAGGAACCCCTAGAAGAGGAGGATCGGGGCCACTCTGTGCAAAACCAACTGCAAAGAGGAGGCAAGTATGACATGTCTTTATTTTTTTTTAAACTTTAACATATCCTTTAACCAGCAAGCCTGTCAGCACATCGATCACACTGATAATCAGGGCAGCATATCAATGGTGCCTCATCAGTGCCCATCAGTGCGTATTGGTGCAGCCTCATCAGCAAACATGAAGGTTCGCTTTAAGCTTTAACGATAAAAACCTGGAAGCTGATTGGTTTCTATGCAGAGCTGCACCAGATTTTGCACTCTCCAGCTTTAGTAAATAATCCTCCTTTGTGTTTTTTTTTTTTTTTTTTTTTTTAGTGTTCTAACTAATTATGACATTTTTTTCTCTATTGCAGAAGAAAGCCAATGGGGCACCAAACGGATTCTATGCAGAGATTGACTGGGATCGATATGTAAGTTTGCTTTAATACTGGTGTTTGTTCATGTGAGATATATATATATATATATATATATATATATATATATATATATATATATATATATATATATATATATATATATATATATATGTTATATGTATATATGTGTGTGTGTGTGTGTGTGTGTGTATATGTATATATATATGTGTGTGTCTGTGCGTAGAAGAACAAACGTGTGTGTGTTATATTTTTTTTTAGAATTCTCCAGAGGTGGATGATGAGGGATACAGTATCCGACCAGAGGAGCCTGGCTATATCCTTTTCTTTTGCAGCTCAAACCTGCTGAAAGTTCCCCTCATCTCTCTTTTTCTTTCTCATCTGCGCATTCTGTCCTAATTCTTCTCTTTATTGAAGTACAGTAAACCCCCCTCCATCGCTGTGGTTACGTTCCGGACCCACCTGCGAAAAGTGAAAAAACACGAAATAGAAAGACCCTATTTAAATACACCCTAGGCATGTTTTGTTAATTTTTTAATGGCATTTTAAAGGTCTTTAAACACACTTTTACGCAATAGAAACACATAAAAGATAGAGAGAGAGATCAAGAGGATTTTTAAAACATAAAAATATTGTCTTAACAGTACAGTAAAAAAGAGTACATAACTGCAAAATGGTGAAATATTAGTGCAATATCAGAATAACAGGTCCTAATTAAAATACCGCGATATACCGGGACCGCAAAAACTGAACCGCGATAGAGCGGGGGTTTACTGTATTTTCTAATTCCATCAATAATAATAATACCTTCTTGAATGTGTTAACACCCGTACAAACAGCTGTTTTTTTGGGATCAAAAATTATTTTACCCAATGAATGTCGACGTTTATTTCAAACTTAAACAAATGGACTGAGAATGAAACCTGCTGAAAGTCCAGAATCTAAATTCATTTTAGAGCCGCGAAATGTGTTCTTAAAGTCATTGTTAACAATCACCTTGTAAAACAACCCATTCAGTTTAAACTAGAAATAAAAGAAATAGAAAGAAAAGTTTCGTATAGATAAACAAAAAAGTCCCCCCCCCCCCCTTTTTTTTTTTTTTTTTTTTATAAGTGATCACATTCACTCTGTCCTCAGCTGCATAAGAGCTGGGGGAGGAGAAGCCGCAGCACACTGAGCTTCCCAGTGAATGGCTGTGCAGCGGGAGCGTGTCAGGACAAATCATTTGAGGAGAGTACACAAAGTTCCCAGCATAGCTAGAGAACTGACCACGGTGTGCTCTCCTGCTTAGTGAGGTCAGTTTCTAGTAGGAAAGCACCGACAGGACACCAGGGATTTCACATAAGGGAAGCAATACAAAGAGAACAGGAGACTTTCTCATACAAGTACATGGTACAGCAGGCTCATATCAGGAATATGAAGTTTTGGGGTAACAAACGTTTAAAGCTAAACTCTAGAAAGCTATAAACATTTCTTTACGATAAGATCCTTTATTCCAGTTATGTATTTAATGAAAAAAAAAGTATAATGTATGTTAAAGTAGTTCTAAATGTAGGATTTTTTTTTTTTTTACCTTAATGCATTCTCTGCATTAAGGTAAAAAACTTTCTGGATGCACCAACCCCCGTTTTACCTGAGCCCGATCTCCATCCAGCGATATGCACAAGAGAAGCAGCTCTCTTGCCTCTATCCCTCCTCCCATTGGCTCCCACTGTTGTCAATCACAGCTAGCGAGGAGGGGGCAGGGGCGAGACGCCCTGTCTGTGTTAATAGACACTGACGGGGCAGTTTGGGAGTGCCCACATGAGTGCCTCTATAGAAAGCTGCTTTCTATGGGGGCACTTGGCAGGGGGAGAGAGGAGGAGCCAGGAGCGCCATCAGGGCACCCAAGAAGAGGAGGATCGGGGGGCTGCTCTGTGCAAAACCATTGCAGAGAACAGGTAAGTAAATGTTAGTTTTTTTATTTATTAATTTTTTGTCCCTTAGAATCACTTTATATTTCACTGTTATTATAAAGTGGGCACTACATTCACAACCACCCCGCCCTTCCTTCCTTCCCTGAAGCCACTCTTATGTTTAATTTAAAAAAAAAAAAACCTTATACGTTTTTTTCAGCAATCTTCTGGCCATTTGGTGGTCCTTCTTCCTAAACTGAGGGGTGATCATATAGTGACGTTTAAAGGCTCCCCAGTCTGGGACTACTGTGAACAAAGATCGCACAATGACTTGGCTGTGACATTAACAGCCTACACCCACAGAAAGTGGATTAGATAATATTGGGCTTCAGCCTGGTGATTCTGCAAGGGACAGTGCCAGAGAGGAGGGGAGTATTGGATCAGGATTTTCTTTAAAATTTTCATTAAGGCCCCTTTCACACTTGTGCGACTTCAAAGTCGCGCGATTTTGCCGCGATTTCAAGGAATGCCTGTGTAAGTGGCATCAAAATCGGACCAAAGTAGTGCAGGGACTACTTTGAAGTCGGAACGACTTGAAGTCGTACTAATATAAATGGCTGTCATTGGAAATCATGGGGAACGACTTGTCATGCTACTTTGCAGTCCCAAATCGTGGGACAAGTCGTATAAAGTGTGAAAGGGGCCTTAAGGACAACTGGAGTTTTGCTTTAACAGTCTTTTTTCTTTCTTGAATATCCATGCAGAACAAGGCAGGGACAGGGTTGCCCTTCACTTTGTAAATAGACCTTCTTCAGCCATTATTTTCCTACTGCCAACTATCAGATGGTTGATCACCATTACCGCGATTGAGGATGTGAACTGTGTACATCAGTGGTCAACTCCTGTCCTCAGGGTCCACTAACAGGCCAGGTTTGCAAGATAACTGAAATGCAACACAGGTGATATCATTTGCTGCTCAGTGATTGCAGCATTCTAGTCTGCATCTCCCCCCAAGGTAATACATTAAACCTGGCCTGTTAGTGGGCCCTGAGGACAGGAGTTGACCACTGATGTACATGGAGGCTGCTTGTAGAATCAAGGTAGACCAGTGTTTCTCAACTCCAGTCCTCAAGGCACCCCGACAGGTCATGTTTTTATGCTTGCCATTATTTTGCACAGGTGATTTAATCAGTTTCACTGCCTTAGAATTTACCACAGCTGTTTCATCTGAGGGAAGTCCTGAAAACATGACCTGTTGGTGCGCCTTGAGGACTGGAGTTGAGAAACACTGAGGTAGACTATTAGGTAATGGTTGGAGAAATGAGACAGGATTCTGGGATTTGCAGTCTGAGAAGCTCCAGCATGTGTTTTGTGAGTGGAGGAAACTGTGTTTTATGGTTTCTCTGGGTTTGGTAGTCCTGGATCGGGGCCCGGAGCTTGTAGGCTCCAAAGAGTCTTGGGTGGGATAGAACCTGCAATCCTGTGTCCAGGTTTTCCTGTCGTTCTACTGGTTGTGTTTGTCCAGGTGTAAACACTCATTATAAATCAGGTCTGGTGAGAACTCAGGGTAGTTGCTGCCATTTGGAGAGAGCGTCGCTGTGTGGGGGTGACCTCAAGAAACCAAACCCTATGTTGGGCGGACATTTTTCCCATAGGACTGGGAAAGTCGGGACAACTACCCGGGTTCGGAGAGACCGAGAAAGCTGAGGTGGCTATTGAGTCCAAAGAGGGGGCTGGAGGGAGTCCTGTGTTCCTGAGGAGTGTGTGAGAACCCAGGATGCTGGGAAAACCCTACCAAGGGGATTGGAGTGGGCCCATGCAGCAGGGTTCTGAAAGGAGACCAGTGAGAGCAGCGGTGCTGCTGACAGGAGAGCTGGGTGGCTCTGCATTTTCATTTAACCACTTGCCGACTGGCCCATAGTAAAAATACGTCATTAATTTGATGTTAAATACCGGGTTATGGCAGCAGCTAGCTGCCATAATCCCGGTATCATTTTTTACTATGGACGATTCCGCGATGGCTAAAAGTGGTCCCGTGGGCGCATTCACTACAGGATCACTTTTAGAAGCGGCGGGAGAGGTAAGCCCCCCCCCCCCCCCCCCCCCCCCCCCCCTGCCGCTTTTTGGTCATTTCCAGGCTTACCGGAGCAGTCGGTAAAGCCCGGAAGCGTTCCAATGCGGCCGTTTGCTGGGAAGGAATTTTGGATAAGGACAAGATGGCCCCCCACTCGTCTCTATGCCCTTGAAGGACCGGAGCAACCTCTGAAATCCCTTCCGGGTTCTCAGGCAAAAACAAAAAGAGCAATAATTCTAGTGCAAGACTGCTTTGTAACTCGAAATATGTAACCTGTAAACATTTTTAAAGCATCTTGCCTATGGAGATTTTTAAGTACCGTAGTGTGTTGCCATTCCACGATTGTACACAATTTTTAAAGCATGACATGTTGGGTATCTAATTACTCAACGTAACATAATCTTTCTCATTATACAAAAAAATTGGGGTAACTATTGTGTTTTTTTTTTTTATTCATTAAAGTGAATTTTTTTCCAAAAAATTGCGTTTGAAAGACAGCTGCGCGAATACAGTGTGACTTAAAATATTGCAACACCCACCATTTTATTCTCTTGGGTCTCTGCTTTAAAATTTATTTGTGTGAAGCTGAAACCCTGTCTGTCTTTTTTTTATTTATTTAATTTCCTTTTTTAATCAAAGTGGGCTGCCAAGCCCTTAAAGAGAAGCTCCAGGCTCCCCCCCCCCCCCCCCCCCCAAAAAAAAAAAAATGAAAAGTCGAGAGCTACAAATACTGTAGCTGCTGACTTTTAATATTAGGACACCTACCTGTCCAGGCATCCAGCGGTGTCCTCACCCAAGCCGATTCTTCAATCGGCTGTCGGGTGCTGGCCCCGCCATCTTGACTAAGGCAAACCGGTATTGAAGCCTTGCGGCTTTACAGCTGGTTGTCTACTGCGCATGCGCAAAGCATGCTGCATTTTGTGAATGGGCCGCAGTCTTCTGGGAGCTGTGAAGTGTCCCAGAAGGCAGTGGGTAAATGTCAAAACCAGGTACCCACTCCCCCCCAAAAGATGCCAAATGTGGCAGCGGAGGGGGGGAGAGGCAGACAAGCAGAACTTCCCTTTTGGGTAGAGCTCCGCTTTAAGTATAGTTTCCGTCTGACATGGACTTACTTTACAAACGCATCTACCACGAGTAATAAACATCCCCCATAATACACTATTTTAGATACAGTACATACACTATATTGTCAGAAGTATTGGGACACCCGCCTTTACACTTTTTGGACATGGGGATTGTCCCTGCAAGTCTAAATGTTCAGTTAGTCCCAATTATCACTTGACAAAGGTTTTTGTCAATAAGCGTCTAATAACGTCTAGATCTATTCATCTACCTGCATCATGGCTTTATGGGGATGCCATCTGTATTATTTGCACATTTTCCAGAGATTGTAGAGTGATCTTTAACTTTGATTTACCTACCAAAGGAAAACACTTCTACTCCTCAAGTGAATCGGAGGAAGAGCAAGAGTCTCGCAAGAAGTTTAACATCAGGATAAAGCCTCTTCAGGCAAAAGACTTGAAAAGTGCTGCAACGGTGGATGAGCTCAAAGCATCTATAGGAAACATAGCGCTCTCCCCGTCTCCTGTGGTAAGGCTTTTTTATGTTGTCCTTGCAACATTTGTGTTTGTCTGAAGATGGTACACCCTCATTGGGTTTGGGGTGATATAATATATGTATGTATGTGTGTATATATATATATGTGTGTGTGTGTGTATATGTATGTATAATATATATATATATATATATATATATATATATATATATATATATATATATATAAAATATTTTATTTTTGGTTCCTGTAATAAAAATATAACCTGACGCAATTCATATCCAGTCTGTTCTGCTCACTTAAAGGAAACATCGGCTCTGCCAACCATGCAAGCATATCTTTCCACTGTTAGATTCGGCTGAAGGGAGTGGTACTTCTGGGTGGTGAGAAGCATGTGACTCGCTCTTCTTCCCATGTGACAACGTTGGTGTCTAGTGATTGGCCCAGCCATGTGAGGTTGCGGAAGCTCCAACTAGAAATTTTATACTTCAACTGAGCATTCCAGCTCCGTCTGGTACTGGTTAAATGAGGTTATATTGGAGCCCTGGTGCCCAACCTGCCACCTAAGATCCTCGAGCAGCCTCTTTGGTAAATGATGTGCAGCTCTCAGATCTCTGCAGTTTGCAGTGGGAACATCGATTGGGTAATAGTATTGAGCTCTACTAGCCTCATGTAACATGTCCCTAGTTTCCTAGTTTCACTCTGTAGCAGTGGTGCTATATTTTTTGGGGGAGGTGCCAAACAATACACACCCTCCGGTCGGTCAGGTTAGCCGCAGCCCTGCCCCCCGCAGTACCCTGCTCCACAAGCTCACCTTTTTTTGAAGCCAATTAGAGCTTCAGGCTCCAGTCATTGGCTTCTTAAAAAAAAAAAACATTGGAATCAAAGCGTCCAGTGCCCTGCATGTAGATTAGGGGCCGGGTGCATGGATTAGGGGGGCGGCGCCCCTGGATGGGCCGCCACTGCTCTGTAGCATATCCCCCGGCCAAAAATGTAGCATGTTAACACTTGTTTCCTCTATTAGGTCTTCAGTTTGACAGCCCTCTCAAGCATTACATGTATTGAACATTACATGTTCAATATATGTAGGCCCTTTGCTGATATTGGGGACCACATTTAAGGCCTCCTTTAGCTCATAAGTATTATGAGGCTTTAGCCCACTGTATTAGAGCATTGCTCATCGTATATCTAAGGAGTAGAGTACTGTCCTTATCCCTTTTTGGAAATTTATCCTCATTCCTGGTTTAGGTGGAACCTTTTCACCATAAGGCCTTAGATCTTCTGCCTTTTGTTTTCTCTAAAAGACAGAGAAGTGTAAATGTTGCTATCTGGTCCAGAGAGAGTAGTTAAAACTGGCAGAGGATCTAACCCTTTAAAAAAAAAAAAAGCATGTTATGCAGCACAGTGCTTGTGTTGTGTAATTTGGCCCCCTGTATAACCTGAAATACCTGGCTGATCCTGCCTGGTTCTGCCCTCCCACTGTAAACGGACCACGGTTTATCATGGCTGCAGAGCCCTGACACCATGGTCAGTTGACGACATCCGCAGCTCTCCTGTCTCCCTCTCTTCCCCCCGCCTGTCACCTAGTGACAGTGCCCGCCCCTTCCCTACTGCTGCTGAAATTACATAATGACATTTTTAAATTCTCCTCTGTTATTGTAAATTATGTGCCCCAGTGTATGTTTTTAAAATAAAATAAGCCGCTGTATACCTTTTTCATATCGCTGCTCGGCGCTCACGTGACCGACCGCTCTCTCCTCTTCATGTCTGACGTCAGCCGGGGGGGTTCTCAGGCCTTTGTTTTTATTTGTATACTTTCAAATGTTTTTGTTATTTTAACAAGGTATTGGTGTCCTTATATTCCCTGTGTTTTCACATTCCCTTGTAATGATGGGCTCGCATGTTGTGGCTGCAGTTTGTAGTGTCATGGCTGATCTATTCCTTTATGTCCATATATTAATTTGCCTAGATTGTCCCTATTCACCAAAGGGCCAAGACAGCTTCCTATCTAGGGTCATGCTGCGTCAGGGCATCTGCTTTGTGTCGCATCACAAATATGGGGATTCTAATGTAATAAAAGAAAAACTTGTGGCTGCCAGTGAGCTCTCTGTCTCTGTAAATACTTTTTTTGCTTGTAGTTGTGTCAGATCGAATTACTGCAGCTGCATCAGTGCTAGACTGAAACTCCCAGGGATTGTGGGATATGCAGTTTATTCACCGGAAGTGTCAGTTCTCACACCACAGACAGAGGTCATGCATTAACATGTGCAGTGCCATGCCAGAATTACACGTCCGCTAACACCCACCGTCATCTGATCCGATCCTATCCACCAAAAACAGATGGATGGTGGGCCATTTCCCCATCCGTCTGGAGGATCGGATGGAAATTCGATGAGCAAGCGGATTCCGCTTAGCGTAGGTGTCCGTGTGAAAGGGACCCAAGAGAAAACTGTTTCCATTCTTTGTGGGGGGGGGTAAATGGAACTGAAGCCATTCCAACCAGCTGCCCCACACTTTCTGTCCACTCAACGCTAAGGAAAGGGCGCCAGATCAAGCCAGCAACACCTTCAACCTCTTCCCAGCTATCAAATTGGGAAGGAGATGTCAGAGGTGGACGGGCAGTGAGAGCAGGCAGGGGAAGCCCTCAGTGCCTGCTTGTCACAACCCCAGCCCCCAGAGGAGGGCGCCAGATCCCTGGCAAATGCAAGCATTGTAAGGGCAAGGCCCCCAATTAAAATAACTAGGCATCCCGCTCCAGCAGGCCGCAAAGTCACGGGCTCAATTGCCGGTTGGCGCGGCATCTTGGGTTGGCCACTCATGGGTCGAATTTCAAAAGAATTTTCTTTTAAAAACCTTTCCCAAGTATTTTCGTTGGAATTTCGCACCATTAGTGGTCTGCAGCAACGGCCGATTTTTGTGCGGCCATCAAATTTGACTGATCAGGTATCTTGCAAATTTTTTGAAAAACTAACTATTTTCTAATCGATGGGAGAATCGTGTGAAAAAAAAAAATGCGCGTAAACAGAAGAAGAGGATTCCCGGAAAGAAAAGATTCCCGGCCACAAAAACTTTTCTGAAACAACATGAGGTGAAATTGAAGGCTTGGTTGGTCAAATTTCAAAATCAGTGGTGGCATTATCAGATCACAAAACGCACAAAATGTCTGATGTTTGAAAGAGAATTTGTTAGGAATTCGACCCAATGTATGGCCTGCATTAGTCCGCGCACCCCACGTCCTGGCGCCTGGGGTTTGTCGAGCCCTTGATTTGGTGATGCTGACGTACCTTATGAAGTGCGACTTTAAAGTATAACTAAAGACAAAACTTTTGTTTAGTTTTGGATAAAGTAGAGTGGGATTAGAACCCCTGTCAGTTTTTATTGCTTTCTGTGCCCTTGTTGGGGAGAGTAACCCTCTCGATTTGTCCTGTGTACCATTATTATTGAAAGTGAACGTAAAGGAAAATCCCAAATTTGGGGTTGTCCCCAGAAAAGTAATAGAGGGGAAATCTACCTATGGAGTCACTAGTTCTGGTGATCTGGGAATTCCCTTAATTTGCAGGGATTTCCTCTCACTTCCTGTTTGGCAATGGGATAGGAAGTGAAGGGCAATCTCTGCAATGGGACATAGATGGCAATAAAAAAAATTCAACAGCGGTTATAACCCTCCCTTGCTCTATCAAAAATGTTTTTAAAAGTTTTGCCTTTTAATTTAACTAGTTACCGACCACCCACAGTTGTACTGCGGCAAGTTGGCTTCCCTGTGCGAATTGCCGTCATTGTACATCGAGGGCGTACACAACGATTTGTGGGAGCGGGGGAGCCATCCAGCAGGTCGGGCAGACTCGATGCCCACCGGCTACCCGCAATCGCTCCAGAAACGTGCAGAATGGGGATCTGTCAGTGTAAATAAACAGATCCACATTCTGTCAGGGGAGGAGAGACAGATCGTCTGTTCCTAGTGATTAGAAACAACGATCTCTCTCCTCCTCCAGTCAGCCCAGCCCCCATAGTTATTAACCCCTTCCTGGGGAACACTTAACCCCTTGATCGCCCCCTAGTGTTAACCCCTTTCCTGCCAGTGACATTTATACAGTAAGTGGTGGCTATTTTTAGCTCTGATCGCTGTATAAATGTCACATGTCCCACAAAAGTGTCCGATCTGTCCGCTGCAATGTCACAGTTCCGCTAAAAATCGCAGATCACCGTCGTAACTAGTAAAAAAAAAAATAATAATAAAAAATGCCATAAATCTATCCAATAGTTTGTAGACGCTATAACTTTTGCGCAAACCAATCAATATATGCTTTTTTTTTTTTAATCAAAAATATGTAGAAGAATACATATTGCCCTAAACTAATGAAGAAATTTGTTTTTACATTTTTTTGGGGATATTTATTCTAGCAAAAAGTAAAAAATATTATATTTTGTTTTTTTAATTGTTGTTTTTTAATCGCTCTTCTTTTGTTTATTGCGCAAAAAATAAAAAACACAGAGGTGATCAAATACCACCAAAAGAAAGTTCTATTTGTAGGAAACAAAGGACATAAATTTTGTTTGGGTACAATGTCGTAGGACCGCGCAATTGTCGGTTAAAGCATCGCAGTGCCGTATCGCAAAAAATGGCCTGGTCATTAAGGGGGGCAAATTCTTCCGGGCCTTAAGTGGTTAATGAGTCCTATCAGTCTTGGTACATATGACAGCCAGTTTCTTCCTTTTCATTCTCACATTTTGCAGCAGGAGGTGAATAAGAAGGGAGGTTCTCTCTTCTTCAGGACACAATGATAAATGAAGGTTCAGAATGCTTTGCCCTTTTTCCACAGAAGCTGACAGATGCCGCTTCTCCTTCCCTGACACTGAACTGCGGTGTCACTACCCCCTGATTAATGCGCCATATCAGTGACACGCATGTCCTTCCCTGCAGCCTGAATAATTGGTGATTTGTGGCAGTCTTGTGCGGAGCTGTCGGGCCCGGCTGCCATACCAACCTCTCACTGTCAGTGCCAGTCTTCTAGCTTCCTCTGTAGAACGTTACATTCCAGATGGAACTATATCATTTAAGTCTTGGCCACAGGATCCTGTTGCTATTTCTGGAACTGCCCGAAGCTGTGAACTCCTTATCTTCATTTCCGTCTCTTTTTACTCCATTATTAACGGGTGCAGCAGCCTTACTTTCCGATCCCCCGGAGTTATTTTAAACTGAACTCCAGCCAGAAGGCTAAATACACAGCTAAAATCCAAATTTGTGAACCGTTCTTTCCTGCCAAGCTTCTGTAATTCTTTCCAGTTACTCATGTGATTCGCACACCCCTACCTCACTGCATGGCCAGGGCAGTGACCTTATATTTCTCTGTTACCATAAGCTATAGAGCTCAGTCACCTGCTACTGTCTGTGTTCTTCCTTCCTGGAAGCCGTGCCCAGTACACGGAAAGAATGTTAGCATAGCTCTCTCTCTCTCTCTCTCTCGTGCCTGCAGGTTCTTTACCAATGTGATCGGCTGTGTCCAATCACACCAAAATCACTTGTAAACATGGAAGTGCCATTTGACAGTGTGTGAGGAGAGGGGAGTCGATCAGTGGCATCTCCTGACGGGAGAACTGTACAGGTAATCGTGGGAACTGATGATCAGTGCAGTGATGCCTTTCAGTGCCCATGAGTGCCGCCTATCAGTGCCCATGAGTGGCCCCTATGCGCGCCACCTATGAGTGCTCATCAGCGCCACCTATCGGTGCCACCTATGAGTACTCATCAGTGCCACCTATGAGTGTGGCATATTAGTGCCTCCTCATAAGTGCTGCCTCATCTGTGCACCCTTTCAGTGCTGCCTCATCTGTGCACCCTTTCAGTGCTGCCTCATCTGTGCACCCTTTCAGTGCTGCCTCATCTGTGCACCCTTTCAGTGCTGCCTCATCTGTGCACCCTTTCAGTGCTGCCTCATCTGTGCACCCTTTCAGTGCTGCCTCATCTGTGCACCCTTTCAGTGCTGCCTCATCTGTGCACCCTTTCAGTGCTGCCTCATCTGTGCACCCTTTCAGTGCTGCCTCATCTGTGCACCCTTTCAGTGCTGCCTCATCTGTGCACCCTTTCAGTGCTGCCTCGTCCGTGCCCCCTTTCAGTGCTGCCTCGTTCGTGCCCCCTTTCAGTGCTGCCTCGTTCGTGCCCCCTTTCAGTGCTGCCTCGTTCGTGCCCCCTTTCAGTGCTGCCTCGTTCGTGCCCCCTTTCAGTGCTGCCTCGTTCGTGCCCCCTTTCAGTGCTGCCTCGTTCGTGCCCCCTTTCAGTGCTGCCTCGTTCGTGCCCCCTTTCAGTGCTGCCTCGTTCGTGCCCCCTTTCAGTGCTGCCTCGTTCGTGCCCCCTTTCAGTGCTGCCTCGTTCGTGCCCCCTTTCAGTGCTGCCTCGTTCGTGCCCCCTTTCAGTGCTGCCTCGTTCGTGCCCCCTTTCAGTGCTGCCTCGTTCGTGCCCCCTTTCAGTGCTGCCTCGTTCGTGCCCCCTTTCAGTGCTGCCTCGTCCGTGCCCCCTTTCAGTGCTGCCTCGTCCGTGCCCCCTTTCAGTGCTGCCTCGTCCGTGCCCCCTTTCAGTGCTGCCTCGTCCGTGCCCCCTTTCAGTGCTGCCTCGTCCGTGCCCCCTTTCAGTGCTGCCTCGTTCGTGCCCCCTTTCAGTGCTGCCTCGTTCGTGCCCCCTTTCAGTGCTGCCTCGTCTGTGCCCCCTTTCAGTGCTGCCTCGTCCGTGCCCCCTTTCAGTGCTGCCTCGTCCGTGCCCCCTTTCAGTGCTGCCTCGTCTGTGCCCCCTTTCAGCGCTGCCTCGTTCGTGCCCCCTTTCAGTGCTGCCTCGTCTGTGCCCCCTTTCAGCGCTGCCTCGTCCTTGCCCCCTTTCAGCGCTGCCTCGTCCTTGCCCCCTTTCAGCGCTGCCTCGTCCGTGCCCCCTTTCAGCGCTGCCTCGTCCGTGCCCCCTTTCAGCGCTGCCTCGTCCGTGCCCATCGGTGCCACTTCATCAGCGAACATCAGTGAAGGAGAAAAATTACTTATTTACAAAAATTTAATTTTATTTTTTTTTGTCCAAAATTTACGGTCTTTTTGCACAATGAAGTGAATAGGCCGCCCTATGCGCAACAAGCGGAGACGCGTGTAAATTGCGCTTTTAACATTTCAAGCAGCATTGCTCTTTCCTGCAACGCAATATCTGAGCAGTGCCTTAGGCATGTTGTGTACATCACATGGCCTAAAAATGCATTTGAATTCCAAGTGAATACTTTTATAAGACACAGTGTATGTGTGAAGGGGAAAACGTGTATATATAATATGTATATAAATGATATGTGTGAAAATTTATTTATAAAAAAAAAGACGTCAGTTTTATAAACTGATAACATTCACTTACGAGATGTGACTGTACTAAACCCCTTCTGTCCCTTTTGGCGACCGCTGCCACCATACATGTGTTTCCATAGCAACTACATTCATGCGTGCTGTTGCTAAGGTTACATAAAAGTTTGTACTTTGTTCAGGGGCACTAGGTGCAGGTAAAGGATGATATTGGGGCAGTTTGGGGCAACATGAGACCCATAGCGGATTTTCAGAGTGAAGCAAAGGCTCTGCCTGTTTTATCGTTGGGCAGACTTTACTTTATAGTTGCTTTTTTTTTATATTGTTCTTTATGCAAATAGGCTGATATTGTAATGACAAGCTTCTAATTCTGTAAATATCTATAGAGAACACAACACCCAACTTAGTTCTAAGATTTTTCATGTTGGTGGTATTCCTTCTGATGATCGCGTTTCCTCCCCCCACATACAAAAAACAGACACAGGTGTCTAACTCATACATTTGGCCCTAGAATGCCCGTGTGACTGCAATAAAAGTTATGCCGCGTACACACGATCGGAATTCTCGTCGGAAAAAGCTCTGACGGTTTTTCCGACGGAATTCCGCTCAAGCTGTGTTGCCTACACACGGTCACAGTAAATTCCGACAGTCAATAACACCGCGGCATACAACACGTTCGGCACTATTAAATGGAAGTTTTTAATACTTCTGAGCATGCGTCGAATTGTTTCCGAGCATGCGTCTGAATTTTGCGTGTCGGAATTGCATACACACGATCAGAAAATCCGATAGAAAGGTTTTCCGGCGGAAAAATTAAGAACAGGTTCTCAATCCAAAGTCCGTCGGAAATTCCGACAGAAAAAGACCGATGGGCATACACACGGTCGGAAAATCAGATGAAAAGCTCCCATCGGACTGTTTCCATAGGAAATTCCGACCGTGTGTACGCGGCATTAGATTGTCAGCTCTTTGGGGTCAGGAACTGATGTGAGTGCTCTGTAAAGCACTGTGCACATTATAAAAATGAATACATTTAGTGGTTGCTTTTTTTTTTTTTTTTTTTGTAACAAACATGTCATACCTACTCTGTGCAGTGGTTTTACACAGAGCAGCCCCTATCCTCCTCTTCTTGGTTCCCCCGCTGGCGGTTCAGTTCAGGCCCCTCTTTATCGGGTGCCTCCACGAAAAGACGCTTTCCGTAGGGACACCTGTGCAGGCTCCATCCCGAGTCTTGCTGCTGCGTCCATTGATCCAGACAGTGGGACCCTGCCCCGCCACCACCCCCCATTCCTGTGTCACCGTATTTGATTGACAGCAGAGGGAGCTAATGACTTCTGTTGCTATCAACCTATCCAATGAGGAGAGAGAACGTCTGGAGCCGCTGCGCTCATGCACATCGCTGGATCAGACTCGGGTAAGAAAAGGAGGGGGGGGGGGCACTGCAGCACTGAAGGTTTTTAACCTTAAACCACTTTAAAGTGTCAGAACGTTTTTTTAATTGCGTCTTTGGCTTTTAATATAATTGTTCTTACTGCGTCTAATGCGGCGTACACACGGTCAGAATTTCCGATGGAAACAGTCCGATGGGAGCTTTTCATCGGATTTTCCGACCGTGTGTATGCCCATCGGTCTTTTTCTGTCGGAATTTCCGACGGACTTTGGATTGAGAACCTGTTCTCAATTTTTCCGACGGAAAACCTTTCTATCGGATTTTCCGATCGTCTGTAGCAATTCCGACACGCAAAATTCCGACGCATGCTCGGAAACAATTTGACGCATGCTCGGAAGCATTAAACTTCCCTTTTATAGTGCTGTCGAACGTGTTTTATGCCGCTGTGTTATTGACCGTCGGAATTTGGTGTGACCGTGTGTAGGCAACACAGCTTGAGCGAAATTCCGTCGGATAAACCGACAGTTTTTTCCGACGAGAATTCCGATCGTGTGTACGTGGCATTAGGCCCCTTTCGCACGATTGGACCGATCGGATCTGCCTGCCCCTCCCCCATCCCTTTTACAAAAATATTTAAATATTTTTTTTTTTTACTTTTTTCCAAGCTAACGTTTCCAGGCTAGCAAGGGCCCTGCTGCCTCCCGGGACTGTTATATCACAACTATCTCAGGAGCATATTGCCCGTCCACTGCCGGCATTTGTGCGCATGCATGGAAAATCTGCTGCGCATGCACAGGTGCGCCGCAGGTCTATTTCAGCTCCCAAATGCCTCAAAGGCCAGCAGGGCATTTGCTCATGCAGGTTTTTCAAAAATGGGGCAGAGCAGCGGTTGGGGAAGGCAGTCCAGGAGCAGTTTAGTTCCACTTTAGGACTGCTTGCCAGAGCTGTGCCCGTCTCAGGAATGGATGGACGAAATGCAAATATTTTGGCAGGAAGAGGCTTGAATGTATTTCTCTTGTGTATTTTACCAGTTTGCCTGGAGTTCTCTTTAAAAATTGATTAGCTGCAATGGGTAAATATTCAGGTCTTTCAAACACTTTGATATGTGCGTTCCACCGCATATCATGTAATGGCATTTTTTGCACATTCACACTTTCATGCAGAGATGACAAGATTGCAGAGAATACACATCTTACTCGGGGAAGCTCCTGCTGTTAGTGTGCTGAGGAGGCTGTCCAGGAGGATTAAGGATTTTCTTGTTGTCTAGAACATCTTGTTTGGTACAGAGCGACAGATTATTATTGCCGTACTCTGACTTTACAGGACATCGCTTCCTCAAATTGTAAAAGTGTTAAAGAAAGGGCATACCAAGAAAAATTTTCTTTTGAATACGCTGAGAAAATCAAGACGTCCCTGCTAGGGTTGTTGTTATTTTAACCACTTCAGCTCCGAAAGATTTACAATACCCCCCCCCCCCCACCCCCCCCCCCCCACCCCCATGACTAGGCCATTCTTTGCAATAAAGCATTGCCTTACTTTAACTGACAATAGCACGCTCGTGCGGCGCTGTAACCAAATAAAATTCATACATGTCCTTTTTTCCCCACAAATAGAGCTTTATTTTGGTGGTATTTGATCAACTCTTTATTGCGTTTTATTTTTTGTGCTATAAGCAAAAAAAGACCAACAGTTTTGAAAAAAAAAAAAAACGATATTTCTTTACTTTCTGCTATAATACATATCCAATAAAAAAAAAGTTGAAAAATGAATTTCTTCATCAATTTAGGCCAATATGTATTCTGCTACATATTTTTGGTAAACAAAAATCCCAAGCGTATGATTGGTTTGTGCTAAAGTTATTGCGTCTACAAACTATTGGATATATTTATGGAATTTATATTTATTTATTTTACTAGTAATTGCGGGGCTCAGCGACTTATAGCGGGACTGCGATATTGCGGCAGACAGATCTGACACTTACACTTTTGACTGGGAATTAATGAATAATGGGAACTAATGACATTAGTACAGTGATCAGTGCTAAAAATATGCACTGTCACTGTACTAATGACACTGGTTGGGAAGGGGGGTTAACGCCAGTGGCGATCAAAGGATTAACTGTGTGCCTAGCCTGTGTTTGTGTTCAGTGGGGGAGGTGCTTTTACTAAGGGAAGATGGGGATCCTTGTTCCTGGTGTGCAGGAACACAGGATCCATGCCTTCCCTACTGACAGAATGGCGATCTGCCTTGTTTACATAGGCAGACCGCCATTCTGCCACTGCATAATCACAGCAGGAGCGAGCCACTGCCGGCGGGCTTACGTGCCCACTGCCTGGATGTGCGGAATCGTGTGTGTGTGTGTGTGTGTATGTGTGTGTCATATATATATATATATATATATATATATATATATTATATATATATATATATATATATTATATATGTATATAATATGTATATATATATATATATATATATATAATGTGATCCAGTGCACAGCGGCCATCCTGTAGCAGTAAAACTGCTGTAGGATGGTCGTGAAGTGGTTAAAGAGTACCTGCATGGCGTTTGTAATTTTGATTCCACAAGCCATTTTAAGGACGGATTACTTCATCTTGTGCCCTTAGTGCTCCAACCTGGAGCCCCTCTGCTGTATTTTTTTATTATTTTTCTTTCTTTCTTTCTTTCTATTCTTCCCTTTTCAACATGGTGTAAGACTGGTCGTTAACAAATTGTAAGGCCCCTTTCATACAGACGATCCAATCAGGTCCTCCTGTCAGGTTTTCAGGCAGACCTGATCAGAAGGTCCATGCATTCCCATGGATAGGCAGGTGTGCGAGCAGACTTGGGTCCGTTTTACACCCACCTACCTCCAGGTCCGCTAAAAAATTGGAAGGGGGATCCGTCGTCCTCCGGTTAGATGGGTTGGATCAGAGGGTAGTCGGTTGTAAACTCACAGCAGAGTCAGTTTACTCCTGGCCACCCTTAGGCCCCATTCACACCTGAGCCTAGCTTTTTCAGGCAGAATGTCGCGTGTTTTTGCCGCGATTTTGTACAGGTCAAAAGGTCACCAATGTAAAAAGCCAAAAACACCAAAATCTGCCTAAAAAAAAAAAAGTTCCAGAAATAGTTTGAGCTTCAGGCATTTTGGAGCTTCTGGCATTTTGGAGTGGAGATGTGAACCATCTCCATAGAGAATAATTGATTTTTTTTTACTCTCCAGCATTTTGTAGCTTCAAGTTACAAAACGCTCATGTGTGAATGAGGCCTTAGAGCAGAACGGGCTCTGTCAGTGTCTGCTCTACAGGAACTGAGCGGACACGGATGTGTCGTCCGCCCCATGTGATAAAATACTAAAGGATGAGAGAGACACAAGTTTGTAATAAGTTCATTAAAAGTTTATAAATCTTGATTAAAATGGTATTGAACAGAGCGGCCTCCTCTTCTAGGGTCCCTTCCTTGCACTCTAGGCTTCTCCTCTTTTGCGTGCGCCACCATAGCAAGCTGCTTGCGATGGGGGTTCACGTGTGGACTCGCTCCCGAGCCAGGCTGTGTGAATCCAATGTCAAATCTCTCTAGTTGGAGCTTACTTCACTGATGTCTCCAGGTGACGGTGCTGGACCAGCCTCCAAACACAAGAGGAAATAGCGGGAGCATTCCTTAAGGCTTGATGGACGAAACGCGTTGTATTTTTTGGCTGCTGTTTACCTGCAATAATAAAACAATGTTTTAGCCAACTTCATGACACCAGCCTTTCTCCCCCTTTTTTTTAAAGGGAGTCGCATGCTCCTCTGTAACCAGAAGTACCGCTACTACAGCCGAGGCCAAAACTTTTGAGAATGACACAAATATTAATTACTACAAAGTCTGCTGCTTCAGTGTTTATAGGTCTTTGTATCAAATGTTAATATGGTATACTGAGGTATAATTACAAGCATTTCATAAGTGTTAAGAGGGTTAGATGGGTTTACCTCCTCTTTGTTTCCCTGCAAAGGTAAAGCATAATGGGCTACTATGCATCGCATAGTAGTCCATTATGTGTCACTTACCTGACACAGGAGCCAGCGAAGTCACCGATGTCCCCTTGTGTACGGAGCCTCCATCTTCTTGGTGGGTCTCGCGGCTCCGGCGCTGTCATTCGACACCGCCGCGATGACGTCACTCCCGCGCATGCGCACAGGAGCCGCCACTCGCGGCATATCGCTGTTGAGAGCGGTGTCTGTCTTTTGGCAAATATCTCCAAAACGGTGTAGGTTAAGGAGATATTTCTTGGACCTACAGGTAATCCTTAATCTAGGCTTACCTGTAAGTCAAAGTGGTTTGTAAGGGTTTACAACCACTTTAAAGGCTTTTATTAACAATTACATTAAGTTTATGCAGTCAATATTTGCAGTGTTGGCCCTTCTTTTTCACACCCCCCTCCTTTTCTCCCTGGCATGCTGTCAATCAACTTCTGGGCCACATCCTGACTGATGGCCGCCCATTCTTCCGTAATCAATGCTTAGTTTGTCAGAATTTGAGGGGTTTTTTTTTGTTCACCCGCCTCTTGAGGATTCACAACAAGTTCTCAATGGGATGAAGGTCTTGGGAGTTTCCTGGCCATGGACCTGAAATTTCGATGTTTTGTTCCCCAAGCCACTTGGTTATCACTTTTGCCTTATGGAAAGGTGCTCCATCATGCTGAAAAAAGACATTGTTCATCACCAAACTGTTCTTGGATGGTTGGGAGAAGTTGCTCTCGGAGGATGTTTTTGTACCATTCCTTATTCATGGCTGTGTTCTTAGGCAAATTTGTGAGCGAGCCACTCCCTTGGCTGAGAAGCAACCCCACACATGGATGGTCTCAGGATGCTTTACTTTACAGGACTGATGGTAGCGCTCACCTCTTCTTCAGTTTTTTGCGGATGCCACAAACAATCGGAAGGGGAATTCATCAGAGAAAACGACTTTGCCCCGCTCCAATCTCTGTACCTTTTGCAGAATATCAGTCGAAAAACTGATGTTTTTCCTGGAGAGAAGTGGCTTCTTTGCTGCCCTTCTTGACTCCAGCCCATCCTCCTCCAAAAAACTTCTCCTCACTGTGCGTGTAAATGTACTCACACCTGCCTGCTGCCATTCCTGAGCAAGCTCTGCATTGGTGGTGCCCCCGATCCCGAAGCTAAATCAACTGTAGGAGACGGTCCTGGTGCTTGCTGGACTTTCTTGGGCACCTTGAAGCCTTCTTCACAAATGCAGTAGAAAGGTTTTTTTTTATGGGATTAAGTTCATTTTAATGGCAAAGAGGGTCTTCATCTGATCACTCTTCATAACATTTTGGAGTATATGCAAATTGCCATCATGAAAACTGAGACAGCAGACTTCGTGAAAATTAATATTTGTGTCATTCTCAAAACTTTTGGCCACGGCTGTACAGTTTGCTCCTAATGGCAGCCAATCTGATCCAGGCTTTGATTCTCCAAATATCATTTCTTATTGCAGGTCGAATTGTGTCACAGGAGATTTCACCTGAGAAGTTTTGTAGGGATTGGGTCTCGTGGTTTGTCACAGGCCATGCTGACGCTGATTTGTTATGCCAGGAAGGAATAATAGGGATGATCAATTCTGAATTGCTCAACTGTTTAATACTAGATAATGTTATTTTCAGTAACCTGTTTAACTCCTTGGCACCAAGCGCATGCAAATATGGGGCCTCTCTCAATATATTGTCCTGTGTATTACTCTGTATTATGTTGGTCCACGTGGGCCTCTTTCCTGTCATAAACAATTAAAAAAATGAATAAATAAATAAAACATGGAAAGAAAAAGCATAAAAGATACTTCAGCTACACCCCCGACTCTTTGCAACACCAGATTCTCAGACAGCTGGGTTATACTGCTGACTGCAGGAGGATTGGATACTAGAGGCCACAAAACAAGAGGCCAGACCTATGAGGTATAGCCAAACCCACGACCAACGTGCTTATTTTTTTGCTAGTGTCCTTGGGCGGATGGATGTATTTTCCACATTCTACTGATGCCAGTTTTAAAGCCCAACTCTGGGCAACTAAAAATGAGCCCTTGCAGTGGGACAGCAAAAAAAAAAATTGATTTACTTACCCGATTCTCCCCCCTCCCCCCGCAGCTTGCCTGTTCTCCGAAGCGTTCTGATGTCAGGGGAGCGGCGAATCGGGTAAGTAAAATGTTTTTTTCCTTTCCCCTAGACCAGTGGTCTCAAAACTGCGGCCTGTGGGCCAGATGTGGCACTTTGCTTGCCCTTTATCTGGCCCTTGGGGCACTATTCCACCAACTGACACCAATGATGGAGCACTATTACCTCTACTAACGCCATCAATGGGGCACTATTCTTCTCATTGAAATCAACAATAGAGCACTATTCCACCAACTGACACCAATTATGGGGCACTATTACCTCTACTAATGCTATCAATGGGGCACTATTTTCATTGATATCAACAATAGGGCACTATTCCTCCAATTAGAACCAACGATATAGCACTGATGTCGAGGCATTTTCTACTCCCAATGGTCACAGTCTGCCCCCTCTAAAGCCTGAAGGACACTAAACTGGCCCTTTGCTTAGCAAGCTTGGAGACCCCTGGTCTAGACAAAATCAGTGGCCCAGCTCCACTGCAAGGGATCATTTTTTAGTTGTCTAGAGTTGGGTTTTAAACCACAAAATGTTGTTGGCTGTTCTGTGCCATGCCCAGAGTTGTTGTCTTGATAGGCTTGTTATTCAGTGTTGCCTGTTCTTCTGTTGGCCTTCTTTTATACGTCTCAGTTGTCTAAGAATCCTGTGCCCCCCCCCCCCCCCCAAGGGACAATGGAGAAAATGGGAATTTTGTACTCGCCAAAGTCCATTGAAGCACACCTGTCCCACCCCTCTTGTGCCCAATCCCAATTACTTTTGGTACCATTTGCTAAAAACTGTACCATGCTGTGCTTGTATGGAGATAAACCCCTCAGGGCTGGCTTTACAGTTTTTACCTTCTAGTGTCCAGTCCTCCTGTAGGTGGCAGTATAACCCACTTGTCCAAAGAATTTAGTGTGAGAAATATTCCATGATGAGTACTAAAATCCCATTATACGTTCATTCATAGTAATCTTGTTTTAATTATAGTCAAAGTCTATCACTAATGCAGTATAACCTAATCTTGTGTACTTGTTTTTTGTTTTAATGCTTCATTTTGTAGAGGAAAAGTCCGGTAAGACATGACCATATATCTTTTCGGTAGTCATTATGGTACACGCATCCAATGTCACTGTTGATGGAACTGTTTTTTATGGTTGAATATAACTTTTATTAACAGATTTTCAGATAATTACAGAAATAGGTATTCAAAATGAGTAAGTTCAAATACACTTGAAGATTAGTAGTAGAACAGTAAGTAAATTGCAATAAGGAAATTCTCAATAAACGGGTCAATAATTGTGTCTGATTAAACGTGCTCACACATAAATGTTTAATTTTTACTTTCCATTGCAGTATATTTCTAAAAAATGTTTATGCTTTGGAAACCCAGAAAGCTTGTATTGTATTTTGCAACGTCTAGTAAGTCTGCACATATCACTATAGCAGAGGGGTCTGTGTTCAGCAAACCACAACGATGAAAGATTGTAGCATTTTGTTTTCCTGATTATTAAATCTTAGCTGGCCAAACATGTAACAATTCAATCGCTTAACATAACAATTGTTTTGTATCTTTCAGATCTATATTGTCCTAAGGCCCCTTTCACACGATCGGTCCGCAAAGATCCACCTGTCCGTTTTTCAGGCGGATCTAAGCTGGCCACCCATTGACTTGTATGGGCAGATGGATGTCAGCGGAGATGTGTCCGCTGACCCCCGCCTGTCATCCGAGCCGACAAGATCCGCTGAAAACAGACGGATTGCGATACGTTCGCCCATCCATCCAGCGCATCGGATGAAAATGGACATGCTGTCCGTTTTCATCTGATCTTCCCATAGAGAACAGCGGGGCTCTGACAGGTCCGCCCCTGTACAGTGAGCGGAGATGGATCTGTCATCCGCCTGCTCAGCGGGGATCAACGGAGCGATCCCCCCGCTGAGCTAGTGCAGTCCGCTGAGCGGATCCGCCCCGTGTGAAAGGGACCTAAATGGACAATTCAACAATTTAATTATTTTCATGAGAAAGGAGTCATCTGTCTGCAACAAAAAAAATTAAAGTGGTTGTAAACCCTTTACAACCACTTTTTACTACAGGCAAGCCTATAATTAGGCTTACCTGTAGCTACACTGAATATCTCCTAAACCTGCATTGTTTAGGAGATATCCCCTGTATTTGCATGCGCTGATGTAATCTGCACATACGCACTGAAGCAATGGCAGTACGTGCCGTTGCTTCAGTTAGACTGTGCCGTTACCGGCGGCTCCCGCGCGCACCAGTCGGCGGCATTTTTTCCTGAAGTTACTTCCGGGTATCGCGGCCCCAGCGATGTGATTGGCCGGAGCCACGATACCCAGAAGTAACTTCGGGGAGAATTGTCGCCAGCCGGTGCTGTTAATGGGCACTGCAGCAAGGGCTTTGATCTCAGGTAAGTAATTCATAATAAGCTAGTATGCTATGCATACTAGCTCATTATGCCTTTGTCTTGCAGGTTTTTTTTACAACCACTTTAATCTTTGTTGTGTTATTGTTTTTGAGCAAAGAATCATTTTGACATGACTGACTCTGTGATTGGCTGTTACATGTATGACCAGCTTTTGGCTGATGTCAGACTGGAGCTTTTTCTGTTGCTTCTGACCCAATTACACAGATGTATTTACATAATAGTGGTCTTTAGTTATATGGGATACAGTGCAGTTTGTTGACATGCACTCAGGCAAGTGTGGTGCTGAGTGGTTGCTGAGAAAGATCTTGCATAAAGTGTTAGTTCACCTTTTCAGAAAAGAAAAGGTGGGCATTTACAAATCGGCACCCCTGGAGGTAAGTACACAGTACACCCTCCCTGCCCCCAGTCCCCACTATACTTGCCTCTGGGGATGCTGAGCTGTCAGTGCCCACTCAGCTGCTCCAGTGGTCTGGGGATTCGAACTCCTCGCTTTTCTCCCGTCTTTTCTGTGGAACGCTTCCGAGACAGACGACAGTCATTCAATGTGCAGGCGCCGCTGTGACAGACGAGCCAGAGCAATTCACTGCAGGCAAATCCCCGGACGACCACTGGATCAGCTGTATCGGCACTTACAGCATCCCTGGAGGTAAGTACAAAGGGGAGTGGGGAGGGTGTGCACCATAAGTTCACCTTTTTAATTTATTCTGTAAAGGTGAACTATCACTTTAGGGGCCTTGTCATACTAGCAACCCTGGGTGTACAAGAAGGGAAATGCAAAAAAAAGCACACTGTATAAAGTCTCTATTCAGGCTCTTGTATCGTATTTAGTATGATCCCACCAGGTGCCGGTTAGGTGTCTGGAGCAATCATTCAAATTACCCCTTAGAATCCCTCCAATTTTATCAGCCCAGCACAGGCAAAACCTTGATTTGATACTTGCAGAGTCCCTGGTCTGCAACAAGTGCGGGTTATCATTCCTTACTTCACTGGCTGTGAAACTGTTCAAATCAGTAAACGCCTGTGTTAACTTTTTTTTTTTTTTTCATCAAAACTGCATTTGACCCTTATGCCAATGGGAATGCAAATGCAGCTTGAAGTAGATTAATGCAGCTTAGAAGAACTTTAACTGCAGGTCAGAAGGAGGTCAACTGCAGGTGAAATGCACATTTTAGTGAATTCTTAATGGTCTCAGAAGAGTCTCAAACTAATCTTAAACACAAGCAGAATGCACTTCAAAACGAGCTGCATTTCGCTATCATCCAAGTGTGAAGCAAGGATGACAGCCCTGTAGCTAGCATCTTTTAAAAGCAGGTTTTTGGCGACAGCTGACATCATTTTGTCCTGATAGGTTCCCCTTTAAGTGGAGCAGGGGATCCTGGGTATGTATGGGCTCAGAGCACAACAGTGGATTTGGGTCCGTTTCCACCGGTGAACTGTTTTGTCACTCGATATGGTGGTGGGTCAATGTGCTTTGTCACCCAGGTGAGGCTAGTTGTCACTGATGCACTTATAATAAGCTATCCTTAGATTTTAGTGTTTGTAAAATGAGTTTTAAGGCCCATTTAGATAGACAGCTGCTTGCAAAAATCTGCGATTCTTACGGCAGATAAACCACCTTCACGCATACATTGTATGTGAATAGCTGTGGCCAGCATTGGTGCAGCCAGATTTGTACTATGTGCAAATCAATGGCCAGGGCCATTGTGAGTACATGCAATTAGGGGTTCTAACCCGTCCTGGACGCAGACAACTTGCACCCCAGGGATTGCGTATCTGACTGCCTACAAACTGGCACTTTGTATGGAGCCATATAACTGGGTGCTGCTTCGTCCGAATGCAGCATTTAGCTGCATCTGATCACAGCAGCCTTTTGGGTCAGTGAAAATACAACCAGAACATTTTTTTTATGATCAAGTTAGAACCACTGTGAGGCTTTTATTGTTGTTTGTATGCCTATTAAGCAGTTTTCACCTCTGTCCCAGTGACGGCAATGCCCTGGGAATCCCTTCCCCTAAGTATAGATCTGGACAACAACAAAAACCCCAAAAAATGGTCAATATCCAACAAAAATAAAAGCTGAGTTTATTTCAGTCTTAAGTCTTTCCAGCAGCAAATCAAGTGATACTAAAGCTGGGTACACACTACAGTTTTTTTGTTTTTTTTTTGTGGGCATCCCTGCGGCCGCTGTACTAACAATGCAAGGTTAGTTCAGCGATCTGCCCCCGCTGAGCTGTTGTGTTCTGACCAGAACACTCCAATCAGTGCTCTCTACCATTGCATTGCTAATCGGGAGTCGGTCAGCTGCTGGGTTTCCAACATGCACATCCATCGGACATTTTTCTTTTTTTTTTTAAGCGGCCGTTGTCTCCTGACATTTGACCCATGCACACTAGGATTTTTTTATTTATAAGCTTGAAAAAATGCTGTACAGTACATGAATAAAAAAAAAAGCTGTTAGGATAGTTTTAGTGGCATTTAGAATCATTTAGGAGCATTCAGCATTTTTTTTTTTTTTTTTGCTGGATAAAATGCTCCAAAAAACTCTACAAAAACTATTTTTTTCTGCCCCTAGAAACTGTAGCTCAAAAAAACGCTAATATCCTAAAGTAGTGTGCATGGATACATAGGATAACACCATTTAGGTTCTAGGAGCAGAAAAAAAAAGGTAATAGCAGCTTTTAGGAGCTTAAAGTGGAGGGCCACCCTAAAAAAAAAAAAGAGCATTAATATTCTTTAAAAAATAACATTTGAAAAAAAAAAAAACTGAAAATCCGAAATCCCTGTTGCTAGGCAGTCTTCCTAATCTGCCTCCTTCCTACTCCGCGGTGATCTCTGTTGATCTTCGGTCTTCTCTCCTCCTCCGCGTTGTCTTCTGGGTAATGAGGCGCGCTGTGTTCTGGGAACTGTATGTTCCCTAACACAGCGCGTCCCATTCACAAAGCGTTGTGCGACTCGCGCATGTGCAGTAGGAAACGGGCAGTGAAGCCGTAAGGCTCCACTGCCTGGTTCCCTTAGTGCGCATGGCGGCGCTGGGACCGGAGCGCCGAGGGACATGTCGGCCTCAGCGGCCGACATCGTGGGCGCCCTGGGAGGGTAAGTGTACTTATTAAAAGTCAACAGCTACTTTTTTTTTTTAGCTGCTGACTTTTAAAAAAAAATTCAGCTGAAGCACCCCTTTAAAAAAGCTAGTGTGAATGGAGCCTTAGAATGGTCATACACCTATAGATTATCTGCAGATTTTCTATGGTTAGATGAAAAAAGTGCAACAGATTTCTCCATGTATGCTAAATTGTGTGGATGGAGGAATCTCCCACTGGGCCAAGCTTCAGTATCTTGCTAGTCGGCCCCGCTGGCTCTCAACCTAAACAATGCCGGCACCCAATCAGAATGTTTAGGTAATGTGAGAGCCAGCGGGCCGACTAGCAAGTTATGGAAGCATGGGCGAGATTCCTCCATCATCCACACAGCTCAGCGTAGATGGAGGAATCTGTTTCACTTTTTTCATCTGACCATAGAAAATCTGCAGATAATCTATAGGTGTATGGCCAGTCTTAGACGGCCCATACACCTATAGATTATCTGCAGATTTTCTGCAGAATCTCCCACTGGCCCAAGCTTCCATATCTTGCTAGTTCGCCTCACAATACCTGAACATTCTGATTGGGTGCCGGCATTGTTTAGGTTGAGAGCCAGCGGGGCCGACTAGCAAGATACTGAAGCTTGGCCCAGTGGGAGATTCCTCCATCCACACAGTTCAGCATACATGGAGAGATATTTTTTTCACTTTTTCCATCTAAAATCTGCAGATAATCTATAGGTGTATGGCCAGCTTAAAGGTAAAAACTTGCTATGGGGTGTACTCATGCAGGCTCGCTCCCGTAAGACACACAGCGGTTGATTTACTAGAATTAAAGAGTGCAAAGTCTGGTGCAGCTGTGCATGGTAGCCAATCAGCTTCTAACTTCAGCTTGTTGACAAGCAAACCTGGAAGCTGATTGGTTTCTATGCAGAGCTGCACCAGATTTTGCTCTCTCCAGTTTTAGTAAATCAACCGCTGTGTGTGTCAAGGGAGCGAGCCTGCATTGGGTACACCCCATAGCAAGTTTTTACCTTTTTAGGCTCCATTCACACTAGCTTTTTTAAGCTCCTAGAAGCTGCTATTAACATTAACCGCCCCCCACCTCACTGGCTGTAATTGACAGCAGTGGGAGCCAGTTGCTCCTGCTGCTGTGTCTGAGCCAGTGAGGAAGGAAAAAGCCAAGAAAGCAGCTGCTCTTGTGCACATCACTGGATTGATATCGGGCTCAGGTAAGTATAAGGGGGCGGGGGGGGGGGGGGGGAATACATACTGAAGTTGTCTCACCTTCGTGCATAGAAGAATGAAGGTAAAAAAAAAAAAAACTTCAGCCTTTAGAATCATTTTAAGCTGTAGGTTAGGCAACTATAAGGAAAATCTATTTAGCACATCTTCTCAATACATCCACATTTTCCCTTTGTAAATCTTTAAAGCTGTGCAGGTTGTAATATATGGTTTATTGTGACGTTTAGTGATATTTTCTGATATGATTATCAACATTAAAAAATTGGATGATTTTGCTGTCGCTCAGTCTGACCTGTTTGTGTGTTGGTGATCACTGATGTGTCACTCTTTGACTAGGTGTGTCTTCTCTCTTCCCTTGTGCTGGCCGCAGAGACGTAGCCCGGTAAGCCGAGACCTTTTCACTTTTCTTGGACGGTGATCACTACTGTTGTATGAGTTCATTTTTGATTTATTTTTTTTATTTTTTTTTCCAACAGGTTGAATGTTTTTATGTAGTATGTAAATTTGACATCACTGGTACTTGTGCCTTCACAGACTCTTGAAAGTAGACATGTGCAGAACAAAAAAAATTGTTTATTTTCGTTTTGTTTTTTTCGTTTCCGAAAAAAATTAGTTTATTTTCGTTTTTTTTTCGTTTCCGTTGATTCGTAACGATTCGTAAATTCATAAGTCGTCGGTGTTGGTATTCGTAACGATTCGTGTTTTCGTAAGAGTTAATTTTTCGTTGATTCGTTTTTTCGTTAGTTTAATTTTCGTATTTTCGTAGATTTAGTTACATTCGTACATTCGTTAGATTGATTTATACGTACTTTCGTAACATTGTTTTCGTATTTGGAGCATAATTCATAATTTTATGTAATGTGTATGCCATTATTACATTTTAAGAGACACGGAAAATTATGAATCGAAAAAAAAAGTTACGAATGTACGAATTTTTTCGTTCAATCCATTCGAAGCACGTTAAGCAGCGCCATTGTAAGAGACACGGAAAATTAGGATTCGGAAAAAAAAAAAAAAAGTTACGAATGTATGAATTTTTTCGTTCGATCCATTCGAAGCACTTTAAGCAGCACCATTGTAGGGACACGGAAAATTACCAATTCAACAAAATAATAAAAGTTACGAATGTACAAATTTTTTTCGTTCATTTTCGTTGTTCCTGTTTTCGTTTTTCGGATTTTCTTCATTCGTACATTCGTTGTTTCTAATTAGTTTTTTTCGGATTTTCGTTTTTCAGATTCGAACGATTCGTTATTTGTTAAAAAATTTTAGCGAATCATTCGTTCATTCGTACGAAAACGAACGAAAATAACGAAAAAAACAAAAAAAAAAGAAACGAATTGCACATGTCTACTTGAAACCCAACTGAGCTTTCAGTTGAAATCAGCCAAATTCATTTTGGGGTCATGGAAACAAAAAGTGTGGACGGTCTTAAGCCTGGATCATACATGGATCGAAATTGGGCCGGTTCAGCAAGGACCAGATGAATTTCAATCGATGTGTGGCCACTGTGGTTGTACCGGAATCGATCTGGTTAACCGCCCTGTCTGTATATTTCCAATCGATCAGCAGGCAATAGACTGCAGTGCTGATCTGTGTATTCTGATGGCGGTGGAGTAGCCCTGCTGTCAGAATACAATGACGCCTGTGGGGAGGTATCTCCCATCCACATCAGATGTGTGGATGGGGGAATCCGGTCACTGTTTTTCGTTCAACCCCCAGGTTGAATGTAAAAACGGACCATGTATGGTCAGCTTTACAGTTGGTTTACTTTAGAAAGCAAAAAATAATTGGACGGGACTTTGGAGGCACCAAAGGACACATTGAATTTGAACAATAGTAATGTATTAAAATTTTATTGCTACAAACATATTAAAATTCATATAAAATTGAAGCATGATGCATACAACAAAGTAAGAAATACATGTCAAATTGGAGAATTGCACATGATCTCATTCCTCAAAATACTACTGCAACACAAATACCCCTACGCGTTTCAACTGAAACAGTCTTCTTCAGGGAGTTATTTTTTGAGACGTCAAATTGAGATGTCAAATGTCAACCAAACACATTTTGCAAAATCGTGTTCAAATATGTACATCAAACATTGTGAATATGAGTATATCTTGCACAATATAAATGGAAGCATCATATGTGGACACCAGTTCCGGCTCCAAGAGAATCCGAGAATCAAGAAGCCATTCAAGAGGAGGCTACCTAATGTATAATGAAGATTGAAACAATATCTCATATATAACCGCACCCCTGTAAGAGGGCCACGGAACCCAAAATTGGTAGAAAGTTGCACATTGATCTCTGCCCTACTTTAGAAAGCAGCCACAGCCTGCCAGCATGTTGCAGCGGAGGACCCCTTGCTCTCTGTGTGAAAGCAGTGGTCTTTCTGCAATAGGGATGAGCTTTAGGCATTAACTTTCCCCGCAGCCTACCTCCTTGTTTACGTGAGCTGCAGGGAGGGAATGACCTGGAGTTGTGACATGAACTGTGCTGAGTCTTGGAACACTACAGTTGGCAAAGCATATGTCCCCTGCTAATTGGAGGAATCTAGCTCTGACTTGGCAGAGGTTACGCCAGACTTCTATAGAGAGTCCACTGCTTATACACACAGAGCAATGGTCCTTCCCTGCAATATTTTGGCAGGGGACAGGCTTTTCTATCCAAGCTGTGTCTACTTTCTAATGAAAATGAATGAATAAGACATTGCACATGTTTAGTTTTCATTGTCCTGGAGTTCATTCGTGCTTTAAAAATGTAGACCTTAGGGCTAGTTTACATTTGCTTCCAAACAAGACATGCTTTGTTAAAGCTCTCTGACTGCTGGAGATGCAACGTTGCCCACGGCTCATTACTCCACATTTGGTGGGAGTGTTCACTAATACAACCCTTTTGGAAGGCTATACACGATTTGATCATTGACATCACAACCTACACCCCAGACTTCACTCCAGCGCAATACTTACTCCACCATACATCCCTTCCACTGTCATCTTATAAAAAAAACCCTTACCCTACATCTTATCAATGCCACCATCCAGTGTATACCAGTTCATTGGAGAACCACTGACACACCTACAGTCGCCAAATGGATTGTCCGCGTGGACAAAATAGGCGAAATGGAAAAACTCATCCACCAAGCCAAAGAAAACCCCAACAAATTTCAAACTACATGGGCCTGCTGGACACATTATTGACAATCCACAAGCGTTGGAAACTCCCACACTAATACTTAAACCAGGGGTGCCCAACTAGTGGCCCGCGGAGCACACTGATGTGGCCTGCGACCTCCTGCTCTGGGAAGGCAAGCCCAGATTGTGTGTTGCCAACCCGCTATCCCAGAGCATCCGTGTTGTTAATGAAGCTGGCAGTAGAGAAAGCAAGTGGCTACACTATATATGGGCATATCTCTTCTTCGGTGGTTACTGGGCTGCTTTCAAACTGATCTGCAGGTGCAGCGCAGAACACCTGCGGGTTACCTGCACTGAGCCATAGACTTCTGTTATTACCTGCAGGTGTGGTGAACTTTCAGAAAGTGCATCACAACTGCAGGATATAATAGAAGTCTAAGGTAAAGTGCAGCTAACCCGCAGGAAGGCCAGAGGTGTACTGCACTGCACCTGCAGTACAGGTAAACCACAGTGCGTCAGTGTGAAAGCAGCATTAGACCCCTTTGGCATGATCAGTCCCACCCAATCGGACCCTCCGTTCACCTCTATTGAGCCACAGATGTAAACGGACTTGTGGCCGTATACACCCACCTACCTCCAATCCGGTCCACTAAAAAAAAACAGAAGGGGGGGATCCGGCCCATTCCATCATGGCAGATCATATCGGAAGGCCTATAGAGTAGAGCGAGCCATGTCCGTGTCCGCTCTGCATATGCAGGGTGGACATGGACCTGTCATCCGCCCGCTCCACTCATTGTGGCCCACGACTGGTTATTAAGTTGCTTAAGTGGCCCTCGCTCTTTAAAAGGTTGGGCACCCCTGACTTAAACTTTCACATACGGAAGGATAATTAGTACCCTACTGGGTCACGTAACCAATCCATCACCCCTCTATCCCCTATTTCCCCCTTATCAAGTTCCCCCTACTCATTACGTTTTGCTACCCGGATACACCATACTGAGTTAACAGGTCTAAGGACCACACCACCTACCCTGTTAGGTGTTTCACGCCATCATGACCGACAAAGGTCCTATCAGCAACTTCCCAGATTTGGGAAGTACTCCAATTCACTGGGGCAATGCACTACCCGACTATACACAAACCGCATGTGAACTGTATACCATATGCTTCTTTTTGTCCCCGGCCCGTGCACAGATAGTTCCCTTTAGGGGTGTGCGGGTAATGGGGGCGGCCTGTCAAGGTTTGTCTCTATATTATATTACATTACATACACTACCCAATCGGTTCTTAAGACTACACGATATCCTTTATATCAGGGGTCTCCAAATTATGGCCCTCCAGTTGTTCAGGAACTACAATTTTTTTTTTTATTTATTTATTACAGGATTTATATAGCGCCAACAGTTTACGCAGCGCTTTACAATATTAAAAAGGGAGACAATACAGTTATAATACAATAAAAATACAAGAGGATTAAGGGGGCCCTGCTCAGAAGAGCTTACAATCTAATAGGGTGGGGGAGGTGATACAAAAGGTTGTAACTGTGGGGAATGAGCTGATGGAAGTGGTAAAAGATTAGTTGGAGACATGATAGGCTTCCCTGAAGAGATGAGTTTTCAGGGATCGCCTGAAGGTAGCTAGAGTAGGGGATAGCCGGATAGGTTGAGGTAGCGAGTTCCAGAGAATGGGAGAGGCTCTGGAGAAATCCTGGAGACGAGCATGGGAGGAGGAGACGAGAGAGCTTGACAGGAGGAGATCTTGAGAAGAGCGGAGAGGACGGTTTGGGATATGTTTGGAGACAAGATTGGTGATGTAGCTCGGGGCAGAGCTGTGGATGGCTTTGTAAGTTGTGGTTAGTATTTTGAATTTAATTCGCTGGGCGATTGGGAGCCAGTGTAGGGATTGGAGGAGAGGGTTGGCAGACACTGAACGGTTGGTAAGGTGGATAAGTCTTGCAGCAGCATTCATGATAGACTGAAGAGGGTAGAGCCTATGGAGAGGCAGGCCAATGAGGAGGGAGTTGCAATAGTCAAGGCGAGAGATAACAAGGGAGTGAATGAGGAGCTTGGTGGTGTCATTTGTTAAAAAGGGGCGAATTTTAGAGATGTTACGGAGGTGAAGTCTACAAGCTTTTGACAGCGATTGGACTTGAGGCTGAAATGACAAGTCCGAGTCTAGGATTACACCGAGTACCCTGGCGTGAGGGGAGGGACTGATGGTTGCATTGTTGATTTTGATGGAAAAGTCATGGAGGGGGGCACGGGGCGGGGGGGGAATATTAATAGCTCAGTTTTAGAGAGATTTAATTTAAGAAAGTGGTGCAACATCCATGTTGATATGTCAGTTAGTAATGCGAGAGGAGACAGAAGGAGTGAGGTGAGAAGTAGACAGATAGATTTGGGTGTCATCGGCGTATAAGTGGTATTGGAAGCCGTGGGTGGTTATCAAGTGACCAAGGGAGGAGGTGTAGATGGAGAAGAGAAGGGGTCCAAGAACAGAGCCTTGGGGGACCCCCACAGAAAGGGGGTCCCCTAGTCATGTCTTTGAATGTCAGTGTGTTACAATGCCTCATGGGATATGTAGTTCCGCAACAGCTGGAGGGCCATAGTTTGGAGATGCCTGCTTTATATCATAGTAACCTCAGAGATATTGGATTATTATTGTCTTTTTACAGTCTTCCCCATATATAACCATAATTGGCCTGCAGGACACTATTGAACCTACTTAAAGCATTGTAACTACAATAGTTAACCTGTATATTGTAAACATTCAATCACTTATCTGTATTATTGTACAATTTTGATTCCTATAACTTGTACTGCAGTTACCGTGTTACTTATGCTTCTGTTATTGTAAAAACTTGTTGAAAAAAAAAAAAAAGTTCTCTGAACGCCAGTCAAAGCTCCTGTCACTAAATAAAATGGTTAGCTTACAGTCCTGTTTACACCTTGCTTTTGCTTGGGGCTTCAATGAGCCTTTGGTGCGGCTTCGTGGGGCTTCGATGAGACTTCGGCGAGGCTTCAAAGCAAGCTTTGCCATAGCCTTCTATGGAGGCTTTGAAGACGCTTTGAAGCACCAATAAAACTACATGGGGTATCGTTTTTGAAGCGAAGTCGAAGCAAAGGTGTAAACAGGACTGTAAGCTAGGCGTTTTATTTAGTGACAGGAGCTTTGACTGGCGTTCAGAGAGCTTTAACAAAGCATTTCCGAAGCCTTTTTTTGAAGCAAGTGTAAACTAGCAGTTAATGTGTGTTGAAGCCGAAGCAAGTGTAAATGAGCCCTTAAGGTTTTTTTACTACAGGGATTTATAATTACTATTAATACATTTTGTGTTGTTTGTGACAGTTGATTATTTTATTTAAATATTATAAACACCTCATAGTGCCGGTCTTCTCAATTTAGCCAGGGAGCCCCCAAATTCTGAATGCCCATTGGACAAAAGCCTTGAATTCTCTTCCTTTTACGTTTTGCCCACAAGCTAATGAGACTTTATTGGCCTTTGAATGTTGGGGTAGGGAGCTCCAATTAACAGGGATCCAGATCCACAGGGATCTCTCCTACAGGCCCGAAGGGGGAGGGAGCCGAGACGCTGGCGTAATGCCCCACGGCCCAGACTACCGGAAGTGGGGACAGGTATCCAAAGACAGACTTTGTTGGCCTTTGAATGTTGGGGTAGGGAGCTCCAATTAACAGGGGTCCAGACCCATAGAGATCTTGCCTACAGGCCCGCAGGGGGAGGGAGCCAAGACGCTGGCATAATGCCCCATGGCCCAGACTACCGGAAGTGGGGACAGGATACCTGTCAAAGACAGGTTTCCGCTCTCCCACCCCACTCCCCACGTAAGGTGCCAAATGTGGCACCGGAGGGGGGCTGAACAAATGAGCGGAAGTTTCACTTTTGGGTGGAACTCCACTTTAAACTTCTACAATAGGGAGCTGACCATAAGAAATCAACAATAGTTGAAGTCCCAACACTTTAAAAATTACCCTTAGGCCCCTTTCATACTACTGCGACTTCACCACAATTTTGTGACCGCGCTTTCAGTGAATGCCTATGTAACGCGCATCAAAGTCGGACCAAAGTAGTACAGGGACTACTTTGAAGTAGCTGCGACTTGAAGTCGCACAGATATGAACGGTACTCATTGGAAATCATGGGGTACGACTTGTCATTCGACTTTGCAGTCCCAAGGAGCCTAAAAGTCATGTAGGGGAACCCGGAAAGCTTTCTTCTTTTTGATTCCCTCAGTGCACTATATGACATAGAAGGGAAAATCGGATTGCTTGATAGGGGCGAGATCGTCCTTCCCTTGCACTTTGACACCTCTAGAGCCCCCCTTGTGTTCCGATCTGCTTGTGTGTCCTGCTTGGCAGGCTGTAAAATCTAAAGGGAAGCCGTGCAGCATTTATGTTCTCCTCCGAGCCGCTCAGTAGAACTAGTAGACAGCTGAGTGTCAGGGATTCTGAGGACACAAGGGGATCAGTGTAAAACCTACTTAAATAAGGCCGTATGTCAAGACTTGGCATTAGAAAAGTGATAGGCTCTCTTACGTTTTTGATGGACTATTATTTTTAGCTACGGTAAAGGAAACGTGTCGTGATTGACATATGTTGACGACCTCTCCTAAAAATGTTAGTCTGCCTAGATGTGCAGCTGATTCTTTAGCCTCCCAGGACCTCCTGCTTTCCAGCTCCCTCCTCACCTCCTCCCATATTCACCCCCAGGACTTCTCCCGAGCCTCTGGAATACCCAACCCCAATCTGTGAGACTATCTCCAAATCTATCTATTGTTAGGCGATCCCTGAAAACGTTTTTTCTCTTCGGAGAAGCCTACCAACTAACAACTGTTCTTTTATTTTCTTCATCAGCTCCTCCCCCACAGTTATTACCCTTTCCTATCACTTGACCCTCCCTCCTAGATTGTAAGCTCTAATGAGCAGGTCCCTCTGATTCTTCCTGTATTGAATTGTATTGTAGTTGTACTGTATGCCCTTATGTTTTAAAGCGCTGCGCAAACTGTCGGCGGTATATAAATCCTGTATAATAAGAATACTTTAAAACACTAACCCGGTTAAAGTTCAGAAATAGACAATAATAATAGGTAATGGAGGAGGGGAGCTGGACACAGATTTTCACAAGTTACCAACACGTAGACCAAGTCAATACTTGAGCCCAATTGGCCTGTATTCGGCAGATCACTATAAAGACGGGGATCCCCCAGGCCAGGACATTCACCCAAGTTGAGAAATCCAAGTAAACTATATTGCCAAAATTATTGGCCCACCCTTTGCAGTTATAACAGCTTCAACTCTTCTGGGAAGGCTGTCCACAAGGTTTAGGAGTGTCTATGGCAGGGATGGCGAACCTTGGCACCCCAGATGTTTTGGAACTACATTTTCCATGATACTCATGCACTGTGCAGTGTAGCTGAGCATCATGGGAAATGTAGTTTCCCAAACATCTGGGGTGCCAAGGTTTGCCATTACTGGTCTATGGGAATGTTTGACCATTCTTCCAGAAGCGCATTTGTGAGTTTGGCACGGATGTGAATGAGGCGGCCTGGCTCCCTGTCTCTGCTTTAATTCTTCCCAAAGGTGTTCTATCGGGTTGAGGTCAGGACTCTGTGCAGGCCAGTCAAGTTCCTCCACCCCAAAGTCGCTCATCCATGTCTTTATGGACCTTGCTTTGTGCACTGGTGTGCAGTCATGTTGGAACAGGAAGGGGGCGTCCCCAAACTGTTCCTACAAAGTTGGGAGTATGAAATTGTTCAAAATGTCTTGGTATGCTGACTCCTTAAGAGTTCCCTACACTGGAACTAAGGGGCCAAGCCCAACCCCTGGAAAAACAACCCCCACACCATAATCTCCCCCTCTACCACCAGTGCACAAAGCAAGGTCCATAAAGACGTGGATGAGCGAGTTTGGGGTTAAGGAACTTGATAGGACCTGCACAGAGTCCTGACCTCAACCCAATAGAACACCTTTGGAATGAATTAGTGCAGAGACTGTGAGACAATCCTTCTTGTCCAACATCAGTGCCTGACCTCACAAAAGTGCTTCTGGAAGAATGGTCAAACATTTCCATAGACACACTCCTAATCCTTGTGGACGGCCTTCCCAGAAGAGGTGAAGCTGTTATAGCTGCAAAGGGTGGGCCAACTCAATATTGAACCCTACGGACTAAGACTGGGATGCCATTAAAGTTCATGTGCGTGTCTTTTGACAATATAGTGTATATAAAACTCTCAACTGAGGTAATACCCCATTGACAAATGGTGTATAATAGGTCCAAGAGCGCCGAAAGAGGATGTTGTAAACAATAGTCAGTGCTAGTGTTCACAGTACAAATAGAATAAGATGGCTATTTTTTTATTATCACAGGTACTTGTATAGCGCTCTAAATTTATGCAGTGCCTCCCATGTATATTGTACATTCACATAAGTTCCTACCCTCAAGGAGCTTATAATCCAAGGCCAATTTCGACAGGATCCAACTAACCTACCAGCATGTCTTATGCCCTGTACACACGGTTGGAAATTCCGACGGAAAATGTCCGATCGGACCATGTTGTCGGAAAATCCGCCAGTGTGTGGGCTCCATCTGACTTTTTCCATCGGAATTTCCGACGGAAAATTTGAGATCCTGCTCTTTAAATTTTTCGACAACAAAATCTGACTTTTTCCGATCGTGTGTAGAGAATTCCGATGGACAAAGTGCCACGCATGCTCAGATCAAATTATGAGACCAAAGCTATTGGATCGGATTTTCCGACAACTTTGTCCGACCGTGTGTATGCAACACCAGTTTCGGACAAAATCCATCTAAAAAAAAAAAAACGGACGGATTTTGTGGTCGGAATTTCCGACCGTGTGTACGGGGGCTTAGATGAGTGGGAGGAAATTGGAGTACCCAAAGGAAACTGCTGCGGGAGAACATGCAAACTCCAGTCAGGTGGTTTGGTGGTTCAGATTCAAACCTGCGCCCCTAGGACTGCCAGGTGGAAATGCAAACCACTTAGCCGCTGTGCTGCCCAGTTTGTTCTGTGAACATAAGCACACCACTGACTGCTGCTAATAACATCCTCCGCCTGTAGATGGCCATTCTGCTTAAGAGTACTTTTGAATCCATTTAACATTCTGCCATTTCGCCCAGCCCTGATGGAGGATTGTGCAGCACTTGAAACGCGTTGGGATGTTCTCTGCCCTGCTTATAGTAACCAGTTGGACAATAAAGGCGTTGAACTCCTAAGGATTTTTCAGTTGGCGTTCTCTGACTTATTACACTTTGATTTTAAATTAGGTCAGTGGTTAGTGTTTCTTTCCATTGGGCGATTGGTTCTTCCAATGAAATGGCTTCCTTTGCTGTTTTTCTGCTGTAGGTTTTATAATTGTTGCATCTTTCTCTATAAGCTTCTTAGTTTTAAGAATTCTATTATATCTAAATCTACCAACAAATCGCTACTCTGAGTGCCCACTTTTTGTGGGTATAATATGGTAAGAGTTATTGTTCAGTAACATTCTTGTCTGCTTCTAACCGTATTATAACAATATGCTCTGTGCTTGTTTTCCAGGCTAATCTTACAAACTGTTTGCTGTCACTGTTATATATTAATTAATACAGGGCTGGACAAATGAAATCAGGATTCAGGGGAAGATTGTTACAGCTGGGGAACCAAATGGATAGTCCGGAATGTGCTTCTTTTTTTTTTTTTACACTATATCTGCCCAGTGTTCTGGATTTGCAGGGACGGTAGTACATTCCTGAGATCTATACTTTTAAACGTCCTTAGACAACTGCAACATAAATTACCAGAAGTTAGATACCGTATTTATCGGCGTATAACACGCACCCCAAGTTTAGGAGGGAAGTTTAAGGAAAAAAAACTTACATTTAAATGCCCATCAATGCAGCTTTATCAGTGTCCATGCAGCCTTGTCCATCATTGCAGCCTAGCCCAGTGCAGCCTTGTCCATCATTGCAGCCTAGCCCAGTGTCCATCTGCAGCCTTGTCCATCATTGCAGCCTAGCCCAGTGCAGCCTTGTCCATCTGCAGCCTAGTCCAGTGTCCATCTGCAGCCTTGCTCAGTGCCTTTGCAGCCTTGCCCAGTGCCTTTGCAGCCTTGCCCAGTGCCTTTGCAGCCTTGCCAGTCTCTTCAGCTTTTTATGATTTAAATTTGGCGCCGAATTCTGCTGACTGTGAGCGGAGAGGAGCGAGCGGAGCCGAGATACAGAAAGCCGAGAGTACTATCGGCTATTCGCGGCTCCTCACGCAGTCCCGCCCACCTCCGCTGATTGTCAGCGGCGCTCGCTTCTCTCGCATACAGAAAGCCGATAGTACTTTGGCTGTTCTCGGCTCCTCTCGCAGTCCCGCCCACCTCCACTGATTGCGAGAGTAGCCGAGAATAGCCGAAGTACTCTCGGCTTTCTGTATGCAAAAGGAGCGAGCGCCGCTGACAATCAGTGGAGGTGAGCGGGACTGCAAGAGGAGCCGAGAATAGCCGAAGTACTCTCGGCTTTCTGTATCTCGGCTCCGCTCGCTCGTTTCAAAAGAATCAGCGGGGATTGGCGTATAACACGCACCCACGATTCTCCCCTGATTTTAAGGGGGAAAAAGTGCGGGTTATACGCCGATAAACACAGTAATTGTTTCTGTCAAATGAATATAATAAAAGCATCCTAATCCCCTTTTACCTTCTTGAAAAAATATTCACAACAAAAAACTGTAGAAATTCCTTTAAAAAAATTTGCAAGCAGCGGCAGCCCATCCATTAGGGGTACCGGGGCACCGCCCCCTTTATCCACACCACCCGCTATATGTATAATGGATTCATGCATAGCACGAATCTATCCACAGCCACCGCAGCCATCCCCTATTCATGCGTCCGGACCCTTTCAACAAACCGGGCGCCTAAATTACAGCGGCGGGCTCTAATAGGCTTCAAAATAGGGTGGGCTCGTGGCGCAGAGCATTGCGCCATGAGCCCACCCAGGTGTTACAAAGCAAATGAATATTCACTGTTGGAACACTGATCCTTAAGCTGGCCAATCAGCGGGTGTGAGACCCGTTTTCCGATTGGCCGAAAAGGGAAGACTCCCGATTGGCCACGAGTAAGGAAACGAAGGCCGCCGTGGAGAGCAGGGGAACAGGAGGCTGCCACCAAGTAGTTGAAGCCACCGGTGAAGCGATGGGTTAAGTGCTACCGACCAGGTTTTGTGTGTCGTGGCATACTGTTGCCCCCCCCCAAAAAAAAATTACCACCGGCCGCCACTAATTGCAAGTGCAAAATTATCACTTAATACACAATAAATAATGCTTTAAAACGCAACACTGTGAAATAAATACATTGATAAATTAATAAAGTGTGCAGTTTTGTTTTGCACTCCTGTGACCCGTTTTCAGCAGACAGCGGGGCTGAAGTCCGCTCTCTGCTGACGTCACAGAGCCAGTCCAGGCTCAGGCGTCATCACGACCATAGAGTCGGAATCTGCCCAGGTCCCTGGACTGGCACTCGACACCTGAGCCGGATGCTCTCGCCCCCTCCACAGCCAGCGATCCAGTGAGCGAGGAGGGGTCAAACCAGAGAGCAGTGACTGACAGTCAGAAACTCTCTGCTCGGGGAGCTGTGAGAACTGACCGATCGGCGGTGTTTGATCGCTCAGTTCTCAATGTTAGGGGCGCCGGGGGAAAAATGCAGCATTGAACCAATGTTTCATCCACCTAGGTAAGTATCAAAAATCTAAGAATCAAATAAAAACATGCTTCTCTTTTAAAGTGATATTCAAGTCTTGTTATACTTACCTGCTCTATGCTCGCACAGAGCAGCCCCAATCCTCCTCTTCTCGGTTCCCTCGCCACCGCTCCTGCCCCTCACTCTTGCCAAGCAGCTTGCTATGGGGTCACCCGAGCCGCTGCTTTGTGTGACTATTCAGACACAGAGCCATGGCATGGCCCCGCCCTCCTCTCTCTCGCCTAAATTGGCTCACTGACTTTGAATGACAGCAGTGGGAGCCAATGAGACCAGCCAAGACTCCTGTGCAACATCGCTGGATCGAGTTGGGGCTCAGGTAAGTATTAGGGGGACTGCTGCATACAGAAGTTTTTTTTTTTATCTTAATGCACAAAGATAAAAAAAACTTCTGCTTTTAGAACCACTTTAACATCAACCATAATTGTTTCTGTCAGTTGACAGTCTTTTTTTTTTTTTTGGACTTTTCAAGTATATGTAAACCCAATCACTGAAATTATTGTGTGTGCTTTCACATGTTAATATAATTTCAAAAATCCTTTTCTATATTTTTACATCTGCAGCTTCATTTGCAATAATACCAGGTGACAAGCCATGAAGGTCCTTAATTGGGCAGTTCCTGTTAGGCCCATTTCACACTTGTGTGACTTCAAAGTCGTGCGATTTTGCCGTGATTTGCAGCCCATATTTTTGCCACGATTTTTGCCGCGATTTCAAGGAATGCCTGTGTAAGTGGCATCAAAATTGGACCAAAGTAGTGCAGGGACTACTTTGAAGTCGGAAAGACTTGAAGTCGGACTAATATGAATGGCTGTCATTGGAAATCATGGGGAACGACTTGTCATGCTACTTTGCAGTCCCAAATCGTGGGACAAGTCGTATAAGTGTGAAAGGGGCCTTAGTGTGACGATGCTCTCTCCCTGTCTCCCATTTGTGCTCCTGCTACATGGGCTTTCAGTGTTTTTTTGTTTTTTTAACACACATTATGCAGGCATGTTCCACTGTTGTCACCATCAGTAAAAAACCCATCCTAAGAAATACAATGCAGCCATCACTAGAGTGCATTTAGACAGAAAGTGTCTGTAAACAGGCCCCTATTGGGGAATCCCCAATCACTCCTTTATTCGAACTGGTGACCATCATCACTAGAACAAACATTTTTGGAGTTGTACCCAGAAAGAGATGGCGGGGAAATCTTCCAGTGGGGACAGCTGTCTAAAAGTTCCTGTTCCTCATCTGGAGGCGGGGCTTTCTCAGCTCGACACGCCCTCCTGCCTGCATGCCTGAGCTAAGAGCAGATGGATTGTAGGAAGTAAATGCTGCATGAATCATCTGCCCTTAGGCTGGACCCACACCTATGCAGTGTTAGTGCTTTTTGCAGATTTGCACTACAGTCCATTTAACATGGTTTCCTATGGAACACGTTCTGTAGTGCAAATCTGCAAAATGCAAAAAAAAGCACTAAAAATGCATAGGTGTGAATCCAGCCTTACTCAAGATGTCTGCATCTAGAAATGCTAGGGGGGTATTATTCAAAGCTATTTCTCAACAAAACAAACCATAGAGACATGGATGGTTATGTGAGTTTTCTTTGAATAGTAAAGGGGTTGTAAACATTCATGTTTTTTCACCTTAATGCATCCTATAGCGGCGCAGCCATTGGCTCCCGCTGCTGTCAATCAAATTCAATGACGCGGGGGCGGGGCCGAGTCATACATATGGCGGCTATGGACGCCGAGTGCTGGGCTTGGGAGCCCACTCGCAAGGTAACCCCCTCGGGTGAGCACTTATCCTAGGGGGTTATCTGATTTGGGGGAGGAGCCACCGGGGACCCCAGAAGGCGAGGTTTGAGGCCACTCTGTGCAAAACGAGCTGCACAGTGGTGGTAAGTATGATATGTTTGTTATTTAAAAAAAAACGAACCCGTACATAGCTTCCTGAAAACATCGCTGCCTCAGTCTTCCTAAACTCTGAAGCAGTGGGGTGACTCTTGGGAGAGGAATGGGCATTACTAAAATATAATCAGAGCTGTAACTGCTGGAACTTCCCTCTTCCTGACTGGTGAAGATCGTCCAGCCCTGAATTAATGACTTCTTATGCTTTAGTTTCTAATGTGTGACTACTAATGATTGTCTAACCCATGCATGCTTTGTGGATTAACAAGTATTCATTTTTATTAATGTAGGGCACAATTAAAAGAAACTTGTCAAGTAAGTAGATATTTTTTTTTTTTTTTTTTATGTGAGATTTTGGATCTAATTAGTAATTGTTTTGACTTAAAGGATATCTCAAGCCTAATATATATTTTAGTCTTGAGTTGAGAGAGGTTTGGAATTTCTGTCACTTTTTCCTGCATTCTACTTGTCTGAAAATGTGTCACCAGGAGACCAAGAGAGTGAGAAGAACATCTACAAAATGGGACATAGATGGCAGTTACGACACTCCATCCACTCTCCAAAACTAAAATAAAAATGATTGGCTGGGAGTTGCACTTTAATCATGTTTGATGTGAATTCACGGTGTATACCCAATTAATCCAGCCTTTTACACTTGTGTGCATTTACATGCACTGTTGGTAAGAAGTTTGTCGACATTGACCCTTTCTGCCTGCACTGCTGATCTCTGCTATAATGACGAGAAACTGGCGCCTGAGGAGTCTTTGAAATTCAACACTTCTGACAATGCCCGATCCTTGTTCCCCTGGGGATGCCGGTGTCTTGCCGAGTTGGTTCCCCTGGCGGCTTGGTTCCTCTCTGTACTGCGCATGCGCAGTACGAATGGCTAGGCATCTTCCGGAAATTGCCGAACCGAAACAGATGCGAGTGAAGTGGACACCGCACAGCTGATTTTGTTTGTTAAAAAAAAAAAAAAAAAGTTGAAAAAAATACACTCCTAATTGAAAGGGAAAACCCCACAGATAGCGCTCTAAAAACACGTTTTCTATTACTCTCTTCTATATCCAGAGCTAAACTATTTATTTTTATTTTGCCTTTCCCTTGCTTACACTAATAGACCCGCCCCTTAGACTGAGACTCCCCTTGCAGAGTAGCGCCAGCATCGGGAGCGTGCGGCATCGTCTTGTACACCGACTGCGCGGTGTACACTTCACTCCAAGCTGTTTAGCTTCGGCAATGTTTGGAAATTACGTTGCGCATGCGCAGTACATATCTGCACTCATCCGCCGAGGGGAACCATCTCGGCAGAACACCGGTTCCCTGTTCCTCTGGGGATGCCTGTTCCTCTGGGGATGCCGGTTCCCTGTTCCTCTGGGGATGCCGGTTCCCTGTTCCTCTGGGGATGCCGGTTCCCTGTTCCTCTGGGGATGCCTGCTCCTCTGGGCATGCCTGTTCCTCTGGGCATGCGGGTTCCCTGTTCCTCTGGGGACGCCGCATCCCTGTTCCTCTGGGCATGTCTGATCCCCCGCTGCTCTGGGCATGTCTGATCCCCCGCTGCTCTGGGCGTGTCTGATCCCCCGCTGCTCTGGGCGTGTCTGATCCCCCGCTGCTCTGGGCGTGTCTGATCCCCCGCTGCTCTGGGCGTGTCTGATCCCCTGTGTCTTATGTGTTGTTGGGGCTGGCTGGAGTGTGTGGTGGGAGACCAGTAGTTTGGCACTTCTGAAAGTGTGGGATTCTGAAGATTATTTGGGCAGTGGTTTCTCTCTTTTACTGTAAAGACTGGCAGTGCAGGGAGTGTTAAAATCTCTGTAGGGAGGATTTTATTTTAGTGACGGAGTCGTTTTAAGATGCAATTTGTAGGTGTGGTGGAAGTGGAGCAGAACGTAGAATGGTTATTTTGATAATTGAAGTGGGGCCAAATGTTTTAAAGGCTTTTTTTTTTTTTTTTTTTTTATTATTATTATTCTTTTAATCTCCACAGATTCACTGTGATCTTTCAGGGCTCATTCATTCTTAAGTGGTCTGTTGCAGTGCGTTCATGTGCATTGTGTTAAAGTGGTTGTAAACCATAGATCGGGTTGAGTTCAGGACTCTGTACAGGCCAGTCATGTTCCTCCACCCCAAACTCACTCATCCATGTCTTTGTGGACCTTGCTTTTGCACTGGTGTGCAGTCATGTTGGAACAGGAAGGGGTCATCCCCAAACTGTTCCCACAATGTTGGGAGCATGAAATTGTCCAAAATGTCTTGGTAGGAGGGATGGAGGCAGGCGTAAGGACGTAGGGCGGCGATGCAACGCAGAGGGAGGGGCGGGACCTAGGATACGACGGCCGGATGGAGAGGAAGAGGTGCACGCTGTGCTACAGACACCCAGAAGGGAACGGCCGATCGTAGGACAACAGGACTCCGCTCCCCCCCGGAACGGTTGCTCCCCCCTTCCCATCACCCATGAGGAGAAGAAAGGCAAGACAGCATTAGCGGTGAAGAAGGGTAAGACCCCAATGTAGGGGAAGAAAAGAGAAAGCTAACTCCTGGGGTAAGTCTCATATCACAAAGGAAACGTTGACACCTGTGATTTACTTGGAGGCACTTTGTATGGCAAGTGAGCTATATGAACACAAAAAAACAAAAACACTGATATCTATTAGCAAAGGTGGACGCGGAGAGTGTGTCATTTTGCAGAGACAGGAGAGGGAGGATTGCCCCCCCCCCCCCCCTCCCCCCCCGTCAAAAAAAAAAAAAGGTGATATAAAAACAGATCTATACCCCAGGGGGGGTCCACAGGGGCGAAGAAGGGTAAGACCCCAATGTAGGGGAAGAAAAAATGAAAGCTAACTCCTGGGGTAAGTCTCATACTATAAAGAAAATGCTGATATTTGTGATGTACCCGGAGGCACTTTTTATGAATGGCAAGTGAGTTCTATGAACAAAAAACATAGATATTGGATAGCAAAGGTGGACGTGGAGCCTGTGTTATTTTGCAGAGACAGGAGAGAGAGGATTGTCCCCCCGCCAAAAAAGGTGATATAGAAACGTATGTATACCCCAGGGGGGGTTCATAGGAATTGAACTAAAATCCATCACACAGAACCATCTAACCCAGACTGGGCCCTGGAACAGCCAACTGACTATATATGGGGATAAAAAGAGTGAGAGGGTACCCAGTGTGATTTTGCCACAGGGTCCCGTTCCCCGTTGTCCCCACACCTCCCCCCCTTCGGTTAAAAGGGAGCACTCGAGGGAGCCTGCTTATTCTACCTGTGATATGCCCCCTTCCATGCGTTTTGTATTATTGTTTTAAAGCCTACATGAGCCACTTCCTTTTTGAGGGTCTGCCCAGCCGAAATTTTTTGACTGACTGGAACGTGAGAATATAAATCTGTCTCAGAAATGAACGCTTAATTCTAATACCCCCACCTAATTATACTGGGACTTACAAGGAGGCAGGGATTGTTGGAGGGCGCAGAGACTCTTACCCCCCCCCCCCCCCACCCATCACCCCAGGGTAAAACACCCAGCGACTAAGGATAAGGGGGAGAGCTTAATAAAAACAAGTAACTTAATATGACCGGCAGAGCCTCTAAAGCAACTGAACCTAAAACACCAAAAGAAAAAGCAAATTCATGTACAATTAAGCAATATTTGGTGAAGGGTTTGAGCCCAAAGAGTCCAGTTATGGAAAAACAAGTCACGAAACAGGGAAAAAAGAAGGAGGGGAGCAAAAAGAAGGAGGAAATCCTGGAGGCCTCGGGAGGTAATACCAGCACACAAAGCGAAGTAGACAGTAGTAGGTTGGAGGAACAGAGGGAGAATACCCAAATACTAACCAAGACAATACTGTCAGAAATGTTGACGAAAATGGAAAACTCAATTAAAAACGAAATAGTAGCACTACGAACAGATTTAACACATGTGCTGACCCGAGTAGAGGAAGTGGAAAACAATACAGATAAACATACATTTGAAATAGCGGAGCTCAAAGAGCAGCTTAAAACGACTAAAATAAATCAAAGGAGGACCCTGTATAAATTAGAAGAACAGGAAAATCAGAGTAGAAAACAGAACCTCAGAATACGATCACTCCCAGAAGAGAACGGGGAAGACCTTACAAAAATCATAAAAGAACTATTCAATCCCCTATTAAACAAAACTCCAGAATGGGACTTGAAAATAGAAAGGATACACAGAGTCAGGAAACCTCAACATATACCAACAGATACCCCTAGGGACATCCTGGTCAGATTCCAGAACTATGCAGAAAAAACAGAGATATGGACTAATCTGAGAGGAAAACCCCCCCTGAAGTTCAGGGGAATAGAGCTTCAAATTTTTATGGACCTTTCTCCGGAAACACTGGCTAGGAGACGGATGCTCAGACCACTGTTAAATCAAATGCGTTTAGAGAATGTAAAATATAGCTGGGGGTTCCCGGCCTGTCTGATAGGATACAAGGAGGGTAGATCGGTAAGGCTGAGGTTTCCGGAGGAGGGTTAAAAGATAAAGCAATATAATATAAATAGCTGTTCTTGCAGATGGGGGGGGGAGAGCGGGGGGGGGGGAAGGGGAGGAGAGAGATTATGACCGGAGCGGAATCCTCACCATCCGAGGGACCATTTCTGCCCCTCCCCCCCGCCCCCCTTGAGGTGGCGGTGGGGAGGGGTAGAGTGGGGGAAGAGGTCCAAGCCCAACCTCTGAGAAGGAAGCCCAGACGCTGAAAGGAAAATTTCTGATCAGCTAAGGGGCTGGAGGTCAGTATTGACCAAAGGAGGGATAGGAGGGGGGGGGGGAGGTGGGGGGGGGCGAGGGTGGGAGGAAAGAGGGAAGGGAGGGAAGGGGTAATTGGGGGAGTAAAGTGCCTCTCCATAAAAAACAAAAACAAAAGAAAAAGTTCTAGATTAGGTTCCTAACATATAATGTTCGAGGTCTGAATAACCCTACTAAAAGACACAAAATATTAACAGAGCTTGAATATTATCAGACAGATATAGTGTTTCTCCAGGAAACCCATCTCTTCCAGGGAGCCAATATAAAATTATATTCCAAAAAATTCCCTACTTGGATATACGCAGATTCAACCACTAGGAAGGCCAAAGGAGTTGCAATAGGTTTCTCGGAAGGAATCCAGTTTAAAGAGCAGGGGAGAGTTGCGGACCCTGAAGGGCGGTTTCTTTTTTTATGCGGTTATATCAATGGGGTGCAACTCACTTTAGCAAATATATATGCACCAAATAAAAAACCAATAGATTATGTCAACAAAATGATAAATAAGCTTGCTAATTTTGGACAGGGGATGATTATAATGGCGGGAGATTTGAATCTATGTATGAACGTAGAAGAAGATAGTACGTCGCGTGTAAGGGAGACGGGAAAGCAATCTTTAAAAAAACTGAAGAAAACCCTACATCAAAATCAATTGGTGGATGTGTGGCGAACGATGAATGTAAAAACACGAGACTATACTTTCTTCTCCCCCGTACATGGGACGTACACGCGTCTTGACTATTTTTTCGTGGACCATAATACGTTATCCAGGGTTATGGACTCCCATATAAAGATATCTACAATATCAGATCACGCACCAGTTATGATGACAATAGAAGAAATGAGAGTATTAAAACCCCCCCGATTTGGAGATTAAACGAAACCTTACTTCATGAAAAACAAGATATTGAAAAAATACAGCAAGAATTAAGTTTCTTTTTTGAAAAAAACGAATCAATCGATATTTCACACGCAACACTATGGGAAACACATAAGGCATACATGCGGGGTATATTTATTGCAATGAGTGCAGGGAAAACAAAAGAAAGAACCAAAAAAATTCAAAGGATATCGGAAGAAATACATAGCTTGGAGCAAACTCATAAGAAACAAGGGGGTCATCAGCAAGAGATATACCACAATCTCATAATAAAAAAAAAAAACAGGAACTACATTGAAAAAATTCACAATGGACAGGGGGATTTAGTTTTTAAGTCCAATAAGATTGCAGAGGCCTTTAAGCAGTATTACAAAACCCTGTACAATGTGAATAAAGACAATGTAGACCTGGGAATAAAACACAATAAAATAAAAGAATTCTTAAAAAACGCAGGTCTCACCCAAATATCTATAGAGGACAGGTCAGATTTGGAAACACCGATATCGGAAAACGAGATTATCCAGGCTATGGCAGACACAAAATCAGGGAAAAGCCCGGGACCGGATGGATACCCGATCCTCTACCTTAAAAGATTTAGTAAAATTTTGGTACCCAGACTGTGTGAATATTTTAATGGTTTGGGAACAGAATTCGGACTAAGTCGAGAGGCACAGAAGGCATTAATAACCCTTATTCCAAAAGAAGGAAAAGATGATAGTTGCTGTTCAAGTTTTAGACCAATATCCCTTCTTAATTTCGATACTAAGCTTTATGCAAAAATACTTGCAAATAGATTAAAAAAACTCATGAAGGATCTGATTCATGCAGACCAGGTGGGCTTTGTGGCCTCAAGAGAGGGACGGGATAATGGAATTAGAACCCTCCTACTTCTACAAAAATTAAAGACAGATGGGCCCCCAGGTCTATTCCTGTCGATAGATGCCGAAAAGGCTTTTGACAGGGTAGACTGGGGGCTCATGATGGAAACGTTAAAGTATATAGGTCTGGGCCCTAGGATGATACAGAGAATTAGAGCCTTGTACGAAGAACCAACTGCAATAATAAAGATCAACGGAGACTATTCATCCCCCTTCACTATGAGTAACGGGACGAGACAGGGATGCCCCCTGTCCCCGCTACTGTTCATCCTGTCATTGGAGCCACTTTTAACCACTATCAGACGAGATAATAAAATAAAAGGAATTAAAATAGGGGAGATTGAACATAAAGTCGCAGCGTTTGCCGACGATTTATTATTTTATATAACGGAACCAAAAACATCAATGCCAAAATTACTTGAGGTCTTGAAAGTTTATGGAGAAGTCTCGAATTTCAAAATAAACATTAATAAGTCAGAAATTCTGAATATTAATATAAGGAAAAAAGAGGCCCTAGTGTTGCAAAGGGATTTTCAGTTCCCATGGAAACAAAAAAGTTTAAAATATCTAGGGGTTAGACTGGCAAATTCCATGGGGAAGCTTTATAGTGAAAACTTTCTCCCACTACTAGATGAAATAAGGAATGAAACCAAGAAGATTCAGTATAGACCCCTCTCGTGGATCGGCCGAATAAACTCGGTGAAAATGGTGATTCTGCCACAAATTACATATAAATTCCATATGATCCCTATCCCCCTCCCTGACTATTATTTTCAGACAGTAAAATCAATCATAAATAACTTTATATGGCAAGGTAAGAAACCTAGGATAGCACGAGATATCTTGAAACAAAGTAAAGATCAGGGAGGCTTGGGGGTCCCGGATATAAAAAACATTAAAAAAATTTTGAAGTTAATACACAACTCAGCGATTGATAGTAAGACTGCCGAAATGAACTATAAATGTATTGCAAGATGGTATCTTACGCCAAATAGAATGAACAAACTTCAACCGGGGAGGTCACAAGAATGTTGGAGGGGATGTGGGGAACAAGGGAATATGGCCCATCTGTGGTGGAAATGTCCCAGGGTAAGGAAATTTTGGGAAACTATATTGGACTTAATAAAGGAAATTACGGGGACCAAAATAAAAGACGACCCCTGGATATGCCTATTTCACAATACACCAGATCCAATAAAAACATATACGAACACATTGATTCCTCATATGCTGAATGCCGCTAAGGCAGTGATACCAAGGAGGTGGCTGCAAATCAAACCACCTTCAGATCTTGACTGGATAGGAAAGATGGAAGAGATATATCAGTTGGAGAACCTTAGATATAATGGGGAGGAAAAGGAAGATGAAGAAAAGACCAAATGGAAAAAATGGCAAGAGTTTAAGCAGTCGTGGAAATACGCAGAAATACTAATGCAAATAGGGTAAAAAAAAAATAGAAACCTAAAAAGCTAGAAGATAAAAAGGAGAGGCACTGGTGTGGGGTGGAAGGGATGGGTAGGGTTGGGTGGGAAGGGGAGGGAATATAAGGTTTTAAAAGCAAGAAAGAGATTAAAGATAACTAAATAAATATGGAATTATTGAGAGGAAGATGTGAGATGTGTACCTAAGTCTGCTTGTTACGCGATAAAAAAAAAATAAGGAATTTCTTTCACAATGATGAATATAACACAAGAGACATGGATGAAGCGTAAATATGAACATTCCTTTCTCTCTTGAGGTTTTCTGAAGTGAAAAAAAAAAAAAAAAAAAAAAAATGTATTGGTATGCTGACACCTTAAGAGTTCCCTTCATTGGAACTAAGGGGCCAAAAACAACCCCACACCATAATCCCCCCTCCACCAAATTATTTGGACCAGTGCACAAAGCAAGGTCCATAAAGACATGGATGAGCGAGTTTGGGGTGGAGGAACTTGATTGACCTGCACAGAGCCCTGACCTCAACCCGATGGAACACCTTTGGGATAAATTAGAGCAGAGACGGCGAGCCAAGCCTGCTCATCCAACATCAGTGCCTGACTCCACAAAGGTGCTTCTGGAAGAATGGTCAAACATTCCCATAGACACACTCCTAAACCTTGTGGACAGCCTTCCCAGAAGAGTTGAAGCTGTTATAGCTGCAAAGGGTGGGGCAACTTAATACTGAACCCTACAGACTAAGACTGGGGTACCATTAAAGTTCATGTGTGTGTAAAGGCAGGCGTCACAATAATTTTGACAATATAGTGCATCTTTAGTGTTTACTTGTCTATCTCTAAAGCTCAAGTGTTGTTTCTCTCTTGTGCTCTGTTCCTCTGTTATCGGCATGTGTCACTTCTGAGAAGTTTTCTGAACACATGAGATAAATTTGTGATGGGGGAGGAGAGCTCAGCACACAGCTCAGTATCCTTCCTTCATTCCTGTGCCCTGTATAAATGGGGGGGGGGTGTCCCTTTCCTCCAATCAGCTCTCGTACACTACAAGAGCTCTAACTGCAGCTCTCCACCCCCCTCCTCTGTGCTCCTGACAGGTGAAGAAGGATTTTACCACAATTATGTACTTTTGAAGGGATGTAGAGAAGAGAAGACTGCAGATAGACAAGTAAAACTTATGAAGGAGGATTTTTTAAATCTCTGTATCACCTGAAACCAGTCACTTCACTGGGTATATTAAGAGTGTTTACAACCACTTTTAAGACAGCACATTCATTAGAAATGGTCTGCCAGCGCACAGCAAAGGATAAAAAAAACATGCATGTCCCCTTTGTCAAGCATGCAGTGTGTCAATCCATGAATGGTGCTGCAACACATTGCACATAGAGCAGGCACATTGCCAAAACCCACATGTGTAAATGGGCCCTTGAGGGTTATTTTCTTTGTGTTTCACAGATTTTTGTTGGGTGACAGATGATCTCTCTAGTCTACATGTTCTTCTGTTATTAATAGGTGAATGGTTACTGTGACGGATCCTGTACTCAAGGTGTCCGCCGTAAATGCTTCCTAAGTCCTGGAACATGAGTCCAATGGATCTGGCTATAGGAACCCCCAAGAACTAGACAACACCAGTCTTGGAGTACATCGGGAATAACCTTTATTTGACATGTCACACAAATTTATACAGCCAGATGACTAAAACCTAACCTAATTAGCATGAGCTAATTATCTTAATCAACACTGGACTCCTTCATTCAATTGCAGGGTTAATTAGCACATACAACAATAGGTGAAATACTCCCTAGAATCTGTGTCAAGCCAGACCAGCCTCATTTACATTACACAAGACAACAGACAGGCTGGCTGGAGTTGATGACATTAGCATCTGACAGCTTGTGTCCCAACAGTGTGACCAGTCTATTGCTGATATGGCATATACATATCCAGAGTCTATGTGTTTTGGGGGGCCAGCATGGACCTAAATCCAAGTAAAACCAGCTCAGCGGTCCCCAGGCATACAGCTCACAAAGAGCACCGTTCCCCCAAATGCCAGGGCGCCATAATCACAAGGCAAGAAGCTCGCATTCTGTCCCCTCCAACAGCCTCTGTCCAGGCTAGGTCTGTCACAGTTACTAAAAAAAAAAAAAAAAAAAAAATAGTCATCATTTCATATGAACAAGTATTTCGGTCAACATTAATTAAAACGGTGTTGATTCCATTTAAACCCTTAAAAAAACATTTTTTATTTAAAGATGACCTCTGAGGAACCTGTGAAGTTTGGGATTGCAGAGTGATGGGGGACAGTCTGTGTGTAAAATGATCCCTTTGCAGCCTTGGTGGTGACATTGAACACGATGAAGTTCCCCCGGCAATGTCCTCTTTCTCTGCGCTCGTGCTCTCCCACTGAGGTCAGTGACGGCAGCCTGCGGTTCTGTCAGCCTGGAGCAGTGGGAAGCACTGGAGGAAGGAGATAGCCGGAAGGACTTCAAAGCTTCACACCCTTGTGAATGGCAATAAAGTTAAATGACAAAGTGTTAAAAAATGTATTTGGAGTAAAATAAATACAATAAAAAAAAAAGTTAAACCAACCCTGTGGTCCTGAGCATACACACAAATGCAAACGTGTAAACCGCAATTGCACCACATGTGAGGTATTGCTATAAACGTGGAGTGAGAACAATAGTTCTAGGGTCATAATTCATGGTTAACTTTAAATTGATATAAGAACGAAAGATTTTCCCCGATGTAGCTTTATAACAGCAGAGTAGCAAGGTCAAATGAATATACCGTAGTTAAATGTCAGAATCATTTATTGGAAAAAAAAAAATGAAAAATGTCCAGTATCATGGTATAATTTAATACAGTATGTACAATATAAAATCTGGTCCAAGGAAATGCACAAAATATATTTGACAATCCAATAGACGAACATACTTGTACATATAATTATATTGCATAATGTTGTATAATATTTGAGCCTGACGCGTTTCGACCTGTGTACAGTCTCTTCTTTAAATTAACTTTAAATTGATAAACTGTAATGACCTTTTAAAATGCCACCTCTGGAGAATTTTATGTACCGCAGTTTTTCATCATATTACAAGCTCGTGCAATTTTAAGGCTTGACATGTTCGGTATCGGTTTCCTCAGCACACCCCATCTTTTCTGATTTTACCATAAAATTGGGTATTCTATTATGTTTTGTGTGCGCTAAGATTCATTTTAGCTTATTTTTTCCTGAACAAATATGGTCTGGCTAATATCATGCGACAAAAAGAATTGAAGTTGACGCCATTTTATTCTATGAGGCTTCACTTTTCAGAAAAATGTATCTTGTTGGTTAAGTAAGAGGGGGTTAAGTAATTTAAAAAAATAAAAATAAAATAATTTCATAGTAAAAAAATATAGAAACAAGGTCAGGTCTGGTGTCACCAGTAACACACCTCCACCCCTGTAATATGCAACAATATATACTGTACTTACTCTTGTTACTTTTATTGGCTTAGTGGTGCACCCCTCATATAAAGTCCCAGGGCGAAATTTTCTCTTTTTTGTTTCATAGTAAAAAATAATGCAGATTTTAACGTGTATGAAAAATTGCTCTAGATGCAAAGTGGTTAACCACTTCAGCCCCGGACCAATTTGCAGCCAAAGGACCAGGCCCCTTTTTGTGATTCGGCACTGCGTCGCTTTAACTGACAATTGCGCGGTCGTGCGACGTGGCTCCCAAACAAAATTGGCATCCTTTTTTTTTCCAACAAATAGAGCTTTCTTTTGGTGGTATTTGATCGCCCCTGCGGTTTTTATTTTTTGCGCTATAAACAAAAATAGCTATAATATCCCCAAAAAATATATAAAAAAAACATTTGTTTTCCTCAGTTTAGGCCGATGCGTATTCTTCTACATATTTTGGTAAAAAAAAATAGCAATTTGCGATTATTGATTTGTTTGCGCAAAAGTTATAGCGTTTACAAAATAGGGGATAGTTTTATAGTTATTAATATTTTTTTTTTTTTACTAGTAATGGCGGCGATCAGCGATTTTTATTGTGACTGCGACATTATGGCGGACACATCGAACATTTTTGACACATTTTTGGGACCATTGTCATTTTATATAGAAATCAGTGCTATTTAAATAGCACTGATTCCTATGTAAATGACCCTGGCAGTGAAGAAGTTAACCACTAGGGGGCGGGGAGGGGCTAAGTGTGACGTGTTGTGTTTTTTTTTTTTTTTTACAGTAGGGGGGCGTGGCTGTACGTCTGACGTCATTGATCGGCTTTCCCGATGACAGGGAACAGACGATCAATGACAGGCAGTGTAGGAAGCGCGGGGAGAGGTTTGTTTACACAGACCTCTCCCCGTTCTTCAGCTCTGTGACCCGATCGCGGGACACCAGCGGCGATCGGGTCCGCTGGTCCCGCGGCCGTGGTCACGGAGCTCCCGACTGGGCGACCCCACGGCTAGGCAATTAAACGGGGACGTATATATACGTGCTTTTGCCTAGCCGTGCCATTTTGCCGACGTATATGTACAGGCGGCGGTCGGGAAGCGGTTAAAGACAATCGTTAATTCCTCCTGGTCACCATAAGCACTAATTGATCTTCCTTGCCGCTTGGAGTTTATGTAAATTTTAATAGCTGGAGCTGCTAGAAACATTTTTAAGGACAGCGTTTTTTTTTTTTTAGCTGCTTGACTGCAATAAAAGTTTTACTGACATGTTCACCGTGGGGCCACTTTGGATGACACACCATAGTGATATATAACAGCTAAAATGAAGTTGACGGAATTCTGTTAATTAACGGCGTCCTCCGAGATTCCATAACGTTTCTTCTCTCAATCTGTACAGGTGAAGAGATTGCTAGGCCGAGGCGTTCAACTCCCACAGCCGAGCTTGCAAGGTTAGTTTTATTTCGGTAAAATTAATTTTCCTTCCCTCTAGGGCAGCCAAAGTCCATCATTGTCATCATATGGAAGTAATATGTCAGATCTATGTATAGCTGTTTAATACAATGATATCACATAGAAGCGTTGAAGCATGTGTGGTTAACAGCACTCTGGCTTTACTCTTATCAGATATCATTTGATTTTAAAGGCCCAAATTTAGCAGCCTTAGTGAACGCAAAACAAAAAAATAATAATTTGCCTACACAAATCATTTAATAAATACATTTTAGGACATACGAAGTCTTTTAATTTGGTACGTTTTTAAAAACATAAATTTGGACCAGAACTAGATTCAGTTCAGCACTTCCCAACAATCAGAGAGGAGAGCTACTGCAGACATGCACAGCGATGGATCGAGATCAGGGTCAGGTGAGTCTTTAGGGGGGCAGGGGGGGGGGGTATCTACTATTAAAAGTTTTTTTACCTTAAAATGGTTGTAAACCCACTAACAAAAAAAAAAAAAAAAACCTGCAAGACAAAGGCATAATGAGCTAGTATGGATTGCATACTAGCTCATTATGTAATACTCACCTTAGATTGAAGCCCCCGCAGCTGTCCTCGTACACTGGTCCGGCCGGCGACATCGCTCCCGGAGTTACTTCTGGGTATCGCGGGCTCCATGGCTGATTGTCCGGAGCCGCAATGACGTCACTCCCACGCATGCGCGCGGGAGCCACCGGTAAGGGCACACTAGCCGATGGCGTTGGCACGTGCTGATACAGGGGGGATATCTCATGAACCGTGCAGGTTTATGAGATATCCGGGGTAGCTACAGGTAAGCCTTATTATAGGCATACCTGTAGTAAAAAGTGGTTGTAAAGGGTTTACAACCACTTTAAAGTGATTTGTAAAGCTTTCATTTTTTTTTTATAATTAAAATAATAAACATTATACTTATCTGCTGTGTGCAGTGGTTTTGCACAGAGGTGCCCAGATCCTCCTGTTCTAGGGTCCCATGCCAGCGCTCCAGGCTCCTTCCACCTGTCTGGTGCCCCCACAGCAAGCAGTTTGTTAGGAGGGCACCCGAGCCACTGCTCTGTGTGTCCATTCACGGTTCAGCTCCGCCCCCTCAGTCTCCTGATTGTGATTGTCAGGAGCCAATGGCTCCTGCTGCTGCCAATAGCCAATCAAGAGAGTCAAGGCTCTCGTGGACCTCACTGGATCGAGAGGAGGCTCAGGTAAGTATTAGGGGGGGCTGAAGGGGGACTGCTGCACACAGGTTTTTTTTCCTTCATGCATAGTGTTCATGAAGGTAAAATACCTTGTGCCTTTACAACCACTTTATTGCAGAGAATGCATTAAGATAGAAAACCTTTTACTTTTACAACCACAACTTTAACCACTAGCGGACCACCCACCACTTTTTAACTGCAGCAGGGAGGCCCCGTACAAGATCCAGCAGGGTGCGCATCTGTGCTGTCGTAAATCATTGACCAGGACCTGCTGATTGGCTTAACCAATCACAGCACAGGGCTCTGTACACGGAGCAGCAATGTGGCTATGTTTTCTCCCTGCAAAGCAGGGAGAAAACACAGCCACATCTATTCTATTGGTAAAGAAGCACACATTACACATTGTTAGGCACACCGTTAACCCTTTGATTGCTCCTAGATGTTAACCCCTTCCCAGGTCGCTGTAGTGTCACTGGTGATGTCATTGTCATTCAGTTCCCACCCAGTGTCAGTTAGTGCCAAATTGCCTGCCACACTATCACTGTTCCACTGCAAGTCTCTGATCACTGAAAAAAAAAAAAATCAGTATATATACCACCATAGTTTATAGACACTAAAGCTTTCACCCAAACAATTGATGTACGCTTTTTGGGATTTTTTATTTTTACTAAAGCAGAATACATTTTGTCCTAAACTTATGAAGAAATTCGATTTTTTTTTTTATTTCTTTATTGGATATGTTTTAAAACAGTAAAAAAATGTTTTGTTTTGTTTTTTTTTTACACAATTTTCAATCTTTTTTTTGTTTATATAAAAAAAAAAAACAATGGTAAAAATATATATTTTTTTAATTAACATAATATTGTGTTTAAATCTTTGTGGCATCTGAAAAGTTCCAGTCTTTTGACACTTCAACAAATACACTGCTCTGTTTTTTAGGCTAATGCACAAAAATTCTATGTTTTTAATTATTAATAAATACTGTAGTTGTGTATGTTAATTACAGTATTAAATAGATGCCACTGCAGTCTAAAGGTGGTAGTATTCATCTTTATCCTAAACACTATGGACTTTTATGTTTTATGCTTTTTATTGTCACTACACAATTTGTGTCAGCTGCTTTATTATCATTACTAGCGCAGTGATTAATCTTGAATTTTATAGGATTAATATAGTGCCAAACATTTTCACAGTTACAATAGAAGAGGTTTAAGAGGCCATACCAATGGCATGACGGGGAACCACTATGGCTCATTCCAGCTTGTTGGTGGGGGACCCGATCCGTCAGTGACATCCAGGATTGAATTGAAGGGAATATGTTCTATCAAGAATATTTGAATGTTTATGTTGGGATAGGAAGGACTTCTCATCTATCTGAAGTCTTCTGAGGCACATGCTGAGAAGGAAGTACTTGTTTGTGTACTATGGGCTTGTTATCTAATTAAATCCTATCTCTGGAAAGAACAGAAGATGCTCTCTATTATTTTGCATCATTGCACAATTATATAACAATATAATTGCCTGAGCAACCATTTGTGGTGAGTTACATCGTTACATAGTTGGCATAGTTACATAGTTACCAAAAAAAGACACAAGTCCATCCAGTTCAACCATAAAAAAAAAAGAAATACTAAAAATAAAAAAATATCGTACAATCCAAGACAGTGAGACTTCGAGAGGAAATAAAAGCACATGGACATTGATATAGAGTTGGCCCCCATTTGTGGCTATAACAGCCTCTACGCTTCTGGGAAGCCTTTCCATAAGACTTTCGAGTATCTGTGGGAATTTTGCCCATTCAGCCAGAAGAATACTTTTGAGGTCAGGTAATTATGTGGGATGAGAAGACCTGGCTAATGTCCGTTCTCTGATCTTCTCTATGGTGTATGAAACCAGAAGCGGGTTTTGTCACTTCTAGTTTCGGTTCTTTGCTTACTGGCCGTTACCAGCCAGTGATGCAGCCAGTCACTATGATCTGTATTTGATTGGCTGCATTGGAAGGCAGGGGAGAGATCAGGAGTATCAGGTAATAAACCCCAAATCTATCAATAAAGAGGACCTGTCACTGCCTAGGCTATCACAAGGGATACTGTTCATTCCTTGTGATAGCAATAAAATAATAAAAATACAAATTTTAAATAAAATAAAATAGTATTTACCAGTACCCTTCACTGGAAACACGTGAGTGCTATAATTCAGAGGGGTCTCCCAGATATCTTTGGCCATATAATGGGGGTGAAAAGTTTTACCATATAGTTTTGTATATCTACACATGTAATGTATTCAGATTTAGCCTATTTTGATACACATTTAAAAAAAATAAACTCCATCCAGAACCTCTTTTATATTGGGTGGGAAAGGATTGGGAGCTCTGTCGGCCTACCACCTCCTTTACTGTGGAACCCCTCCAATGTGGTCGGCATTTTCTAGACCTCCGACATTCACGTGTTCTTTATTCTTTTTACTTTTAAGGTGTTTCATTTGAAATGCAACACCTCACTCTCAAATGGTTTAACCTTCTATATTATTATTTTGAACATGTAATCTCTATATCATGCTGAAACTAAGGCCCCTTTCACACTGGGGCGTTTTTCAGGCGGTACAGCGCTAAAAATAGCGCCTGTACAGCGCCTGAAAAAATCCGGCCCCATTCACTCCAGTGTGAAAGCCGGCGGGCTTTCACACTGGAGCGGTGCGCTAGCAGGACGGTCAAAAAAGTCCTGCTAGCAGCATCTTTGGAGCGGTACAGGAGCGGGGACACCGTGGTAATACCACGGCAATACCGCCGCAAAGTGCCGCCATAGCGGGGGATTTTAACCCTTTTTCTGCCACTAGCGGGGGTTAAAACCACACCGCTAGCGACCGTATCCTGCGGCTAAAACGACGGTAAAGCAGCGCTAAATATAGCGCTGCTTTACCGTCGCCGCGGCTCCCGCCCCAGTGTGAAAGGAGCCTAAGGGGAGGGGGAACTAAAACTCAATTTTACTTTATGTATTGTAATTTTACTTTCTGTATTGTTCTTTTACAATGAGCCTAGGATGACTGTAACACCTTACCCAACCCAATTGCTGCACCAATCGATAATCATCAGCCAACACTTACTTACTGCTTGTGTTATAAAATCCTTTAGTAAGAAGACACCAGCCGAATTATTTGGGCCTCCTCTGGAATCTGCCTTTGAGGAATCCAAATCTGAAGGTGAGCCGAGTCCTTGAAATTTAAAAATTTGGGTGTATTTACTTCAGCTCTACAAAGATGACCTGTTTACTGGAATATGGGGCATTTACTGAGGACAACTTATTGATGGTCAGGATGTTCCCCCCTCCCTCTGTTTTTGGTGTTAATCCAGAAGTTTATACATTTGGATATAATCTATATTGGTAATGAGGGAATATTAAAGTTTACATATAGTGTATGCAATGAAAAATTTCCCTTCTCAGTTCCTCTAGATCAGCCCGAAATATGGGGCGCTTCACAACTAGACACTGCAGAATCCCCAGAGCTGTCAAGGCCATTCCCCACAGGAAGTAAGTCTTTTTCTATGTTCTTATTTTGTGTATTGTATTTAGGTACAGTATATATCATAATTATGCTAATATCATTTATACATAAAAACAATGTGTTGCGCTGTTACACTATTAATTAGGCATTTATATTTAACAAAATCAGCGGAAAAAAAGTAAAACCCATCCATAGAGTAAATTGGCCCTAGTATGTGAATTAGGGCTGAAACAACTAATCGATTAATCGACAACTAATCGATTATGAAATTAATCGATTACTATTTTTATAATCGATTCATCGGCCAGTAACATAATGGGGTTAAAAAAAAAAACTAAATCGCTACTGTAAATTATACTTTCACAGTTCTACAGAAAAAAAATGAACCCCTTACTGTAGTGATTATCTGCTTTTTTTTTTTTTTTTTTTGCTGCAGAAAAGCATATAAAAAATATAGAAAAGCATATAATACGTTTTTGCAGCAATTTGTGTTTTTTAATCTGCCCAACAACAAATTGGCCAAAAAAACTGTATGTCTCTTCTAATAGTAAATACAGTATATCTCCTCTAATAGTGTATACAGTATATATCTCCTCTAATAGTGTATACAGTATATCTCTTCTGTCTGTTATTCTCAGAGTGGATTCGATATTTTGCTCCCTAACCATATAGTTGGTTATTTATATTTACCACTGCATAGAGATATATTTAAGAATAAATTGCCTTTTTTTTAAACTTTAGGTTATTAATCGATTAATCGAAAGAATAATTGGCCAACTAATCGATTATGAAAATAATCCTTAGTTGCAGCCCTAATGTGAATGTGAGTTAAAGACCTTAGATTGGAAGCTCCTTGAGGGTAGGGACTGATGTGAATGTACAATGTATATGTAAAGCACTGCGTAAATTGAGGGCGCTATATAAGTAACTTAAAGAGGAAGTAAACCTGATGGGTTTACTTCCTCTTTGTTTCCCTGCAAAGGTAAAGCATAATGGACTACTATGCATCGCATCGTAGCCCATTATGTGTCACTTACCTGACACAGGAGCCAGCGATGTCACCGCTGTCCCCTGGTGCACGGAGCCTCCATCTTCTTTGCGGGTATCGCGGCTCCAGCACTGCTACTGGCCGGAGCCGCGATGACGTCACTCGCGGCATATCGCCGTTAGCAGCGGCGCGCTCAGTACGCATGCACGCCGCTGTCTACAGCACATGCGCTGTAGACAGCACTGCCTGTCTTTTTGCAAATATCATAAATAGGCGATATTTCTTGGACCTACAGGTAAGCCTTAATCTAGGCTTACCTGTAGGTAAAAGTGGTTTGTAAGGGTTTACAACCACTTTAAATAATAATAATGGAGTCTAGAACAGCGGTTTTAAACTGGCGGTCCTCCAACTGTTGCAAAACTACAAGTCCCATCATGCCTCTGCCTGTGGGAGTCATGCTTGTATCCGTCAGCCTTGCAATGCCTCATGGGACTTGTAGTTTAGCAACAGCTGGAGGGCCGCCAGTTTGAGACCCCTGCTCTAGAACAAATATCAGAACTGCAGTCTGCTTACATAATTTGTAATAAAAACATCTTTGCCATTCTGAAGCTTCCCTCCAACCACTTTGTATATATACAGTGGTACCTTTGGATTACGAGCATGATTCGTTCCAGAAGAATGCTTGTAATCCAAAGCACTCGTATATCTAAGCGAGTTTCCACATAGGAGTCAATGGAAACTCAGATTATTCGTTCCACAGTGACTTCTATTGTATGCAGTACTGCGTGTGGCCAGAGTTGGGGGGGGGGGGGGCGCCGGAGACACTCGGAAACGCTCGGAGATGCTCTGATGCACTCTGAGAGGCTCGGAGACACTCAGGAACGGAATGGTTCCAAGTGGCTCCCAGTGTCACCGGCGCCCCCGCAACTCTGGCCAAATGTGGTACTGCACACCGAAGAGGCTTGAATCCTGCTCGTTCTGCGAGACAACGCTCGCAAACCGAGTCAGGTTAAAAAAAAATTAAAAATAGCTCATATTGCAAAACCGCTCGTTAACCGCATTACTCGCAATCCGAGGTTTTACTGTACTGTGATACTTGCCAAATATGCTGCAGAAATCTCCCTCCACTAAGTCTGGCTGCAATAATTTTAACTGTGGGCAGCTGAACCTGCTGCCTGTTCACTTCCTGCATTTACACAGACACACACACTCACACCAATGCTTATCTGCATATTTCTCCTCCCTTGATGAATACACGTGGATCTCTACAGTATCCTCCTATCTCCACCCTCAACCCACCCCCCTCCAGCTCTGCAGCTCTTCTTGGCTCTACTGTGACTCCTCTCTCATCCACTCTCCTGCCCCTCCTCCCTTGCTGTCAAACTCTTGTGAGAGAGAGAGCTGTGCATGATGTCATTAGCCTAGACATATTACCAGGAAAAAGGGGAAGATGGTAACCGCATATCCTAAAACCAGGTCTCATCTATGGAGAGAGGCGGAAGGACCCACATAGTGTAGCAGTTTTCTCATTAACAGTGGTGCATTTAGCAGCGGAGCTCTGGAGGCTCTGTAGATCACACTTGGATTCGTTGCCACAACAATTGGGATCACAAGAAAACCCTTGAAGCTGCTATATGCACCACTGTTAATCATAAACATGGACACCCATCCCCTCCTGAAGTGGTGCAGGTATGTTCCTTGGTTGCCCGCAGGCTACGCTTCTGCAGCTCCCGGGACAGATGCATTCCCAGCCATTCTCAACTCTCAGCACCACATGTTCAGCTCTGAGTTGATTTATACGCATTCTGCACCGGCTCCTGAAGAAGTGGAGAATATTCCACGAAACGCACTGAGCTTTTTGGATGCAGTTATAATATAATCATGTGTTTACATCTAGATCATATACGTGAATTTTATGGAAATTATGGATTTTAATATAATTTGATGTTAAAGAGAAGGTCCACCCCAAAAAAAAAAAAAGTAAATGCCAGCAGCTACAAATACTGCAGCTGCTGACTTTTAATAAATGGACACTTACCTGTCCAGGGTGCCAGCGATGTCGGCAGCCGAAGCCGAGCAATCGCTTGTCTCTCGGCTGCCCTCGCCGACATTTTAGGTGAGGGAATCAGGAAGTGAAGCGTTGCGGCCTCACTTCCCGGTTCCCTACGGCGCAAGTCGCGCTCTGCGTCCTCACTGGTCCCCGCTGTGTTCTGGGACCTGTGTGTTTGCCAGAACACAGCAGGGGGTGGTGCGAAGGGGCAGCGGGTGCTGATACCTGTATTATACAGGTATCTGCACCCCCCTGAAAGGAGCCGAATGTGACACCGGAGGGGGGGAGGGTTCCGAAAAGCGGAGGTTCACTTTTTGTGTGAACCTCCGCTTTAAAGTGGTTGTAAACCCTTACAAACCACGTTGACCTACAGGTAAGCCTATATTAAGGCTTACCTGTAGGTCCAATAAATAGCTCCTAAACCTACATAGTTTAGGAGATATTTAGAAAAGAAAAGGCACCGCTATCTACGGCGCATGCGCCGTAGACAGCGGCGCGCAGGTGCACTGCGCATGCCGAGATCACATCGATATGCCGCTCTCGTGCGCATGTGCGGGAGTGACGTCATCGCCGCTCCAGCGAATGACAGCTGGAGCGGCGAGACCCGGAAGTCACTCCGGGTTTGATGGTGGCGCAGAAGATCGTGGATGAGGACCGCTTCGGGGGGCTTCGTTCTCAGGTAAGTCATTCATAATGAGCTAGTATGCTATGCATACTAGCTCATTATGCCTTTGCCTTGCAGGTTCCGTTTTGTTTTTTTTACATAGGCTTTACTTCCTCTTTAAGGAATGCATATCGGCTCATACTAACACCTTTCATTTCTGTAATGTGCCGTGTTTTATTTGTACCCTTATGAATCAATAAATGTGCCATTGTGCATCAATTTTACCAGTTGTGTGTCAAATGATTCATTTAAAGTCCCAAGAAGTAGTAATATACTCGTCACTCCTACAGTTGTGTTTTACTTTCCTCCTATTCTGGTGCTCAAGCCCCTCTCGGTCTCTTCAGCAGTCATCAGTTTTGAGTGTCCCCCGCCATGTTCCATGGTTCCTTCCTCCAACTCTTACTTCACCACAGGACTTGGCAGTGACCTAGGGGTCAGAGGATGGAACCATGGCCTACAGCAGGGAACACAACCCATTATTATTTACCACCAAATAAAGGCCCAATTTTTCAAGATCTGATTTACCTGGGGTGCCTCAAGATTTTGCATACTTGTAAAGGGTCGTGATTGAAAAAAGGTGGAGAAATGCTGCACTAAACCCCCTAATTTAGCAAAGTAGGAATTTTGAACCATTTTAGTAAAGAACTAAATTCTGTCTATTTCATGTATATTTGGACTTTTAACCTTTTTTTTCTTTTTTCTCTTTATAGCACCTCCACCTATTCCACCCAAAAATATTCCGGCCACTCCACCCAGAACGGCATCGCCATTGCCAGCAGGCATAGGTACGCTATCAGTAAACGGTCTTTTCTACTTGAAGCTTTGTATTGTTTCCTGTGCTGTGAACTCTGCAGCAGCTCATTGGTTTTGGTGTAAACGAATGACCTCCATTGTGTTGGAAACTTGCAGCGACCGGGGCCACAGGTAACTTGGGGACACCAGTAAAGCAGCCCATAGTTTATGCAATTTTCTCCACCACGGGTGAAAGGAAAGAAAATTGCTTAATTCCCCCATCGACACAGTCCCTCCCACAGCGCTATTGTGTTTTGCCAGCCCAGAGCCTTCCCTGCCGGCAGTCTGAATGGAGAAATGTCATCAGAACACCAAGGATTTCTCAGAAGGGTCCAAAGCTTTATTTACATGGTCACACAGTACACATCCAACAGAACACAATCACTGCTGGCGGCTATAGCTACCGGCAATGATCGCATGAAAAAATCCGACAGGCTGGTTGTACTGAAGTAGTTTAATGGATCAACTCGGTATAACCAGACTTCCCATAGATGGAACCGGCTGAGGTTCAAATTCATTGGTACGTAGAGGAGCTGGAATTTATAAAAAAAAAAAAAGGTGAACTTAGCCTTTGATCCTCCGCATTGTCTTCTCTGATCCTCCCCATTGTCTTCTCTGATCCTCCCCATTGTCTTCTCTGATCCTCCCCACTGTGTCTTCTCTGATCCTCCCCACTGTGTCTTCTCTGATCCTCCCCACTGTGTCTTCTCTGATCCTCCCCACTGTGTCTTCTCTGATCCTCCCCACTGTGTCTTCTCTGATCCTCCCCACTGTGTCTTCTCTGATCCTCCCCACTGTGTCTTCTCTGATCCTCCCCACTGTGTCTTCTCTGATCCTCCCCACTGTGTCTTCTCTGATCCTCCCCACTGTGTCTTCTCTGATCCTCCCCACTGTGTCTTCTCTGATCCTCCCCACTGTGTCTTCTCTGATCCTCCCCACTGTGTCTTCTCTGATCCTCCCCACTGTGTCTTCTCTGATCCTCCCCACTGTGTCTTCTCTGATCCTCCCCATCGCTTACGGTCCCCAATCTATCTCCTGATAAGAGAGCCTTTGGAGTCACTCTGCACATGCTCAGTTTGGTGTGTATTGCTAGAGATTTTTATTGATTTATTTTTTCTTGGGAGAGTGCATGTGATCAGCACAGGGCCAATCGGCACTGCCCAGACAGGGGGTCAGGGGTCCTGCAGCCTCACAGGACAGTCTGAGGAGAAAAACTCCTCCCACAAGCTTTATCCAGACACTGATAGAAGTCACAAGACCGCTATATACTGCTGATGCGAAAAGGTATTTAGCAGTTTATATTTACTAATATAATTGCATTTCCATGTCCTGTGTGGTGTGGGAGACCAGATATAATGAATGCAGAGTCCTGGGTTTAGTAACACTTTGAGTCAGTCTGATTGAGGTTTCTCTTTTGCTATTATAAAAATAAACAAGGGAACCTCTCATACCCCACACATCTTTTACTGTATGTAAACCAGAACTTTTCTAATAAGTGATCACAAAACCATAATATATTAATAATTATTCCATTTTGAGGCTTTATTTTTTTTTTCTTTGCTTTTTTTCACAAACTATATGTATGATTGTAATATTTGCACTATATGGTTTTGATTTATGAAATTTTATTTCTATATTTATATGAATGATTACTAAAATAATATGTTTTTGTGTTCACTTATTGTTTTATGTGTGAGAGAATAGTTTTGGTTTACACATACAGTAAAATATTTGTGGGGGGGGGGGGGGGGTGTATGAGGTTCTTGTAGCAGGAAGCTGCACATTTATTTTTATATTTGTATTCTTTTGATGTTGGTGATAGAGCAAAGGGTGTTAGCTGCTCTTTAGTTAAAAATTTTGTATTTATTTAAAGCGGAGTTCCACCCAAAAGTGGAAGCTCTGCTTACCTTGGGCATTACACTTTATATGCAGGACTCTTGCAATGATGCAGTTCCAGCAGCTCTCCTGTAGTTTTCTACAGGTATCTCCCAGGGGCGGACTGACAACTCCTTGGGCCCCCGGGCAATAGCAGATTATGGGGCCCCCAGACAATCACAGATTATGGGGCCACACAGTATACACACACACACAGTAGTATACAATCACACAGTATACACATACATGTACACATAGTATACACAGGCATGTTTCTATTGGCTGAGAAGGTACTGGAGAGGTGGGGCAGCTATAATCTCTGGATTTTTAGACCAAAAGGATGTCGGTAAGGGACATTTCAGAGACAGATGTAAAAAAAAACACAGATTTTTACATACTGTCCCTTGTTTTACTGAGGCTGGCAACCCTGATGGGGCCCCCTAGTGGCCCAGGGCCCTCGGGCAGTGCCTGAGTGTCTGAATGGTCAGTCCGCCCCTGGTATCTCCTAACTTGGTGCAGCGGCTGACAAGTCATGCCAGTTGCGGATCCACAGCAAAGGCAGAGTCACAAGCTGTATTGTGAAACCACTCTACGCAGCCTTTGTTTTTCTGTCATGATCTCAGTGGGTAGGGGCGCTTGATCTGAGCCAGCTGAGCAACTGATGATGCCATGTAATGATATTTAAATACGATTAGTAGCTGTGGATCTAGCTCTGTTAGAGCTGGTGAATCATTCTACTTGACTTGGCAAATTAAAGTATGGTTCTAAAGTGAATTAAACAAAAAGCAGGCGGACTTTTTATGTCCTGTTTGCCCATTCTGCCCTTTTCCTGTAATGATGCTGTGTTTTGGTTAACCACTTGCTGACCTGCTGCTGTCATTATATTGCGGCAGGTCGGCTCATTCCCCCGAATCACCTTAGCTGTACGTTGGCCCCTTCATTTTTTATTTATTTATTTATTACAGGATTTATGTAGCGCCAACAGTTTACGCAGCGCTTTACAATATAAAAAGGGAGACAATACAGTTATAATACAATAAAATACAAGATGATTAAGGGGGCCCTGCTCAGAAGAGCTTACAATCTAATAGGGTGGGGGAGGTGATACAAAAGGTTGTAACTGTGGGGAAATGAGCTGATGGAAGTGGTAGAAGATTAGTTGGAGACATGATAGGCTTACCTGAAGAGATGAGTTTTCAGGGATCGCGTGAAGGTAGCTAGAGTAGGGGGATAGCCGGATAGGTTGAGGCAGGGAGTTCCAGAGGATGGGAGAGGCTCTGGAGAAATCCTGGAGACGAGCATGGGAGGAGGAAACAAGAGAGCTTGACAGGAGGAGATCTTTAAACGGCTATAGCAGGCGCGTGCTGACCGCCTGCTGCACGGCGGGATTGCTGATGTGCGATGGCCACCCGCGATCGCTCCACAGAGAGGCAGAAAGGGATCTGTCAATGTAAACAAACAGTTCCCCGTTCTGTCAGGGGAGTAGAGATTGTCTGTTCCTAGTGATTAGGAACAGCAATCTCTTTCCTCCAGTCAGTACACTTTTCTCTCTCCTCCCCCAGTTAGAAACACCTCCCAGGGAACACATTTAAGCCCTTGATCGCCCCCTAGTGTTAACCCCTTTCCTGCCAGTGACATTTATACAGTAATCAGTGCATTTTTATAGCACTGATCGCTGTATAAATGTCAGTGGTCCCAAAAAAGTGTCCGCTCTTTCCGCCGCAATGTCGTGTTCCTGCTAAAAATCGATGGTCGCCGCCATTACTAGTAAAAAAAAATAATAAAAATGACATAAATCTATTCCCTATTTTGTAGACGCTAAAACGTTTGCGCAAAACAATCAATATACGCTTATTGCAATTTTTTTAACAAAAAATATGTAGAAGAATACATATTGGCCTAAACTGATGAAGAAATTTTGTTTTGTTTTTTTTGGATATTTATTATAGCAAAAAGTTAAAAATGTTTTTTTTTTTTTTTTTTTGTAAATCGCTCTTTTTTTGTTTTAAAGCGCAAAAAATAAAAACTGCAGAGGTGATCAAATACCGCCAAAATAAATCTCTATTTGTGGGGGGAAAAAAGGAGCTCAATTTTGTTTAGGTGCAGCGCCGCACAACCGCACAATTGTCAGTTAAACCGATGCCGTGCCGAATCGCAAAAAATGGCCTGGTCATTAAGGGGGTAAATCTTCCAGTCCTTAAAGAGGTGGTCCACCCGATTTTTCTTTTTTTTTTTTTTAAAGTCAGCAGCTACAAATACTGCAGCTGCTGACTTTTAATAAATGGACACTTACCTGTCCCAGGTTCCAGCGATGTCGGCAGAAGATCACTTGTCTCTCGGCTGCCCTGCCGCCATCCTCTGTCAGGGAATCAGGAAGTGAAGCTTGCGGCTTCACTGCCCGGTTCCCTATTGCGCATGCGCAAGTTGCGCTGCACGTCTTTATTGGTCCCTGTTGTGTCCTGGGAACTGTGTGTTTCCCAAGACACAACGGGAACCCTCGGATATGGGCGGGCATCCTCGGATAGGGGCTGGGCAGCTAGTCCCGGAAGTGGGTGCAGATACCTGTATTATACAGGTATCTGCACCCCCCTCCCCCCTGAAAGGTGCCAATTGTGGCACCGGAGGGGGGGGGGGGGGAATCCGATAAGCAGAAGTTTCACTTTAGGAGCTCTGCTTTAAGTGGTTATGGATGCCAACTAATCGGGGGTCAATGAAATTCTTAAAGCAAACCTTTGCTTTGCCTTTTAAAAAAAAAAAAATTAAAAATAAAACACTAAATGCAGTTACTATACACAACAAAATCTCACCCTAAACGAATACTATTTTAATATAAGGTCCCAGAAGACAGCGGGGGCCATTCAGAAAGCGCAGCGTAAAAAAACATTTCTTCTGCTATCAGGCCATTTTCACAATGACCGAAGCCTGCCGTAAAAACTGCAAATGCTTTTCATGGCTCCATGCAGACTTCTTACTAAATTTGAGCTGCCATTAGGATGAGTGCCCCCAACACCGTCCTTCCCCTGAGGGCCTCACCTGCACAGTGTGCTATCCTCCTGTTAGCCCAGATGAGTTCAGCAGCTGCTACAGGGGGATGAGAGAGAGAGAGAGAGAGAAAGAGCATGCTTCACATGTTGCGGCCCTCGGGGGGGGGGGGGGAGACTGGGTTACCTCATGTAGTGTGCTCGAGGGTTGCTCTGTCCTACAGCTGTACTGTGTCCTATGATTGCTATTAGTCTGCCTGTGATTATGCAGGTTTTCACGCCTCCAGTCCCACCCCTTTGCTAAAGATTGTGAATTCTGTGGTCCTCGTCAATTTGAGGCTCCAAACGCAGCTTTCCGAGCCATGGGGAGAAGAATGGACACAGCAGTCATGTGACTGCTTATAAGGTCAATTAAAACATTTTGTTTTTAGTTTTGGAAAATTTCAGCTAAATGCCATGCTTAGCCAATAGAGAGAGAGATGGCAGTTTGGTGTGAATGGACAGGTGGTCTGTTTACAATACATCCAACCGCCCGTAAAGGAGGGTGGGCTGTGTCTTCGTCTGCTCTGCATAAGCGGAGCAGACACGGACCAGCCATCTGCCTGCTCAGCGGGGATCAGTGGACAGGTTCCCCACTGAGCAGGCGGGCTCCATTGCAGTGTGTGGAAGGGACCTTAAAGTGTTACTAAACCCAGGACCCTGCATTCACTATATCTGGTCTCCCACAGTACACAGAACATGGAAATGCAATTATTTTAGTAATTATAAACTGCTAAATACCTTTTTTCATTAGCAGTATATAGGAGTCTTGTGACTTCTATCAGTTCCTAGTAAACCTTGGAGGAAGAGTTTTCATACTGCATGATCCTCTGTCTGGACAGTGCTGATTGGCCCTGTACTGATCACATGCATCCTCCCAAGAAATAAAAAAAAAATCTCTAGCAACACACACCAAACTGAGCATGTGCAGCCCATCCATTGGCTCTGTAAATATCAGGTTATTTTTTTTGAGACAGTAGAAGAGGAGAAGGATCAGAGAGACGAGATCAAATAGCCTTTATACACAATGCAAAGGATTAACCCCTTAGGTTCCACAGTGAGTATAACAAGCATGCTTTACTGCATATAGAGACTGATTTTACTGTTGTGGGTTTGGTAACACTTTAACCACTTGCCAACCGCTGCACGTCTATATACGTTGGCACAATGGCAGCAGTGGGCAAATGGGCGTACCTGTACGCCCCCTTTCAGAGGTGGAGATAGCACAGCGAGACCGTGCCCGCGGGTCCGCCAGTCTCCCGGCGATAGTGTCACGAAGCCGCAGAATGGGGAAGTGTCTGTAAACAAGGCCCGTTCTGCCTAGTGTCATGACAGAGATCACTGCTCCCTGTCATCAGGAGCAGTGATCGCTGTCGTGTGTTAAAGCCCACCCCCACCCCTTCCTCACCCCCTAATGGTTAACCCCTTCCCTGTCAGTGTCATTTACACAGTAATCAATGCATGTTTATAGCACTGATCGCTGTATAAATGACAATGGTCCCAAAATACTGTCAAAAGTGTCCGATGTGTCCGCCATAATGTCGCAGTCATGATAAAAATCACAGATCGCCGCCATTACTAATAAAAAAAAAAATTAATAATAAAAATGCCATAAAACTATCCCCTATTTTGTAGACGCTATAACTTTTGCGCAAACCAATTATTATTATTTTTTTTTTTTCAAAAATATGTAGAATACTACATATCTGCCTAAACTGAGATATAAAAAAACATTTTTTTTTTCATTTTTGGGGGATATTTTGTATAGCAAAAAGTAAAAAATATTGGGTTTCTTTTTTCCAAAATTGTTGCTCTTTTTTTGTTTATAGCGTAAAAAACACAAACCACAGGGGTGATAAAATACCACCAAAAGAAAGCTCTTTTTGTGGGAAAAAAGGACGTCAATTTTGTTTGGGTGTAACGTCGCACGACCGCACAATTGTCAGTTAAAGTGACGCAGTACCGAATCGCAAAAAGTGCTCTGGTCGGGAAGGGGGTAAAATCTTCCGGGCTGAAGCAGTTAAAGTAGAACTACAGGCAAACCTTTTTTTCATTTTGGATAGAGTAAGGGAGGGTTATTACCCCTGTTGGCTTACTTTTATGACCTCTGTGCCCTACAGGAGTGATTTCCCTTCACTTCCTGTCCCATAGCCAAAACAGGAAGCGAGAAGAAAAGTGACTCTCCCTAACCTAACGGGGGCAAAGACAGCAATAAAAACTGACAGGTGTTCTAATCCCTCTCCACTCTATCCAAAACTAAAGAAAAAGTTTTGCCTTTAGTTATACTTTAGGAGTTGCCATGATGTGTAAGACATACTTTGGATTTACAGATACTTCAACAAAATACTACAGTTGAACTATACTTTCCAAAGCGAGCAAAGTCCTTTCTTGTATAAGAGAGGTATGGACTCCGGAGAGAGATATAATTTTGCCCCTGTTCAAATCATTAGTAAGACCTCATCTGGAATATGCAGTTCAGTTTTGGGCACCAGTTCTCAAAAAGGATATCAGGGAACTGGAGAAAGTGCAGAGAAGGGCAACCAAACTGATAAGAGGCATGGAGGAGCTCAGCTATTAGGAAAGATTAGAGGAACTGAATTTATTCACCCTTGATAAGAGGAGATTAAGGGGGGATATGATCACCATGTACAAATATATAAGGGGTCCATACAGTGAACTTGGTGTTGCGTTATTCACTTTACAGTCAACACAGAGGACAAGGGGGCACTCTTTACGTCTGGAGGAAAAGAGATTTCATCTCCAAATACGGAAAGGTTTCTTCACAGTAAGAGCTGTGAAAATGTGGAATAGACTCCCTTCAGAGGTGGTTCTGGCCAGCTCAGTATATTGCTTTAAGAAAGGCCTGGATACTTTCCTAAATGTACCGTATTTATCGGCCACCGGTATTTATGTCCATCGTTGCAGCCTTGTCCATCGTTGCAGCCTTGTCCATCGTTGCAGCCTTGCCCAGTGCAGCCTTGCCCAGTTCTGTCTAGTTGCTGATTTAAAATTGGCGCCGAGTGGAGAGGACGATCGCGTTTTTTCGGCTAGTCTCGGGCCGGCTCCTCTCGCAGTCCCGCCCAGCTCCACTGATTGCGAGAGGAGCCGAGCACCGACAACATACTAAAATCCGAGTTCGGCTAGTCTCGGCTCTGCTCGCAGTCAGGGGCGGGACTGCGAGAGGAGCCGAGAATAGCCGAACTCGGATTTATTTATGTTGTCGGCGCTCGGCTCCTCTCGCAATCAGTGGAGGTGGGCATGACTGCGAGAGGAGCCGAGACTAGCCGAAAATACACGCGGCTTTTGGTATATCGGCTCCGCTCGCTCCACTCTTAAAAATCAGCGGGGATCGGCGTATAACACGCACCCACGATTTTCCCCTGATTTTAAGGGGAAAAAAGTATGTGTTATACGCCGATAAATATGGTACATAATATAACTGGGTACTGACATTTATAGGTAAAGTTGATCCGGGGAAAATCCGATTGCCACTCGGGGGATCAGGAAGGAATTTTTTTCCCCTGCTTTAGCGAATTGGAGCATGAAGTGCTGGGGTTTTTTGCCTTCCTATTGATCAACTGTGGGAATAGAATGGGGTATATGGGATTGTATGATATTTTTTTATTTTTTATTATTTTTATTTATTTGTGGTTGAACTGGATAGACTTGTGTCTTTTTTCAACCTAACTATGTAACTATACTGATGTTTTACTAAAGGTTTCTTACATAAGAAAATAAATTTATGTCTTTTTCCGCATTTTCTTCACAGAAGAAGCTACAGTTTCAGAAGTTGAACTGAGAGAACCAGAGGACAGAGATGAACAACTTTCACCAGTGAAGGATTTGGACAGTATTTTTGGCCCTGTACTATCCCCCAGGTCTGTGGCTGTCACCTCTGAAGATAAATGGGTCAGGTTTTCTGACGCTTCCCCACAATCGATCTCTCCTGTCCCCGCTCCTTGTATAATTGCTAAGTCCCCTTCAGCTGAAGAACCTGAAAGCCCATGTGAACCTTCTTCGCCGCCACCACCACCCCCTGTAGAAATATGTCGAAATATACCTTCCCCGCTCAACCTGGAAGAGGTCCACAAGATAATAGCGGAACAGTCATTCGTTAAAGATGAAGTATTAGAAACCACAGCGTCTCCTAAAGATTTTGGGTCGGGACAAAGAGCTACACCGCCTCCACCTCCGCCCCCCACATACAGGACTGTGGTGTCTTCTCCTGGGCCAAGTTCAAGTAGCGGCACTGGAAGCGCAAGTGGTACATTTTTACTCATTTTTTTATTGGAAATGCCCATTGTTGTATTTAAAAGTTTTCCTATCTTTTTTTTTTTTTTAAGAGGCAAAATGCTATCAAGAAGCTGGGGTGGTGTATATTTTTTATTTTTTAAACTATTGATAAAGGTTTTTAGTTTACAATGGGAGGTTGTGTGAAGGTTGGGTTGACCATTTTTTATTACATTTGCCTTTTGCCAGTTTCATTCAAAGTTCCAAATTGAATGTGTTATACAATCGCGTAATGATAAAAAAAAAAAAAAAAGTTGTCATGGGGATCTATGTCTTAGGAACAGTTTATTTATGTGGTACAAATACAAAAAGCCTTTTTCAAATGTCTGCAAGTTGATGTTGGCAATGGATCCTGCAAAATGTACTGTACAAAGTAGTTTGTGCCCAAAGCAAATTTATCACAAAGCTGGCAATTTTTAATCTCCAACACATAATGAAGAAAATGCATTGGGGATACCTTCAGTGAAAGGTCAGCTAAAGGTAAATGTAGATCAGTTTTTCCTGTAAAAGTCAAGCTTGTTCATTGACACTGAGGTCTCTGTCACATTAACCACTTTAGGGCTGAAACAACTAATCGATCAATCGACAACTAATCGATCAATCGTCAACTAATCGATTAATCGATAACTAATCGATTAATCGACAACTAATCGATCAATCGACAACTAATCGATTAATCGACAACTAATCGATTAATCGACAACTAATCGATCAATCGACAACTAATCGATTAATCGACAACTAATCGATTATGAAATTAATCGATTACTATTTTTATAATCGATTAATCGGCCAGTAACGTAATGGGGTTAAAAAAAACTAAAATGAGCCCTTTATAGTATAAAAAGAGCAAATAATTGCTACTATAAATTACTTTCACAGTTCTACAGTAAAACAAATGTACCCCTTACAGTAGTGATTATCTGCTTTTTTATTTTTTATTTTTTTTGTACTATAAAAGGGCTAATTTTAGTTTTTTTAACCCCCATTATGTTACTAAACGTCTCAGGCCTGGTTCACACTTGTGTTTTAAATATTTTGTTCCCTAACCATATATTTGGTTATTTATATTTACCACTGCATAGAGATATTTAAGAATAAATTGCCTTTTTTTAAAAACTTTACATATTAACTAAATTATACACCACACTTTTTTTTTAAGGTTATTAACCGATTAATCGATTATTCGAAACAATAATCGGCCAACTAATTGATTATGAAAATAATCGTTAGTTGCAGCCCTAAACCACTTCAATACCGGGCACTTTCACCCCCCTTCATGCCCAGGCCAATTTTCAGTGCTGTCACACTTTGAATGACAATGTAACACTGTACCCAAATACATTTTTATAATTTTCTTTCTAAAAATAGAGCTTTCATTTGGTGGTATTTGATCACTGCTGTTTTTATTTTTATTTTTTGCTAAACAAATGAAAAAAAAAAACTGATAATGAAAAAAAGTATTTCTGTTATAAAATTTTGTAATCGAGTCCGTTTCCTCCTTCACTGGCGGACACTGGTGAGGCAGCACTAATATGCAGCACTGATGGGCGCCACTGATGAGGCACTGACAGCCATTACTGGTGGGCCCTGATTGGCGTCCCCGGTGGGCATCAAAGGTGGGCACTGCTGATGGGGCTGCACTGATAATCACTGCACTGATTATCAGTGCAGATACCCCCCCGTCAGGAGAGCTGCTTATCGGCTCAACTCTACTCCTCTGCTCTTCTTAGTTACACTGTGATCAACTGTGATTGGACACAGCTTATCACATGGTAAAGAGCCTACATCAGTGATTCTCAACCAGGGTTCCTCCAGAGGTCGCTAGGGGTTCCTTCAGCATTGGCCACTGACCATCACACTAAGTTTACATGAGTTGTAGATTTCTAATTTTTAGAAGCGGTTCCCCGAGACCAGAGAACTGTTTCAAGGGTTCCTCTGTGTTGAAAAGGTTAAGAAAGGCTGCCCTACATCATAGGCTCTTTACCACGATTGGAGATGCGGGGTGTCTGAGCGACACACACTGCACCACCGCTGCGCTCACCTGGGGGCACGAAAGAGCGGCTTGTTCTGCTGGACATCGTATGACGTACAGTCAGGATAGTAGAACCCCCTCGCCCGGCTGTCATTCTGCTATAGGCCGGGCAGGATGTGGTCAAAGGAGAACAGATCTGCTTCAGTTGAGCTTTTATCACTAATGCTGGACAAGCCCCCCAATTGTTTTGCTTGGTGTCTACTTAAGGTTCTTTGTGGTATATTATCCAAGGAAGCTATTACATTTTTGAGTGGAGACTGCGAGCCAGGCCTTCTGATCCAACATCAGTGCCTGACCTCACACATGCTCTTCTGGAAGAATGGTCAAAAATTCCAATAGACACAATCCTAAACCTTGTGGACAGCCTTCCCAGAAGAGTTGAAGCTGTTATAGGTGCAAAGGGCGGGCCAACTCCATAGTGACCCTATGGACTAAGACTGGGATGCCATTAAAGTTCATGTGCGTGTAAAGGCAGGCGTCCCAATACTTTTGGTAATATAGTGTTTACTTATCTCTCTCCAAAGCTCTAAGTGCCGTTTCTTTCAGCAGAGTCACTTCTGACAAGTTCTCCAACACATGATGAGATAACAGTAGCGAAAATTTGTGTCGGAGAGGGAGATTAGCAGAGAGCTTCTCTTTTCAGAGTACAGCTCTGCATGTTCCTTTGTTCCTCTGCCTATCTAAGCCCAGACTCCCCACCCACTGCTGGAAGAGGAAGAACCATTTCTAACACCATCTGCACTTTCCAAATGGTGTGGAAAGGGAAAGTCTGCAGATATACATGTAAAACTTATGTAGGAGGATTTGTTTCATCTCTGTGTATCATCTGAGGCTGCTCACTTCACTGGGTATAGGAGAGGGTTTACATCCATTTTAAAGACTCAAGCAAAACAAAGGCTTAAATGGGGCTCGGCCCCGCCGCCGCTCCCTCCTCACTGGCTGTGATTGACAGCAGTGGGAGCCAATAGCAGTGCATACTGAAGGTTTTTTTTTTTTACCTTCATGCACTCTATGAAAAAAAAAACCTTCAACCTTTAGAAACACTTTAAGCTTGGGTTTTAAACTTTTCTTTACACATTCCAGTGGTCCTGTGAAGACAGCATAAAGGAAGCTGCCAGTCATTTCTAAGCTTTGTAGCACTACTGTCATAATAAAAACATTCACAAATGGGCTTACCAAGGTGGGTGAGCTTGGCCTGCTGACATTTTTCTGGGGTCTTGCAAAGCAAAGTGCCCCCCATAACTAGATAGCTGGCAAGTTCTAGTGCCACAATGTCTTCAGTGTGCCTGGCTAGCATCCAAATCAGCAGCAGTACCCCCTCTCCCCATCCCATAAATCCCTAAACTTCCAGTAATGGCTCAAACGTGCATGCTCCCTACCCCACCCCACAGTACGTTTATGTGGATAGGGTAGTGATGTGCCTAGCAATATTTTACATAGTAACCACCGCAAGCTAAACTCCAATATTTTACATAGCATCTTTGGAGTGCAATGGTTGATCTCACTGGAGGCCAGGCAAACTAAAGCAGAACGTATGTCACAAAATGGTACCTGCTCTCCAGATGTGGGATGAGTTTGTACAGTGTGACCACACAACAGATGCTCTTTAAACATACAGTAATCAAATTTCTCTTTCGTTCATTGACGGACACAGCGATCCATTATTCAGAACCATAGGGTTATACCATCCCTTACAGGAGTAGGACACTAGGCAGAAAAAAAGACTTAGCTACACCTATGGGCAGTCCTAGGTGGTATACACCCCCGTCTCTGCTATAGGCCTCCAGTTTTTTTTCTGCCTAGTCAGGAGTAAGGACCTAGTTCCCTGCTGGGATCTCTAGTCCTGGGAATTTTTTTTGTTTGTTATTTTCTTTTTTCCTGGATTTTTCTCCGGTGAGATCTACAATAAACTACCGGGCTGGGCGACGGGCTGGACACTAAGATCCAGTGGTCTCCTCAGTCTGGCCAGCAAGCGCATGCAGACCGCAGCTACCCACTAGGTCAGCCGCGACATAGTCCCACTGGACGGGGGCTGGCCCTGCAAATTAAATGTCTCGCAAGGTCGCATGCGACCAGGTTTCGGCCTGAGTCGCAGCGTTCCTCGTGGCCGACAGCCTCCCATTTCGGTGGTAAGGGGATCTGTCCGGGAGCATTGGTGTGTTAGGTAGTGGTGCGCTGTATAGAACAATCCTAATTGTGCTAGACGGAGCTAGCTGAATAGACAACAAGAGGTAGGTGTAGATGATGGCAGAGCTAGAACGATGCCTATAACCTGAGCGGGCAGGTTGAAACCTTAATCCAGTGCAAATACCGCAAATTTAAAAAGGAAATGCATGATAAAAACCTAGTGGTTAAAGATGACCAGTGCAGTGTGCACTGAGGTAGATAAGAATATAGTGTCAACAAATATAATAGAGTGTCCAAGTAATAGGTGAATAAACAAAATAAATAGTCCCAGTGGATATATAGCGGTGTAAAATCCTTAAAATGAAGTAGACGGGTAAAGTGCAAAGTGCTGGAAAGGGAAATAGAATGGACACTATTCCAAGCTTCAACAGTGTCTTGGTGCTAGAGATAGCACCTAAAGTGACTAGTGATCCTCAGAGGTAGGATATTTTGTGACAAAGAAGTTTACACAAATAATGAAACTTATATTTAAGAACGGGTCAGCGAGACTCGCTAAACATAAAAATATATTCAAAAGTCCAGATGGAGCATACTCCTACAGTGATCAGTGCAAGTATGGGTGGGAAAAACGTGCAAAATGGTTTCCTATTTGTTCCAGTGGAGAAAACCAATAATTTAAATAAATAAATCTATGACTGTGTGGCACACACCGTATTCACAACGGTTAATACACAGTTAAAGTACATAAAGTTTTCGGTGCGATGTGACATGAACTGAGTCCAACATAAGAATAAAGTGCAAGTGCTTGGTAACGCAGATCAGTGCAGTGCTGTGTGGGACGGTAGATGATCCATGCGTTCTCCTTCGTGCAGAATAAATGGATGGGTGTCCCCTTACCTTACGGCTGTAAGGTAACCGCGTATAGTGGAGATCTCGTTTGGGTCCTTGGTAGACGTTCCTGGTGTACTGCCTTGGGTCCTATCCTGCCTATAGTATGCGGTCCTGTCTCTTTAAATGTGTCCACAATGAGGGAGCTCGCCAGTAGTATAGGTTTTAGGGGAGAGATGAAGGATACCTCATAGTGCAGTATTCCAGTGTAACACAATATATTTTAATGGTATACAAAAGGTACTCACATTTGGCAAACAATACAGTGAACAGTGTAAAAATGAGCTGCGGGCTCGTATGACGTCACTTCCGGTGTCACAGTCCCGACGCGTGTTCGTCACGGTCACGTGACTTCATCAGGGGATCGGCCTGAGTCGCAGCGTTCCTCGTCGCCGACAGCCCCCCATTTCGGTGCTAAGGGGATCTGTCCGGGAGCATTACCCGCATGCTTCGCTGGATCTGTAAGTACTAGGCCCCCTCCTATCCTTTGGTGGTTTGAGCCGTGGGTACTCCATGGGGTGGTCGGTCCCTCCGGGGTTCTCGTCCACCCCCTCCCTCCCTCCCTTCCTTCCCGGGTGAGGCCCAGGCTTCTAGCCTAGGTGCTTTTTGGACACACTGCCCCCCCCCCCCCTTCCACCCTCGGGGTTGCTACTAGGGGGGTAACCCTTGGGCCCACCTGCTGCAGTGGTTGAGCCTAGGAGGCGGGTGACTGGACGTCCGCGATCGGGGAACCGCCTGCTGCCTCCCATAATTTAGACCATGGCTTTGCGGCCTACAGACCGGGCGCTGGGTAGGTGGCCCTAGGGCTGGCAGCGGAGGCTGCCACTTCCTGTTTTTGGGTGTCTGCCCTCCATTCAGATCGGTCCGGTCCCCCCACGGGCCGCGCTCTCGCAGCAGGCCGGTGAAAATTTAGGCTGTGGCTTTTGCGGCCTACTAGGCCGCGGCATTTGTAAGGGGCCTTGGTCGGCACCCCCCCTGTAAGAGGCCTTGGTCGGCACCCCCCCTGTAAGGGGCCTTGGTCGGCACCCCCCCTGTAAGGGGCCTTGGTCGGCACCCCCCCCTGTAAGGGGCCTTGGTCGGCACCACCCCCTGTAAGGGGCCTTGGTCGGCACCACCCCCTGTAAGGGGCCTTGGTCGGCACCACCCCCTGTAAGGGGCCTTGGTCGGCACCCCCCCCGTAAGGGGCCTTGGTCGGCACCACCCCCTGTAAGGGGCCTTGGTCGGCACCACCCCCTGTAAGGGGCCTTGGTCGGCACCACCCCCTGTAAGGGGCCTTGGTCGGCACCACCCCCTGTAAGGGGCCTTGGTCGGCACCACCCCCTGTAAGGGGCCTTGGTCGGCACCACCCCCTGTAAGGGGCCTTGGTCGGCACCACCCCCTGTAAGGGGCCTTGGTCGGCACCACCCCCTGTAAGGGGCCATGGTCTGCGCCCCCCTGTGAGGGGATTCGGTCAGTGTCCCCTGTGCGGGCCTCGGGTGGTGGGGGTCTTAGTTTGTGGCCCCCTACTGAGTGTTTTGTGGTGGCGCTTAGACATATAGCCTAGTAAATGGCACCCCCCCGCCCTCCCCTACCTCCTCTGTCTCGAGCGATCTTATATCTGGCTCTGCCCCCACAGACATGGCCCACCTTGCGGGGTTGGTGGCACGCTCCCTGTCCTGTCAGGGAGTGAGGATGATTCCTCCACAACTGCAGTGGTGCACGAAAAGGTGCTGGTTGTCGCACTTATTACATCTGTGTGGGAACTTTTCAAGATTTGGGATGCAGTGGTGGCTGCGGCAGAGGGCCGGTTCCCCTTTGGCACCCATCAGCTGTCTTACACGGAGAAAGTCCCTTCTCCCAAATTTGTCCATGAAGACTGGGAGTGTCACAAGTGCTCTTTGTGCTTCCTAACACACTTGCTGTGAGGTACCCCTTTTAGGAGTCCCTCCTTCAGAAGTGGACTGTTCCACCAGTGGTTGACCCCCCTGTCTCTAGGCTGCTCAAAGCAACCATGATTCCAATAGAGGAATCTCTGGCTTCTAAAGATCCAGCTGACTTACCTGGAGGTACGTCCAATTCTGGACCTCAAGGCCCTGACCTGCCGCCTTGTGTGGGTACAGAAGTTCAGGATGGAGTCCGTCCACACGGCGATGGCACCCCCTTAATGGGGACTTTCTGGCTTCTATCGACATCACGAATGCTTACTTACGCATTCCACTTCGTGCCCGACTCCAGCACTTCCTCCGTTTTTGCTATGGGTGCTGAGCATTATCAGCATGTGGTATTGCCCTTTGGTCTTGCCGCTACTCGGGTGTTCACGAGGTGTTGGCGCATGATCTGGCGATGTTACGTCAGTGGAGGTTTGCGGTCCTGAGCTGCCTGGTCAACTATCTTTTTCTGCGAGTCCTCGACTACCCCGAGGGGCAACGTAGCTCCTATACAGACCTTGACAGATTTCAGTTGGCTTCTATACTAACTGAAGTCGGCTTTGGCCCCTTCCAGAACATTAAATTATCTGAGCCTGACCCCGGCTTCAGCTCTGACCATATTGTTTCTTCCTCTGGACAAACTCCAGAAGTTGCATGCTGTGGACCTGCATGTGGGTGTTGGGTCTGATGGTATCTCCCTTTTGAGGCGATTCCATTTGCACAGTTCCATACAAGCTCCCTACAGGGAGATCCTGGCATAATGGGACAAGTGCCCGAGGTCTCTGGACAATCAGATTCAGGTGAGCCAGGAAACTAGCGGTTCCCTGGTCTGGTGACTTCACTCTCCGGTTCTTCGGGGGGGGTAAATGCTTTCTCCCCTTGTATTGAACAGGATGACCACCAATGCCAGTCTGTCCAGGTGGGGAAATGTCCTGGGACTGAGCCCTGCTCAGGATCATTGGGCGCTGGTGGAATCCGAAACTCCGAGCAATATCCTGGAACTTCGAGCGATCAGACTATGTCTGGATCATGGGCGGATCGACTTCGGGGGCTTTCGGTACGGATCCAGTCGGACAGTGCAATGGCAGTGGCTTATGTCAATCGACAGGGCGGGCAAAATAGGGTGTTGGCAGCCCTGGCAGTTGCCAGTTTCCTCCGGTGGGCAGAACGTCTCGTTAAGGCCCTCAGCGTACGCATTCCAGGAGTGTAATACTGACAGTCGAATGCCTCAGTCGGCTAGGGTTGGACCACAGGGTGGGCCCTTCAACAGGCCGTGTTTCATCGGATGCGTCAGATCCTGGGGTAGATCTGTTTGCGTCCTGGCAGGACAGTACCAATTTTTTTTTGGCAAGGTCACGGGATCCTCTTGTGGGCACCTCAATCGCTGTGGTGGCCCATGGGGCCAGTACCGTTTGCTATATGCCTCTCCTCCTCTCCAGCTTCTGTTGTGGCTTTTGCGCAGGATCGCGGCCGCGGGGATTCCGAACATTCTATTGGCTCCGGATGGGTCCCGTCGGTCTGCGTGCGCTGACTGGGTGCGCCTGGTCGCCGACGTTCCTTGGCGACTGCCTCTCTACTGTCCCAAGGGCCGTTCTTCCATCCTGCTTTAGAGTCGCTGGTTTTAACGGCCTGGCTGCGAGTCACTGAGCATTCACCCTCGTTCTTTCTTGGTGGCTCCGATTTCGACCTCCCTTCACGGGGGGTTGAGCAGGAATGGGCCTTGAGTACCATCAAGGGCCAGGTGTCAGCCTGGGTGGTCTTCAGCGTCCCCTGGTCTCGCACTCCCTGGTGCGTACCTTTTTTATTTAAGTGGTTCGACGTCTATTTCCACCGGTGCGGTCTCTTCTCCCGCCGTGGGATATGAACTTGGTGATTTTGGTTCTCCAGAAGCCTCTCTCTCAAAATATTCTGGAGATTCCACTGCTTACTCTCTCGGAAGGTGGCCTCTTAGTGGCTATCACCTCTGCTCACAGGGTGTCGGAAATGGTGGCATTATCTTGTCGTACACCTTACCCAGGGTTACACAAGATTAAGGTGGTTCTTCACCCTTTTCCATCGTTCGTTCCTTTCATTTGAATAAGGACATTGTGTTGCCTTCCTTGTGTCCCTGGTCAACACATCCTAAGGAATTTGCCTCATCTGCCCTGGATTCGGTTTGGGGTATTCGGGTGTATTTGGCAACCACTGAGTCTTTTTGGAGGTCAGACTTGCTATAATCATGGGCGGCCATGCTTCTTCTGCGACCATTTCTGGATGGATCAGACAGATGATGACTCTGGCCTATTCTGTTGGGGATTGGATTCCCCCTTTCCCTGTTATGGCGCATTCTTCTCAGGCACTTGGGCTTCTTGGGCCTTCTGTCATCAGGCGTCCGTTGTGCAAGTTTGCAAGGCTGCCACTGGTCGTCAGTGTACACTTCCACTACGTTCTACAAAGTGGATGTGTTGGCATCTGCGGATGCTTCTTTTGGTCGCAAGGTTTTGCAGGCTGCTGTTTAGAGGGTCTATTCCCTCTTGAAGGGGAATTGTTCAGGTTGGGCTCCAGCTTATTCTGTGTTGGGCTCCTGTTACCAGGTTGGCTCTTGTGTTAGCCTTGGGATTTTTCGTTGGCCCACCCCTCATGTTTGGCACTGCTTTGGGATGTCCCTATGGTTCTGAATAATGGAGCGCTGTGTCTGTCAATGAGCAAAAGAGAAAATGGGATTTTTGACTTACCGTAAAATCCATTTCTCTGAGTTCATTGACAGACACAGCACCCACCCCTCTAAGGAGTTTAAATACTTGTGACACTGCTTGTTACTAAACTGAAGGCCTATAGGAGAGAGGGGGGTGTATATCACCAAGGAATGCCCACGGGCGTAGCCAAATCTCTTTTTCTGCCTAGTGTCCTACTCCTGTAGGGGGCGATATAACCCTATGGTTCTGAATAATGGAGCGCTATGTCTGTCAATGAACTCGGAGAAATGGATTTTACGGTTAGTCAAAAATCCCATTTTCTTTTGTCTGTTGAGGGACGCAAGAAGTCTTCTATTTTTGGGTCATACTCAGTCGCGTCTGGTGCTCATAATTTTGGGGTGGGCGGCGGCAAACAAACCTAACCCTCCCCCTGCCCCCCCCCCTCTTAAGACTCCCTGTCCTATCGGGTCTCAGGACCCGCTTCCTGATTGGCCGGGAGGAGGAGCAGGAAGACAATGGCCAATATTAATTTGCTATTGTCACACAACTGGGTGGGCTCAGGGAGCAGTGCTATGCGCCCCAAGCCCACCCCTTTTTTTGAAGCCCCCTGCATGTAGATTAATGGCCGGGCACATGGATTAGGGGGGCAGCGCACCCTAATGGACAGGCCGCCACTGGTTATATTGCTGACTACAGGAAGATTGAAAACTGGCAAAACAAACTGTAGGCCAGCCCAGGGTATAACACTTCCTACTATCAGCATGCTTCAGTTTTTTGCTAATGTTCTAGGGGGGTGGATATCTTTTCTTTAGCTCTGCTATTCTAAATACTATTATACTTTGATTATTGTCTACTTACTTTTTTTTCTTCAAGATTCATCTTCATCAGTTGTTGCTGGTGGTTTTGCTCACCAGATTGCAGCCATCCAGTGCGTGGGTCCTTAGCTGGGCTTTTGGACTGTATTACAACTAGACACTGCTGGACTGGAAATTTGAAAAGTGAACTTGGAAGTGACCCTCAGGCACTTGGGGTCCGTGTGGGCGCTCTCCAAACTGATTTACCGCAAGCGCTCTTTTACCGCATTTTATTTGTTGTTAGTGAATTTAGTGAATTTACCCCAATGTGTGCTTTTATTCTGCAACGTGTTTTCCACTTTGTATCTTCTTCTTATTTATTTATTTTTCATTCCTCCTAGGGACATCATCTCCTGCCCGCCCTGCAACTCCTCTCGCCACCTGCAGTCCGACCCCTCCTCCACCACCTCCTCGCCCACCATCTCGGCCTAAACTTCCTCCTGGAAAACCTACAGTTACAGATGTGGTGTGTTCTGCTTGTTGTACATTTAGTAACAGTGGTATCTGATGTTAAATTTTTTACTTGTCAATTTTTTTTTACTCAAGATTGCAAAGTGTGTGTTCTTTTTGACCTTGTATTCAGAGCAGTCTAGACTTGATTGTCACTTTCATTAGTGTGCTTATGTCACTTCTTCATTAGCCGCATGCTGAGAGATGACGTTACCTTCTCCATTCAGGGCAAAGCATCAGTGTCTGTGTATAGTCTCTCCCCCCTCCCCAACCACTTTTCACACATTTCCCTGTCTATAGCACTCTTCTGCTGCTTCCTCGCCTTCTGTGGGTGCCACTGCAAAAAAAAATACCCAATGCGTCCAGCTATGTGGCAGCACATGTTCTCCCACAATGCCATGGCCACTCGTCAGGCCTGAGTAGTGTCGTATGATAAAGCAAGTGACATCATGGCTATCTCGGAGTTCTGACGCCAGCTGGCATTGTGTGTGTTTTTGGTGGCATTTGTGACAGAGGAAGGAGCACTGGAGCAGTGAGTATAAATCAGTGTCAGGCTTTACACAGGTTCTGTTAATTTGTCCTCTCCTGCTGCCAACGTCTCCAAATGGCACTTTAATGCAGAGAAATTCGTCCCCTGTCATATCTTCAGGAACGGACACTTTCGGAAGTGTTTAACCCCCAAAAAAGTAGATATTCCAGTCCCTTAAAGCAGATTAAACAGCACAGTGCTTGTACTGTGCAATCTGCCCCCTTTACACTGTAAAAAAAAACCTGCCTGAACCTGCCACTTCCTGTATCCACTCTCTGTACTGACTACGATAACCAGGGCTGCTGAGCCCTGACCACTGTGGTCAAAGTACGTCCCTGCGTCATCCGCAGCCTGCTCTCAGCTCTCCTCTCGCCCCCTCCTCTCTGCCTGTCAGCTCCTTGTGTCTCTGTATCCACCCCCTGCTGCTATTAGTACAAACCCCAAACTTTTAAATGGTCACTGGCGGCCCCTCTATTATACTCAGGCATAGCACACTTTATATGTGTTTTCTAAAAACGAGGCTTGTAAATACCTATTTACAGCTGGCTTCAGGCCAGTCACATGACTCGCGGCCGCTTTACAGCACCGAGACAAGGCTTCTGCAGGAGGGGCTGCGCGGCCACATGATCTCCCCGGCTGACGTCGGAGGGAGATCTCAGCCCCTCCTGCAGAAGCCATGTATTGGAGCTGAAAAGCAGTTGCGAGTCACATGACCGGCCTGAAGATGGCTCTAAATAGGTATTTACAAGCCTTGTTTTTAGAAAACGCATATACAGTGTGCTATATGTCTGAGTATCATAGAGGGGCTGGCATAGACTTATACTTGTGCCTTAACAAACACTTTAACCCCGGTGTGCTACTGGTTTCTCCTGCCAACACTTACCTCGTTAGAGATCGTGGGAGGAACCTCCTGAGTGCAGCAGAGAATATAGGAGATTGAAATTCATTAACGTGTTCGTTTCTGAAGATAATTCAGGGGATGAATTGCCTGCTTTGGTGGGGTGTTCCATGCCACAAGCAGCGGGAGAAGCATTTTCTGACATAAAAAAAAGAGAGAAGGCCACCTAAGCTCCAACCAGGGCAACACTCAGTCCCCAATGTACATAAAAAACAACAATGTAATTCAACTTCTATAATATCAATATACACAAATAAGACTGCAACATATCACCCATAATTGCAGGAACATGTCCTATTCAATTCATGAATGAGCTATCAACGTGTTTCATGGGGCAACACCCACTTCTTCAGGAGACAGCCCGGATTGAATTTTTGTGTGTATCTGTGGAAAAACCATGTCATGAAAAAACAATGGATTGAATAGTTTGAGGTTAATGCATTTCAATTAAGAGAATATTTATTCCCAAGAGAGAGAAATTAAGAGAAGCATTTTCTTTCTTGTTTGCAAAAGACTTTTTATTCAAACTTTGAGTTAAAGTGTTACTAAACCCAGGACTCTGCATTCATTATATCTGGTCTCCTACAGTACACAGAACATGGAAATGCAATTATTTTAGTAATTATAAACTGCCAAATAGCAGTTTTCTATTGGTGTCCAGCCGAGCAATAGTTAAAGCTTGTACGAGGAGTTTTCATTCTCCTCTGACTGTCCTATGAGGCTGCATGACCCCTGATCCTCTGGACAGTACTGATTGGCCCTGTGCTGATCACATGCACCCTCCAAAAAAAAAAAAAAAAAACACTCTATCAGTACACACCAAACTGAGCATGTGCAGAGTGTCCCCAAGGAGGTGTACTATCAGGAGACGGATTGGGGACTGTGGAAGAAGGGGAGGATCAGAGAAGACAGGATCAAACAGCCTTTTTACACCATGCAGAGGATTAACCCCTTAGGTTCCACAGTGAGTATAACAAGCATGCGTTACTGCATATACAGACTGATTTTTACTGTTGTGGGTTTAGTAACATTTTAAACGAAATAAGAGTTTTTTCAAGAAGAATTTAAAATTGCTAACTAGTCTGGGTTCTAACCATTTTTTTTTTCTATTTCCCTCAGTCACGGCCATTCAGTCCCCCTGTTCACTCTTCCAGTCCACCTCCGGTCGCCCCTCTAGCCCGAGCTGAGAGCACCTCATCTATTTCCTCAGCCACGTCTCTGAGTGCAGCCACCACACCGACAGTTGGTAAATGGCACTTTTTATATTCCTGTTTTACATTGTTTTTTTGTTTTCATGTTTGTGGCGTTCTGTGTACATTGACATACTCCTCCTAGTTTCATGTTGACATCACATATACTCTATAGTATTTGGTTGAATTATAAGTGCAATCCTACGTACTTCAAACCTAGTTATTTAAAAGCACAACTACATATACACAAAAAAACAGATTGCCCAATGTGGTCTAATAACTGCTCCAATATGTGTGCATCAACACCAACGTATAGAGTTCTATTGGTCACCAATGCCAAACGTTGAGTTCATTTACAGGGCTGTATATCCAAAAACATTTTCTTTTACAAAGGATTTTGTTAATATTCAATCCAACAAATGAGCTCAACATTTAGATGGTTACATGGCATTCAGAAACATTTTCACATACCTTTTTGTTAGCACGGTTTTAGCTTTTTAAAAATTCATTATGGTGAGTTTATCTTGTAGTTTTGTATATGTGAAAAACAGACTAAAACGCACCAAAATGTATTCTTAAAATGTGAAAACACTTTCATTTATGAATTTACAGCAGTGCAAGCAAACTCTTTGATCCCTTTCACACTGAGGAGCTTTTCAGGCATTTTAGCGTTAAAAATAGCACCTGAAAAGCGCCTCTCATGCTTCCCCCAGTGTGAAAATCTGAGTGCTTGCAGGATGGGAAAAAAAAGTCCTGCAAGCAGCATCTTTGGGGCGGTGTGGGAGCGCTGTATACAGCGCGCCTACACCGCCCCTGCCCATTGAAATGACTTGGCAGCACTTCGGAAGCGCCTGAAAAGCGCATCGGAAGTACCGCAGCACAGGTGCCATTAACCCCTTCGGCCGCTAACGGGTGTTAAAAGTGCCCCGTTAGCGGGCGAAAAACGCAGCTAAAACGTCCGTGAAGCGCCGCTAAAACTAGCATTGCTTTACCGCTAACGGACCCCCGCCCCAGTGTGAAAGTACCCTAAAGGTACCCTTTGAAGCTAGAAGTGGAGTCTGACTCCCTCACAAGTGTCCCAAAACACATTTTTATTCCTGTGTGGGAGGGGGGTTGACAGCTCGGTGTAAGCTCAAACATGCCTGCCCATGCTAGTTTATTATGAAGGAAATGATAATGATTGGATGTGGTTTTCTATCCTGTTCAATCTGTGTTTCTTCCGATAGTCCAGTGTCATTGGTTATTTTAAAGGATAAGTTCGCCTTTCGTAACATTTACATGTTACACCCATATTCAGGGTGTAACATGTTACAATCAGACCGGCTCCCGCACCCGCACCTCCCATTTCCTTGCGGTGACAGCTAGGGGGGGTTCTTCTCTCTCCCCGATAGCTGTCGCAATTTAAAAAAAAAAATGTGGCCAAGCAGGGCTCAGCCCGCCCAGCCACGTCTCTGATTGACAGGGCTCCGGGCATGGAAAATGACAAGGTTGGTGGCTGTAGGCTTGTAGTTTTCATTCATGCTACCTGTCAGATTGTATATTCTTAACTGTACGGGCAAGCAGATACACTGATAGTGTGGGGGAGACCTGCATGACACCAGCGATCTGCAATGCTTTACAGGCTCCAAAAATAAACACATTTTTTTACCTGCAAAAAAAAGTGAATTTTTAAACACTTTATCCTTTAAAGTGTAAGTTCACCTTTACAGAAAAATCTGTAAGGTGAACTTACACAGGACCCCCCCCCCGTCCCATCCCGCTGACCTGCAGCAAGGCGATCTCCCATTCTGAGCCCTGCTGTCGCCCGCCTTACCGGATTGGGGCTTAGAAATCCCCTTGGCATTCTCTCTTCTTCTTCCATGCTGACAGGACGGGCTGAGCAGGATCGGATTGGTCGGCGCCGAACAATTGGAATGCTCCGAAACGTACCTCCTGATGGGGGACATATTGGAGATTAAGCCAAGGGGATTTCTAAGCCACCGGACCGGTGAGGCAGCGATAGCAGGGCTCATAATAGGAGATCGCCACGCTGCAGGTCAGCGGGACAGGTGGTGTGAGGAGGGGGTCATGTGTAAGTTCACCTTACAGATTTTTCTGTAACGGTGAACTTACCCTTTAAAGTAGAGCCAGAGGCAAAACTTTTATTTTTGATTTTTTTAATACGACAGTAAGAACTGTTTTAACCCCTGACGGTGTTTTTTTTTTTTGCCATCTGTGTCCCATTGGGGAGATTTATCTTCACTTCCTGGCCCATAGCCAAACAGGAGGTCAGAGGAAATCCCTGCAAAGTGAGGGAATTCCTGGTTGTCACCAAAACTTGTGTCCCCCATTGGAATATTTCCTCTCTATTCCTGTTCTGGTGACATCCCCAAATTTGGTATTTTCTTTTACTTTCCCTTTTGATGATAATGGTAAACAGGACAAATAGGGCTGGGAGATTTTCGCCCAAAAAAAAATCAGCAAATTTTTAAAAAAGAAACTCGATTCACGATTCGAACCAATTTTTTATTTTTTTTCATGGACACACCGCGCGGGTCCTGAGGAGCTGCGGGCAGGAGTTTTTAGGCGAGGCCTAGTCCAAGAGGCCGGACGCCGTGGGCTAGGCCTAGTCTGCGGCCTCGCCGAAAAACTCCTGCCTGCAGCTCCCCAGGACCCGCGCTGACACCGCGCCGGTCCTGAGGTGCTGCGGGCAGGAGTTTTTTAGGCGAGTCTTAGGCCTAGTCCGCGAGGACGGCCTCGCAGACTAGGCCGAAGCTGTGGCCTCGCCTAAAAACTTCTGCCCGCAGCACCTCAGGCCCGGCGCGACGTCCTGGTGCGCCGGTCCTGGTGGGAAAAAAATCGATTTGCTGAAATTTTGAATGGATTTGACCTCTCAACTCCATTCGAGATTTAAATCAATTTTTTCCCCAGCCCTAAGGACAAATAAAGAGAATGAATCTCCCTAAGGGGGGCACAGACAGCAATAAAAACCTCATAATCCCTCCTCTCTCTAGAACTAAAAAAAAAAAAAAAGTTTTGGCTTTTACTTATACATTTCATTTACTAATCCTGTATCTTTATGCAAACCAAGGACACACTGCAGCCAGTTTTAACAGCAACTGCACTTTGAGGCTGTTTGCGTTAATTAAATATGAAAAACAAATGTGGAAATCCTCTTTTTAATTAGTGCTGTGGTTGAGACTCTAATGTAGATCTCTACCAGTCAGCTGGTTGGAGTAAGGCCCAAGGCCAGAGGAGCGTTCAGGAGCAGCCCAGCTGTTGACCTGAAAACGATGCTCTTTCCGATGAAATAAGTCAATGTTTATGGCAGGGGAGGTGTATTGTGTGTCCTTTTTGCTAAAGAATATGGCCTAGCTCTGGTAGCAAAGGAGCAGGATTACCTTTTACTTAATAATCTTTCTCTAACTATTTAATATAATCTTAATAAAAGTGGATGTACACTCAATGTTAACAAAACATTCCTAAAGTGTTTTTAAAGCCAAAACCTTGTATAACAATAGTTAAAATCCCATTAACAAAAAATATGTTTATATCATTTTTATTTTTTTTAAATCTGTGTCCTCATCAGGGAGATTTCCCCTCACTTTCTGTCCCATAAACACAGCAGGAATTGATGTCAAAATCTTTCTAAAATTAAGGAAATACCCTCTCAGTTGACATTAAAACAAAAGTCCCCAATGGAAAATTTCCTCGTATGCCCTTTCTGGTGACAACTCTAAAATTTGGGATTTTAAATCACTTTAAAGAGTGAGTCTGGCAAAAATTTTTTTTTTTAAGTCAGCAGCTACAAATACTGCAGCTGCTGACTTTTAAAATAAGGACACTTACCTGTCACAGGGTCCAGCGATGTCGGCACCCGAGGCCGAACCGTCCCTCGGATGCTGCCGCCGCCATCTTGGGTATGGGAATCAGGAAATGAAGCTCCGCGCTGTCTCTGGGACCCGTGCGAGTCCCAGCAGACAGCGCAGCGGGACAGGAAGAGGCATAGACTCCCGTGGGAGTCTATGCCCGGAAGTGGGTGCAGATACCTGTCTTAGACAGATATCTGCACCCCCCTCCCCCTGAAAGGTGCCAAATGTGACACCGGAGGGGGGGGGGGGGTTCCGATGAGCGGAAGTTCCACTTTAGGAACCCTGCTTTTAGCCCCCGTTCACTCCGAATGTGGCTTTGACATCGCACAACTTCACTTGAAATTGCACAATTTCAAAGCCACATGTCAGTGCGACTTGGCTGATATCTGTGCGACTTCATGCACAGATGTCTATGCAAGTCACTCCTGAAATGTCCAAAAATAGAGCAAGTACCTTTTTTTCAAATCGGTGCGGAAAGTCAGTGTCACACCAATTTGAACAGTTTCATTGCCGCCAATAGGGTGTGACTTATCATGCAATTTGGACCTGTCAAATCCTATGACAAGTCCCACCTGTGTGAACTGAGACTAAATCTTGGGGACAGCGGAGAATAAATAGGGTGCGTCTCTCTAGCCGGGATACAGACAGTGTAAATAAAAAAAGAAACATGCAGGGGTTCTGAAGGCTCAAAACTTTATCACAAATGAAAAAAAAAAAAAAAAAATCTTTTGGCTAAGAGTCTTTTGGTAGGTTAACTAAAATAACAGTCTGACCTTTCCTGGAGAATGAAGCACTGGTTGCCTGGCTATCATGGTAACACTTTGGCTTTTGAGTCCCTGGATCAAGCATGAAGCAATTTTAAGATATAATTCTTAATGCTTATTCTAGAGCAGGGATTTAGAATTAAAGTGGACCTGAACTCAAAGATTTAAGATTTTCTGTCTTATAGGAAACCTTAAAAAAATGTTAAAGCTAAATTCCACGTGTGGATATTATAGCATAGTTGCATTTCTCCAGCTTGGACCAATGCAAGTAAAGCATATACCATACCCGTGGGATCCTGTGGAAACTGAAAGTCACTGTAAAATAGCCTCTGCTACTAGTGATCGCTGCTATCTTTTGGGTCTGGTGTCGAGCAGCTGCCTTGCTGGATTGTGAACATGGGGATTGCTCACTCGGCACAGGCACCATTCGCATAATGCCTTGCATTTTACTCAGTGAATGCAAGGTGCTCTCTGATTGGACTAGATTGAGATTGTGACGTCACTGCCCTGCCTCGCCACCTCATCCAGTTGGAGGACGCATTGCACAGGGATCCCACAGGTATTGCATATGCATACTTGCTTTGTTCAAGAAAAATGATGCTTTAAAATCTATACCTGGAAATCAGCAGTACCCTAAACATCGTTCTTTTGTCCTAAATTACTCCTGAAAAATAGCAGTGCCCTTTCTGTGTCTGGGCACTCCCGTTCTGTAGGCTCTCTATATCTGCAGTGCAAGATCATCCAATCTTTCTAAACAAAGGGCCACTTTACTGTTGACCAGACCAGTCAGACTGTAGCCAGTGGGAGTAGAAAATGTACCGGCATCAGTGGAAGGAGTTGTGACCCATGTTTTGTATTAGGGGAGGAGTAGTGTCCTCCTCATTGGTATCAGCGGGAGTTATAGTGCCCCATCATTGGTATCAGTGGGAGGAATAGTGCAAAATCATTTTGTATCTGTGGGAGGAATAGTACCCCATTGTTGGTTTAAATGGAAGGAATAGTGCCCCAAGGGCCAGATAAAGGCAAGCAGAAGGCTGCAGTTGGAGGCCACTGATCTAAGGCTGGCCATACTCTGTTTGAATCTCGGCTTGTTCAGCAGGAACCAACCGAGATTCGAACCATTAATGGTCAGGCTGAATGTACCAAGTTGATTGATACTTGGGTACAGCCAGCCTGACAGATTCTCTTCCAATTTTTGCAAGCGGCTAGTTAGTGATATTTACTGTCTTCTCCCGCCGCCTCTGCAGGAAGAAGGCAATTGCTCGGCAGGAGGGACTCCCCAATCAATACGGTCTGTGTTGATGGGGGTATCGTGCAAATTTCTTTCCTGCAACCAAGAAATTTGCACAGTCTATGGGCAGCCTAAGGCACTGCTGCCTCTGACTGCCAGTCACACCAGATTTGGAATGACATTTGGTGATGTTACTGCTAAGCTGCTTAATGCTCTCCTTGCTGGAGAGTAAGCTGTCCCTGAGCACCTGCACTGCAAGGAACTCCCTGCTTCTGTTTCATCCATTCTGTAAATCTGTGCTTTTTCCACCTCTCCAGCTTCTTGATCATTATACCACCAGTCATTAGGGGGCTGCTCTGACGTAAGGAAGCAAAGGCCTGCTTCTCTACCAAGATGGCCTCCTTCACACAAAAACACCTTGCAAAGAAAGGCATGGCAAGCCAATAATAAGATAAAGAGTGGCTGCAGAAAGCCTAACGGTAATACTGGTATCAAGTCCTTTGCCCTATGCTTGCCTTTTTTGGACACAGCTTTGACAGTACAGGTACTCTTCAAAGCCAAAGGATCCACATGATAGGCTGGCAAGGAATGTGATAGAGAGATTAGCAGTGGCAGTCTCTCCCAGTGCAGCTTTCCTTTGGGGTTAAACAGGAAAATGCAATTTTTAATAACTAGGCATAGCAAAGTGTTATGAAGATTTTGAAAGTGCTGCTACCAATCAGGTTTCCTGAGTAAAGAAAAAAAAAAAAGACTTCTGATTGGTTGCTTCGTGTTGCTTCACTTTGCATGTGGCTGTCTTTATTGTTAAAAGCTTTGTAGTGTTTAGACCCACCGCTCTAAACTGCAGATCTGACACTTGCCATGAATACCATGCCAGTATGCCGCTTTTGTCTCTGCTTCCACTTGTGCTTTGTAATGACCCTGTACTTATGTTGTGTTTTTTTATTCTTTGTGATTTATTCTATTGCATGCTGGGCAGTATATATTTTGCTTAACGTGAAGCTTGTGTAAAGAACTAACATTCTAACAGAATTTTCTGCTTTGCTTACTATGGCATTGTAAACTAACTGACACGCATAAAGGTATGTTTTGTGTAAACCGCTAGCTTTACATTTTAGCTATCAGAGAATGCCAACATGTTAAGAACATTAACCGTACAACCAAATACACATTTAACAAAAAATAAAATAAAAAAAGTCTGTCTTGCATGCCAAAAGGTTTGTAATGCTCTTCAGCCAGTGAAAGCACCTAGGGACCTCACCTTTTCCACTGCATATGCAGGGCCGTCTTTAATGTTGATTGGACCCTGGGCAAAAATGTTCCTGCCCCCCCCCCCCCCCCCCCGCATGCAATTTTGCGCTCCACTTGCTCAGAAACATACAATAAATATCAGCTAGACTTATAATCAGTTTACTGTATCAGATCAGGCAGTAATTGCGATTGGTTGCCAGAGGTTACAGCATATCATTACCGCTTACTGATTGGTTGCTAGAGGTTACAGTACACATTACGGCTCACTGATTAGTTGCTAGAGGTTACAACACATGATTTCTTCTTGTTGATTGGTTGCTAGAGATTACTGTACAGTAATACTGCTCACTGATTGGTTGCTAGAGGTTACAGCACATCATCTCTTCACTGCAGAGGAGCATGATATACATATGAATGCCGCCTTTATTTACATATGACGTACAGTCATCTGTACACAGCAATAGGGCAGAATTGGGCAGCATTAGTAGCAGCACTTCACACTGAGATATCAGGACACAACACAGGACTAAAACTTCAAGGGACAAGGTAATTTAAACTGGGATAGTTAGCAAGTATGAGGCAGCTGCTTTGGGCCCCACAACAATGACAGGGCCCAGGGCAGCTGCCCCTTTTGCCCTGCCTTAAAGACGGCCCTGTGCATATGAGAGTTCACTTACCTGCCCCAGACTGATTGGACAGTGAAAGAACATATGACACTGATGAGGTCTTCATGCTCTCCTCCTTTTAGCTGTCTTCCAGGGTTAGAGCCCTTTCACACTGAGGCAGTTTTCAGGCGTTGTAGCTCTAGAAATAGCGCCTGTAAAGCGCCTCCCATGCCGCCCGAGTGCATTCACACTGGGGCGGTGCATTTGCGAGACGTTAGAAAAAGTCCTGCAAGCAGCATCCTTTGGAGCGGTTTATGAGCGCTGTATTGCAGCACTCCCAAAACGCCCCTGCCCATTGCAATAAATGGGAAGCGCTTCTGAAGCACCTGAAAAGTGCTTCGGAAGCGCCGCAACACAGCATTTTAACCCCTTCTTCGTCCGCTAGAGGGTGTTAAAAGCGCCCTGCTTGCGACCAAAAAGCGCCTCTAAAACGAGTGTCGCTTAAATCGGTTCTGCACACACTATTTTTTTTTTTTTTTTTTCTTGTCATGTTCAAAGTATTTTGAGTCTTACAATAAACTCACTTTTTTGGTGTCCGTCCGGTATCCATGTCAGTTTTTTAGAAAAATCTGCACTTTTAAAATAAAAACAGCAGCAATGTCATTTTGCTTGTGGGCATTTGAAACCCACAAGCGTTCCCTTTCGTTATGGAAACCAGCATGCCTCATGTCCTTAAAACCTTGCGAGATTTCGGTCGGATGTCCGTAAATCTCGCGAGAGATGTCCGTAAATCTCGCGAGATTTCGGTCGGATGTCCGTAAATCTCGCGAGAGATGTCCGTAAATCCCGCGAGATTTCGGGCGGGTGTCCGTAAATCCCGCGAGATTTCGGGCGGGTGTCCGTAAATCCCGCGAGATTTCGGGCGGGTGTCCGTAAATCCCGCGAGATTTCGGGCGGGTGTCCGTAAATCCCGCGAGATTTCGGGCGGGTGTCCGTAAATCTCGCGAGATTTCGGTCGGGTGTCCGTAAATCTCGCGAGAGATGTCCGTAAATCTCGCGAGAGATGTCCGCAAATCTCGCAAGATTTTGGTCGGATGTCCGCACTGACTCCTGGGATGAATGACACCAGATCCCAGGAGACAGTGCAGCATGACGAGGATCCCCTTACAGACCCCGCCCACCCCCGAAGAGACAGAGGAAAGACCGGCAGCAATTACAAGGTAAGTAAAAAAGAAAAAAAAACGGCCATTTAGTACTCTTTGCCAGATTTGGAAGGCAAAGAAATTTACTAAAAAAAGGGTGTGCAGAACCGATTTTAAGCGCTAACGCACAGGCGGCCCCAGTGTGAAAAGGGGTCTTATGGTCTTACAGCACAATGCAGTAGAGCTCGATTGGCCTACAGAGTGGCTTGAAATGCTGCCTCTTCTTTTGAGTCTGGGTTCCTGCTGTGCAGAGCATTACATTACCAATATGAAAGACATATTAGGGTATTCTATAAATAGTAAAACCAAAGAAAATTCCCAGCTCAACTTGCCAACCAGCCTGCAACCAACCAAATTGTCAATACACGTTAAAAACAGTTTGCGCACATTTGCAAATAGAGGTGTTGGCTGCAGAGCCACTTCATGACACCCCAGTATTATCTGCAATCCTAACGCTATACATTTTTGAGAGCCTCCACAGTGGAAGCACATGCATTATAATGGATAGATAGAGGGCAGGGGAGCCTTTGCTGCCATTGTGCTATATGCTGGGTGTCCAGTGTGCCCCTGTGCCTTTAAAGAGGAGTAGGCTCCCTCCAGACATACCTTTTTAAAAGCAGACAAGAATCAAGTATCTTAAGTTCAGTATTTTTCCTTTCCATGAAAGTTTTTTTACTTGCAATGCACCTTTTGAACTTTCAAGAAAATTTGGAGGAACAGGCAATTCCATAGCACACCCCCCCAAGCTCCTTGCACCTCATAGCCCTCTTTTCTTCTAGGAGTGTTTAATTGCTGTCTGTCCTGGCCCAGCTCCTCTGCCACTCCCCTCACATCCCTACATAAACTTTTATGTAGCTACTGCAGGAGGAAAGAAGAGGAATACTATAGAGCAGTGATGAACCTTGGCACCCCAGGTGTTTTGGAACTACATTTCTAATGATGCTCATGCATTCTGCGGTGTAGTTGAGAGCATCATGGGAAATGTAGTTCCAAAACATCTGGGGTGCCAAGGTTCGCCATTGCTGCTATAGAGTGTCACTTAAGTGACAGAACTGCGTCCGCTGGGGCTGCTGATATCACATCCAAGATGGCGGCAACCAGCATCCCAAGGCTTTTGGACATGTGCAAAAGAGGCTTTTATAGGTTATTATTACTTGCATAAAATACTATAAATAGACATATAATCTAAAAGAAAGATTATTGTTAAAATAGTCAGGTGGGTCTTTTTAAAGAGGAGTTCCACCTGGGAAAATAAAAATGCTGTAGCTGCTGACTTTTAATATATGGACACTTACCTCAACTGTGTCCATCTGCAGCAATGTCATTTCGGGAACCCTTTGGGTCCAGAGACCCCAAATTGTGGCTGCAGCTAGGGGGAATTTAGGAACCCTTAACTACCAAGTTCGGGGGACCTATGGCTGCAAATGGGCACAGTGAGGCTGCAAATGGGCATTGTTGACCCTCTTTTCCACTTACAGTAGCTGCGCATTTCTCACCCTAGGCTTATACTCGAGTAAATAATTTTTCCCAGTTTTTTGTGGTAGAATTAGGTGCCTCAGCTTATATTTGGGTCGGCTTATACTCGAGTATATACGGTAGGTTGAAATTAGATCTTATTCAGTGTGTGTTTCTAATACGATCTTAATTCAAGGTTCTCCTTTCAATCTAGCATAACACCTCACAGACATCTAATGATCTAAACACACATACACAGTTAACTGCTCAGCTGGGTTTATTAATTATGAATTAATTTGGATCTGTTAACAAAAACTGGAAATTATTAAAATAGGACAAAGTGGGGAACTTGCTCACAGTGACCAATCAGGTTCCATCTTTTATTATTTGAGTTAAAGGGGTTGTAAACCTGTACATTAAAGTGACTGGCCTCAGGTAATACACAGAGATGAAACAAATCCTCCTACATAAGTTGTACCTACAGCCATTGGAAATGCAGATTTTATGCAGCATCTCTCAGCTCTGAAAAGCAGGGGTCAGTGAGGAGAGCCGATTGTAGGGAAGAGACACACCAACCTCCCCTTCCCTAACATCACAGTGAGCTCTCTTCACACAGGAACAGAGCTGAGACTGGTAATCACAGGCTGTGTGCTGGAGCTCCCTCCCTTGTCTTCCTTTTTCTTCTTGGTATCAGGAAAACTTGTCTGAAGTAACTCATTCTAATAGCAGAGGAACAAGGCATCAGACAGAAATTAAACTTAGGCCGGCCAAGGGTCCCAGGCAGTGGCGTAACTAGAACCCTCAGGGCCCCGATGCAAGAAACCATGGAGGGCCCCCACACACATGCATGCACACACACATGCGCACACACATGCGCACACACATGCACACATGCACACACACACACACACACACACACACACACACACACACACACACACACACACACACACACACACACGCATGCACACACATATAAACACACATACATACAGTAGATAGTCTTATAAAAAAAAAACGTCAGACATTTACCTTCTTCCTGCCGGGAACTGCACTGTAGGGGGAGACAAAGAGCGCAGCACACACTGCTTTCATTTTAGGTATGTGAGGACGCAGTGCCGATTACAGTTCGGCTGACGATCGGGGAGCTCCTCTCAGCCTCTTCTCCTATCAAAGAGTACAGGGGGCCCGGTCGCCATGGCGATCTCGGCGACCCCTATAATTCCGCCACTGGTCCCAGGTAAGAGATTCACTAAATTCCCCCATCAATACAGACAGTGTTGATGCAGGAATCCCTCCGGCCGGGCCATTGGTTTCTCCCAGTGGGGGCGGGAGGAAAGCCATCCCTGCTGGAAGAAGACGGGGATTATCGCTAGCAGCTATAGCAGCTGCTAGCAATAATCACAAGAGAATAGGGCAGGCTGGTTGTACCCAAGCTGATCGATCGACTTGGTACATTTAGCCTGCCCGCACACTGTTCGAATCTTGGCCGGTTCAGCGGGAACTGCCCGAGATTTGAACTTTGTGTAACCAGCCTTAGTGCTCTGGATTGAAACAAGTACACACTGTAGAGGAATATGCGTTGTAAATATTTTGTGTACTATGAACCTGCTGCAAAGCATTGCATCCGGAATCAGCAGATCGTGGGTGCTGTGCGGGGCTCTTGCAGACTGTCACTGTACGCTGTCTGCTTGTACCTCGTACACGCAGGCAGTTGCCCACTGACAGGAAGCTCAATGAACTACCTAGAGCACTCGGATCAAAGGCTGCTGATACTTGTAGTTTTCACATTCACAGAACTCTGTTTTAAATTGTGGCTGCGAGCGGGGAGCCGCTGCTACAGTAACAGTTTCACCCTGAATATGGGTGTAACATGTTACGAAAGGTCAACTTATCATTTAAAGGGGTTGTAAACCCTTGTGGTTTTTCACCTTGATACATTCTATGCATTGAGGTGAAAAACCACTTGCAGTGCAGCAGCCCCCCAGTGCCCCCCGTTTTACTTACTTGAACCCTCTCTTTCTCGCCCCCGGCACAAGCACACCAGCTCTAGCTGGTGTCTCGTGTCCTTATTGGCTAGATTGATAGCAGCTAGCAGCGCAACCATTGGCTCCTGCTGCTGTCAACCAAATGCAATGACACAGGCGCCGGGGGCGGGGCCGAGTCCTGCTGTCTGCGTCAAATGAGGCAGCAGCAGGACACGGGAGCGCACCCATGCAGGTGTCCTGAAGTAGAGCGCTTCTCTGACGGGGCACTCGAAGAGGAGGAGCCACGAGCGCCGCTGAGGGACCCTAGAAGAAGAGGATCGGAGCCACTCTGTGCAAAACCAACTGCACAAAGGAGGCAAGTATGACATGTTTGTTTTTTTTTCAAAAGAAAAAAAAACCGCAAACCTTTACAGCCCCTTTTAAGCTGGGGGAAATTTTTTTATTTTTTTTTTTTTTTTTTGGTTTTTAAATATGGAATCTGATAGGCTACCATGGGCAGCAACGCCACTCTTGTTCAGGTCTGTTGTCAAAATGCACCAACCAATCTGATGACTGCCTCCCGCGTGATTGGTAGATGGTGCACCGGTCTTGGAACTGTCTTACTGAACAATCTCCATTCATTCAGAACCTGACCTTGCTCTGTAGACCGCTCTGTGAAAAGTGGTAGTTCATATTGCATTGTCACTTTATTGCATGGCTTGGCTTTTGTTTCGCTGTTTTCATGTATCCCTCCTTCTTTTTAACTGTGACATCAGAAGGTGATGCTTTTGCTGACAAACGGTCCCAGTTTGACAGACGTGACACGCCTACAGGTACTGTACTCTGATGGGAATGGCTTATAGCAGGGATAAGCAAATTAGCGGACCTCCAGCTGTTGCAGAACTACAAGTCCCATGAGGCATAGCAAGACTCTGACAGCCACAAGCCTGACACCCAGAGGCATGATGGGACTTGTAGTTTTGCAACAGCTGGAGGTGCTCTAATTGCATATCGCTGGTGTATAGGTTCTAGAGGCGTTAGTAGTATCTTCTGTGTTTTGTGGCACATTTTACTGCTGAGCCTGCAGCGCTCTCCTTTATTGTGAAATACAGACTGAATCTAAGAAGTGTCTGTATTGCCCAATGCAACCAATCAGTTTCCAGATATCTTTTTCTCAGTGAAGGGTATACAATGAATTTCTTTCAACACCATTGTTATCCCATTGCTTGTTTAACCACATGAGCCCTGATATCTTCTTACCTGCTGCTTCAAACTGCCAACCTCTACAATAATGGTGCAAGACTAGGAATGGTGTGACGTTGATCTGGTATAGGGTTGCCACATGGATTGACGCAGATGTCCATTTAGTTCCCTTTCTGAATCAAATGCAAAGCAGTTTTTTATTTTTCTAGGTACTACAAGTGATAGTATTTATTACCTGGAACCTGTCGGGACAGAAATTTGAGACCGGTCCTGTTATTAAAGATTCAGGTTCCTGGAATGTTGTTTTTTTTTTTTTTTTCTTTGTTCACTATAGTCACTGACCGCGAGCAAATATGCAGACAATGAAATGTTGGCACAACTGACCTACATGCAGTTTCCAGGCAAGAAATTCTCTAAGCAGTTCCTGGCAGATTTTTGTCCTCATTAGTATGCTTATGTTCAGGTATCATAGGATCACCATTCAATTCAAAGGAGTTGATTTACTAAAACTGGAGAATGCAAAATCTGGTGCAGCTCTGCATAGAAACCAATCGGCTTCCATTTTTTTTTTGTCAAGCTTAACCGGTTCCCGACCGGCGCACGACGATGTACGTCGGCAGAATGGCACCAACAGGCATAAGGGCATACAGGTACGTCCCTTTAAGAATGCTGCCGTGCCATCGTGTGCGCGCCGGTCGGGACCCCCGTGAGTCCAGTCGCGGGTCCCGTGGGCTCTATATCGCTACGGGGATACCGCGATCATCTCACGGGGCGATGCGGAAGTAAACGGCATCTCCCCGTTCTGCCTAGCAACAAGGGACAGACAGAAAAACAATTTTTGTACGATTTTCCCAGCAGGCGCACACACATATACGTCGGCAGAATGGCACGGACGGGCATAAGAGCGTACAGGTACGTCCCTATGAATATGCCGCCGTGCCATCGCGCCGGTCGGGACCCCTGTGAGTCCGGTCACGGGTCCCGCGGACTCGATCTCCGCAGGGAAACCCGCAATCGTCTCACGGGGAGGACGAACGGGGAGATACGCGGAAGTAAACGGCATCTCCCCGTTCTGCCTAGCAACAAGTGACACTGATCTCTGCTCCCTGTGATTGGAGCTGAGATCAGTGTTTACTAAAGCACAGCCACACCCCCCCCCCCCACAGTTACATAGTAACACGCCCCTAGGAACACTTAACCCCTACACTGCCACCCCCTGGTAAACCCCTTCACTGCCAGTGTCATTTACACAGGAATCAGTGCATTTGTATAGCACTGATCAATGTATAAATGACAATGGTCCCAAAAATGTGTCAAAATTGTCCGATGTGTTCGCCATAATGTCGCAGTCACAATAAAAATCGCTGCCATTACTAGTAAAAAAACGAATTATTAATAAAAATGCTATAAAACTATCCCCTATTTTGTAAACGCTTTAATTTCTGCGCAAACCAATTAAACGCTTATTGCGTTTTTTTTTTTTTACTAAAAATATGTAGAATAATATGTACGTAAAAAAAAAAAAGTTTATATATTTTTGGGGGATAATTATTATAGCAAAAAGGTTTCTTTCAAAATTGTCGCAAAAAATAAAAACCGCAGGGGCGATCAAATACCACCAAAAGAAAGCTCTATTTGTGGGGAAAAAAAGGACGTCAATTTTGTATGGGAGACGCTTTGCACGACCGCGCAATTGTCAGTTAAAGCGACACAGTGCCTAATGGCAAAAAGTGGTCTGGTCTTAAACCAGCAAAATGGTCCAGTCTGAAAGTGGTTAAAGGGTAACTCCACTTTTGGGGGGGGGAGTCAAACAAAAAGAAAATATAGCATATACAATTGCGACACAAGTCGTATTTTTAATTGAATGTTATTAAAAATGACCTTTCCTTTTCAATCTGCAGCTGTGATTTTCTGTAAAATGCAATATGGCCACCTGGAGGTGTTCTCTACACAGATGGAGTACAGAACGCCCCTCAGATGTGTACTAATACCCCTTTTACACTGGGGCCGCCCAAGCATCGGCGTTAAAGCGCCGCTTGTTTTAGCGGTGCTTTTCGGCCACTAGCGAGGCGCTTTTCACCAACTTTAACAGCCGAAAAAGTGGTTAAAAGTGCCTATGTTGCGGCGCTTCCGAAGCACTGGTCATTAATTTCAATGGGCAGGGCGTTTTAGGAGCGCTGTTTCTAGCACTAAATTGTCTGAAAACCGCCTCGGGTGAAAGGGGTCTTGGATACAAGTCAGATTTCAGGCATCCCCTGCAACAAAAATTTCATTTTTGTTGAGATACTTCCAATAGGAAATCATGTCTAAAGGGATGCAGACCCTGCAATTTTCCTCAGAGCTTTGCAGGTGCAGCAGCTGGTTGATAATTTAGAAACCACTTCCAGTCTACTCGCTCTGTACATGGGCACAGACAGATTTCTTCAGAATAACAAAAGGTAGGAATCTGCAACAATATTTGTCAAAATCCTTGTAATGTACATAGATCACTCAGAGGGAAATGTTTTTTCTCAACATAAGTGGAGTTAAACTTTAAAGTGTAATGCTTTCTATGCAGGAATGTAATAAAACCTGTGTGCTGCTCCCCCCATAGCCCCCCTTGTACTTACCTGAGCCCCCTCTTGATCCAGCGATGTGCCCGAGAGCCTCGGCTGTCCCAGGACTCCCTCTGCTCATTGGCTGAGACAGCAGCTGGAGCCACTGCAGTCAATCACAGCCAGTGAGCCAATGGGGGGGAGGGGCCGAGCCGCGGCTCTATGTGTCTTATGGAGCATGGGGAGGGAGCGAGCACGCACCACTGCCCCCATAGCAAGAGGCTTGTTATTGGGTGCACTAGTCGAGGGGGAGGAGCCAGGAGTGCCAGCGGGGACCCAAGAAAAGGAGGATCGGGGCTGCTCTGTGCAAAACCACTGCACAGAGCAGGTAAATATAACATGTTTGTTCGTTGTTTTGTTTTTTTAAAAGCCGAACCTTTAATACGACTTCAATTGAACAAGCTGAAGCTAGAAACCGATGGGCTACCATGCACAGCTGCACCAGATTTTGCACTCTCCAGTTTTAGTAAATCAACCTCGTAGTTTCTCCAGTATACCTCAAACCTCCTAACCCCCCCCCCCATTATGCTTGGCCATGTGATGTTATAATTGGAGTTGAAGTTAAAGGGAATTAGGGAAGTTAAAGGTTTGTGTTTTTTACCTTCATGCATCCTATGCCTTAGGCTACTTTCACACTGAGGCGCTGGCGGTAAAGCGGTGCTATATTTAGCGACACTTTACCGTTGTTTTAACAGCGCTTTTCGGTCACTAGCGGGGCAGTTTTAACCCCCTGCTAGCGGCCGAAAAAGGGTTAAAACCGCCCGTAAAGCACCACTGCAGCGGTGCTTTGCAGGCGGGTATGGAGCGCTGCCCCATTGTTTTCAATGGGAAGGGGCCCTTTATGAGCAGTAAATACACCGCTCCTACAGCGATCCAAAGATGCGGCTTGCAGGACTTTTTTCAGCATCCTGCAAGCGCACCGCTCCAGTGTGAAAGCCCTCAGGGCCTTCACATTGGAGTGCACTAAGCGGCTCTTTCAGGGCGCTTTGCAGGCGCTATTTTTAGTACTTTAGCGCCTGCAAAGTGCCTCAGTGTGAAAGGGGCCTTGAGGTGAAAAAACACCTGTCAGTGACCGGCCTCTCAGCCCCATCCCCCCACCCGTTTTACTTACCTGAACCCTCGAACTTGACCCACAGGGACGCGCTGTCTCTCTGGCCGGGGTTCTCCGCTCTTGATTGGATAGATTGATAGCAGTGCAGCCATTGGCTCCTGCTGCTGTCAATCAAATCCAATGACCCTGGGGGGCGGGGGCGGGGGCCGGGGGCTGAGTCCTGCATTCAGCTTCTATGGATTCCTAATGCTGGGCTCGGGAGCGCGCCCGCAAGGTAACCCCCCTCGGGAGAGCTCTTCTCCCAGGGGGTTATCTGATGTGGGGAGGAGCTGAGACAGCTGCCGAGTGACCCCAGAAGAGCAGGTTCGGGGCCACTCTGTGCAAAACGAGCTGCACAGTGGAGGTAAGTATGATACGTTTGTTAAAAAAAAAAAATTAACCTTTAGTGTCACTTTAAATTGGGAGGGTGTAAGTTGTCTTATGACCCCCCCAAAATCAGGGTCCTAGTCACACAATGTGACTACCATTTTTAAGTCACTTTGGGAGTGTCGAACAGTTCTGGGCCATTGTGATTGCTTTTAAAGTGGAGGGCCCACAAAATTTTTTTTTTAAAAGTCAGCAGCTACAAATACTGCAGCTGCTGACGTTTAATAATCGGGCACTTACCTGTCCCAGGGTCCAGCGATGCAGGGGAACGAGCCCCCCCCCCCCCCCCCCCCTCGTTCCCCGTTCTGCTCGCGGCGCCGGCATTCTTAATGTGGGCACCCGGCTGTGGCTTCACAGCCGGGCACCCACTGCGCATGTGTGAGCGGCGCCGTGCACCGTGATTCGACGCTCACTCATCTGGGACATGTGACAGGTCCCAGATGACTGTGCGGCGCCGAGGGGAAGTGACGTCAGTGCCCGGGCACTGAAGGTGGCAGACTACGAGGGACCCCCTAGCAACAGGCATTTAGAGGTGAGTAAAAAACATTTTTTTTCCAATTATTTTTTATTTCTTTTTTTTATGATTTTTAAGACAAATTTTTTTTTTTGGTGGCAACACCACTTTAATAACTATTTAATCTGGTTGCTGCAGCAGTGCTTTCCGAGGTGTAGCAAAGTGGTGGTAAAATAAAATGTGTGGTGGTGTCCCTGCATGTAAAAGGCCTAACAAAAGGAAGATCATTTATAACGCAAAGAGGGGCCTCTGCTGCCCTGGGCTCACTGCACACAGCTTGAATCCTAAAGAAAGTGGCAACCCTATCCCAGAATCCTTTGCACGAGGCGCGCTAGACTCAGCCAGGGGCATGTTTTCATGTGCAGAGCTCGGACTCATCTCCTCATCGCAGATCTAACAAATCTCAAATATGATCCCGCTGCACAGTGCATGACGGTTTTTCCTTTGCTTTATTAAGATCTGGACCCGGGTCGGTATGTGGATATAAAGCCTTTACAAGCAACGGGCGGCACTGTCGCCATTTGTACCAAAACCTTTCTGAATTTTAAAGCCATGGGTCATTAATTGAGTAGCACTTAGGCTTAGACAACCTGTGTTGATGCAGGTTAAGCCTAGTAGTACACATGGGCCGAATGTTGGGCGACTTTGTCCCAGTGGGTTGAACTATTAGGCTTTATGTAGATGAAAAGGGGGGGGTTCTTTTAGCCCTAACACACTTTTTGTTCTAAGGTGACACTCTGCTTCCACAGCTACAGTAAGTGAGCGTTGTCACCCTAGGAGAGGAAGTGCGATACTGGCAGGATCACCAGGTAAAAATAAAGGGAAAAAAGCCTAAAAAAGAAAACGAATGCAATCACCACATCTAAGGAATGGTAACCTGCAATATGTTACACTTTTTTGTTATTGGATTTCAGAAACACTTTAGAATGGTATGGTCTGCTTGACGCTAAACACGAACTCCAACCAGAACAGGTTTTAGGTTGAGTTTAGTGATCTACTGGCAGTTTACAGTGAGAATTCCCTAATGGGGTTTAATATGACTCCTCACTCGCAATTAAGCAGCAGTTGTGCCTTAAGGTGGCTGTAAACCCTTACATATACCCAGTGAAGTGACTGGGTGCCTCAGGTGATGCACAGTGATAAATGAAATCTTTCTACATAAGTCGTACCTGTTTATCTGCAAATTTCTCTTCTTTACATTGTTCAACGTGCAGAATATATAAAGCTTGTCTGAGCTGTCAGAAAAACGGGGGTGGAGAGCTCCAATCACACTCTGCAGAGCTTAATTAGAAAAGCTTTGAGAGCTGATTGAATGGAAGAGACAACCCTCTGCCCGGTGTCTTGCCGAGAAAGTTCCCCCGGCGGATAAGAACCCCCCTGTACTGCGCAGGCGCTGCGCTTGCTCAGTAAGAAGCACAACGGAGTTTCCGAAAATAGCCAAAGTCAGTCAGCTGTACACGGCGCCTGCGCACTACATTCTAACCTATGTCGAGGTTCGAGCCCCACCATCCAAGTAGACATAGAGTTAGAATAAAAATGTGCCGAGCGCAGCGAGGCCGTGCCGGAAGCGTAGCGAGTGAAGCGAGCCCATGAGGGGCCCTCTTACAGGCGCTGTGTACAGCTGATTCACTGTCTTCTGCTTCGGCTATTTCCGGGGCTTCGTACTGCACAAGCGCTGCGCCTGCGCAGTACGGGGGGGTCCTTATCCGCCGAGGGGAACTTTCTCGGCAGAACACCGGCACACAGGACCAGAGCCGAGGCTGTCACTCAGCTGGAGCTCCTCCCCTGTCACCTTTTTTCTCTTGGTGTCCGGAAATCTTGTCAGAGGTGACTCCTGCTGATAGCAGAGGAGCGAGGCAGAACAACAGCAATGATGCTTAGGCCTGGCCATATACTGTTCAAACCTCAGTCAGTTCTGAAGGAATAGGCCGAGATTCGAACCGTTAATGGGCAGGCTGAATGTACCGAGTCAATCAATCAACTTGATTGACTGGGTACAACCAGCCTTCTGGATTCTCTTGCAATTATCACTAGCGGCTGCTATAGCGGCTATCGATAATCGCTGTCTTCTCCCAGCGGGGATGGGTTTCCCACATCAGTGCGGTTTGTGTTGACCAGGGAATCAAGCTAATTTCTTTCCTGCAACCCGTGGTTGCAGGAAAGAAATTGACTCTGTGTATGGCTGGCCTTAGTGCTCTTAATTGAGGCACACTATAAAGGGATATGCTTTGTTCATTTTTCATGTCTCAGGTTTACAACCACTTTAAGTAAAAGATTGCACTGGGGCTCATCTCATGGCCGTGGGGAGCGATAAGAAACAAGAGGGTGACCTAACAAATCAGCACCCACCCAAAAATGCAAAATCAGTTTTGGGTGGAAATCACCTTTTTAGAAGTGTTGCCTTTCGTCAGATTGTTGTACTTTTGTCACCATCATCGGAAAGTGTAGAATATGAGGTGTTCCCTCCATGTAGAAAACATGACCTACAGTACCATTCCCCAACCCAAAACTGTAGTGTTGTCCTGCTCTGACTGTATGTCCTTCTTTCTCCTCTCTTGTAACCTCCCCCCCATCCCGCCCCCCAACCCTTTCCACACAGAGAATGAACAGCCTTCCCTCATTTGGTTTGACAGAGGAAAGTTTTATTTGACTTTTGAAGGTAAGTAGCACACAGCATACCAAAGAACCTGCCCCGTCCTCCCCCCCTCCCCCACCTGCCTGAAGTTCTGCCTGCATAGTCTAGATGCTTTCTGATGATCTCCTGACCTACTGGGGAGTTGAGCTTGCTTTGCGGTCACAGCACATGGGCACATTTTGCTGCTTGTCAAGGTTGAAGGTCACATTGTTGCATCTTCCCTTCTCAGCATTGCCAATTCATCCGTCTTATTACCAACATACAGTCATGTGAAAATGTAAGTACACCTCATGGGGATTGTTGACTTGTTCCCACATATTTGAACAGGCAAACAGATCTTTATTCAAACATTACCTACAGATAAAGATGACATACTTAAAGGACATAACCTTGACACAGTGTATAAATTCCCATGATCTAAATCAGTGGTCTCCAAACTGCGGCCCAGGGGCCAAATGCAGCCCTTTGCTTGCTTTTATCCGGCCCTTTGGGCATTATTTCATTCACTGATGCCAAAATTGGGGCATAATTACTCCCAATGCCTAATGCAGGGGCACAATTTGGACCAATGACACCAACGATGGAGCAAAATGCCTCCCAATGACACCAACAATAGGGCCCAATGACACCACTGATGTGGCACAATTCCTCCCAATGATGCCAACGATGGGGCGCTAGTCACCCACTGACGTCAGGACCTTTTTTACTCCCAATAGCCACAGCCCGGCCCCCCAAAAATCCAAAGGACAGTAAACTGGCCCTTTGAATAAAAAGTTTGGAGACCCCTGATCTAAATGAATGAAAATGCAAATTTGTAACTTGGAAAAGCAAAGCACACCTCTACATCGCTCACCACTTCATATCCGTGAAATTAGAACCCGGTGACCATGATTACAACCTCCATGGGGTTATTTAAATCTCAGGTATCTAGGGTTTGGTGTTCTCTTTGCTAACTGGTAAATGTGGTACCATCATGTCTATATTTGCAAATAAGGTGTACCATATTATAACATGCATGTGAAGTCAACTCGTTGATCGGACAACACTCCACTGGACTCGTAATGGAAAACACCATATAATAATGTGAACAAAATGCAACATGTATCTGAAAAGTCCCATATAGATAGTGAAAACCACTGTGTAATGCAGAGACAGTTCCTATATCTTCTCAGTGCTTCTGGTGACCCACCACCTTCAGGTGCAATGCCTGCTCACCTCAAATATCTGACCCCACTACAGAGTCTAATACGCCTTCCTCCTATAGGATGTGCAGCAAGAAGCTCCTTTTCTTCCCGTCCAGGGGTATGGCTGCAACCTTTTCCTCTTCACTCCTCAGTCATGAGCATAATGCACAGTAAAACAAAGTGGTAAAACCATCGTGCTCTCAGTTTTCACACATTTATTGTAAACCAAAACGGATTAAAAATACTCATGATACTTCGTGATGTCACGGGCTTCGGCTCCTCCCACCCATACACGTTACGCCCTCAGATTGGGCTTCAAATATGGCACACCTTCTTGTAGCACTAATTTTAAGTTTAGTTTTTGTTTAATTTATCTATATACCTGTTGCGCTGCACTTATTTTATATATATATATATATATATATATATATATATATATATATATATATTTTTTTTTAGTAGACTTATGTGGTCATTTTAGTGAACACACTGGGTAAGTGTTGGCAGAAATTTATGCCTGGGTCACAAGGCATATTAATTTGAGCACTTTTGATGCAGGGTTGAATTGGTGGTTTGCGCTGATTATTTTTATTATTATATTGAAAAAGACCAGGCTTTCCAGAACCATGTGCTGTGGCCTGATCAATCAAGGATAGATTTGTTTGGCCAAATCTATCCTTGAGCAAACAGAAAACAACATTTGAGGAGAAGGGCATCATACCAACTGTGAGGCATGGTGGAGGAAATGTTATGGTTGGGGATTGCTTTGCTGTTTCAGGGCCTGGACAGCTTGCAGTCATTGAATTCTGCTTCATATCAAAGTCTGCTAGATCAGAATGTGAGGCTATCTGTCCAAAAGTGGCAGATAAGGCAATTGGAATCTTTCATTCCAATAATCTGCAGTACACCAATAGATCTTTTTTTTTTTTTTTCTTAATCAAATTATTATTTTATTTTTTATTATAATACATACAATCAAATAATATGTCAGATTATTCCACAAAGTATAATGAAATAAGAAAGCACACAAACCAAACAAACCTTGCACCTCTTGGACTAAAATAACTTGACATATAATAATGAGAACATAGTAGGAGCATGAATACGTTCTACACATCAAATTGAGCTCCCCTAATATCAATCATCAGACTATGGCAACTTCCTCTATGCAGCATCAAATTATCTTTCTTTTACGTTCTTCTACTCCTCACCCTTCTACCTCATCTCTTTGATCCCATCTATCTCCTCTACCTTCACTCCTCTCTACTATGTAAACCATCATATAATTATTTACTAGATTCTATCCAACATGACCATATTTTACCTCTATGCTTATATGTTAATTACAGTATACAATTACATTTTTCAACCCATTGTTTATGGGTTGGAGGATCAACGGATGTCCGTTTTTGTAGAATAACTTTACCTGCTAAATATAGGGATCTTATCCACATAGTATGCATCTCTACTGGTAATGCTCCATCAGGTATTCTTCCCAATAGTGCAAGTTTGGGCATCCCTGTTATCACAGTGGAGCATAATGAGTTTAGGGTTATAAATACATTTTCCCAATAACGATGAAGCTTTGGACCTCGCCAGAGCATATGGATGAGAGAGCCATTAAATAGAGAGCATAGCGGTGTTCTATATTTTCCCCAAACATAGAGTTTTTGTGGAGTATAATGAGCCCTATGTATGATATGATATGTATGATAAAAGGCTGAGATAGCCTTTGGGAGGGCGAGAGACATGTCCTAGAAAGTGTTTCCAGAGCACGTGTCCAGTCCTCATCTATATGGTTATATAGTTACATAGCTAGGCTGAAATAAGTCCATCCAGTTCAATCATAAAAAAAAAGAAATAATAAATAAAATAAAAAAATATCGTACAATCTAATATACCCAATTCTATACCCACAGTTGATCCAGAGGAAGGCAAACAAAAAAACCCCCAGCAGAGCATGCTCCAATCTGCTACAGCAGGGGAAAAAAATCCCTTCCTGATCCCCCAAGAGGCAATCGGATTTTCCCCGGATCAACTTTACCTATAAATGTTAGTACCCAGTTATATTATGTACATTTAGGAAAGTATCCAGGCCTTTAAACTGAGTAAGACAGAACCACCTCTGGAGGGAGTCTATTCCACATTTTCACAGCTCTTACTGTGAAGAAACCTAAAAATTCATAAATTCAGTTCCTCTAATCTTTCCTCATAGCTGAGTTCCTCCATGCCTCTTGTCGGTTTGGTAGCCCTTCTCTGAACTTTCTCCAGTTCCCTGATATCCTTTTTGAAAACTGGTGCCCAAAACTGAACTGCAGTATCGTTCCTCTATATCTCCTTGCCACCGGGCAAGACTATTTTTATGTTTTTTTTTACTATTCTCTATTATTTGTAAGTTATGCCGCGTACACACGAGCGGAGTTTCCATCTAAAAAATCTTGGATGTTTTTTCCGACGGAATTCCGCTTAAGCTTGGCTTGCATACACACGGTCACACAAAGGTTCTCTGAACCTTCGACCGTTAAGAACGCGGTGACGTACAACACTACAAGCCGAGAAAATTAAGTTCAATGCTTCCGAGCATGCGTCCAATTGTTTCCGAGCGTGCGTAGGAATTTCGCGCGTCGGAATTGCATACAGAAGATCAGCCTTTCCGATCGGAAAAATAGAGAACCCGCTCTCAATCTTTTGCTTGCTGAAATGCCGCCAGCAAAAGTCCAATGGAGCATACACACGGTTGCATTTTCCGACCTAAAGCTTACATCAGACTTTTGCTGGCGCATTTTCCGATCGTGTGTACGCGGCATTAGAGTAAAGATCTCCTATTAATCCTTGTTTCGTACGGGCAACCGAAGTTGCCTTTGTTAGTATTTTAGAGTGTTCGTACTGTAATTGGATTTTTGAGCTTTTGATTTGTAATGCACAATGTATTTGAAGGTATTGATAGAAGATATTGTTCGTTAACTGATAGCGGTCTTTTAATACATTAAAAGGAAGTAAAACATCCCCTTCGTATAACTGGTACAGAAATATTATGCCCGCCTTTTTCCAATCTGAAAATTCCGAAAGTCTTTTTAATTAAAAAAGATAATAATTATCCCATATGGCCATATGTTTTGTTGAGTAATATTTTTTCCTGCTTCCCATACCCTATGAATCAAGTAAAAAGTAACTAGACCAATAGATCTAATCGAGAATGGCTGCGAAAGAAGAAATGGAGGATTTAGGGCTGGTGTAGGTAAAGTCCTGATTTGAAATCCAATTTAATGTTTTGGGGGATTTGAAACAGGCAGGTAATGCAATGAAACCCACAAGTTCTTTGGCATGGAGATGTAGTCAAAAAATTAGATTTCCGAGACTGGTAGCCAGGAATGCAAAATACCTGAAAAGTAATTTCTGCTAAAATGGGTAATACCATCTTGTGAGACCAGGGCTGTACTTTATTCACACAACACCATTATCTCTATTGATATTTTTGTTAAATGAAAATGAGTTTTTATGCCAATATACAGTATCTGTAGGCATGGTTTGATTGAAGATCTAATATTTGCCTATTCAAATATGTGAACAAAAAGTCCACAATTTCTATTGGGTGCACATAGAATACACAAGTACCATAGTTGAAGTGAACCAAAACTTCACCAGCTCCTACTTATCTTCTACTTTGGTCCCCAAGCTATTTTTTTTATAATTTAAATGTTATCATTTTTAAAAGCTTTTAGTTTACTCAGTGCATTTCTCAGTGGCAATACCTGTCTAATTTAAGGCCTTGTTCACACAGGGTGGCTATGTTTACCTGCACAGGGATGCACGGGTGTTACGTGCATCCACTTGGAAGGCAGTCCCATTGATATCAATTGGAAAGTAGCAGCTGCACGGACACAGCTGGTGCTCCCAATATGACATCCATGCACTGTGTGCATTTGGTTCTGTGCACCCACATGGAAGCAGCGGCTGTGTCCCAATTGATATCAATGGGACTGGATGCACAGAACACCTACGGGTAAACACAGCTCTTACACAGGATTTGCATTGATACGCCCTGTGTAAACAAGCCCTAAATGTATCAGCAAGTGAAACTTCCAGTCCATGCGTCCGGCTCCATTCACACTTGTGCAACTTGTCATGCAACTTTGGATATCAAAGTTGCATGACAAGTCCTTCCCCAAGTTTTCCAATGATAACCATTCATATATGTGCGACTTAAAGCGGAGCTCCAAGCTCCTTCAGAAAAATATAAAAATCAGCAGCTACAACTACTGTAGCTGCTGACTTTTAATATTAGGACACTTACCTGTCCACGAATCCAGTGGTGTCTCCACCCAAGTCGATTTTTCAATCGGCTGTTGGGTGCTGTCGCCGCCATCTCCAGTAAGGGAAACCGGATTTGCTTTTGTGAATGGCCCGTCGGCGGGGGAAGGGGGGGCGAACTTCCTGCTTTCTTCGGCACAGCGAGATCAGCCAGAAGTGGTAGCGGGTACCTGCCAAAACCAGTTACCCAATTGCCCCCCTCTGAAAGTTGCCAGGTGTGGCAGGGGAGAGGAGGCAAACAAGCGGAACTTCCCCTTTTGGGTGGCGCTCCGCTTTAAAGTTGCAGTGACTTCAAAGTAGTTCATGCACTACTTTGGTCAGACTTTTATGCAACTTGAGGGCCATAGACTTCACGTTCGTCCTAAAAATATGCATTAAAGTGGAGGGCCACCCTGAAAAACAAAACTTGATAAAAATGTTAATACAAATTTAAAATTTTTTTTACTTACCAGATGGCTGTTGCTAGGCAGATCGTCCTAATCTGCCTCTTCCTGTTCCTCGGAGCTGTTCTCCTAGCGCCGCCTTCTAGTGAATGGGGCGCGGTGTGTTATGGGAACTGTGTCCCACAACACATCGCGTTCCCCATTCACAAAGCGTCGCGCGACTACTCGCGCATGCGCAGTAGGCCGCGCGACTACTTGCGCATGCGCAGTAGGGGACGGGCAGCGATAGCTGCCCGTTTCCCTTACTGAGGATGGCGGCACTGGGATCGGAGCGCCGAGGGACATCTCGGCCTCCACGACCGACATCGCGGGCGCCCTGTGTACTTATAGTGTACTTATAAGTGTACTTATTAATAGTCAGCAGCTACTTTTTTTTTTAGCTGCTGACTTTAAAAAAAAAAAATTTCTAGCTGAAACACCGCTTTAAAGTCGTACCTGAATGTGATATAACGCAAAAGTTGTCCATTATCACTGGTCAAAGCCAAAGTCATATCCAAGTTGCACCTATCTAAAGTTGTGTCAAAGTTGCCCTCCAAAAGTTGGCGCAACTTTGGAGTCCTAAAAGTGTGACTGGAGCCTCACGGGTCATCTTCAGTACCAACCCCACCTTTTATAACTGCTGCAGCTGCTAAACTGCACACACGGCACAAAGAGAGCCTATTTTTACATAGCTTATTCATTCATCAGTTTGACGTAAGTTAATTAAATGTTCTAATATACATTTTGACAGATGGCTATTTTGAGTAGTTAGTTTTTCCATATGTCATATGTATCAACTGTTTCTTTAGAAAGTTGGTGCTCTTAACCACTTAAGCCCCGGACCAATTTGCAGCCAAAGGACCAGGCCCCTTTTTGCGATTCGGCACTGCGTCGCTTTAACTGACAATTGCGCGGTCGTGCGACGTGGCTCCCAAACAAAATTGGCGTCCTTTTTTTACCACAAATAGAGATTTCTTTTGGTGGTATTTGATCACCTCTGCGGTTTTTATTTTTTGTGCTATAAACAAAAATAGAGCGACAATTTTGAAAACAATGCAATATTTTTTACTTTTTGCTATAATAAATATCCCTAAAAAATATATAAAAAAAACATTTTTTTTTTCCTCAGTTTAGGCCGATACGTGTTCTTCTACATATTTTTGGTAAAAAAAAATCGCAATTAGCGATTATTGATTGGTTTGCGCAAAAGTTATAGCGTTTACAAAATTGGGGATAGTTTTATAGCATTTTTATTAATATTTTTTTTTTTTTTACTAGTAATGGCGGTAATCGGCAATTTTTTATTGTGACTGCGACATTATGGCGGACACATCGGACATTTTTGACACATTTTTGGGACCATCATTTATACAGCAATCAGTGCTATTTAAATGCACTGATTCCTGTGTAAATGACACTGGCAGTGAAGGAGTTAACCACTAGGGGGCGGGAAGGGGTTAAGTATGTCCTGTGGGTGTTTTTTTTTACTGTAGGGGGGCCGTGGCTTGGCATGTGACATCACTGATCATCTTTCCCTATGACAAGGAACAGACGATTGGTGACAGCCTCACTAGGAAGCACGGGGAGAGGTTTGTTTACACATGCCTCTCCCCGGTCTTCAGCTCTGTGACCCGATCGTGGGACACCAGCGGCGATCGGGTCCACGGGTCCCGCGGCCATGGAGCTTTAGGACCGGGTCGCGAGCGCGCCCCCCACGGCTGGGCTCTTAAAGGACAACATACCTGTACGTTGATGTGCCCAGCCGTGCCATTCTGCCGACGTATATGTGCAGGAGGCGGTCCTTAAGCGGTTAAAAATAATAATTTTGGTAAAAATAAGCACGTTAGAAAAGTTGGTAACTTGTATTAATAAATAGGATGTTTCCAGAAGGAACAGGTCCTGTTTAAAGAGGAACTTACCTGTATCTGAGAACCACAAACTGAAAATGCTGTTAAATTAATTTGTAATATTCAAAGCAATCTCCCCCATCCATCCATGCCTCCCATGCATTACTTTGTTGAGAAATCACTTTGAAAAACACCCCCCTAACATGTCTAGCCACAGCCATCTTTAGTAAGGGCACATCATTTATGTAGCATTTGCTTCCTGCAATCCATCTGCCCATAGCCCAGGCATGCAGACAAATGGGCGTGCTTAACAGAGAAAAACCCTCCTCCAGATAAAAGAAAAAAAAATGCCCATGTATGACATTTTGGCCTAAGCCAGAAATCGGGAAACAACTGAAGAAATATAAAGCAAAAAACGGTTAACAAGTAAATATAATATACCTTCCAATCTATTTAATAATGTTAAAGAATAGGTAATGCTGAATGCGTTGGTTTAGTTCCACTTCAAGGACTTGCACTTCATTTGTCATCGTGCCTCAGCCTGGTTTTCATGGTTCCTAGGTACGCTGATTGCACACAGGATGGAGACAATTGCTCTTATTTTGCATGCACACCAATGCTTTACTGGATGCATCACCAGCATTTATGTTTGGGGGCCTGTCCCATGGGCCGCAAGATCTAAAGGAGTATTTTTTATATATGGTTTTTAATATACATATATCATTTTAAAGGACACACGTAACATTTATTTTTAAGGATCACATATTAATCACGCATCTGCTCTGTGGGAGCACTATTTTATTGGTCGCTGCTATATCATTTAGTCATCTTAATATCTGGGTTGTTCTGAAGTTTAACACATATCAGCGCTTTAGTAATTTATATTCAATAAAGGAGTATAGACATTTTGGACTGGCTAGAGAACAGTTTACTCTTTTGGTGATACATTTACACAAGCAGGGATGCTGACAGGGTTGAACATACAGGCAGATTTCCCACTGACAATGAAAGTCTTCCAGTCTTCTGTTTGGGCACTGTCTGAGCGGAGGTTCTGTTAGCAATATTTCAAAATAAAAATGACAGGTATGATACTCTGTCGCTAGCATTAAATCCACCTGCTTTGATTGGCCAGTGGGGAATGACGCATGCGCACAGTTGATTTTACCAGCACCGAGGTGTGCCAAGAGTGTACACAGAGCTGCACATACTCAGCTCAGTGTTTTATTCTAAAGGAGATTGTGAGCAGACAGGTATGTTTGTTTTATTGCAGAACGTGGGAGCGGGGGGTTTTGGCAGAATCTGGTGCAGCTGTGCATGGTAGCCAATCATCTTCTAGCCACTCACATGACCGGCCGTCTCTCTCCTCCTCCCCTCCTGACTGACGTCGGCGAGGGTTTCTCGGCCCCGCCTGCTGCAGCTGTCAGACGGGGAGGGCAAAGAGGTGGCAAATCACGTAAGCGGCACTCTGAAAACCGGTAAATAGCAGCTTTTTTTTTTTTTATAAAACACAGACACGGGGCACACAGGATTATTGAACAGAGGATGGTATAAATGGCATATAGTGGCTTAGACCCCTTTCACACTGGGGCGCTTTGCAAGCGCTACAGCGCTAAAAATAGCACCTGCAAAGCGCCCTGAAAGAGCCGCGCCTGTGTCTCCAGTGTGAAAGCCCCGAGGGCTTTCACACTGGAGCGGTGCACTGGCAGGATGCTAAAAAAAAGTGCTGCTAGCAGCATTTTTGGAGCGGTGTGTATACCGACCACTCCTGCCCATTGGAATCAATGGGCAGCGGGGCTATACCGCCGGCAAAGCACTGCTGCAGCAGCGCTTTGCGGGTGGTTTTAACCCTTTTTCGGCCACTAGCGGGGGTTAAAAGCACCCGGCTAGCGGCCGAATACCTCCGCAAATACGACGGTATGCACGGCTAAAATCGCCAGTGTGAAAGGGGCCTTATTAACCACTTCCTGTTACCTGTTCTCTGATGGGAATCTCTCATACAAGGCCTAAAACCAGTGGCCGGCCACTTTTAACAGTCCATATGACTGATTAGAAAGGCTTTCCAAATTGCTATTATTTCCTCTGAGATGGGGAGGCAGTCCCATTGGGTGTTGGGGGGCTGCTGGCTTCCGTAGCCAAAATCAGCCATTTGCATTTAATTGCCTATGCAGCACTCACCTGTGAGTGATCGGCCCTGGCCCCAGACTTCTGCATTCAGGGCCAATCGCTGCATGAGCCATCACATGCGAGCGGCCGCAATTAGCCGGCAGCCTCCCATTGCTTATCAAACTGCATGTCAAATGTGGAAAAAGTTTGAGTTACAGTGATGTTCCAGTATGAAGAATGACACTAAACTCTGGCAATGTAGCAGAAAACAGAGTGTGGAACATTGAGGCTGGGTTCACAGTATTGCGAATTAAAGGCAGGATCCCTGCCTCCAATTCGCAATAGCAGGAGATTGTGACCGTCTCTCTATGGAGCCAATTCACATATCTCCGATGCAGCTCCAGTGCAAATGTGCGTCTTTTGGTCTGTTTCAGGTCCGAATTCAGGCTGAAATCGGACCTGAAACGGTGAACCAGGACTCCTGCTGTGAGCCGCATCGGCATGCGGTGTGAACCGAGCCTTAAGTAAAGATCTTGCAAATCTAGTACCATGTAACCCGCTGTACCTGCCATCAGATATGAATAGCAACATCAGTTGTACACAAGATCCAGGCTAATACAGGGGTTCCCCGGGTTACGAACCTGTTGGGGACTTTCCTCCTGTTTGCAATTCGGAAATGTTCGTAAGTCGGCCGCGCATGCGCAGAACGACAATTACGCCCATTTCCGATGTTCCGTTGAATGCCGTTCTGCGCATGCGTGGCAAATTACGGACATTTCCGACATTTTCCGAGACTCCGTCTGGCAGCGCATGCTCAGAACGGCCAATAGTCCGCGCAGAATGGCAGAGGGTCCCCGCAGCGCCCGGTTTGTAAGTAGGAATGGTTCGTAGGTCGGGCGTTCGTAAGTCGGGGAACCCCCTGTATCTCAGAAATTTGAGGAAGCATTTTGTTTCTCGTGCGCTCTGGGTGCTACATTCTAATGATATGAACAAACACACAGCGGGATTGACTTACTAAAACTGGAGAGTGCAAAATCTGGTGCAGCTCTGCATAGAAACCAATGCGCTTCCAGGTTCCTTTTGTCAAAGCTTAAGGCTTGGTTCACATCTCTGTGTGTGGCTACGGGAATCGCAGCAATTCCCGCACCTGGAACCACCAGCAGTGAAAACTCGCTGTAAAAACACACAGGGGTGCCATTCATTCTAAACACCACCACCATGCATGTAAAATCGCAGTGCGGATGCAGGAATTGCAGGGAAACGGCATGGTTAAAATGACCATGTGATTTCCCTGCGGGCTGTTTTTTTAAAAAGGTTGCATGCACCTTTTTCTGCGGGAAACGCAGGCACGACAGCCCATTGAAATGAATGGGCTGCACAAACAAGGCCAACAGAAACACACAGATGTGAACCTAGGGTAACTGAACAAGCTTATGTTGGAAGCTGATTGGCTTCCACGCACAGCTGCACCGGATTTGGCGCAATTCCAGTTTTAGTAAATCAGCCCCTATAACTCTTAACTGATTTGTTGGTGAGAAAACTGACTTTGAATTGTGTATATATATCGCCGAGAGACGCTCGCTAGAAATGGGAAAATAACATGTTCACAGGAAATGGGCAATCCCACTCTCTGTTATTAACACAAGTACTAACTGCTGTGTCAAGTATTGTAATTCAATAGAGTTCACAGTGAGTGGTTGCAGAAGCTGTAATTTTTATTTTAGACTTCTCCACTTATTGAAAATGGCAGAATAAGGCAGTCATGTTTATCATTTTGAAAAATCACTTTTTTTTTTTTTTTCTTTTTTTTTTTTAATTAAAAAATTTGATGCTGTCTTGTTCTGTGATATCCTTCCTATCCATTAAAGTGTTACTAAACCCACTACAATAAAATCAGTCTGCATATGCAGCATAGCATGCTTGTTATACTCACTGTGGAACCTACGGGGTTAATCCTCCTCATTGTGTAAAAAGGCTGTTACATAGTTACTAAAATAGTTAGTAAGGTTGAATAAAGTCACCAGTCCATCCTGAGTTAGTGTGGGTGTGTGGCTACAATTGTCCCTATCCCTATACATTGTGTCTCATTAAGATACTCATCTATTATATTATATTATTTAAGGTACCCATATAGCGCCGTCAATTTACGCAGCTCTTCGCACATACATCGCACACTCACATCAGTCCCTACCCTCAAGGAGCCCACAATCCAAGGTCCCCAACTTTCATATACCAGGGCCAATTATGGACAGAAGCCAATTAACCTACCAGCATGTCTTTGGAGTGTGGGAGGAAACCGGAGTACCCGGAGGAAACCCCACACAGGGAGAACATGCGAACTTTAGGCAGGTAGTGTCGTGGTTGGGATTCGAACCAGTGACCCTTCTTACTGCTAGGCGTGAGTACTACCCACTACACCACTGTGCAGCCACTGTTTGATCCTGTCTTCTATGATCCTCCCCTCCTTCCACTGTCCCTTAATTCAGTCAGTTAATTGAGTCAGGCTGCACATGCTCAGTTTGGTGTGTATTGCTAGAGAGATTTTTATTTTATTTTCGGGAGGATGAATGTGATCAGCACAGGGCCAGTCAGCGCTGTCCAGACAGAGGGTCAGGGGTTTTGCAGTCTTATAGGACAGTCAGAAAACTCCCCCCACCAGTACTTGGCTGGACACTAATAGAAATCACAAGACTGCTATATACTGCTGATGAGAAAAGGTTTTTTAGCAGTTTATATTTACTAAAATGATTGCATTTCCATGTTGTGTACTGTGGGAGACCAGATATAGTGAATGCAGGTTCCTGGGTTTAGTAACACTTTTTAGAGCTCCATTTCAGACACCAAGGAAAAAAACTTTGCAGTGGGATCTCCCTGCACTGCAATGGTTAAATGCTCATTAAGTCCAGGGGTAGAGGAAAAAGCTGCAATACTTACCTCATTCCTCACTCTGGCATGCTTCTTCAATGCTTTGCAACCGTTTCCCCAAAGTCTATACTCTATACTAAGGCAGGGGTCTCCAAACTTTCCAAACAAAGGGCCAGTTTACTGTCCTCCAGACTTTACGGTGGGCCGGACTGTGGGTAGAAATTATCCTGGTGTCCGTGGGATTAAACAATGCATCTTTAGCATTAGGGGGGAAGGATAGTGCCCTGTTGCTGGTGTCAGTAGGAGAAATAGTGCCCCATCATTGGTGTCAGTGGGAGGAATAGTGCCCCATCGTTGGTGTCAGTGGGTGGAATAGTGCCCCATTGTTGGTGTCAGTGGGTGGAATAGTGCCCCATTGTTGGTGTCAGTGGGAGGAATAGTGCCCCGTCATTGGTATCAGTTTGAAGAATAGTGCCCCATCATTGGTGTCAGTGGGAGGAATAATGCCTCATTGTTGGTGTCAATGGCAGAAATAGTGCCCCCATGTCAGTGGAAGGAATAGTGTCTTGTATCAGTAGAAGGAAAAGTGCCCCAAGGGCCGGATAAAGGCAAGCAAAGGGCTGCATCTGGCCCCGGGCCGCAGTTTGGAGACACTTGCTTTAAAGGATCCCAGCTGGGTATTTGCACTGTGATGTCATCACATAAAATGCAAGCCTTAAATTGTACTTGAGGATAACAAGGGCCCGCCCACCTCCCCAGAGCATAGAAGAGGTGAGCATTGAGGCCGGCCAAAGTGAGTAATAAGGTTGTCTTAACTAATTGGCACAGAGGAGGCATTGGGGGTCTAATAGACCTCTGCTGTATCCCTAAGAAAAAAACTTGTCACAGCAGAAAATTAAAAACCAGCAAAAGTGTGCCCTATCCTCCCTCGCTTTCCACCCTGTCCCCCCTAAATCTTACACACACAGTCTTCTTTCCCAACCAAATCTCTCAAACATTGGGTGCACTGTTCCAACACTTCTAGCTCCTCTCTGTTGTCATACCCTCCCAGTACCTCCCCCACACATGCAGTCTGTCGTCAAACTCCCCACGCTCCCTCTTTACACACATGCCCACCTTCTTACCCCACGTGCTCCTCTCCCGCACAGACTGTCCGTCGTACCCTCCCCTCACCTCTCCTGCACATACTGCCTGTGCTGCTCTTCCACCCATACTACCCGCCATCATACTTTCTGCATTCCTCTCTCACACATTCTGCCCATCATCTTACCATCCACGCTCCTGTCCCACTCATACTTCTTGCCTTTGTACCCTCCACAAACATCTCCTGCATATATTGCTCATGGTCATACATTCCGCACTTCTCTTTCACACTTACAGCCCAGCTTTATACCCTCTGCACTCTTCTTCCACACATACACTTCCCCCGCGCTCTTCTCCCGCACATCATGTCTATAACCTTCATACTCCTCTTTTGACATACTTGCTCCCCTGTGCATACTTCTTGCCGTCACACTGTTTGCACTCATGTTTTGCACGTACTATTTGCTGTCATATCCTTCGCACTTCTTTCCTGCTCATACTGCCCGCTAATACATGCCTTTGGCATTGCGTTCAATATCTCCAACATTACCTGTTTTGGAACATTTAATATGTACATTGTGCTGTCTCCATGATTCTTACTGCCAGAGGTGAGCATTAGAACATGACATTGCAGCTCCTGTGTGTAGCCACTACTCAGCATGTAACAGAATCACCTTAACCATTAAAACAACTGCCCCCATGATGCAGCATGTGCCATGCCATCAGCATGATGTAGTTGGGAGGGGGGGGATTAGATATTTCTATGATTACTGCCATCTGGTGAGATTATTCCATTGTGATATTTTCTGCGTTAGAATTTACATGCATGCTTTTTCCCCCCGAGCATCCATGCGGCAGAGATCTGAACCCTCGTTTTGCTCGTACTCCTCTGTTAGTGAAGATATGTACGCCCACAGGAGCCTGCTCTACAAAATGCACAATAAATGGCCTGTATTCTTTCTGAGACAAACAAATAGACTTTGAGCTGGTTGTTCACTACCATTTGGCTGTAATCACCTGATAAAGCAGTATTGCAAAAAATACTGGTTTGTCATTCCTGGACAACCAAGAGCCAAAAGGATTAAAAGTGTAATGATTTTGTCATCGCAAAAACAAAAGATGGATACAGTAAAACCTTAGTTTGAGAGCGTTTGCAAGACCGGCAACATTTTTAAATACATTTTGTCTTGATATACAAGTAGCGTCATGTCACAACTGAGTATAAAACAGAACAGAGGCACCTCTAAGTGTTGCAATATGGTTACAGGTAGGTACAACATTTAGTCACATGGTTGATTGTGAACACACAAATCCCTGTCCTGTCAGGGGAGGAGAAACAGATTGTGTGTTCCTACTAAGTAGGAACGACGATATGTCCCTACTAAGTAGGAACAACGATATGTCCCCTCCCTCAATCAGTCCAATCCCCTCACAGTTGGAATAGACCCAGGGAACACTCATTTAACCCCTTGATCGCCCCCTAGTGTTAACTCCTTCCCTGCCAGTGACATTTATAACGTAATTAGTGGTTATTTTTAGCTCTGATCGCTGTATAAATGTCAATGGTTCCAAAAAAGTGTCCGATCTGTCCGCCGCAATGTCGCAGTCCCAATTACAAATTGCTGATCGCCGACATTACTACTAAAAAAAGCTGGATGGCCTATGTGGACAGCCTTACCCCAAATGCCTGCATACTTAGATGTGCCTCTTTTACCACTTCAGCCCCAAAAGAATTTACCCCCTTCCTGATGAGGCCATTTTCTGCGATTCGGCACTGCGTCGCTTTAACTCGCAATCGGGCGGTCGTGCGAAGTTGCACCCAAACAAAATTTACGTCCTTTTCCCCACAAATAGAGCTTTCTTTTTGTGCTATTTAATCACCTCTGCGGTTTTTATTTTTTGCTCTACGAACAAAAGAAGAGCGACAATTTAAAAAAAAGAAAATCGCAATATATTTTGCTTTTTGCTATAATATCCCAATATAAAAAAACAAAAAACAAATTTCTTCATCGGTTTATTCCAATATGTATTCTTCTACATATAAAAAAATAATAATGCCATAAATCTATCCCCTATTTTGTAGACACTATAACTTTTGCGCAAACCACTCAATATACGCTTATTGTGATTTTTCTTTATTTTTCACCAAAAACATGTAGAAGAATAAATATTGGCCTAAACTGATGAAGAAATTTGTATATTTTATTTGGGTGCAACGTCGCACGACCGCACAATTGGCAGTTAAAGCGACGCAGTGCCGTATCGCAAAAAAATGGCCTCGTCAGGAAGGGGGTAAATTCTTCAGGGGCTAAAGTGGTAAAACAGGCACATCTAAGTATGCAGGCATTTGGGGTAAAGTTGTCCACATAGACCGTCCTCCTCACCGCCATCAATGTCATCCCTTCCACAAGCACTTCAAGCCTCACTTTCAGATCGCTCTACTGCAGGGTAGTCTTCCCGGTCACAATTGCTGACTGACAGCGGTAGGAGCCAGTGGTGCAGAGGACGGTCTATGTGGGCAGCTTTACCCCGGATGCCTGCATACTTGGATGTGCCTCTTTAACCACTTCAGCCCCGGACCAATTGGCAGCCAAAGGACCAGGCCCCTTTTTGCGATTCGGCACTGCGTCGCTTTAACTGACAATTGCGCGGTCGTGCGACGTGGCTTCCAAACAAAATTGGCGTCCTTTTTTTCCCACAAATAGAGCTTTCTTTTGGTGGTATTTTATAGCCCCTGCGGTTTTTATTTTTTGCGCTATAAACAAAAATAGAGAGTGACAATTTTGAAAACAATGCAATATTTTTTTGCTTTTTGCTATAATATCCATCCCCAAAAAATATATAAAAAAAAATTTTTTTCCTCAGTTTAGGCCGATACGTATTCTACATATTTTTGGTAAAAAAAATTGCAATTAGCGATTATTGATTGGTTTGCGCAAAAGTTATAGCGTTTACAAAATAGGGGATAGTTTTATAGCATTTTAATTATATTTTTTTTTTACTAGTAATGGCGGCGATCAGTGATTTTTATTGTGACTGCGACATTGTGGCACACAAACCTCTCCCGTTCTTCAGCTCTGTGACCCGATCGCGGGACACCAGCGGCGATCAGGTCCGCTGGTCCCGCGGCCGGGGTCACGGAGCTCCCGACCGGGTCGCGGGCGTGCCGCTGGCGGCGCGCACGCGACCCACGGGCAGGCATTTAAAGGGCCACGTACAGGTACGTGATTTTGCCTGCCCGTGCCATTCTGCCACAGTATATCTGCGTGAGGCGGTCGGGAAGCGGTTAATCATCAACCATGTGAGTTGCTAAATGTTGTACTTTCATTAAATGTAACCATATTGCTACACTTAGAGGCGCCTCTCTTCTCTTTTATACTCTGGAGCTCCTGCTGGATTTTGCTTTTAATCCCCTTGTGGAGGCTTCCATTCGTGGATGGACATTTTATGGTTACACAATTGCTGTAATCTTTTTATATAGACTATAAACTGAAGGACTTATGAATAAATGGTTGTGGAACGAATAATTTCAGTTTCCATTATTTCTTATGGGGAAATTCGCTTTGAGTGCTTTGGATTATAAGTTTCCAGAACGAATTATACTCGCAATCCAAGGTTTTACTTTATTCTTCTAATGGGGACACTTGCAGTGAATATCCCCACTCATTGGAGAAATGTACTCTTAATTTCAGGAAGTGAAGGGAAATCTCAACAGGACACAGCAAAAATATATAAATTAAAATAACCGTCAGTGGTTTAAAAATGTATGCTGCGAAGCTACATGTTTTTTCATTTCGGCTAGAGAAAAGTTAGGAGCCCTTTTTTTTCTTTTTTTTTTTTCATGTCTGGGACATTTACTTTTGCTTACTGCCCTACATACCTAACAGGAGGTCTCTCCAGAGATAGAAGATAATCACGTTTTCATCAGAAAGGTTTCCATTGGAGTATTTCTCCTCTATTCCTGTTCTATAACATCTCTAAAATGTGGGATTTCCCATTTATTTCTGTACCAGAAATATTAACCTTCAGAACAAAAAGAATAGGGTGACTCTTAAGCTGACCATAGATCAGTCAGTTTTTTTTTTTTTTTTCATTTAACCAGAAACTGACCAATTTCCCCCATCCACCCATTCAATCCTCCTGATGTGTTATTTTATTCTGACCGCTGGGAGGCTTCCCCTCCGCCAGAATACACACTGATCAGCGCTGCCGGCGTTGACCAGCAGCAATGATCGAGCGAAAGGTTTACAACAGGGTGGTTGTACAGGAGTCGATCGACCTCTGTACAACCACAGTGCTCATACATGGAATGAAATTCATCTGATTCCTGCTGAACTGGCTGGATTTTAAATCCTCTATGGGCAGCTTTAACAGGCCTACAGACAGAAATAACCCTAAAGTTATTAGTCTGTACCATACCGTGTGGTCTCCAACCGCTAGAAAGCTCTGACTGATGCTCGGCCAACAAGGGTCCTGTCAAATATCCATTGCTAGAAAAAGCTAGCACACCATGTACAAATGCATCAGATTTTTTCTTTTTTTTTCTTTTCTTTTCTTTTTTTTTTTTTTTTTTTTTTACCAACGCCCTATACAAAACAACACATTTTAAGAAATTTTTTTGTCTTGTCACCTTGATAAAGCATGTGTTATGCTTTGTATGAGACTTTAGTATTAAAAAAAAGAAATTGCATTTGGAACTGGCATTCCGGCTTTTGTGGCTTGCTATGGGAGCCCCCGGCAAGGGGGAGGGGCCAGGATCGCCAGCGGGGGACTCGAGAAGAGGGGGATTGGGGTTGCTCTATGCAAAACCATTGCACAGAGCAGGTAAGTATAACATGTTTTTATAAAATAAAAAAAAAGAGCCATTAATATCACTTTAACAATACAGAAAAAAAAACTTGAAATGCTAATTGTATCGGTAGATTAAACTAAATTTGAAAATGAAATATGTCTGAAAAAAAGAATAGTAACCGAAAAAAGCACAAAGAGTAAAATATTGTATCTGTGTTCATTAAAAGGTTTCTCAAGTGATGGCACAACAGTTGTCCAGTATAGCTACGTGATCTATACTGGTAAGAATTAACATTTTATTTAAATTGTAGCATGCCTTCTTTTACCCATTTTAGAAAATAGTGGCCTTGCTTTGAAAGTGTCTTAATGGGAAGCTGTAGCCAGGCTTTGAACATTAAAACCTACACATTCATAACAGACAGTAAATTACTTTTAACACAAGCCATCACTGACCTCTGTAGCTGCAGGCACTGTGAAGCAATTCATCCTCTGTGTACAGCAAAAACACCAATATTCAGCTTATCTCCTCTCCTCCTTCAGCCTGCCTGCCTTGCAATGTAAACAAAGAGCTGGTGCTGTAATCTGCTTAGAAGCCAAAGCAGAACTCCAGCCAAAAAAAATATATATATATATATATTAATAGCCCATTAAAAGATAAAATAAATCAGGTTTAAACATTTAGAGTCTCTGTGGAACTTTGTAGCTGCAGGTAGTGCGGAGCAATTGATTCTCAGAGGTCAGTGAATGTTAAAGGAAACTTCTAATGAAGAAATATGGAGACTGCAGTTGCTGAACTCTTTCGGAAAGATCTAGTTGCTTGTAGGTTATTTTGATCCAATGTTTATACTACTTCTTCACTGACTTGAAACAGACATACAGATCCAAGTCAATGACTCTGAAAGCACTGATATCACCAGATCAGTAAGGTAGGCTGGCAACTAGCATATCCTAAGGGCAGGTCAGCAATGGCAGTCTGCATATGTCCTCAGTACAAGGTTCCTTTTATTATAATAATAATAAAAAAAAAAAAACAATAAAAAAATGGCTGTGTTACCCTCAATAGACAGGATTTTTTTTTTCTACTTTTCACAATGAGGCCTACCTTGTTTTTTTTGTTTTTTTTTTAAGGGTCAATCTATAAATAATAATTGCATTATAGGTGGAGTTTTATGGGCTGAATCAACCACAGTCGTCTTGTACCTCGTGGGTGTTTTTACCTCGTGGGTGTGGTTTCCCCCTTGCATTTTCCAGCTACTTAGTCTCCCTATCAGACACAGTTGTATGCAAATATGTGTCTGGGAGCTCAAACATGGCGATCTCGCCACCAGAGAGCGCTAGAGATATAAGAAACCATTGGGTTTAACTCGCTAGCTCTCATATAAAATATATATTTTTTTTCTTTGTTTTGTTTTTTATAGAAGCTTTGTTCACTTTGTTTGTTTTTTTTTAAATTAAAATAACAAACATATTATGCTTTTTTTTATGCTTTTGCACAGAGCAGCCTCGATCCTCTCATGGGGTCCCGCAACGGCGCTTCAGGCCCTCACAAAAAGCTGCTTTCCAAAAATCTGCGTTTGACACAGAGCGGATGGCTCAGCCCTGCCCCCCGCTCCTGTGTCACAGCATTTGATTTGCTATCAATCTGCTCAATGAGCATGGAGACAGCAACGAGAACTGCTGCTCTCGTGCACATCGCTGGATTGGATCGGGCTCAGGTAAGAAAAAAAAAAATGAGGCAACTGCAGCACAGAAGGTTTTTCACCTTAATGTATAAACTTTAAGGCAGGGGTCTCAAACTGGCGGCCCTCCAGCTGTTGCCCTATCATGCCTCTGCCTGTGAGAGTCATGCTTGTAACTGTCAGCCTTGCAATGCCTCATGGGACTTGTAGTTTCACAACAGCTGGAGGGCCGCCAGTTCGAGACCCCTGCCTTAAGGCTTTAGAATTACTTTAAAACATGAATTTATTTAAAAATGATTGCCCTTTCATGTTCAGTAGGAACAAACAAGCAGTAAACCGACTACACAGAGAGAAGAACACGGGTGCCTCTAGGTTAGAACTGTAAACATTTTAATACAAAACAGATGCTTTATCCACTTGCATAAAGGTTTGAGAAGTAAGGCTTGAAGAAGGAGTGTGCCCTGAGTTCAATCTGCCGGTGCGCATGCGCCAAAGCGTCGTTGCGACCCACTAGTGACGCCATCATGCCCAACGCCGCATTCCAGCCCTCACCATCAGCCTCGGTTCCACCGTCTTGGCCCCAGAAATCCTGCTGGCTGGGATTCCTCCCCTCCAGGCTACATCAGTTGTTTGGGCGCTGCTGTGCAGGGATTTGACGCCACGCCAGTGTGAATGGACATGTGCACCTGTTTTGTATTAAAATGTGTACAGCTCTAACCTAGAGGCACCTGTGTTGTTCTCTTTGCACATTTGGAGTCTGCTCTCAACTTCCCCCTAAAAAGCTGCCCTGGTGTCTGGACTGTTAAAATAATACACACGGGTCTCCCCTCTTCATCTCTCTCCGTTTTTATGTGAATACTGAGTACTCCACTTCAAGGATCCATTGATGGACTTGTGTATGTATTTTCATACTATCTAGCAGCGCCACTACCCCATATCTTTCTGTCCAGGCGCATACCCAGCACTGCTGTAGGACGGGCTGGAGTGCGAGCTGACATCACAGAGCAGCTCCACACTACGTGTTTCCCACAAATAGGTGTCCTCAGATAAGGAGACTCGCACTGCGTGGTTCCGCCTACGCACTGTCACGTGATGGCTTTTTCATTTATTTCAATGCTGTATTTGAGACATGTCAGGGATTTATGCATGCAGACTGGTCAACTCTATGGAAGCACATTTTCTGTTTGCATGTTAGAATCCGGGGGAGACTTACAAGCAGTGGCGGCTGATGGTAATTTTTTTTTTGGGTGGGGGTGGCAAACAGTGCCACCCCCACCCGTCGGGGTCGGTCGGTACACCTACCTCTGCCACGGGCGGCTTCCCTGGCTCTCCTCCGTGGGCATCTCCTTCCCGTGTCTTCCGTCTCCTCCCTCCTCGTCGGCCAATCAGAACGCTTCTCCTTTGGTCAATCGGGAAACGCGTCTCACACCCAAGCTTCCTGATTGGTGGAGAGGCGATTCAGTGTAAAACCCCATACACACTATTAGATTATCTGCAGACTTTTGTCTTCAGATTTACCAAAACCATGTAGTGCAAGGGCCTGCCTGATTGCATACAAATTGAAAATCTTAAGGTTTGACCTCATATTATATGGTTTTGGTAAATCTGAAGACAAAAGTCTGCAGATAATCTAATAGTGTGTATGGGGTCTTAGAATAGCGAATATTCATTCTCTATTTTAACACACCTGGGTGGGCTCCGAGCGCAATGCCCACCCTATTTTGAAGCCTATTAGAGCACTAATCTGTCTCTAATACAGGGGGTCCCCGACTTACGAACGCCCGACCTACGAACATCCCCTACTTACGAACGGGGCGCTGCGGGGATCCTCCGCCATTTTCCGCCGTGTTCCGGCCGTTCTGCGCATGCGCGGCCATTCGGAGCCTCGGAAAATGCCGGAAAACTTCGGAAATGTGCATGCGCAGGACGGCATTAGACGGAACATCGTAAATGTCCGGAAATGACCGTATTTGTCGGTCTGCGCATGCGTGGCCGACTTACGAACATTTCCGACTTAAGTACAGGCGGGCAGTCACTAACGAGTAAGTAACTCGGGGATCCCCTGTAATTCATGTGCCCGGCGTCCTGAAAGGGGCCGGACGCATGAATAGGGGGTGGCGATGGAAACGGGGAGGCGGTGCCCGTGCGCCCTTAATGGACGGGCTGCCCCTGCTTACAAGTATGGGGCCACACATGTAGGCACCCTTGGATCCTTGCTATACATGGCAGTAGTTCGGAGGAGTTAAAGGGAACATAGGCTGACCCTTCAAAACTCATCGAAACCCCATTTATTCAGTTCCATGAAATCACTTCTAGAAATAAAATATTAGAATTACTTCGACCATTGTTCCCTAAGGTGTCTCATATTTTTCCTGGTCTCTGTGACATGATCATTGTAAGATAAATGGAAAAAATGTTGTACACGATGTTCCCTGATTCAGCGCATTAGATTACTGGACTGACTCTGAGCAGACAATCGCAAAGTCATTTTTAATAGTCTGTTAATAGAATCCTCTGTCTTCCCAGCATTCCAATTACAGGATTGTGTCTAGATTGTATATCTCTTTGAAAAGAACTTAAAGCAAAACTCCAGTTTTACTGGAAGGGGATAAAGAAATGTCTTTTAGGGACCTTTTGGGCTTGTGGTGTTTGCCACATAGCATTTTATTTTTTTCCGCTTCAGGTACTTGTATAGGGTCCTCATTCCATAGCACTTTACAGATGTATTATACATTTACATCAGTCTCTGCTCTCAAGGAGCTTACAATCTAAGGTCCCTAACTCACATTCATACTAGGGCCAATTTGACAGGAGCAAACTTACCAGCATGTCTTTTGGAGAGTGGGAGGAAACCAGAGTACCCTGACGGCTGGGCTCAGCCCTTCCTTCTCTGAGCCGGCCGCTCAGCTGTTAGCCAATTGCCAGCTCCTATCTCTCCACAGTTACTCACCTGTTGATGATATCCTTTTTTGTTGCGTTTTATGAAGGCCCCCATTCTTCTGGAGAGGCTTCCCACAAGATTTGAACCACTTAGGCCCTTTTCACACTGGGGCGTTTTTCAGGCGGTACAGCGCTAAAAATAGCGCCTGTATACCACCTGAAAAAATCCGGCCGCATTCACTCCAGTGTGAAAGCGGGCGGGTCTTTAACCCTTTTTCGGCCGCTCGCGGGGGGTAAAACCGCACCGCGAGCGGCCGAATACCGCGGCTAAAACGATGGTAAATATAGCGCTGCTTTACCGTCACCGCGGCTCCTGCCCCAGTGTGAAAGGGGCCTTAAGGACCTCCCAATAGCAGATTTACTGCTACAGAGCAACCTTCCTGCGCAGGATTGCGTATGTGTGTGTGTGTGTGTGTGTGTGTGTGTGTGTGTGTATGTATATGTGTGTGTGTGTGTGTGTGTATATGTATATGTATGTGTATATATATATATATATATCAAAATTTCAAGTCCTGAAATACTAGCCAGGCCTTAAGAGTTACTCGCCACCAGTTGCCCCACCCAAACCCTACCCTGCCCTGCCCATAATTCCACCCCTAATACACGCCCACGCCTCCTCCAGTACATCCCTACCTCCAACGCCTCTTCCCAGTACATCCCTACCTCCAACGCCTCTTCCCAGTACATCCTTACCTCCAACGCCTCTTCCCAGTACATCCTTACCTCCAACGCCTCTTCCCAGTACATCCTTACCTCCAACGCCTCTTCCCAGTACATTCCTACCTCCAACGCCTCTTCCCAGTACATCCTTACCTCCAACGCCTCTTCCCAGTACATCCTTACCTCCAACGCCTCTTCCCAGTACATCCTTACCTCCAACGCCTCTTCCCAGTGCATTCCTACCTCCAACGCCTCTTCCCAGTGCATTCCTACCTCCAACGCCTCTTCCCAGTGCATTCCTACCTCCAACGCCTCTTCCCAGTGCATTCCTACCTCCAACGCCTCTTCCCAGTGCATTCCTACCTCCAACGCCTCTTCCCAGTACATTCCTATCTCCAACGCCTCTTCCCAGCACATTTCTACCTCCAACGCCTCTTCCCAGCACATACCTCCAACGCCTCTTCCCAGCACATCCCTACCTCCAACGCCTCTTCCCAGCACATCCCTACCTCCAACGCCTCTTCCCAGCACATCCCTACCTCCAACGCCTCTTCCCAGCACATCCCTACCTCCAACGTCCCCCCTCCCAATGACCCACCAGCACACCTCATCTTCTGACCTCCCCTCTCCAGAACACCTATGCCTCCAATCTCCCCCCAATCCTGTACATCTATGCTTTCAATATACTCAATATTCAATATTCTCCCCAATCCATGATATCTATGCCTCCAATTACACCACCCCCCCCCCCCCCCCCCCCCCTTCTATCATGAAGATATGATTCAGACCTCCAATTCCACCCTCCCTCCCCATCCATGATATCTATGCCTCCAATTCCACCCCCCCCCCCCCCCCCCCCCATTCAGCACATGCTTGCTCTCAATCCCACCCCCTTCCTTCCAGCACACATCTTGTTTTATCCCCCATTTCATCAATGCCTCCGGCACACTTTCATTGTAGTTACAGTTCTGCAGCCACGGGGGTCAGTCATCACTGCACACTGAGGGCGGAGCGACGTTTGAGCCTGCCCACTTAGGACCGCCCCACTCCTTAGATGTGCAGCAGAACGAAGGCGGAGAGGGGCGGTCCTAGGTGGCTCTAATGGTGAAGTGCACGGTCTGTGTGCCTGGGCGGGGATGTGCAGAACGGAGGCGGTCCCAGGCGGCTCTTGCATGTATAGAGCGGTGCACGGTCTGTGTCTGGGCGGTGATGTGCAGCAGAACGGAGGTGGAGGGGGGCGGTCCCAGGTGGCTCTAATGGTGAAGTGCACGGTCTGTGTGCCTGGGCGGGGATGTGCAGAACGGAGGCGGTCCCAGGCGGCTCTTGCATGTATAGAGCGGTGCACGGTCTGTGTCTGGGCGGTGATGTGCAGCAGAACGGAGGTGGAGGGGGGCGGTCCCAGCGGCTCTTTCACGCTTAACAGCACACTCTGCGAGCCTGGGCTGGGATGTGTGGCAGGAGGTGGAGAGGGGCGGTCCTAGGCGGCTGACTGTATCAATTGAAATATCCGCGCTGCGAACCTGTGTGTGGCAGAGGGGCACTTGGTATAACGTTCCTGTTACAGCACAGCCCTGTCATTACTCGCCCTCCTTATTTGTTTACTCGCCAAATGCGAGTAGGCGAGTGCAAATTTTGAGGGCTGTATATATATATATATATATATATATATATATATATATATATATATATATATATATATATATATATATATATATATATATGTATGTGTGTGTGTGTGTGTGTGTGTGTGTGTGTATATATTTATACGTGATTCTGCACTTCTGCCTAGGGGGGCGCACCGAAGTTGATCTGCAGGTGTCGGTCCCCCGCCAATCGTCGGGCAGAGACTCAGAACGGAGCTCTGCCTATGTAAACCAGGCAGATCTCTGTTCTAATGAAGGAAGGAATGGATTCTGTGTTTCTGCAAAGCAGGGACTAAAATACATCTCTTCCCCAAGTAAAAGCAGCAAATACCGTACATTAAAAAAAAAAAAAAACACTGGCTAGGTACACAGTTAACCCTTTGATCTCCCTAGATGTTTAATCCCTGCCAAGCCAGTGTCATTAGTACAATGACAGTGCATATTTTTAGCACTGGTCTCTGTATTAGTGTCACTGGTTCCCGCAAAGTATCGGTGTCCGATTGTCTCCCGCAATATTGTAGTTCCGAATACATCCTGGCCTAAATTTATGAAGATTCTTTTTTATTTATTTTTTATAGGACATGTTTTATAGCAGGAAGTAAAAAATATATATATATATTTTTTTTTTAAATTGTCTGTTTCTTTTTTTTTGTTTATAGCGCAAGAAGTAAAAAACGCAGAGCTGATCAAATAACAACAAAAGAAAGCTGTAAAAAAAAATGACAAATTTTATTTGGGTACAGCGCTGCATGACTGTGCAATTGTCAGTTAAAGTAATGCAGTGCCCTATCGCAAAGAATGGCCTGGTCATAAGGGGGGGGGGGAATCTTATGGAGGTAAAGTGGGTCTATAGGACTGTGTGCCCATTCAGCCATTGTAAGGTCAGGTACTGATGCTCTAGGTGTTTGTATGGGCGTTGTGTTAAAGCATATCTAAAGCTAAAAAAAATCAATATAACAAGTGGGTTGGACACTATTTCCAAAGGTTTTTAGTAAAGAAATCCTAGAACTCCTGTTGGGTGTTTATTGTTGTCTGCGCCCCCCCACTTGGAAGATTCATGTGTTCTTTTTGTTCTGGGAAAATCCAAAATGTTGCAATGTCACCAGAACAGGAATAGAGGGGAAATCTTCCAATGGGGACACTAGTTCCAGTGACAGCTGTCTAAGGGGATTTCCCTCAGTTTGGAGATATTTCCTCTTACTTTCTGCTGTGTCTACAGGACAGGGGAAAGGAAATTGGATACAGATAACAAAAAAAAAAGACAGCTGTTTATATCCATTACCTGCTCTGTCCAAAATGGGAAGTTTTGGCTTTAAAAGAGAAGTATGGGGCTGCTTTTTTGTAGAATCATACTTGCATAGCTGGATGCAGCATCGGTCCGATGCTACATCGGTCCCCCGCCGGCTATAGCTCTCAGCGGTGTTTGATCGCTCGGTTCTTAGAGTTCCCTGAGCAGAGAGCTGGTGACTGTCAGTCACCGGCTCTCTGCTCTGCCCCCCCCCCCCCATGCTCACTGGAGCGCTGGGCTGTGGAGAGGGCGGGAGCAGCCGCTGAGAGGCTGAGCCGGGTGCCGGTCCAGGCATGTGGGCAGATCCCGATCATATGGTCGTGATCTTTCCCAAGCCTGGACCAGCACTGTGATGTCAGCAGACAGCGGACTTCAGCTCCCTGTCTGCTCAAAACGGGTCACAGGAGTGCAGAACGAACTGCACTCTTGGGATCCACAGAAGTCCAGCCAAAGTACAGCTTTGGCTGGACTTCTCTTTTTAGAGGAGAAATCCAGCCTAAGCTCGTTTGGCTGGGCTTCTCCTATGGGTCACAGGAGTGCAATTTGTTTTGCACTCCTAAGACCCGTTTTCAGTCCAGGCACCGCGTCATCATGACAATTAAGTCTGGATCTGCCAGGTGCCTGGACTGACACCCGTCTCAGCCTTTCAGTGAGCTGCTGAGATGGCCGCTCCCCGCCCCTCCACAGCTCAGCGCTCCAATGAGCGTGGAGGAGCAGAGCGGAGATCGGCGATGTTCGATTGCTCGGTACTCAGTGTTAGAGGCGCCGGGGGGACAGATTCAGCATCGGACCGATTCTACATCCACCTAGGTAAGTATGATGGGAGGGAACAAACCCGTACTTCTCTTTTAAGACAACCTACTCATTTTGAATGGGCTAGGAAAGCTCCGCAATGGATGAAAAACACCCCTGTGCCAATTTTTGCAACACAGAGCATGTTCACATCTGTGCGCGTTGGTGTGCTTTAGTGCAGGGCATTGTAGCACGTTGTGTGTGTGTGTGATATATACCGTATTCATCGGCGTATAACACGTACCCCAAGTTTAGGAGGGCATTTTAAGGAAAAGTTTTAGGAGGGAAGTTTAGGGGGAAAAAAAAAACTTACATTTAAGCGTCATTTGCAGCTTGCCCAGCGTCATTTGCAGTTTGCCCGGCGGCGCTTTGGTCTTTTCCGGTGGTGATTCTGTCTTTTTCGGCGCCGCTCGATATTTTTGTCACTTTTTTGGGGGGTATCGGCGTATAACACGCACCCACGACTTTCCCCCGATTTTAAGGGGGAAAAAGTGCATGTTATACGCCTATAAATACGATGTATATATAGCCGTCTTTAATATTGATTGGACCCTGGGCAAAACTTTTCTTGGGCCAAAAACCCCCCCCCCCCATGCAGTTTTGCTCTCCACCTGCTCTGAGACGTACGATAAATAGCAGATAGACTCAAAATCAGTTTACTGAATCGGATCAGCCAGCTATTGCGTTTGGTTGCCAGAGGTTACAGTGTATCATTACCGCTCACTGACTGGTTGCTAGAGGTTACAGCACACATTACGGCTCACTGATTAGTTGCTAGAAGTTACAGCACATGATTTCTGCTTGTTGATTGGTTGCTAGAGATTACTGTGCCTATGACCTCAGGGGGGCATAATATACATATCAATCCCGCCGCCCGCCGCTATTTACATATAAATGCCGGTAATTTACATGTAAACACAGGGTCTGCAGGTGAGTCATCTGTACACAACAATAGGGCAGAGCTGGGCAGCATTAGTAGCAGCACTTCACACTGAGATATTGGGACACAGCACAGGACTAAAACCTCAAGGGACGATTGAATTTAAACCGGGATAGTTGGCAAGTACGAGGCAGCTGCTTTGGGCCCCACAACAATGACAGGGCCCAGGGCAGCTGCCCCTTTTGCCCTGCCTTAAAAACGGCCCTGTATGTGTGTGTGTGTGTGTGTGTGTGTGTGTGTGTGTGTGTATGTATGTATATATATATATATATATATATATATATATATATATATATATATATATATATATATATATAATATATATATATATATATATATAATGTGTGTGTGTGTGGGTGTGTGATATATATATATATATATGTGTGTGTGTGTGTGTGTGTGTGTGTGTGTATGTGGCATTTAAAATGCGCACTACACTACACCTGCAGCCAGTCTGCAGATTGGCCATATCATCGGTGAAGCTCTGTGGAAAACTGTCATGCAATATTGTGTAAAAATGTTTCCCATCTTTGCATTATACATATGCACTGATAATATGTGGTTACACATATGATTTTTTATTTATTTTTTTCCTTTTAATTACGAAGTGCAATGTGCAGGATGCCAAAGCAAACCAATCAGTACTCATTGGTCTTTGACCCTCCTACAGTGTAGTGCAGTCTGATTGGCTGCACATTGTCATTTACCTTTGCAGAGTTTTATTGAATGAGCCTGATGGAGTACAATGTGCTGTGGGCCACAAGGCCAAAGAATACGGAATGCAATAACTATGCAGGCATTTATGTGAATATGAAGTACTGGGATATATGTGGAGTGTTGGGAAGTGGGAAGGCTGGGGCAGATAGCTGTAGCAAAATGACTGCAAAGTTTTGCAGTCATTTAGAAATGGAAAAAAAAAGGTCGGAACTGATTGGTGGCATTGGGGTACAACACTTATTACAGACGCACCAGTGTCCAGAAATAATCCTTATTAAGGAAGAACTCCGCAATTTTTTTTTCTGGTTAAAATGGCCATGTCACATACTGCCATTGTCATTATTAAAAAAAGAAAATAAATGAGAAAAAGTCTTTAGCTCCTCAAAGTTCATACTGTCTCTAAGAATTCTGTCTGGAAAATTGTGAATATTTACCCCTGTGTGTGTCCACTCCTCCCCCTCCAGCATGGCATATTTCCACTGGTCTGAGCTGAGAGTACAAACACTCAGCTCCCACCATGTAATGCAAGCTTTCATTTAATTGACATGTATAAATGTTGGTGCCTTTATTAGCAGAATGCTAGAGGAGGGGGCAGAGACGCATCATTTTTAAGGGTGTTGGGCACTGGCTACAAATGACCTACTTTCTATAAAGTAAAAGAAAAAAATATTAATTGGCTATATTTAATCATTTGAAGTAAACCAATGAGGATAATGCCACAACTGCCATTACCGGCTTTTACAGTTGCAGGCTCCTGTGTTGTTCTAATCCTTGCTTCTCTGTCTTGTTAATAATTGACTTGTAACAAGCATGTAGCCAGGAAAGTCCCAAAGGTCTGTACACCTGTCTTGCAAACTCCATGCCAGAGAAAGAGTGTAGATAGAATCGGGACAGTCAGGGGACTTGCACCTTTAAACAAAAACCTGTGTGCATCGGCAGCTCCCATAGGTCAAAGATGACCGCTTCCCTAAAAATCTAATTTTAAAAGAATCCTGATTTTCAATTAAGCCCGGAGTTCTTCTTTATGGATTTTGTAGTTGTGTCTTGTTAGATGTGTAGATGTGTCCTAGTGCTTGTGAGTGTTTGTATGTCTTGTTTTTTTAATTCGAGAGTCTTACTCCCATAACAAAATATAGCAGCTGCTCCTTGTCTTGCAGGATCCTCCCGAGGGCCCAGCCCCCTGACCATGGGGGCCCAGGACACTCTGCCCGTGGCAGCCGCCTTCACTGAGACGGTCAATGCTTATTTCAAAGGAGCCGATCCGAACAAGTGAGTTGCCTGTGTAATTGGACCCCAGTCATGTGATCTGTTCGGCGCTGGCTGGGGTGTCTGCCAAACCGGTAACAAAAGCTGCGCTGTTTTCCATTTTTCCTTCGGGGTCGCGGCGGTCAAAAGGACAAAGAGGGGAGTATCGGTGTCTGAGCAAAAAAAGATTCGGAAGGTGATAGCGGAGTGTTTACCGGGAGCTGTACTCTGATGTTTCCTTAGACACTGTGGGTGAATGAACACACTGAATGAATGTAGTTCTATAGCAGGGATATGCAATTCGCGGTCATCATGCCTCTGCCTCTGGGTGTCGTGCTTGTGGCTGTCAGTCTTGCTATGCCTCATGGGACTTGTAGTTCTGCAACAGGTCCGCTAATTGCATATCCCTGTTCTAAAGGCTGAAGTTTTTTTGCGTTCTATGCCCGAAGGTAAAAAAAACCTTCTGCATGCAGCTCCCCCCCAATACGTACCTGAGCCTGATCACAATCCAGCACTGTGCATGAGGACAGCTGCTTTCCCAGCTCTCTCCCTTCTTATTGGCTCAGACACAGCAGCTGGAGCCATTGGCTGTCAATCACATCCAGTGGGGAAGGATCGGGGGGGGGGGGGGGGGGGGGCAGAGTCCTGTTCTGTGTGTCAATGGACACAGTGCGGGGCTAGGGAGCAAGCACGCTGCGTGCCCCCATAGCAAGCAGTCTACTCTGGGGGCACTCAGCAGGGGTGAAACGCAAGAGCACCGGTGGGGGACCCCAGAAGTGGAGGATCCGGACTGTTTGTGCAAAACCATTGCACAGAGCTGGTAAGTATAACGCTTTTATTTTATTTATTTTTTCCTTTATCACTAGTGGCCAAGACACAAAATGATTTGACTTTCTTGTTGTGTACAATAGTGGTCAATGTAGAAGTGACATTGTTGGTCAGGGTAGGTGGAAGATCAATCTGCTCAAGGAACCCTTAGGCCCCTTTCACACGAGCGCCTCCGCTTACTCAGCGTGGGGATCTCTCTGCTGATCCCCGCTGAGCAGACTGATGACAGGTCCGTGTCCGCACCGCTGTGCAGAGTGGACATGGACACAGTCCCGCTCTCCTCTATGGGGCAATCGAATGGAAACTGACCGCCTGTCTGTTTCCATTCGATGCGACGGACGGGGAATAGGACCATCATCCGTCCTTCTTTTTTTTTTTTTTTTGCCAGACAAGATCAAATTGGATGGCGGCGGGTGTCAGCGGGTGTCAGCAGACGTGTCCGCTGATATCCAACGATCCATAGAAGAGACTGCAGGGTCTGATCAGGTCCTCCTGAAAAACTGACAGGTAGACCTGATTGGACAGGCCGTGTGAAAGAGGCCTTAGCAACCTCAGAAGAATGCCTGGTTGAGAAACACTGCTATATTTCAGGGGTCCCCAAACAACAGCACATGGGCCACATGTGGCCCACTACAAGATATTCTACAGCCTGTAACAACTTCGTCCATATGTTATGGGGGTGTAAACAAACCTCTCCCCGTGCTTCCTAGTGAGGCTGTCACTGATCGTCTGTTCCCTGTCATAGGGAAAGACTATCAGTGATGTCACACACCAAGCCACGCCCCCTACAGTAAAAAAAACACACACATTTAACCCCTCCTCGCCTCCTAGTGGTTAACCCCTTCACTGCCAGTGACATTTTTACAGTAATCGATGCGTTTTTAATCGCACTGATGGCTGTATTAATGCCAATGGTCCCAAAAATGTGTCAAAATTTTCCGATGTGTCCGCCATAATGTCGCAGTCACAATAAAAATCGCTGATCGCCACCATTACTAGTAAAAAAAAAAAAATTATTTATAAAAATGCCATAAAACTATGCCCTATTTTGTAGACGCTACAACTTTTGCGCAAACCAATCAATAAACGCTTATTGCGATTTTTTTTTTTTTTTTTTTTACCAAAAATATGTAGAAGAATACATATCGACCTAAACTGAGGGAAAAATAATTTTTTTTTATATATTTTTGGGGGATATTTATTATAGCAAAAAGTAAAAATGTTTGCATTTTTTTCAAAATTGTCGCTCTATTTTTGTTTATAGCGCAAAAAAATAAAAACCGCAGAGGTGATCAAATACCACCAAAAGAAAGCTCTATTTGTGGGGAAAAAAAGGACGCCAACTTTGTTTGGAAGCCACGTCGCACGACTGCGCAATTGTCAGTTAAAGCGACGCGGTGCCGAATCGCAAAAAGGGGCCTGGTCCTTTGGCTGCAAATTGGTCCGGGGCTGAAGTGGTTAAGGACTGAAGTGGGGAGAGCCTATTTAGATGCCCATGAGGCGGGAGATGACCAGGGTGTGGATTAGAAGCTTTGCGGTGACATTGGTTAGGAAGGGGCGTATCTTGGAGATGTTGCTGAGGTTGAGGCGGCAAATTTTGGATAGCGATAGGCTGTGGGGCCGAACATATAGTTTAGGTGAGTTGAACATGAACTGTACAGAATGTTCTCTTCCTCTTTTATATTTATTACAGAGTTAATATCGCTTAGATTCTGAGTAATTACAATGTGTTTTCTCCCAGATGTATAGTGAAAATCACTGGTGAAATGGTTTTGTCCTTCCCGGCTGGTATCACCCGGCATTTCTCCAACAATCCGACGCCTGTGCCCCTGACATTCCGGATTACCAACTACAGCCGATTAGAACATGTGTTGCCAAACCCACAGCTCTTGTGCTGGTCAGTACCCTACCTTTTATCTAATGAAGCCTGAGAACCGACCTTGATTATTATTAAAGTGTATCTAAGCCCAAGAACGAAACTGTAAGATATTACAAATGTAAAGTAATCAATTGATATGGTGCTCAAATCACTAGTAGTGCTGTAAAAAACATATAGACAAAACAAGTGTGTAAAAATCTATATATTAAAAAAAAAGTGCTCAAGTAAAAAAAATGTTTTTAACTCCTTCATGCCGACATAACACATACAATGTTGTGAAAAAGTATTTGCCCCCTTTTTGATTTTTTATTTATTTTTTGCATATTTGTCACACTTAAATGACTCCGATCATCAAAAAATGTTTTATTATTACACAAAGATAACCCGAGTAAATACAAAATGCCATTTTTAAATGATGGTTTCATTAAAGGGGTGTTTCAGCTAAAAAAAAATGTTTTTTTTAAAAGTCAGCAGCTAAAAAAAAAGTAGCTGCTGACTTTTAATAAGTACACTTACCCTCCCAGGGCGCCCGCGCTGTCGGTCGTGGAGGCCGAGATGTCCCTCGGCGCTCCGGTCCCAGCGCCGCCATCCTCAGTAAGGGAAACGGGCAGCGAAGGCTACGGCTTCACTGCCCGTTTCCTACTGCGCATGCGCGAGTCGCGCGGCGCTTTGTGAATGGGACACGCTGTGTTAGGGAACACACAGTTCCCATAACACAGCGAGCCCCATTACCCAGAAGACAACGCGGCGGAGGACAGAAGAACAAAGCTCACAGCGGCGTAGGAAGGAGGCAGATTAGGAAGACTGCCTAGCAACAGGGATTTCGGATCAGGTAAAACATTTTTATTTATTTTTTTCCAGAATATTAATGCTTTATTTTTTTTATTTTTTTAGGGTGTTCCCCCACTTTAAGGCAAAAAAGCTGTCCATACCTGCCTGGCTTTATGTGAAAAAGTAATTGCCCCCTAAACCTAATAACTGGTTGTGCCACCCTTGGTAGCAGCAACTGCAATCAAGCGTTGACGATAACTGGCAATGAGTCTTTCACATCGCTGTTGAGGAATTTTGGCCCACTCTTCTTTGCAGAATTGTTTTAATTCAGCCACATTGGAGGGTTTTCCAGCATGAACGGCCTGTGTAAGGTCATGATACAGCATCTCATTTGGATTTAAGTCCGGGCTTTGACTAGGCCACTCCAAAACCTAAGTGAAAAAATTGGAAAAAATATACTGCGCTGTGAACAAATACAAAATAGCAGCCAGCACAGCTGTAGACAAAAAGTGTGGGTGTGAATAAGTGCAGCGCTACTCATACAAACAGATAAATATAAATTGTATATCTATTGCAATACACAAACACTTCTAAATATATACAATTACGTGAACTTAACCACATGTGAATGATGTAATAACTATACCTCTGTGTATAAATAAACAGTCCTAAAAATGCACAACTGAAAACAGTCCAAATGTCAATGTGACTTCAACAAATCCAACCGCAGTTGTGACCCTTGAGAAGGAAAGCACAGTGGTGTAGTGGTTAGCACTTTCACCTAGCAGTAATAGGGTCGCTGGTTCAAATCCCGACCATGACACCTTCTGCCTGGAGTTTGCATGTTCTCCCTGTGCTTGCGTGGGTTTCCTCCGGGTACTCCGGTTTCCTCCCACACTCCAAAGACATGCTGGTAGGTTAATTAGATCCTGTCGATAAAATTGGCCAAATATGTGTATGTTGTATGTGTATGTGTTTGTAAGCGTGTCAGGACCCCACAGGGCAAGGACCGCACTATACCACAGATGGACACCAGTGGCAAAAAGCGCCCTGAGGCGATTCAGTTTGCATAGGTTGCGCTATACAAGTTATTCATTCAAGATAGCCAGAGAAAACTGCCACCATAGATGGAAGGAGGCTTACCAGATCAAAATTACTTGGAGAGGCATATACCACCCAAGTCACACAGGCTTGTTAGACTCTATAAACCCAATGGATGCAGCTGGTCCTGGATCCGCGGCGGCCGACATCAGAGGTCAGGACATCAATGGGATATGTAAAATGGACCCCAATACTTCATGTAGACTCAGAGGCTAGGTATCACGTGGCATATGTAATGCAATAAAAGAGATAAAGGGGCTTGCCTAGCGTGATACCGTTTAAAAAAAATATTTATCGTAGTATAAAAATAAACACTCACATTTTGCAGGTCGCAAGTAGGCTTATCGTGAATAAATACAGGTACAGGAGCGATGTATGTAGGAAGCTCCAACCGACACGTTTCGACTAACCCCAGACGACCCCCAGATGACTGGCTAGTCGAAACGCATCGGTTGGACTTTACTACATACATCACTCCTGTACCGACTTGCAACCTGCAAAATTTGTTTATTTTTATACTACAATAATTTATTTTATTTTTTAAACGGTCTCACGCTATGCAAGCCCCTTTATCTCTTTTATTGCATTATGTATGCCACGTGATACCTAGCCGCTGAGTCTACATGAAGTAAATATTACAAAACTCAACACATAAGAACTATAAGTGTAGAGCAGCCACTGTGTATCAAGACAGTCCAGATGAAGTTGGAAATAGAATCAATTCAGTAAAGGTGAAAATTATCTGCTGTCCACTTAAGGAGTCATCAGGCACGTGCATCCGCTACCCAGAGGAGAGAGTAAACACGCTCACCAGTATGCATGAAAGAGTCAAACGTTCATAAGAACGGGAACGGTAGGATAATGGTCATGGAAGCTCTCACTGAAGATCCATCACCATAACTTTCCACTATGTCCAGCCCCTCTGTTAGATCTTGAACTCCACCATTCATAAAAAAACAAAAGGTCTCCACATAGTGTAAAAATTGGAAAATGGTGCATCAATGTGGATAGTAGAATGTTTAAGAGCCGACTGCCCACCCCGGATAGTTTATAAGAGAAATATATATAGTTTTTCCCGTGGGTTTTTTTGGCAGAGATGAAGACAATATTTTATGAAATCAGAAAAGGTTTTATTTTTAAAGTAAATCGAATGAACGACAAACTTGAAAATGTATATAAAGTATTTTAAAAAAATGCGAACTCTGGTTAACAAGTAGCAGTTATTCCAATAGATACAGGTAAGTATTTACAGCAGAAAATACAGCAATGCAGAAAAATTGCTAAATTATTGGAGAGAATACACGGTATGTAAAAGATTCATATGTTAAATAACACACCCCTCAACCCCGATGCATTTCGACCATTGATGGTCTTCTTCAGGGGGGAACACATATATCAGAGGGTGAACAGACCTTTGTAGTATCTCTGTGAAATATCAAAGACAAAAACTTGTATCAATTTTAACATTTTTACTATATAGTAATCAAATATCTCCTGTATTTTGTCGTGTGTATAATTACCCTTCCACTGAGGAATATATTGCTCGAACCAGAGATTTAGCTTAAAAGAATAAGAAGAGCAATATATTCCTCAGTGGAAGGGTAATTATACACACGACAAAATACAGGAGATATTTGATTACTATATAGTAAAAATGTTAAAATTGATACAAGTTTTTGTCTTTGATAATTCACAGAGATACTACAAAGGTCTGTTCACCCTCTGATATATGTGTCCCCCCTGAAGAAGACCATCAATGGTCGAAATGCATCGGGGTTGAGGGGTGTGTTATTTAACATATGAATCTTTTACATACCGTGTATTCTCTCCAATAATTTAGCAATTTTTCTGCATTGCTGTATTTTCTGCTGTAAATACTTACCTGTATCTATTGGAATAACTGCTACTTGTTAACCAGAGTTCGCATTTTTAAAAATACTTTATATACATTTTCAAGTTTGTCGTTCATTCGATTTACTTTAAAAATAAAACCTTTTCTGATTTCATAAAATATTGTCTTCATCTCTGCCAAAAAAAAACACGGGGAAAACTATATATATTTCTCCACATAGTGTAAAACCATCTCACACAAACTTTATTGAAAAGGTAGAACACTTACATCCAGTCTAAAGTTATAGGCATATCTAATGGAGCCTAATAAAAAAGCGTGATCAGGAAATCCAAAAAGCACAATGACATGGAGCAGACTCAATACGACCCAGCGCGTTTCGTCCAAACAGACATCATCTGGGTTTTTCACTTTTTGACACAATGCACTTTATTGATGTATGACATTATTACCTCTTATGCGTATTTATTTAAATATATATGTTGGTGAAGTCTCAGTATTTCAATTGCTTATTTTCACATTGCACTTTATTATCAGTTATATGATATTAATATCATTTATGTATTTGTTTTGTACATCTATGGTTCATATTTAGCACTGCACTGTTTGAATTTTTGATCATTTGCACAATATTCTGGTCGGATTGTAGTGTTTGCAGCTGTTACATATTATGATATTAGCGCAGTAATTTTTTATAGTTCCTAATCTTTTTTTTTTTTTATACATTAAATACTGAGAGGCGCTTTTTCTGTTCTTTCCTTTTTGATCCCCCTCTTTCGTTTTTCTTTAAAAAGAATGACACATTGATGGTGATGGGAGCAGACTAATTCTGTTTTAATTAAATCTGTCCGTAGCGAAGAGAACAATGTGCGTCTCCCAGCCAGCAGATCTCAGCGCTGTAACCTATTATCCTACAAATTGGCTGTACTGAAGTCTGTAGGGGCGGGTTGTTATGTGAAATAAAAACAAGGAGGGGTGACTAATAATATCCGTATAATTTTACCACTCAGCGACAACACACAGGCAACTCCGAATGCAAAGGAATTCTGGGTAAACATGCCAAACCTAATGACCCATCTGAAGAAAGTATCGGAGCAGAAACCGCAAGCCACGTATTACAATGTAGACATGCTGAAATATCAGGTAATGGCCTCCGTGATTGAATATCCTATAATAATGCACATCCCTGGATAACAGACAATCTTAGATGGTGTCAGACATTTGTAAAATAGCGGCATTTGTCTTTCATGTCTTGCCAGGTATCCTCCCAGGGCCTTCAGTCCACTCCTCTGAACCTCGCTGTGAACTGGAGGTGTGACCCCACCAGCACTGACCTCCGAATAGATTACAAGTACAGCCCTGAGGCCATGACCACACCTGTAGCGTTAAACAATGTCCAGTTTGTTATCCCTATAGATGGAGGCGTAACAAAACTCCAGGCTGTACTGCCTCCTGCTGCCTGGTAAGTGACACTACATAGTGCTCTTGAAACTGTTGCTACATTCATTTCAATGAAAACTTTCCTATAAGGATATATGTACATTTTGCATTCATTACATGTTATTTACCTATAAAAGTCTCTCTTGTTAAATATACGAAAGCCCTGAGACCTGCTGGTGCCACTATCCTGGATGTGATGCCAGCAGATTCAGAGTTGTCACCCAAATGACACACTGTAGTATTTCCCTAAACTTCTTCTGCAGCAGCTACTTAAATGGTTATGTAGGGAGGGGTGGAAGAGCTGGGCCAGCGTTGACAGCAAAGGGCTATGACATGTTGGGGCGGAAGGGCCCGTTCTAGGGAATTGACTTCTGGAATAGTCCAATTTTCTAGCAAGTTCAGATGCAAATTGCAAGGCAATAAATAAATCATTTACAGAAAGTTTTAAAATAAGCATTTGTAGAACTCCAGCTTTTAGTGAAGTTTAATTTATTTGGTTTGGACCAAGACGGTGTCCTGTCGGATTGTGTCCCCCATCGGATACTGTCCGCTGTGTACTGTACTGTACTTTGTGTAGCCCTATGTTCACTTGGATGGTGGGGCTTACACCTCGACTCACGGCGCAGGCGCTGTTCATCTTCGGAGATTTTCCGAATCTCCTCCTGCTCCGTACTGTGCAAGTGCTGCGCCTGCGCAGTGCGGGGCGGACACTTTTCGATAGCCGGCCTTTTGGTGACAGAACACCAGTCCAAATAAACTATCACCTCAAAGGAGAAGTCGGGCAAAAGCTCATTTGGCTGGGCTCCACCTATGGATCACAGGAGTGCAATTAGTTTTGCACTCCTGTGACCCATTTTCTCTGCTGACATCATGGATAGTCCAGTCCAGGCACAGCATCATTGCAACAGTATGGATCCGCCAGGTGCCTGGACTGACACCCATCTCAGCGAGCCTAAGATGGCCGTGCTCTGCCCCCTCCACAGCTCAGCGCTCCAATGAGCACTGAGGGAGGTAAGCAGAGAGCTGTGACTGACAGTCTACAGCTCTCTGCTCGCAGAGCTCAGAAAACCGAGTGATCGGCGGTGTTTAATCGCTCAATTTTCAGTGTAGAGGCACTGGGGGAGAGATGCAGCATCAGACCCATACTGCATCCACCTAGGCAAGTATGAATAGGGGAAAAAGCCCAAACCAATACTTCTCTCTTAAAGAGGAGGTCCGCCTATTTATTTTTTTAAAGTCAGCAGCTACAAATACTGCAGCTGCTGACTTTTAAAATATGGACACTTACGTGTCCAGGGCGCCCGCAATGTCGATTAATCCCTTGGCTTTCGGGTGCTGCCGCCGTCATCCTCGGTGAGGAAATCAGGAAGTCGCTTCACTTCCTGGTTCCCTACTGGCCAATGCGCGACCCGTGTGTCTCCCAGAAGGGGGGGAGTGGCGTAGATATGCACGGGTGGCTCGGGTATCTATGCCGGAAGTGGGAGCAAAATACCTGTATTGGACAGGTATCTGCTCCCCCCTGAAAGGTGCCAAATGTGACACCAGAGGGGGGAGGATCCGGAAAAGCGGAAGTTCCATTTTTGGGTAGAACTCCGCTTTAAAGAGGAAGTAAACTCTTTGTAATTAAAATCTTCTGACAGGCAGGGTATTTATGACAAAAGAGACCCTATTGGTTTCTTCTGCTATAAATCCATCCTTCTGCCTGTCAGTTGTCATGTTCACTGAGCAGCTCAGCGAACATTTACATCCCCGTTTGGCCTCTGATCTGTGGCGCGGAGATGTGACTCCCGTGCGCATGCGATGGAGTGGCGTCAATTGAGACCTGGCCTAACAAGTGGCCGGGGGCCCGCCGGATTGGTCCCATCGCTGTGCTGGGAGGACACTATATGACAGGTATGTCTGCCATAATGTACTAATATGCTGTGCATACTAGCACATTATGGCTTAACCCACCTGAGGGGCCTTGAAAAAAAAAAAAAAATGTATGTAGCAGAGTTTACTTCCGATTTAAATAACAGATGCAGCGGCTGTGTGCACTGTATAAACTTTGTAGCCTCCGCTACATACAGTATACAGAGCTGTATTCTAGATTGGCTGAGGCAGAGATTGTGACGTCATCCTCCTGCCTCTCCAGGTGACGAAGCTCCCTATGAATGGTTGAGCAGTGCTCAGCCCAAATTTGTTTTAGTTCGGGAGCTGGACGGAATATTCCCATCCCACTGCCAGAACACTGCTGTATACTGTATGTAGCTGTGGCTACATACGGTTTATAATGCTCACACAGCCGCTGTAGCTGTTAGTGACGGTAAATAGTTCTTTTGGACCAGCTTGGTCTAAGCAAACTGTTTAAACTTCACTAAAAGCTTGTGCTGGATTTAATACGGCAGACTCAAAGTTAGGCCCCTGCCTCTATCTTCTAGGTGCCTTTACTACCCATCTTTTGGGCTTTATCCACTCTTAGTTTATTTTGCTTGTTTTTGTTCATTCCAGGAGTGCTGAACAACAGAGGATATTATGGAAAATTCCAGATATTTCACAGAAATCTGAAAATGGAGGTAAATTGCAAGTGTTACCTGTTCTCCAGCCATGATAGCTGTACATTAACTATTGGTTTGTGTGAAAGTTGTAGCGCCTACAAACTATGGTGTATATATACTTGAATTAATTTTTTTGTTTTTTATACTAGTATAGGCTGTGATTAACAAACTTATAGTGGGACTGCGACGGGCAGCCTGACACTGACACTGGATGGGATCTAACTTACACTGACATCACCAGTGACACTAATACAGTGATAATACTATACGCTGTCGCGGTACTAATGACACTGGCTGGGAAGGGGTTAACATCTCGGTGTAATGTGTGTTGCTGTTGCTAAAAATCGATTTGTTCTTCAGGGATAAGAAACAAAGAGATTGTTCCTTCTGTACAGAGCCCTGTGTTTGTCAGCACAGAGCTCTGGGCTGGGATTGGATACAGCCGATCAGTAGGTCCCGGGCATAAATTATTGGCTGGGACCTGCTGACAAAATTGTCGGGGGGAGGGGGGAGCATGCACCCTGAAGAAGGCAGTGACGTATAGGTACATTGCTGTGCCTGTAGGAGCCAACTGTCCACAGTACAATGCGGGCAGGTGGCCCTAAAGTGGCTAAATATTTACATGTCTTGTATACACTGAATATTTGTACCCCTTACATTGAAGTATATCTATAGTCTCTGTTCAATACAAGCACAATATGTGCCACTTAGAGTCTCTTAAGCATTTTCTGAGCCTCCCATTAAAAAAAAAAAAGTAAGTTACTTGCCTCTCTCAATAAGAACATTTATTTTCAATGCCCACTGCTCATCACGCTTGAGGATTTCATGGTTGGAGGTTCTATCCAGCCTTTGCTCATGACTGTTTTGTAATGTTCAGGCAGCTGAATAGACCACAGCTCCAATAATCACTAACGTCATATGCTAATCTAGTGGGCATGTAAGTGGGAGCTGTGAGTGATGGTGAACCAGAGCTGTTTAAGACAAACGACAGGGACTACAATTGTAAGTGAAGTAGTAGAGCGCTGCCACCTAGTGATGATGATGCGTATGTACGGCTGCTGCTATCACCAAATGTGTTCCACATACACAGTAGATAAATAATGTAAGTATGTGATAGCGCTGCCTCAATAACAAGAATTGGTAATGACAATTGTGTGACAATAAAACTAAAATAAACACATTTCATAAAATTTTAAGTGCTAGTGCAAACAATACATCAGTGTAAAAACTACTAATTTTTTTGTTTTTACACTGATGTATTGTCTGCACTAGCACTTAAGATGTTATTTTAGTCTTATTGTTACACAATTGTCAGTACCAATTTTTGTTATTGAGGCAGCGCTATCACATACTTACAATATTTAGGGACTACAAATAGCCACCCACTGATAAACCAATACAAACAAGGGGCAGGGCTGGGTGTGGTCACGTTCTGATTGTTTATCAAATATGGCTGCACTAAGGGCCTACCTGCATTCCTATAGGTTTGTATGGAAAAGCAAAACTTGCTGGAAGTGAACAAAACTCCACCAATACTGGCTCTAAAAGTCATGCCCCCCACTGCATCAGCAAGTTGCACTTCAGTTCTTGTAGACACGGCTCAAATGAGGGTGGCAACACTGCCCTGAGTTCAGCAGTGAAGGGTTAGCGTTGTTACCCGATCAAAGGAAGTAGGCATACTCTGGAGTCAGCTAGCAAGATCAGCAGGTGGGTTTTTATTCAAGTTACTGTTGCCTTTCTATCTTCTCAAACCAGTCTGCCCATTCTCCTCTGACAGCAACAAGGCATTTTCCTCCACACAACTTCCGCTCACTGGGTATTTTCTCTTTTTCGGACCATTCTCTGTAAACCTGAGAGATGGTTGTGCATGAAAATCCCAGTAGATCAGCAGTTTTTGAAATACTCTGAGCAGCCGTTCTGGCACCAACAACCATGCCACATTCAAAGTCACTAAAATCCCCTTTCTTCCCCATTCTGGTGCTCGGTTTGAACTTCAGCAAGTTTGTCTTCATCACGTCTAGATGCCTAAATGCAATTTAGTTGCTGCCAATATGATTGGCTGATTAGCAATTTGTGTTACCAAGCAATTGAACAGGTGTACCTAATAAAGTGGCTGGTGAGTGTATACTGAGTAACCTGTGTAAATAAAGATGCATATACTCATTTACTTTCTGCCCACTCTGGTCCCATCACGTGATCCCCTGTGTCAGCCAGCAGCGGCTGCAGGGAAGAGGAGAGAGTGCTTGGCAATGGCTGGTAAAGCCTGGAGCAGTGGTGTCACCCATAGGCTTCCTATGGCCCATCCGTTGCCAGCACTCTCTCCTCTCCCCTGCAGCTGCTGCTGGCTGACACATGGGAGCCGGATCACATGACCAGATCTCCGAGCAGTTATGGTGACGCTGTAGTTATCTCTTGTTTTCCCTTCTTGTAGGGGTTGGGTCACTGCTCGCAAGATTCCAGCTGTCTGAAGGCCCAAGTAAACCAGCTCCATTAGTCCTACAATTCACTAGCGAAGGGTCAACATTGTCCGGCTGCGACATCGAGCTGGTTGGAGGAGGATATCGCTTCTCTCTTATTAAAAAGAGGTTTGCCGCAGGTATGGAAGTGTGTGGCCAGGGAGCAGGGATGATGCTTGGCAGTCTATTTGTAGTCTGTATTTACTAGTTTGTCACGTGGATCTGAACCTGTGGCAGCATACAGTGTTAGATCTCATCAATACTTCCACCCTTGGAACAAAACCTCACTTCAGTTTATTGCAAAACAATATAAAGAGGGGTATTTACTATATAAAAGTGTTCACACCTTTTGTCTAAAAAAAACAAAGCTTAAAGCGGGATTCCACCCTAAAGGGGAACTTCCGCTTTTCGGAACCCTCCCCGCCTCCGGTGTCACATTTGGCACCTTTCACGGGGGAGGGGGGTGCAGATACCTGTCTAAGACAGGTATCTGCACCCACCTCCGGACATAAACTCCCACGGGAGTTTACGCAGCTTCCTGTCCCGGCGCGCTGTCTGCCGGGACACACACGTGTCCCGGCAGACAGCGCTGAAGATTCTCATTGCGCCGCGCGACTCGCGCATGCGCAGTAGGGAACCGGGAAGTAAAGCCGCAGGCTTTACTTCCTGATTCCCTCACCGAGAATGGCGCAGGCAACAGCAGAGAGCCAAACGATCGATCGGCCTCTGCTGCCGACACCGCTGGAACTGGGAGACGGGTAAGTGTCCATTTTTTAAAAGTCAGCAGCTGCAGTATTTGTAGCTACATTTTCCGATACAGTCCCGCTTTAACCCCATCATATAAAGCCTTTATTTGGAACACTTCTAATTAATAAATAAAAAACCTCCTTTCACAGGATTACAATTAAAACTGATGCATCGAGGTGGAAGTGTTTATTTGTAGGCTGAAAGTTGTATTAAACCCAAAAGCAAACATTTATTATTTTGCAGCTTTCCAATTTTTAGATGTAATGACTGAATTTGTTTATTTTTTTTTTTCTATTTTCATCTGGTGATTTGGCCAGTAAGTCTGTTGTTTTTCAAAGCAACAAGCTCTCTTGCAGATGTATCAGTTACAGGGATGAGACAAAAAACATTCAACTGTGCCTACAAGGGTGCTTACAATGATCAGTTTTATTTATGTAAGGGCCAATTCACACTGCAACTTAGAGCAGCAGGAGCGATTTCAGCATTCCGGCTACTCTGCATTGCTGGCTGTGCTAGGGGGCAGTGTATTTTTTTTTTTTATATTTTTAGATTTCTGTGAGCTTTATTTGAACTGTACAAAATGTACACTTCAATCACTGCAATGTCCGGCAGTGTGCAGCGCTGCCTGACATAGCAGTGCAATTAGGGGTGATTTAAAATGAAGCATGTCTACATTTCATTGCAGTGTGAATGGGACACATAGAAAACAATTGTTTCCTGTGGGTCCCTGCGGCCACAGGCGTTTTACCATGCAGTAATACATCTGCCACCTCACATAGTGTGAATTGTCTCTAAAACCTTTATCCCAAATTTGGAAAAAAAAACTGGTGTAATTGTTTATAAGTATTAGCTGGTGTTCAGCTACAAGCCAGTACATTTAGGTGTGGCAGCCTGCATACTTCCAGGTCAGTGACTAGCTAAAAAGGAAAACAAAGATGGAGATGTCAGGTTATTTTAAAACAAAATTTTAGGAATTCCGCTTCTTTGTAAAAAGTGAAGGCACGCTATGAGTTAAAGTGATTGTAAAAGCAGAAGGTTTTTTATCTTATGCATTCTATGCATTAAGATATAAAGACTTCTGTGTGAAGCAGCCTCCCCTAATACTTACCTGAAGTCCCTCTAGATCCAGCAATGCTGCAGGAGTGACGCCATTGGCACCCGCTGCTGTCAAAGTCAGTCAGCCAATGAGGAGAGAAAGGGGGCGGGGCCGGACCACGACTCCATTTTGGAATGGACACAGGGAGCTGTAGCTCGGGTGCACCCACAGCAAGCTCCTTTCTGTGGGAGCACTCAACAGGAGGGAGAAACCATAGAGGGACCCAGGAAGAGGAGGATCTGGACTGCTCTGTGCAAAACCACTGCACAGAGCAGGTAAGTAAACCCGTTTTATTGCACTCCCGGAAGAACAGCTGTCACTGTATTTCCTGGAGCCTGATGCTGATCTTTCAGGTCTAAGCATCTTCAACATTAGAGTTGGTGCAGCTGATATGCCTACCCCTCCCCATCTTTTTTCTCAATCACAGAAGCCTTTTTTTTTATTATTTGAACTCATTCGCAAAATACAAATGCTCCTCTGAATGAGCAGCAGAGGGGAGGGGCTGGCATAGCTGCTCTGTGTTTACCTGTCTCTCCTCTCTCACAGCCCCTATTGTCCGTGTTTGCTCCAGCAGACCCATAAACCTGTCAAATATAAATAATAGAGATAAGTTCAGGGGGTGTCATGCACCTCCTTGGACTCGGGGTGCCTGTACTTTTTACAAAGTTGCTGAATTCCTGGAATTCAGCTATAAATATAATCGGGCAATGACAGTTACTATATATCTATGCACTCCAATATTTCTTTGCTGCCACAAGATGTCCTCTGTTTTTGAAGCTGAATGGCGCCTAGGGTCATTCAACCCAAATAACTAGAGCCATACTGTGGGTGCATGGTGTCATGGACCTGCCCATTGAGAAGCATTTACCACTGCTTCCTTGACTCGCAGTATAATGATGCAGACATCGTTGGATTTGCTGTCATCACTTACTGTATCATGAAGAACTTCCGAAACCAGGAGAAGATCCAAAGAGACAGAGAACCCTGGACATCATGTGACCTGCTTGAATACATTCAGATAAGAAAGTATACAGTAAAACCTTTGATTACAGGCATGTTGCCAGAATGAATTATGCTTGCAATCCAAGGTTTTACTGTATAAAAAAAAAAAAAAAAAATCCAAAACACATAGGGGGATGTGGTCCTCTGGTGGGGAACCCAGAGTTGGGCTGTAAGAAATGACCAGCCTTTCATAATAGTTACCTTTTCAGTTTCCTTGTCATCACTTTTTTTTCTCAAGATCACCAAAATCTTTTGTCTCTTAAAGGAAAGTACTTGGCTGACGCCTAATAGAAGACCGCCCACGAGGAGCAACAATCCCCCGATTCGATTTTAAATCAAAGCTAAACGAACATGAACTCATATTGGGAACCTGGGGAACTTCTGCCGGAGGCTCTGTCGGTTACAGACAGATCGTTTTTTTTTCCTCAGAAACCTTCGTGTTGCCCCACCCTGCAGTATTTATTTCTAGGTGTAATATTGTTGATGGTTTTAAACTTGTAATTATCGTATTTGTAAATTGTATTTAATTCCGTAAGGCTGTATTTTGGCAGTTAGGCTCTCGTATCAGCATTTTACCATGGATTAAATGGGTGTAATTTAAACGGTTATATAAAGAAAAACACAAAAAAAACATTTAGTAGTACTGTTGAATGGCACACTGCTTATGGAGATAGATTTTTGTGTATATATAGAACTAAATCTATAATATCCGTAGTGGTTATAGGGGTGCCTCTGATTCAAACAGTGTCTTTTGAATCCTTGTCTATGCACATGACGGCGATCTCCAAACCAACAGTGTTTGGACATGACATTTGCATGACAGTAGAGGAGTAGCTACAAGAAAAACAAAAAGAGAATCAAAGCAAAGGTTTGTGAATTAATCAATAAAGCTTTCAGATACAAAAAAGGGGGCCGGTACAGCAATTGTGTTTTATGAATTCAAATCTGTATTAATATTACCAGCAGCAATGCGTTGTGGGCAACAAGATCGAAGAGCGCACCTAGAGCCTCATACAGTGGAGGCATCTATGAGGATGCAAAGTGGTTTGCTAAAAAAAAAATCATTGGTATATCTAAGGCACTTTGTTTTAGATATGTCAGTGGTCCCCAAATAAATCATAGGAAGAGTGTGTATTGGAATGGATCAAGTTGGGTTCCTTCATTGGCTGCCCCCCTCCCAGGCTGCTATGATTTTACCACTCGCCAAGAAAACTTCAGGTCCTTGTACTACTGCCCATCTTTTCAGTAGCAAGTCATAAGCCAACTAATGTGCTACTTACAAGTGGTGGTCAGGAAGATTTTCTAACTACCTTAGGCACAATAAGGCCTGTTTCACATGGGCTTCACCTTGTATAAGGCCCCTTTCACACTGGGGCGGTTCAGGCGTTGGCGGTAAAGCAGCGCTATATTTAGCGCTGCTTTACCGTCGTTTTAGCAGCGGTATTCGGCCGCTAGTGGGGCGGTTTTAACCCCCGCTAGCGCTCGGAAAAGGGTTAAAACCCCCTGTATTGCCGCGCTGCCCAATTGATTTCAATGGGTAGGAGTGGTATAGGAGCGGTGAATACACCGCTCCAAAGATGCTGCTAGCAGGAATTGTTTTACCGTCCTGCTAGCGCACCGCTCCAGTGTGAAAGCCCTCCGGCTTTCACACTGGAGTGAAAGGACCTGCTTTTTTCAGGCGCTATTTTTAGCGCTGTAGCGCCTGAAAAACGCTTCAGTGTGAAAGGGGCCTAAGAGCAATGTGAACAGCAAGCTTTGACAAAGTATTTGCAGCTTTGTTGAAACGTTTAAAGTACCATTCAACTCCAGTTTGCAAATGCTGAAGCTTGTTTAAAGTGGCAATCGGCACTCCCATTGTGATCTGTGTTTAGCTTTTACAAACTGGAGCTGAATGGTACTTTTAAAAGCTTCAACAAAGCTTACTGAAAGCTCTGCAAATGCTTTGGCAAAGCTTGCTGTTCACACCTCTCTTATACAAACTGAAGCCCGGGTGAAACCGGCTTTATTCTGAGAGCAGAAATGTTTGTCTTTTTGTTGTATGTTTAGATGTTAACCCCTTTCAGTTGGAGGGACCCCACTCTTTAAAGTGTTCTTAATGCTGGGCGGTGGGTTTCCCCATCATGTGTTTACTTTGATTTGGCTGGCACAGTAATCGCATGATAGGGAGCCCATCCCAACCTCCCGATTGTAAAGAGTGACTGGGAGCTGTTGGTACTGGGAGTACCAAGTGAGTGTGCTCCAAACAAAGCAATAGGACATCAGCTGTACACATATATGTGACAGCTGGCCTTTGGGCCTCATGCATACTGGAGGTTTTTGGAGGTTTTTACAGCAGCTGTTTTTGGCAGTAGACGTTTATTTCTACAGTCATTAAACTCTCCATCATGTTATCCTATGTGTCCATGCACACATAGGCTGTTATCAGCAGTTTTGAGCAGTTAAAAAAAACTAGTGGGTTCTGAGAGACGCTTTTCAGCTGTAACGCTGATAAACGTCGATAAACGATCAAAAACGTCGCTCACCATCGGTTTTTGATCCAAAAAGCGGGAAACCTCTAATAACCGCTAAAAAAACACTATTGCAAAAACGCTGAAAAAAGTTGAAAAAATCATTGCAAAGTTACTGGCGTTTTTATAACGTTATTTTAACATCCAGTGTGCCTGAGGCCTTAAAGTCCACTGTTGTGCTGCCCCATATATGTGAACAACTGGCATTATGGGGTCATATTTTATTTCTAGCCTAAAGTTATATTAAATAAAATGGGGGTATCGTTAAAAAAAAATTTTTTTTTTTGTTTTTGTTTGTGTCCTGCTGAGGAAAGTTCCCTTTAACTTCCCGTCTTGAAGGTGCAACAAAACCGGTGTGGAAATATTTCCAAAGTGGGGAAAATTCCCAACTTGGGTTTTGTCTCCCATTTGAAGATTTTCCCCTCCATCCTCGCTCTCATGACACCTCTAAAATGTAAGATTTCCCCTTACTTCTGTCTTGGCGACAACGGCCACCAGAATGAATGAGACAAAGTGACTCTTCCCAACAGCAGGTACACAGACCGCAAAAAAACTAGGCAAAGGGTCTAATCCTTCTCTACTATATAATAATTTAATTTGCCTATACATACCTATTTAATATTCCAACAAACCATAAAATTCAGCAAAACAAATAGAGGGACTATTCAGATACCATTGAATGTTAACACAAAACACATTAAAATTGTAAAATCATCGCCTAAGACCTACTCCTCCACCTTGTCTCCCACCCAACCTCCCCCCTTACTTCTACATATCACTTTCTCTTCCCTTCATTTGGAGGGTGAGGTGGCGGCTTTTTCCCAATCCCCCCACCTCGTCTCCCTTTTCCCTTTTGAGTTCAACACTACATAAACCAATATGAAGAGTATCTGTAAATTATAAAGGACAACTGGATATTGGGATTTTTAAGGTGCTGAACCCTCTTTAGGGAATAATATTTGACAAAGTGATGTTTAAAAAAAAAGATATATTTTATTATAATTATTTAAAATAGCGTCTATGACACAATAGACCTATAGTGCAAAAAGTATGTGTGTGTGTGTGTGTGTGTATATATATATATATATATATATATATATATATATATATAATCATTGTATGTGTGTGTGTGTGTGTGTGTAATGTGTGTGTGTGTACAGCAATCTCTAAAAACCAAGCAAGCATCCCCTATGCCATGGTGTATGCCATGGGAATCCATGATTGTATGATTATAGAGGAATTGGTATATCTTGGCATAGGGCAGTGATGGGGAACCTTGGCACCCCAGATGTTTTGAAACTACATTTCCCATGATGCTCATGCACTCTGCAGTGTAGTGGAACATCATGGGATATGTAGTTCCAAAAACATCTGGGGTGCCAAGGTTCGCCATCACTGCCCTATATCAAGATATGCTAATTCCTCTATAATCATACAATCGTGGATTCCCATGGCATACACCATGGCATATAGTAGAGGAAGAGGCACAACCCATTTTTAATTATAATAAAATATATATAGATTTTTTTTTTTTATATATACATCACTTTATTCCCTAAGGAACTTTCATCTTCACCTAAAGGTTCAGCACCTTTAATATCCTGATGTCCTTTTGTTTTACTGTTATTCGGGATGTGGTGCTGATTATCAACTGAAATACTTTATTAATAAACTTTTATCTGTAAATTATACTTTATTCCAACATTGAGTTTGGGTGTCAAACCAGGAAGGCAACACACTTGGGAATGTCCATTCTAATTCCTCCGTTTATTTTCTGACTCCCCTGCATGACATACAAACTCCTATACTGTATGAAATATTTATTTAAAAAAAAAAAAAAGTGCAGCACTGTGCATAATGTTTAATTATATTTATTTTTTTATTGTATTTGAAGTTGGTGGTTATCATCCTAGTGCAGGCAAGCTGTAATTTATAGGTAAAATATTTACTGCAGCACAGAGGTTTAAAAACATTAAAAAAAAAAAAAACTTTACTGTATGATATTTCTCTTTTTTACTTATTGCTGAGGTCCTTGTTTATAATGCAGTAAAGATATTTATGCAAAATAGTAAAATCATTTTCTCCTAATTATTAAAAAAATAAAAATTTAAAATAGTTAATCCGATGTCACGATTTTTATAAAGATAGAGGATTCGTTATTTTTTTTTATTTTTTTTAAAGTGTTAATACATAAGAGAAAATGTTTTTACTATTCACTTTATTTATTTGTGTTTAGTGGTATCTGATCGTCCCATCCCCCCCCCCCCCTTCCCATTTGCTTTGCTGTACATTATGGATTTCTGACTACTAGTGGTAGGCCATGAAAAGCTCTTGCCGGCTGGGTTTATGAAGAGGCCAGTTGGCCCTTCGCAAGAGGACCTGCCACTCTACACAGAGGTCCAAGTAGCGTGCCTATAAATCTAAACCTGATCTCACACAAATGGCTACTTCATTAGGTGACTGTATATTATTTTTGCATGCCAGTGATAGTTTTTGCTCTTTCTCCTGCCCATCATAAGGCATGTGCTAGAGATTTACATAAGCCAAAATCATAACGTGGTTCTCCTGAGCAAAATACTTTTGACTGGTCCTTAAAGCATCATGTGACCGAATCAAACAAGATTGTTTTGCAGACCAAAAGGCAGCAGAGACAAGTATGTAAAACCAAAACTTTTGTTTTTGTTTTAGATAGAATGTGCCGGATCTCCTATTTTTAATATTAAATATTGAATAACTGTTTATTAGTTAAGGGGATTCACTTCAGTGGGGCTGCTTACATACACCTGAATACGCCCAATAAGAAGGGAATTCCAAGGGAAGTCCAGATTTGTGGCTAGCTGTAAAGATGCCATAACCAGTCATCAAAAAAGTCCAGGAAAAGGTTTAATTGGTAAAATAAGAAAGCCAGGGCGTGTCCCTCTTCATTGGGGCTTTTGTAATTTGTAACCTCAAAATTGACTGGACGCAATAAGATATTGTTGACATTTATATATACAGAGTTGAAAGAAGGAAGAAGGGGCAGGTGGGACTTTTAAAGTACCAGGAAGTGGAATAATCAATCAATTTAGAAAATTATACATTTTATTTAAACAATTCAAATCGCAGTGAACGTTTACAGGAATCTCGTATCATTTCATTTAACATGTACAACCACTTCTTACTCTACATATTTCGCTCAGAAGAGCTTCCTCAGGAGTTTTTGGAAGTGCATGAAGTAATATAATTGATAATTATAATAATAAAATTGATTATTCTACTTCCTGGTACCTCAAAAGTCCCGTCTGCCCCCTTCTTCCTTCTTTCTATCTAAATGGGAAGTGGTACCAAATTCTGATCTCTTACCACCCAGCTTTCAAATATATAAAGAGTTGGGTAATCTCAGCAAATTAAAGTGATTGTAAAGTCTGTAATTAAAAAAACAAAAAACAAACGTGTTATACTTACCTTCTCTGTATAATGGTTTTACACAGAGCAGCCCCAATCCTCTTCTTTCTGGGTCCCCTGTTGGCAGTCCTGGCTCCTCCCCCCTAAAAAGTGTCCAATCCAAAGACATGCTGGTAGGTTAATTGGCTTCTGTCCAAAAATTGGCCCTAGTATATGAATGGGGACATTGGATTGTGGGCTCCTTGAGGGTAGGGACCAATGCGAGTGTGCAATGTACAGGGATAGGGACTATTGTAGACACTCAGGTTGAACTCGATGGACTGATGTCTTTATTCAACCTTACTAACTATGAAGTGTCCCCCCCCCCAGCTCTCTCTTCCTTGGCTCAATGGCTCTTGCTGCTGTGTGAGCCAATGAGGAGAGAGAGGCCCGGAAGAGCCACCGCTCTCTTGCACATTGCTGGATCATGATGGGGCTCAGGTAAGTATAAGGAGGGGGCTGGGGGGGGGGCTGCACCCAGGAAGGTAAAACAACCTTCTGCCTTTAGAACCACTTTAACAGGGCCCTCATTACTGCTTTCTACAAATTTAGTTTTTTATTGCGGTATGTGTCACCAATGGGGAGATTCACCCTCTCAGTTGGTCCTGGTGATGATTGTCTCTGGTACAGAAATTGATGGTAAATCCAAAATGCTTGACTTGTCAGGAAAAATGATAGAGGGGAAACCTGTTTGGTTTGTGCAAATTATCTAAACAAAGGCTTTCCTCTCACTTTGGGGAAATCTCATCTTACTTCCTGTTTGCACAGGAAGTAAAGAGGAAAAAAAATATTGGGGGAGGGGGGGGTCATAAGCATTCTGTTCACTTTAGTAACAAAAATAAACATTTGGGCTTTACATGCTTTTTAAAGGGGATATAATCTCATTACTTTACTGCAAACCCCACTGCTGAAAAAAATAAACTTTGGCCCGCTGGTATATATTTTTTTTTCACTATTAACTTCAACCGCATTTAACTGTGTGCTTCCATCACCATACAGCCATTGCTCTGAACATATCAAGTGGTATCATAAATAAAATTACAATTTCTATATCATCCCTTAAAGTTATACCAGAAGTAAAAAAAAATCTGCAGCTGTAGAAAGATATTTCTGTTCAAAGATTACAGTGTAATCTGGCACTTCTGGCATAGAAGTATACATGTGAACTCTACAGCAAAATAGACCAAAATGTACTAACAGGTTTATTGATTTTCCCACTGAGATCTCCTGGCTGGTTGTCTTTTGAGCTCTGTGGCTTTCCTTAGCCATTATAAAACCACTGTCCGGTTCTTTTGTACTCGGCAGCACCAGGCAGCAACAATGTGATGCTTATATACAGCTTAAAGTGTAATTGTAGTCTGACTAGGGACAATCAAACATTTACATATTCCTTACAAGTAGTAAATAAGCCTTAAAGTCTCAATTTTTTTTTTTTAGTTCAAAATAACAGACATGTTCTACTTACCTGCTCTGTGTAGTGGATTTGCATAGAGCAGCCCAGATCCTCCTCTTCTCTGGTCCCTCTTCGGTGCCTCTGGCCCCTCCCTCCTGTTGAGTGCCCCTACAGCAAGCAGCTTGCCATGGGGGCACCAGAGCCGAGTCACAGCTCCCTGTGTCCATTCAGACATGGGACCCCGCCCCATTTATATTCTCATTGGCTGACTGACTTTGATGGACAGCAGTGGGAGCCAATAGCACCGTGCTGCTGCCTCAGCCAATGAGGAGGGGAGTCGAGACATTCCTACAACATCACTGGATCTAGAGCGGGCTCATGTAAGTATTAGAGCGGCTGAGGGGGGCTGCTGAACACAGAAGGCTTTTTTATCTTAATGCATAGAATGCATTAAAGTGGATGTAAACCCACTCTCATCCTTTCGAAACTACTGCCATAGTGGTTATCTGAAAGGATAGACATGCCTCCTGAATGTATCCTTACCTGTCAAATGTCTCCCCTCTGTCTGTTATTAGCCCCGAAAAACTGCAGATTCTGTGGCCGGAGCTCGGTGGGTGGAGTCATGATGTCAGTAGACTCTCTGCCCACTTCTACACTCCCCTTGTCGACATTCATTTTCTCCTGTGTATTTCTTACACTGAACTTCTGCTATGATCACTAACATCCAGTTAAAACCCAGAAAAGTCACCACATGACTTCAGCATGCCCAATCATGCTGAGTTGTGGGGCAGCCAGTTCTGGGAGAGCTGGAGAAGAAAGGAGGGGGGGGGGGGATCTGAAGTACACTGAATGTCTCTCTCAGGCTCCTGCATGAGATATGTAAATCACCTGTCACTCACAGCAAGGGGGAGAAACAGACTTCTATTTCTCTGTCCTTTTTATCTCACTAAAAAAAGATAAGAGGACTGCTCAGAGCTGGATTAACTCTTTGTGGCAAGACTGGGCACAGATGACATGAAATCCTATACTGTACAAGTTACAAGCCTTAATTAAAAATACATTTCTGGTTTACATCCACTTTAAAATAAAAAACCTTCTGACTTTACAATCACTTTAAGTCAAGCCGGTTCTGACCTCTCTAGCTGCAGGCACTTTGGAATTCATCTTCAAAATTCACAGAAGTTGGTACTTCCAGCTTAACATCAACCGCTCAGTTCATTCTGCCCCCTCCCCTCCAGCAGTAACTGATCAGCTCGGCTCCTTCCTGCTAGCAGTGGCTACGCAGCTAAGCTTACGTCCCAGCAGAGCCGTACGCCCTACTCCTCTCCCTATCAGCAGTGATTCAGCAGCTCAGTTCAGCTTTTCAGCAGGGATTTAGCAGCTCAGCTCCCCCTATCAACAGTGACTGAGCTTCTCAGCCCCTTGTCACTAATGACTCAGCTGTTCAGCTCCCCCCCTCAACGGTATCTCAGAAGCTCACCTTCCCCCTCTCAGCAATGACTGAGCAGCTTTGCTCACCCTTTCAGCAGTATGGTTTCTTTTTTTTTTGTTTTGTTTTTTATCAAATTCTTTTTATTTGTTTTTTTTACAGACAAAACATATAACAAATGTCCTTGCAAAACAAGACCATAGTAAAAAATAAAATAAATATAAAAATAAATTGTTCTGGTATATAGAAGTCATCCCTGAGGAATGTTAACGTTCCAGCAGTAAATTAGGCCACCTGCCAGTCTTGCCAATCTCTAAAGTAAACCCATACCAGGTGCCCAGGAAGAGTAGGGAGTACATAATGCTGAGTTCTGAACACCTTCTTTTGTAAACTTTGATGAATTGCTCCACAGTGCATTCAGCTGCAAAGGTGAATAAACATATTTACTGCTTGAGAATAATATGTCAATATTTGAATCTCCATAGCCTGGGCACTTTAGGAAAGTGTCCACTATCAAGAAGATTGTCTTCAAGACAAATGGCAGTTGAAATTTCTAATATGATTCCTGTTGCCCAGTTAGAAAGCAGTTGTGTTGCTGTGCCACAATAGATTGAATACAGACTTCCCAATCTGTTGGTATTGACAATTAAACCTTACTTCTCCAAGCTGCGAAGTGGAGGTCCCAGAAGCTCAGATCTGACCAGGAACCTCAGCCAATAGTGTTATAGCACCTAGCTCTCTTGTATACAGTACATGGCCTTATGATGGATAGGATCAATAACTCTTATTGGCATGTCAAGTAGAGGGAGTATTGATAACGACCCATTAGAGGAAACAATTTTTATCTGAAATGACTCTAGGTGCAAAAAATGAGTCCTCTTAATATTCTTTAGTCAACAGTCTTTGACCTTATGAGGTGGCTGTAGAAAATGTAAGATGGGGCAGCGCACGTCTTACTGTACTGTTATCTTTCTGCTACTTTCTTGGTTGGTTCAGTAGCTGTTCACACATCGCAAATGAACTATGAATGAACAGCGTATATATATAGATATCCTTGTGGACCTAATTTTTATTACAACAAAGCAAACCATTCATGAGTGCAAACTCCATTTGTTTCATATATCATAGAACATGATGAAATTGTAACCATTTTAAAACACGACACGGCCTCCCTTTCAGGTTTCTAACACTAGCGTTAAAGTTTGCTGTGAATATAAGCTGTCGCCCCGTTATCGTTCGCTGAATTTCATGCTCGAGATCTTTTAGTTTCTGTCTATTTATTGCATCCCAATTATTTTATTAAAAAATATGTTTTAACAAACTTCTTGTGCTTGAGTTTCTTTTTTTCCATTTACCTTGAATATGTGGACCAGCTTGAAAAGCAAATATCTATTTTAAAGAAAGATTGGTAAAAGATCAATAACAGGAACCATAAGCTGTTCCAATGCAATGTAACAGATTTGGGTATGACTTGCAAAAACTGAACTTGGGTGAAGGATGATTGTTTCTATGCTTGGCAAATCTGAACTGTCTCATCCCTTCCTTCCAAGTGCAATGTAATGCCTGCTTTCCAGTGGTATTTGATAATATTAGGGTGCCCATACTGTCCTTCCCATCTATTTGTTGTCAATGGTTGCTTTCAATGGCATCTTTGTGTAATGATGCCTAGTCACAGTTGCCATACTTTCCCTATCATCTAGAGCTGGGGTCTCCAAACGTTAGTACACGTGACTCATTGTGGATTTTATTTTTGTGGGCTGAAAAAAAAAGGTTTTATAAAGTGCCCCCCCTTTAAAACCACGATAGCCCCCATCATAGTCCTCCCTTACATCCAAGAGAGCCCATCAGCATCTCCCCTTACATCCAGGAGTGCCCATCAGCATCTCCCCTTACATCCAGGAGTGCCCATCAGCATCTCCCCTTACATCCAGGAGTGCCCATCAGCATCTCCCCTTACATCCTGGAGTGCCCATCTGAGTCCCCTCTTACATCCAGCAATGTCCATCAGAGGAACTGGGGGGAGTGTCATGGCTTGTTTGCAGTGGATGTGCCTGTCTCCATATTAGGATACATAGACCAGCTCCAACCAGATGGGGTATTTTCTCGGACAGTTGCTGCGGCTTGGATAAAATCTTGTAGCGGGATAGATGTGGCCTGCCGATTAATAATTTGGAGACCCCTGATCTAGAGATAGTATGGGTAACATGACAGAGTTCTCAGCTCATAGTACACGTTCTCTAGCTAGAGTCCAGAGGTCATGGTACCTATGCCCCCCCTAGAGTCCACAGGTCATGGTACACACACTTTCCCCATAGTCTCGACCACGGTATCCATACTATACCTAGTGTCTTGCATTCTTAGGGCTCATACTGTACCTAGAATTTAATGATCACATTACCCATACAGTTTCCAGCATCTAGTGGCCATGAAACCCATTCTCTCCCAAGTGTCTAGTCGCAGTACCCATGCTCTCGCCCAGCCTCCAGTGAACACTTTACCCATACTCTCCTCCGCATCTGTGGTTATGATACCCATGCATTCCCTACAGTCTAGTGGTCACAGTACCCATTCTTTCACCTAGTGATCATAGTACCCATACTCCTCTCAGGGTCTTGGTGCTCACGGTACCCATACTGTCCCCAGCATGTAGCCGCCCATCCTGTGATCTCTCCAGTGTCTAGTGATCACATTACCCATACTCCATCCAGTGTCTTAATGGTCATGGTGCCCATAATCTCTGTACAGTTTAGTGATCGCAGTACCTATACTCTTCTCAGTGTATAGTGATCATGGTATTCATATTCTCCCAAACATGTAATGGTTGGATATGCCTACTCACTCCAACCTCTAGTGATCCTAGTACCCATACTCTTCCCACAGTCTAGCTATCATGGTATCCATGCTACAGCATCTAGTGGTCACAGTACCCATACTCTTCCCAGCATCTCAGTGATCATACTCTCTCCAGTATGTAACAGGTACCCATAATCTCACGAGTGTCGAGTGATCAGAGCACCTCTCCCCAACAACTAGTAGTCGCGGTACCCATAATCTCTCCTGCATCTAAGTCCACAATAGCCCCAGTGTCTAATGGTAAGGTTCCCCTACTTCCCTGGCATCTACTAGTTACAGTACCCATACTTTCCCCAATGTCTAGTGGTAACAGTTCCCTTATTCTTCCTGTTGTCTAGTACAGTAGTCGCAGTACCTATACGCTCCCTGGCGTCTGGTTGTACGGTTCCCCATACTTTTCCCCGATGCCTGGTGGTCATGGTTCCCCCTACTACCCCCAGTGTCTAGTTGTCACGGTACCCCTACTTTCTCCAGCGCCTTGTGGTCGTGGTACCCCTACTCTCTCCGGCATCTACTGGTACAGTTCCCCTACTCTCCCTGTCATCTAGTAGTCGTGATACCCATACTCTACCAGGTGTCTAGTGATTATGGTACCCCATACTCTCCTCGGCGCCTGGTGGTTACAGTTTGCCTAATCTCCCCCCGGGCATCTAGTGGTCATGGTACCCCTACTTTCCCCCGCATCTAGTGGGTCATGGTCAAAGGTGTTTGCATTAGGTGCCTATTGCATTTAGGATGTGCACCTCAAAGCCCAAACACATATGTGTATATACAGTTGTGCTCAAAAGTTTGCATACCCTGGCAGAAATTTTGGCATAAATATTTAAAATATGACTGATCATGCCAAAAAAATGTGTTTTATTTAAGAATGGCAATCACATGAAGCCATTTATTATCACATTTTTTTTTGATCCTTTTTAAATCATAATAACTGAAATCACCCAAATGGCCCTGATAAAAAGTTTACATACCCTGGAATTTTTGGCCTTGGTACAGACACAGAAGGTGGCACACACAATGGCAATTTAAAGGTTAATTTCACACATTTTTAAATCACAATTAGCGTCTATGTATAAATAGTCAATGAGTTTGTTAGCTCTCACGTGGATGCACTAAGCAGGCTAGACACTGAACCATGGGGAGTTAGAAAAGAACAGTCAAAAGACCTTCGTAACAAGGTAATGAAACTTTACAAAGATGGAAAAACATCTAAAAAGATATCCAAAGCCTTGAATATGCAAGACAGTACTGTTTAATCCCTTATTAAAAAATTAGAGGCTCTTTTGATACCAAGCCAAGGTCAGGTAGACCAAGAAAGATTGAAGCCACAACTGGTGGAAGAATTGCTCAGGATACAAAGAAAAACCCCACAGGTAACCTCAGGAGAAATTCAGGCTGCTCTGAAAAAAGACAGTGTGGTTGTTTTTAAGGAGCACAATTCAACGATACTTGAACAAAAAAGAGCTGCATGGTCAAGTTGCCAGAAAGAAGCCTTTATTGTACCACTAAGTTCCACAAACAAGCCTGGTTACAAAATGCCCAACACCTTGACATGCCTCATTGGCTTTTTTGTGGCATTGGCGCAGTAAAGGCTTCCTTTTTTTTTTATTAACAAATGGAAAGGCTTCCTTTTGGCACCTCAACTATGCAGCTCTTTTTTGTTCAAGTATTGTTGATTGTGCTCCTTAAAAACAACCACACCATCTTTTTCCAGAGCAGCCTGTATTTCTCCTGAGGTTACCTGTGGGGTTTTTCTTTGTATCCTGAGCGATTCTTCCACCAGTGGCTTCAATCTTTCTTGGTCTACCTGACCTTGGCTTGGTATCAAAAGAGCCCCTAATTTCTTAATAAGGGATTAAACAGTACTGAGTGGCATATTCAAGGCTTTTGATATCTTTTTAGATCCTTTTACATCTTTGTAAAGTTTCATTACCTTACCAGGTCTTTTGACTGTTCTTTTCTACCGCCCCATGGCTCAGTGTCTAGCCTGCTTAGTGCATCCATGTGAGAGCTAACAAACTCATTGACTATATATACACACAGACACTAATAAACTATTTAAAAAGCCACAAATGTGGGAAATTAACCTTTAATCGCCATTTTAACCTGCGTGTGCCACCTTCTGTGTCTGTACCAAGGCCAAACATTCCAGGGTATGTAAACTTTTTATCGGGGCCATTTGGGTGATTTCGGTTATCATTATGATTTAAAAAGGATCCAAAAAACTATATGATAATTACTTCATGTGATCACTATCCTTAAATAAGACAGTTTTTGGCATGATCAGTCATATTTTCAATATTAAAGCCAAAATGTCACAATTTCTGCCAGGGTGTGCAAACTTTTGTCAGTTTTTATTTTTTACAATTTTATTTTTCTAATCTATTTACAAATTTTGTAGAAAGCCCGTTAGGGGGCTGTGGTGAAATAGCAGGGGTTTAAACATGGGGAATCTGTGCCACACAGGGTGATTAGGGTATGCCCTGGCCTCACGCCTATGGTCATGGTTACCCTACTCCTCCTGGCGTCTAGTGGTCACAGTACCCCTAATCAGTCCAGCATCTAGTGGTACAGTACCCCTACTCTCCCTGGCATCTAGTAGCACCTGGTGGTCACGGTTTTCCTGATTTCTAGTACCCACACCCTCCCCTTGGGGTCTAGTGCTCACAGCTCCTTTATTCTTCCTAGAGTCTAGTGGTCATGGTTACCCTACTCTCCATGGCACTTGGTGGTCACAGTTTCCCTACCCAAAGGCGTCTAGCAGTCAAGAGTACCCCTGCTCTCCTGTTTCTAGTGGTCATGGTTCCCACAATACCCCAAACTTTTCCTGTGTCTAGTGGTCATGGTTACCCTACTCCCCCTGCTGTGTAGTAGTCACAGTGCTCCTACTCTCTCCAGCGTCTAGTGGCACAGTTCCCATACTCCCCCCCCCTCCCCCCCATGTCCAGCGGTCACATTTCTTCTATTCTCCCTACTGTCTAGTGGTCATGGTACCCTATAAGCTCCCCAAGGTATTGTTGTCACGGTACCCATATTCTTCCCAGCACCTGATGATCACAGTTTCCCTACTCCCCCTGGCATCTGGTGGTCACTGCTCTCTTTTCCTGATATCTAGTACCCATACTCTCCCCGGTGTCTACTGGTCACGGTTCCCTTATTCTTCCTGGAGTCTAGTGGTCATAGTTAACTCTACACGCCCTGGCGGTTGCAGTTTCCCTACTCCCCATGATATCTAGTGGTCATGGGTCCCCATACACCCCCTGGCGTCTAGTGGTCATTATACCCCCATACTCTCCAATGTCTAGAGGTCATGGTACCCCATACTCTCCCCAACGTCTAGGGGTCATGGTACCCCATACTCTCCCCAATGTCTAGTGGTCATGGTACCCCATACTCTCCCCAACATCTAGGGGTCATGGTACCCCATACTCTCCCCAACGTCTAGTGGTCAGGGTACCCCATACTCTTCCTAATGTCTAGGGGTCATGGTACCCCATACTCTCCCCAATTTCTAGGGGTCATGGTACCCCGTACTCTCCCCAATTTCTAGGGGTCATGGTACCCCGTACTCTCCCCAATTTCTAGGGGTCATGGTACCCCATACTCTCCCCAACGTCTAGTGGTCAGGGTACCCCATACTCTCCCCGATTTCTAGGGGTCATGGTACCCCATACTCTCCCCAACGTCTAGTGGTCAGGGTACCCCATACTCTCCCCAACATCTAGTAGTCGGGGTACCCCATACTCTCCCCAAGGTCTAGTGGTCAGGGTACCCCATACTCTCCCCAATGTCTAGGGGTCATGGTACCCCATACTCTCCCCAACATCTAGTGGTCATGGTACCCCATACTCTCCCCAACGTCTAGTGGTCAGGGTACCCCATACTCTCCCCAACGTCTAGTGGTCAGGGTACCCCATACTCTCCCCAACATCTAGGGGTCATGGTACCACATTCTCTCCCCAAGTCTAGGGGTCATGGTACCCTATACTCTCCGCAACGTCTAGTGGTCAGGGTACCCCATACTCTCCCCAACATCTAGGGGTCAGGGTACCACATTCTCTCCCCAACGTCTAGGGGTCATGGCACCCCATACTCTCCCCAACGTCTAGTGGTCAGGGTACCCCATACTCTCCCCAATTTCTAGGGGTCATGGTACCCCATACTCTCCCCAACGTCTAGTGGTCAAGGTACCCCATACTCTCCCCAACGTCTAGTAGTCAGGGTACCCCATACTCTCCCCAAGGTCTAGTGGTCAGGGTACCCCATACTCTCCCCAATGTCTAGGGGTCATGGTACCCCATACTCTCCCCAACATCTAGGGGTCATGGTACCACATTCTCTCCCCAACGTCTAGGTGTCATGGTACCCCATACTCTCCTCAATGTCTAGTGGTCATGGTACCCCATACTCTCCGCAACGTCTAGGGGTCATGGTACCCCATACTCTCCCCAACGTCTAGTGGTCATGGTACCCCCATACTCTCCTCAATGTCTAGTGGTCATGGTACCCGATACTCTCTGCAACGTCTAGGGGTCATGGTACCCCATACTCTTCCCAACGTCTAGGGGTCATGGTACCCCATACTCTCCCCAATGTCTAGGGGTCATGGTACCCCATACTCTCCCCAATGTCTAGTGGTCATGGTACCCCATACTCTCCCCAACGTCTAGGGGTCATGGTACCCCATACTCTCCCCAATGTCTAGTGGTCATGGTACCCCATACTCTCCCCAATGTCTAGGGGTCATGGTACCCCATACTCTCCCCAACGTCTAGGGGTCATGGTACCCCCTACTCTTCCCAACGTCTAGGGGTCATGGTACCCCATACTCTCCCCAATGTCTAGGGGTCATGGTACCCCATACTCTCCCCAACGTCTAGGGGTCATGGTACCCCATACTCTTCCCAACGTCTAGGGGTCATGGTACCCCATACTCTCCCCAATGTCTAGGGGTCATGGTACCCCATACTCTCCCCAATGTCTAGTGGTCACGGTACCCCCATACTCTCCCCAACGTCTAGGGGTCATGGTACCCCATACTCTCCCCAATGTCTAGTGGTCATGGTACCCCATACTCTCCCCAACGTCTAGGGGTCATGGTACCCCCTACTCTTCCCGGTGTCTAGTGGTCACAGTACCCCTACATTCACCAGGGTCCTAGTGGTCACTGCCCCCCATACCCCTCACACTGCCCGCTCTGTGTCTCCAGAATTGCTTTTTCTTTTTTAGCCTGTCCCTGTGTTCTGTAATGGCATCGGCGTCCAGCAGAGGGAGCCATCCGCACTGTACAGAGCGCCTCCAATAAAGTTTAAAAGGAAAAAAAAAATATCGGTCTATCCAGAACTTCATCAGCCTCGGCTCCCAGCCTATGACAAGACAGCATCCAGAGGAAGTCCCGCCCTCTTCTCCACTGCTGGCTGGTTGCCGGGGCAACAGAACGCTGACCTGGATCCTAGGAAGGAGCGCGTGCAGCAGGTAAACTCCGCTCATCCCCCACCCGGGAGAACTACAAGACCCAGCGTGTCCTCCGCCCAGCCAATCCCCCCCCACACAGCCTGAGACACCAAACCCCTCCATCATCTCAGAGGGCCAGTCCACCCAAAAGTGCGATTTCAATTATAAGTGGAGTCTGGGGGGGCGGAATCTCCCTTTAGGGCCCCCCAATAGAGAGATTTCTCTTCCCCTCCCCCATCCCGTGGGGTCCTGGGTGTATTCTCCATCCGGGGGGGGGGGGGAGGGGGCATAATAATAATAAAGGGGATTAAAATCCCCCAACATTTCATTATATCTGATCAATAATCCGCCTATCCCCCCCCCTCCCCCCACTGATCCCATCTGATACATTTCTCCAGATACAGGAAGTGTGTGAGGACTACAGAACACCCCCTATAATATAGAGGAGAGGTGTGGGAGGACTACAGAACACCCCCATAATATAGAGGAGAGGTGTGTGAGGACTACAGAACACCCCCCCCCATAATATAGAGGAGAGGTGTGTGAGGACTACAGAACACCCCCATAATATAGAGGAGAGGTGTGTGAGGACTACAGAACACCCCCCCCCCATAATATAGAGGAGAGGTGTGTGAGGACTACAGAACACCCCCCCCCATAATATAGAGGAGAGGTGTGCGAGGACTACAGAACACCCCCTATAATATAGAGGAGAGGTGTGTGAGGACTACAGAACACCCCCCCCCCCCATAATATAGAGGAGAGGTGTGTGAGGACTACAGAACCCCCCCCCCCCCCCATAATATAGAGGAGAGGTGTGTGAGGACTACAGAACACCCCCCCCCCCCCCCATAATATAGAGGAGAGGTGTGTGAGAACTACAGAACACCCCCCATAATATAGAGGAGAGGTGTGTGAGGACTACAGAACACCCCCCCCCCCTATGATATAGAGAAGATGTGTGTGAGGACTACAGAACACCCCCTATAATATAGAGGAGAGGTGTGTGCGGACTACAGAACACCCCCCCCCCCCATAATATGTCTAAACCGCTGGCAACAAAAGTCAGTACACCCCCAAGTGAAAATCTCCAAATTGGGCCCTAAGTGTCAATATTTTTTGTCGCCACCATTATTTTCCAGCACTGCCTTAACCCTCTTGGGCATGGAGGTCACCAGAGCTTCACAGGTTGGCACTGGAGTCCTCTTCCACTCCTCCATGATGACATCACGGAGCTGGTGGATGTTGGAGACCTTGAGCTCCTCCACCTCCCGTTTGAGGATGTCCCCATATGCTCAATAGGGTTTAGATCTAGAGAGATGCTTGGCCAGTCCATCACCTTTACCCTCAGCTTCTTTAGTAAGGCAGTGGTCATCTTGGAGGTGTGTTTGGGGTTGTTATCATGTTGGAATACTGCCCTGCGGCCCAGTCTCTGAAGGGAGGGGATCATGCTCTGCTTCAGTATGTCACAGTACATGTTGTCATTTATGGTTCCCTCAATGATCTGTAGCTCCCCAGTGCCGGCAGTACTCATGCAGCCCCAGACCATGACACTCCCACCACCATGCTTGACTGTAGGCAAGACACACTTGTCTTTGTCCTCCTCACCTGGTTGCCCCCCCCCCCCCCACACACGCTTGTCACCATCTGAACCAAATACGTTTATCTTGGTCTCATCAGACCACAGGATATGGTTCCAGTAATCCATGTCCTTAGTCTGCTTGTCTTCAGCAAACTGTTTGTGGGCTTTCTTGTGCATCATCTTTAGAAGAAGCTTCCTTCTGGGACGACAGCCATGCAGACCAATTTGATGCAGTGTGCGGCGTATGGTCTGAGCCCTGACAGGCTGACCCCCCCACCCCTTCAACCTCTGCAGCAATGCTGGCATCACTCATACGTCTATTTCCCAAAGACAACCTCTGGATATGACGCTGAGCACGTGACCTCAACTTCTTTGGTCGACCATGGCGAGGCCTGTTCTGAGGGGAACCTGTCCTGTTATACCGCTGTATGGTCTTGGCCCCCGTGCTGCAGCTCAGTTTCAGGGTCTTGGCAATCTTCTTATAGCCTCGGCCATCTTTATGTAAAGCAACAATTATTTTTTTCAGATCCTCAGAGAGTTCTTTGCTATGAGGTGCCATGTTGAACTTCCAGTGACCAGTATGAGAGAGTGAGAGCGATAACACCACATTTAACACACCTGCTCCCCATTCACACCTGAGACCTTGTAACACTAAGAGCCAGTTCACACGGGCGACTCATCAGGCGACTTAGCCGCCTGACAAGTCGCGTCCTGTTCTGTAATATGGAACCGTTCTAATAGGAGCGACTCAAGTCGCTCCGACTTAGAAAAAGGTTCCTGTACTACTTTTGGGGCAACTTCAGGCAACTTGCATTGACTTCTATACAGAAGTCGTTTTCACATCGCATGAGGCAGTCGCGCTGCAAGTCGTGCTGCCTCAGTGTGAACCGGCTCTTACGAGTCACATGACACCTGGGAGGGAAAATGGCTAATTGGGCCCAATTTTGGACATTTTCACTTAGGGGTGTACTCACTTTTGTTGCCAGCGGTTTAGACATTAATGGCTGTGTGTTGAGTTATTTTGAGGGGACGGAAAATGTACACTGTTATACAAGCTGTACACTCACTACTTTACATTGTAGACAAGTGTCATTTCTTCAGTGTTGTCACATGAAAAGATAGAAGAAAATATTTACAAGAATGTGAGGGGTGTACTTACTTTTGTGAGATACTGTATATTTTTTCAATATCAATGCTCTGTTTTTTCAATATGCACTAAGTCATTATTTTATGGTACTTTTGCAGTTTATTATTGATTGAGCGCGACTATTTTGTTTTTTACTGCTGTGAAAGGGCCCTTCAGCTATTATTATTCTGATCATTTTTTTTTTTTTTTTGCTTGTTTCTATTTTATTAACTATTATCGTTTCAACTTTATTGTTTTGTTTGTTAATATTTTTACATCTTTATATTTACACATTTCACATATAAAAAAAGGGCAAAATTGAGAAAAAAAAAAAAAAAAAAAGACATTTTTATTTATTTAATTTTATTTAATTGGTAAATAAATGTGCATTGCTGTGTACCAGAATCATAATTTTAGTGTCATTTTAAACAGGACAAATAACAGAATAAAACATACTTTTATGTGCAGTAACACTATTTTTTTATTATTATTATTTTAAACTAATTCTGCTGTTGCTTTTTATTTTCTAAGGATTGTGGGGGGAAAAAAATTATCATTGTTGCAAAACAATATCATGAAAGGAAAGCCTTGTTTGTCCTTTAAAAAAAAAAAAAAAAAAAAAATCTAAAAATCCAATAAAAATCTTTGAATTGAAATTTTTTTTTTAATTTAATTTGTAAATAAATGTGCATTGCTTTGTACCAGAATCATAATTTTTGTGTCATTTTAATCAGGACAAATAACAGAATAAAACGCACACTTTTATGAGCGGTAACACTATTTTATTTTATTTTTTTTACCTAATTCTGCTATTGCTTTTTATTTTCTAAGGATTGTGGGAAATAAAAATAATCATTGTTGCAAAACAATATCATGAAAGGAAAGCCTTCTTTGTCCTTTAAAAAAAAAAATCGAAAAATCCAATAAAAATCGTTGAATTGAAAAAAAAAAAAAAAAAACAATATATTTATTGGTATTAAAATAATCCGCCCCTATTCAAATACCCACGTGCCTCGGTAACTCACCTACCTCAACTATAGCTGCCACTTGAAATGTTAGAATGTAAACGTATTTTAAACCTTAAAATAAACTTTAAATAAGCAATCAAAAGGAAAAATAGTGGCGCGTAAATGTGCCACGTTATCTGTTTTCTCAATCTATTTGAAAAACTGAATATAAATTAATAATTAAATAAATATGTGTGCGTTGATGAATAAACAATTATATCACCCTGTGATAAGTGACCAAAAAAAATTGTGCCAAATAATTGTATATACGATAAAAATAAAATAAAATAAATCAAAGTCCATAAAGTATCCAAAATGTCCTTTAAAAAAAAATATATTTAATATATATAATATATTTATTACCTTGTTATCTTTAGTAATGACCAAGATATCACTGCATAAACAAGTCCATAGCAGAAATGTAACAATTGCTCGGCTCCATAGGGGGGTGAACGGGTATGAGAGGAACTTAGAACTTTAGTTATGGAACTTGATAAAACTTTAAAAATAAGCAGATGATTAAAAAATGAATTGTATCAATTAATTAGCAGCACTGGTCATTGTCTGATACTTTGTACTCCAACGATTACAATATGGGGAGTAGAGGGAGGGGGAGGGGATGTTCCCTATTTATTATGTGATCATTCAACCTCCATATGTGTGATCACAATGACCAGAACTTATCAAGTATAAGACCAAAAGTTCCTGACGGTCACAGGAGCCCTCAATCTGCAGGGAGAGGGGCAGACATTGAAGGGTTAAAGGCAGAGGATCTGTTGATGATGCCAGTGTGTTTGCGGCGGGTGGAGGGTATCCAGGAGACAGGCTGCCGTGGTGTCACATTGCCCCAGGGTGAGCAGGCACAGTGACAATCCCTGCTTCCTTTTCCGTCATACTTTCTATGAGTCAGTGTGGAATGTGACCTGTGCAACGACTTTGAGTGCTATAGAGATCAATCAGAGAGCCCCAAAAAAAAAAATACATCATGCTCCACCAATAGGATTGGCTGCAAAGAGGCTGCAGGGGATCAGCAGCGCTGAGATACCACAAAGGTTGCATTTTAGTAAAAATAAATAAATAAATAAAAATGGAAGAAGAAAAAACTGGGGACTATAGCATTGAGAAATCTGCAGTACTGCAACTCAGTTATGTCTTCTAGGATCCTAGAGCCCAATCTGCTGCCCGGGTTTGCAGTCTCTGGCCATCTTCTGTTGAAAGTCTTCAGTTTCTGACTATCTCCTGTATCATGCCTGCAGTCTCTGACTATCTCCTGTATCATGCCTGCAGTCTCTGACTATCTCCTGTATCATGTCTGCAGTCTCTGACCATCTCTTGTATCATGTCTGCAGTCTCTGACCATCTCTTGTATCATGTCTGCAGTCTCTGACTATCTCCTGTATCATGTCTGCAGTCTCTGACCATCTCTTGTATCCTGTCTGCAGTCTCTGACTATCTCCTTATAATGCCCGCAGTCTCTGACCATCTCTTGTATCCTGTCTGCAATCTCTGACCATCTCCTGTATCATGTCTGCAGTCTCTGACTATCTCCTGTATCAGGTCTCCAGTCTGTGACAATTTCCTGTATCATGTCTGCAGTCTCTGATCTGCTGTTTCTTTTTTGAAGTCTGCCCATCTCCTGTAGAATATTTAGAGTCTCTGATCATCTCCTATAGAATGTCTGCAGTCTCTGCCCATCTCCTGTAGAATATTTAGAGTCTCTGATCATCTCCTATAGAATGTCTGCAATCTCTGACCATCTCCTGTATCATTTCTGCAGTCTCTGACCATCTCCTGTATAATTTCTGCAGTCTCTGGCCATCTCCTGTGGAATATTTACAGTCCCTGATCATCTCCTTTATCATGTCTGCATTCTCCGACCATCTGCTCTTTTATTTCTGCAGTCCCTGGCCATCTCCTGTATCATGTCTAAAGTCTCTGACCATCTCCTTTGCCATGTCTGCCATCTCTGACCATCTCTTGTACCATGTCTGCAGTCTCTGACCATCTCTTGTACCATGTCTACAGTCTGACCATCTCCTATAGAATATTTACAGTCTCTGACCATCTCCCATTGCATGTTTGCAGTCTCTGACCATCTCTTGTATTATGTCTGTAGTCTCTGACTATCTTCTGTTGTAAATGACACCCCAACACATCCAGTAGAGTGTAATCCACAGCCCCCACCATAACGTGTACCCCATGCGTTGTGGTCTGCTACATAAAAAAAAAAAAGGCATGCACATTTTTTTTTCCCATTGTGGTGCAGTCATAATGGATGGGCTGCCTTAATGCAACACATATCACCATGTTCTATAACACTATAATGCTCATTAATTACATGTATTAATGCACTACAGCAGAAGACTTTTGTGAATAGGCCCTCTTTGTTACTGGGACACAGAGAGGGTGAATCTCCCCGGCGGGGAAACAAACAGCAGTAAAAACCCGGAAGGGGTTCTAATTCTAGCACACAGTTTTGGCTTTTGATACACTCTAAGTCAGAACTACAGTACATGTTTCATTCCCGGGACCTGAGCGATGTCACTGCTCTTTTCACAGAGATGTCAGAAGCCGCCAAGGACAAGGCTGCCCGCCTGCTGAAGAAGAGGGGAAGCGTATCATCACTTGGCAGCCATGAAGTGAGATCCAGGGACAACCTGAACAAGCCCAAAGAATCCAGAGAGTGAGCCGGCAAACCTCCTTCTCTCTGTATTGGGCATCACTCCCAATTTCTGGACCATAGATGGTTGGGCAAGAAGAGGTGGTGGCTTTTCAGATAAGGGGCCAAGTTTGGGTATACGGGGGCCCAGGCAAATATCTTGTGGGTGCACCCCCATTGGCTGTAGGTGACCACTAGACCCCCCCTTCCTCTAATAGTTCCAGATTCTAGGGGCATTCTCTGCATTACTTAAAAGGCTGAAACAAAACACTAGGGGGGGTCTATTTAGAAAAAAAATAAATTGCTGTACGAATGCCTCAGCATTAAAACATCCACCACAAATAATCCCCTGTTTAAATATGTTTCCTATGATGGTCAGCTCCATCTAGTGGTCATAATGTGGTATTTTCTTGATGTTCCTCAATCAGGAAAATACTGCATTGTGGCCACTAGAAGGAACTGAAGATCTACACAATGCAGGCAGATCAAGGCGGGGGAGGGGGTGGTCTGGCAGCAGGCTGCTGTATATAGCTTCCTAAAAACATCACAAACCTCCTGCCTCAGTACTCCTCTCAAGAGCCCTCAGCCCTGATGTAAGCATGCATACCTCCTCCTCTTGCGAGGAATTATGCAAATATAGTGGAACCTTGGTTAACGAGTAACGCGGTTAACAAGCTTTTTAAAAGACGAGCAACTTTTTAAAAAAAATCCTGACTCGGTTTGCGAGTGTTGTCTCGCAAAACAAGCAGAATTCAAGCTAATGGGGTGTGCAGTACCACATTTGGCCAGAGGTGCGGGGGCGCCAGTGAAACTCTGAAACAATTTGGAGCCGTTCGTAAATACTCTGAATCACTCGGAAGTTCATGAGCCTTTCCGAGGGTTTCTGAGTTCAGCCGAGCTGTCCCCGAGTATTTCCGAGGCTGCCCGGTGCCCCCCACCTCTGGCAACATGCGGTATTGCATGCAATAGAAGTCAATTCCGAACGAATTATCTTTCTTTCCATTGACTTGTATGGGGAAACTCGCTTTGATATGCAAGTGCTTTGGATTACAAGCATTCTCCTGGAACGGATTATGCTCGTAATCCAAGGTTCCACTGTATCAAAATGCCTTGATGAGCGTGTGTAGGTCTGGAGGAGTGGGCATTCCTAAGCTGGCTGTATTTCTATGCAGACTGCTCTAGGTAACGTCCACATGTGATGCTGAGCCTCTACGATGGAAAGAACTGAAATCCAATGAATGAAAGAGGGAGGCCAGGCAGAGTCAGGCTGGGGAGGAAAGGGCTAGATTATGCTAAATGTCCTCCAACCAAGAAATGAGGCTGGCGCTATCTGGCTTGCTGCAATTTCTAATGTACACTGTGAGAAGCTCACAGTGTGCAGTGTAATGAGAGTAAGTTATTTCAGTCCAGGAGAGGAGCCGGTACAACTGTGTAAGACTGAAGGGAAGGCTGGAGGTCGGAGTTTCTCTACCATCTTGATGGAACAGATTGTAGCTAGATTGATGAATAACAATAATTGTGATTGTGTTTTCTTGTAGCTCTATGAGCACGGTGTCTTATATCGATGAGCCGGGACACCATGATGACGTACACCGTCCGGTCGTGCAGATGGAAAATACGTATCAGTTAGGTATGGTCGTTTGTATTTATCTGCATTTAAAGCGGTAGTAAACCCGCTGACTTTTTTTTTTTTTTTTTTTCACACCGCTAAGGGAAAAGGCATAATGAGCTAGTGTGCACCGCATACTAGCTCATTATGAAATACTTACCTTAGAACGAGGCCCCGAAGTCTCGCCCGATCCACGCCGAGGGAGCTGACATGTGAGTAGCCGGAGTCGCGATATCGTCACATGCGAGCGTGAGATTTCCTCCCAGCAGGGTTTGGCGTCTGCCGGGCTTTCAGCCGAGAATCACCTGTGCGCATGCGCCGCTGCAGTCAGCAGCACATTGCGAGGGGAATATCTCCTAAACCGTACAGGTTTATTATTATAGGCTTACCTGTAGGTAAAAGTAAAAAAAAAAAAGACTATACAACCGCACTCATTTAAAGGGTCAGTCCACCCAACGTAACCCAGAATGTTTGGCTGCAGATAGATGCTGGTGATTATCAGTATCTTATACCTCTTTGGGACCCTGGTCAGACTAATGCCGCGTACACACGGTCGGAATTTCCGATGGAAACAGTCCGATGGGAGCTTTTCATTGGATTTTCCGACCGTGTGTATGCCCAACGGTCTTTTTCTGTCGGAATTTCCGACGGACTTTGGATTGAGAACCTGTTCTCAATTTTTCCTACGGAAAACCTTTCTATTGGATTTTCCGATCGTGTGTATGCAATTCCGACACGCAAAATTCCGACGCATGCTCGGAAACAATTTGACGCATGCTCGGAAGCATTAAACTTCCCTTCTATAGTGCGGTCGATTGTGTTTTATGCTGCTGTGTTACAGACCGTCGGGATTTGGTGTGACCGTGTGTAGGCAAGACAGTTTGAGCAAAATTCCGACAGAATTCCGACGGGAAAACCATCAGAGCTTTTTCCGACGAGAATTCCGACCGTGTGTACGCGGCATTATCCTTAAAGTGGTTGTAAACCCACCTAGAAAAAAAAAAAAATAACTAAAACCTGCAAGAAAAAGGCATAATGAGCTAGTATGACGTCATGACGTCACTCCCGCGCATACGCAGTCTAACTGAAGCAACGGCACGTACTGCCATTGCGTCGACAGTACCCGATTGGCTGAGAGGAGAAGCGATCCTATTGGCCACCGAGGAGGGAGGAGATGCAGGGGAAGCACCAGGAGGAGGAAATGCCGCTCAGAGGAAGTGCTGCCCGCAACCTAGAGGGAGTTGGCGGCAGGTGGATTGTTTGCCACCCCCCAAAAAAAAAATATCAGCCGCCACTGCAAGTGAATATAAAATCCGATATAGAAAGGAATATTACTGCAAATCAACATTACAAATATGAGATCTTTCTGTGCTTTTACTTGCAGTTTATTTGAGGTTGGTGACAGGGCCTCTTGATGAAAGCTATTTCTCTGTTGTAGGCCCCGGGAGGCGCTTTCCTGTAGCCACAGTGAACAATATTCTGAAGGACGTCCTGACCAGTTATCTTCAGGAGGAGAAGTATGAAGCTGAGTTATGTAGACAGATGACAAAGACCATTTCAGAGGTGAGACCCGCAGGGCTAGTAAATGGCCGGGGAGATATCCCATGTTCATTAACCTGTTGCCGACCAACCGCCGTCATTATACAGCGGCAGGTTGGCACGGCTGTGCTAACCGTCGTAGGTGTACGTCGGCCACTTTAAGAGCTCTAGGGGGGCGCATGCATTCCCGCAGCTCGATGCCAGAGCCGATGCATGTGGCTGGCGGCCACATTGTCCACCGGAGACCCGCGATCGCTCCTCAGAGAACCAGAACGGGGATCTGTCATTGTAAACAGACAGATCCCTGTTCTGTCAGGGAGGTAGAGAGAGATCTGCTGTTCCTAGTGATCAGGAACAGCGATCTATCTCTACTCCCTGTCGGTACACTCCCCCACTATTTTTTTGAAACACCTCCCAGGGAACACATTTAACCCTTTGATGCCCCCTAGTGTTAACCCCTTGCCTGCCAGTGACATTTATACAGTAATCAGTGGCTATTTATAGCTCTGGTCGCTGTATAAATGTCACTGGTCCCCAAAAAAGTGTCTGCTGCAATGTCGCAGTCCCGCTAAAAATCGCTGATCACCACCATTACTAGTAAAAAAAAAAAATAAATAAATGTATAATTATATTATATTATAATTATTATTATTTATTAATTATAATAATAAATAATGATTTAATAATAAAAATGCCATAAATTTATCCCCTATTTTGTAGATGCTATAACTTTTGTGCAAACCAATCTATATACGCTTATTGGGATTTTTTTTATTTTTTTACCAAAAATATGTCGAAGAATACATATTGGCCTAAACTGATGAAGAAATTATTTTTTTCCATTTTTTTGGGGGGATATTTATTATAGCAAAAGTTTTTTTTTCTAAATTGTCGCTCTTTTTTTGTTTATAGCGCAAAAAATAAAAACCGCAGAGGTGATCAAATACCACCAAAAGAAAGTTCTATTTGAGGGAAAAACAAGGACATCAATCTTGTTTGTGTACAACATCACACGACCGCGCAATTGTCAGTTAAAGCAACGCTGTGCTGTTTCGCAAAATATGGCCTGGTTAGGAAGGGGATAAATCCTTCCGGGGCTGAAGTGGTTAATGTGCCTCTTGGGCAGGGGCGGACTGACAACTCATGAGGCGACCGGGCAATAGGAGATTTTGGGGCCCCCCAGGCAATCTGAGATTATGGGGCCACACAGTATACACACGCACAGTATACAATCACACAGTATACACAGACATGTTTCTATTGGCTGAGAAGGTACTGGAGAGGTGGGGCTGCTATAATCTCTGGATTTTTAGACTAAAAGGATGTCAGTTAGGCCCCTTTCACACTGGGGCGGGAGCCGCGGCGACGGTAAAGCAGCGCTATATTTAGCGCTGCCTTACCGTCGTTTTAGCCACGGGATTCGGCCGCTAGCGGTGCGGTTTTAACCCCCGCTATCGGCCGAAAAAGGGTTAAAATCCCCTGCAAAGCGGCTCTTTGTGGCGGTATTACCGCGGTGTCCCATTGAAATCAATGGGTAGGAGCGGTATAAGAGCGGTGAATACACCGCTCCTATACCACTCCAAAGATGCTGCTAGCAGGACTTTTTTGACCGTCCTGCTAGCGCACCGCTCCAGTGTGAAAGCCCTCCGACTTTCACACTGGAGTGAATGGGGCCGGATTTTTTCAGGCGCTATACAGGCGCTATTTTTATCGCTGTACCGCCTGGAAACCGCCCCAGTGTGAAAGGGGCCTAAGGGACATTTCAGAGCCAGATGTAAAAAAAACACAGATTTTTAAATATAGTCCCTGGTTTTACTGAGGCTGGCAACCCTGATGGGGCCCCCTAGTGGCCCAGGGCCCTCGGGCAGTGCCCGAGTGGCCAAATGGTCAGTCCGCCCCTGCTCTTGGGGAAAGGGATGAAATGCAGGAATGTAAGCAAAATCATGCGCGTGCCTATAGCGCACAAAAGCATGCATGTTTTTTTTTGCAGGTGTAGTGTGGGGCTTCAATCTACAATCCTCAGCATGCGCTGTGGTGACCAGGTTAGTAGTCCTCACTGCAGGGATAGTATGTCAGGTATGAACATTTGGGACTGGGCTGATGCAGCGTGGTCCCTGATATTCCTATGTGAGAAAAGAAGCCGGGTCTTTGGAAAATGCAGGAGGGGGATTGTGGAAAGCGGAGTGTTCTTTTAATGTTTTGGCGTCTGCAATGTGTAATGAATCCTCTCCCAGCTCTCTTTTCTTTTCACCATATTAAAGACGCTCTCGTTTTCTGACTTCCAGGTAGTTAAAGCCAGAGTGAAGGACCTGATGATACCGCGATATAAAATAATCGTCCTCATCTACATCGGACAGCTGAACGATCAGGGCATACGGGTTGGCAGCCGGTGCATCTGGGACCCGGCGAACGACACTTTTGCCTCCTACACCTTTAAGAACAGCTCCCTGTTTGCTCTGGCTAATGTCTACGGCGTGTATTACGAGTAAGAAGAAGGCGCTGCAGAGAGGATCGCCAACCTGTCACCGCAGTGCCTGCTGGGACTTGTAGTTTCACGATCAGTTGGTCCCTTTTCCTGCCTCTAAACTAGAATGTGTTTAAATTTAACACCAGAAACCAGAGGATATTTACAGAGATCATTCTCTTTGCTCATATCTTTTTTTTTTATTTTTTACAAGTATATTTATTTTGTGAATATTTGGAACAAGCAGCAGTAAAAAAAAAAATAACGTTTCCATTTAAAAAAAAAAGTTTCTGTGTCTTTATTCCTTGTTTTCATCAGGCCAAACCGCTATTTTATAGATACAGTAAAACCTCGGATTGCGAGCATACCGGTAATTTGTTCCGGAAACATGCTTGTAATCCTAAGCACTCGTATATCGAATTTCCCCATAAGAAATAATGGAAACTCCAATGATTCGTTCCACAACCGTTTATTTATAAATCCTTCAGTTTATAGTCCATATAAAAAGATTATAGCAATGTGATTGGTTGTGTAACCATAAAATGTCCATCCACAAATGGAAGCCTCCACAAGGGGATTAGAAGCAAAATCCAGCAGGAGCTCCAGCAGGGGGTAGGCAACCTTTTGAGCAAAGTGTGCCGAAAAACTTTTTCAAAGAAATGGAGCGTGCCGATTTTGTAACAAAAAAATGTAAACTTTACACTCTCAATTACAAAAAGGAATTTTTATAAAGTAAATGCTGTAAACTACTTTAGTAGTGAGAAATTAACATCCTACAACTCCACACCTCCAATCACCGTCCCCCCTGCACGTCTGCCCCACCACTGTAACCCCCTGCACATCTGCCCCACCACTGTAACCCCCTGTACGTCTGCCCCACTACTGTACCACCCTGCTCATCTGCCCCACCAATGTACCCCCTTTCTCATCTGCCCCATCAATGTACCCCCTTTCTCATCTGCCCCACCACTGTAACCCCCTGCTCAACTGCCCCACCACTGTAACCCCCTGCACATCTGCCCCACCACTGTAACCCCCTGCACATCTGCCCCACCACTGTAACCCCCTGTACGTCTGCCCCTCCACTGTACCACCCTGCTCATCTGCCCCACCAATGTACCCCCTTTCTCATCTGCCCCACCACTGTAACCCCCTGCTCAACTGCCCCACCACTGTAACCCCCTGCACATCTGCCCCACCACTGTAACCCCCTGCACATCTGCCCCACCACTGTAACCCCCTGCACATTTGCCCCACCACTTTAACCCCCTGCACATCTGCCCCACCACTGTAACCCCATGCACAACTGCCCCACTACTGTAACCCCCTGTACATCTGCCCCACCAATGTACCCCTTTCTCATCTGCCCCCACCACTGTAACCCCCTGCACATCTGTCCCACCACTGTAACCCCCTGCTCATCTGTCCCACCACTGTACCACCCTGCTCTTCTGTACCACCCTGCTCTTCTGTCCCACCACTGTACTACCCTGCTCATCTGCCCCACCAATGTACCCCTTTCTCATCTGCCCCCACCACTGTAACCCCCTGCACATCTGTCCCACCACTGTAACCCCCTGCTCATCTGTCCCACCACTGTACCACCCTGCTCTTCTGTACCACCCTGCTCTTCTGTCCCACCACTGTACTACCCTGCTCATCTGCCCCACCAATGTTCCCCCTTTCTCTTCTGCCCCACCACTGTACCTCCCTGCACATCTGCTCCACCGCCATACCCCCATGCTCTTCTGTCTCACCTGTCCTAACACTGAATTTATCTGCTCATCTGCCCCACCACTGTAACCCCCTTTGTTATCTGCCCTGCCACTGTACCTCCTGCACATCTGTCCCACCACTGTACTCCCTGCTCTTCTGCCCCACTACTGTAACCCCTTCTCATGTATTCCACCGATGTACCTCCTTTCTCCTCTGCACATCTGCCCCACCTCTGTACCCCCCTGCTGGTCTGTCCCACCAATGTACCTCCTTTCTCCTCTGCCCCAACACTGAACCCCTCCTGCTCATCTTTCCCACCACTGTAACCCCCTTCTCATCTGGCCCAACACTAAACCCCTTTCCATCCCTCCCACCACTGTACCCCCTTGCTCTTCTGTCCCACCACTGTAACCCCCCCTGCTCCTTTGTCCCACCAATGTACCCCCTTTTCTTATCTGCCCCACCACTGTACCTCCCTGCACATCTGCCCCATGCCGTATCCCCATGCTCTTCTGTCTCACTACTAAATCACATTCTCATCTGTCCTAACACTGAACTCATCTGCCCCACCACTGTAACCCGCTTTCTCATCTGCCCCACCAATGTACCTCCTGCACATCTGTCTCACCTCTGTACCCCCTGCTCTTCTGCCCCACCGCTGTAACCCCCTGCTCATCTGTCCCACCAATACACCTCCTTTCACATCTGCCCCATTGCTCTACCACCCTGCTTATCTGCCCCAACACTGAACCCCTCCTGCTCATCTATGATATGCAGAGTGGTGAAAGGAAGCAGAGATGAGACACATCTACCTGTCCTGGCACACTCATCCTGCTGATCCAACTCTCGCTTCCAGCCCACGTGCTTCTATGTATGTTATGTATGGGATGTCACATACAAGCATATGGAATGGATGCGCAATGATGAGCTCAGGTCAGGGGCATTTTCTGAAAGCAGTGTACCTGTGTGCAGAATCATAAGTTGGGCCACCGCAGCAGAGAAAAAGTGTGGCGCTCTGCACCGCAGCAAAAGTTGGGTGTTGTTTTGTTAGTGCTGAATACTGTCCCTGGCATAAAGGGACACGGAGTGCAGAGGGGTTCAGTAGTAAGTGACGCAAAGGTTCAGAAATAATTTCAACAAAGTTTCCAGAAGCTCAACAGTAATTCCACAAACTGTCACCTGATTGGCTTTCTCAATCACATTGAAATCCCTTCTTTCTGAGATTGGTAGTGGCAACCAAGAGAGTCATCTTCCTCCAGATGGTGGGCGGGGCCAGCAGGACTGTGATTGGCTTTAGCAGTGGCCAATCACAGTCCTCCTCCTCCTGCACCCAATCTCTTCCCCACCACAAGAGCTGACGATCGCAGCTACAGCAAAGTTAGAGAACCAAACAATGTTTCCCATCTTTTACAATGTGTGGGGGGCGCAGTGCCTCCCCCTCAGTGCGGTGTGGGGAATTCTGAAATTGGACTGCATTAGTGTCTCACTGACACTTCCCTGCGTTGCTCTGCTGATGGGGAGGGAGTCGAGTGTCGGCAAAAGAGGCTTTGTGTGTCGCTTGCGGCGCCATTGCCGGAGATTGCCTACCCCTGAGCTACAAGCTCAAGTATAAAAGAGAAGAGAGGCGCCTCTAAGTGTAGCAATATGGTTACATTTCATGAAGATGCAACATTTAGCAAGTCACATGGTTGATGATTTAAAGAGACACATCTAAGTATGGAGGCATCCGGGGTAAAGCTGTCCACATAGACCGTCCTCCATACCGCCAGCTTTCACCGCTGTCAGTCTGCAATCATGACCGGGAAGACTACCCTGCAGTAGAGCAATCTGAAAGCGAGGCTTGAAGTGCTCGTGACGTTGATGGCGGTGCAGAGGACGGTCTATGTGGACAGCTTTACCCCGGAAGCCTGCATACTTAGATGTGCCTCTTTTAATCATCAACCATGTGACTTGCTAAATGTTGTACCTTCATTAAGGCCGGTTTCACACTGGGGCGGTGGGGGCGGCGGCGGTAAAGCAGCGCTATATTTAGCGTTGCTTTACCGTCGTTTTAGCCGTGGTATTCCGCCGATAGCGGGGTGGTTTTAACCCCCACTAGCGGCCAAAAAAGGGTTAAAAACCCCCGCAAAGCGCCGCTGCAGCAGCGCTTTGCCGGCGGTAAGGCTGCTTTCACACTGGGGCGGTGCGGGGCGGCGACGGTAAAGCAGCACTATATTTAGCGCTACTTTACCATCGTTTTACCCGCGGTATGCGGCCGCTAGCGGGGTGGTTTTAACCCCCGCTAGCGGCCGAAAAAGGGTTAAAAACCTCTGCAAAGCGCCGCTGCAGCGGCGCTTTGCGGGCGGTATCCCCGCGGTCTCCCATTGATTTCAATGGGAAGGAGCTGTATAGGAGCGGTGAACACACCGCTCCTTCACCGCTCCAAAGATGCAGCTAGCAGGACTTTTTTTACCGTCCTGCTAGCGCACCGCTCCAGTGTGACAGCCCTCGGGCTTTCACACTGGAGACACAGCAACAGCTTTTTCGGGTCGGTTTGCAGGCGCTATTTTTAGCGCAATAACGCCTGCAAACCGCCCCAGTGTGAAAGCAGCCTAATACCGCAGTGTCCCATTGATGTCAATGGGTAGGAGCGGTGAATACACCGCTCCTTCACCGCTCCAAAGATGCTGCTAGCAGGACTTTTTTTACCGTCCCTATTGCTACACTTAGAGGCGCCTCTCTTCTCTTTTATACTCAGTTGTGAACTTGTGACATGACACTACTTGTATATCAAGACATCGCTTGTATATCAAGTCATAATGTATTAAAAAAATTTGCTTGTCTTGCAAAACACTCTCAAACCAAGGTTTTACTGTAGATAGATTGGTGAATGACCCCTGCTGGGTTTTTCTGCTGTCTGTGTCCCCGTTAGGATCATGCTCTCTCCATTGGTCCTGTCACCATTGTCATTAGGGATGAAAGAGAGAGAAACCAGAGTTTTGAGTTGCCAGCAGAACATGAAAAGAGGGGGAATCTTCCAGTGGGGACACTTGTTTGTGTTAAAAATGAGGCTTGGTTCACACTGCTGGGACTCCAAAGTCGTGCGACTTCCAATGTGACAGTGCATTGCAACTTAATGTGACTTTAATGTGGCTTTCATGCGACTTTGATGTTTTGCGACTTTGGCTATAGCAAATCATAACAATACCGAGTGGGGTTGATTTACTAAGGCTGGGTTCACACCATCACCGCAGGGGTCCGGTGCGTCCTGGTTCACCAGTTCCGGTGCGAGTTCAGCCCAAATTTTGGCCTGAATTCGGACCTGAAACGGACCAAAAGACGCACAGTGTTTTTGTGCAAAACGCACCGGACCTGCTCAGGAGATATGTGAAGCGGCTTCATAGAGAGAAGATCAAAATCTCCTGCTATTGCGAATTGGATGAGGGGATACCGCATCCAATTCGCAATGGTGTGAACCCAGCCTTAAACTGGAGACTGCAGCTCTGCATAGGAAACCAATCAGCTTCCAGGTTTTATTGTCAAAGCTTAACTGAACAAGCTGAAGGTAGAAGCTGATTGGCTACCATGCACAGTTGCATCAGATTTTGCACTCTCCAGTTTTAGTAAATGAACCCCAGTGTGACACATATTATTGAACGTACAAAACCCTCTGAAGCCAAAGTGGCAAAGATGAGACAAATGAGAAATTACTTCCTTGCAAATTTTAACATTGCAGTCTACGGCACACATGTCGCAAGGAAGACGCAGAAAAGTAGTGCAGGATAGGAACTATTTTTTTTTTCCCGCTGGGAATTGAGTCACTGCACCCATTGAAATGAATGTGTTATTACTTGTTATGTGACTTTCTGTGTACCAAGTCGCAACAGTGTGAACCAGGGCTGAGCCCTGGTTCACATTGGTGCGATTTGGCATGTCAAATCGCATGTCAAATCGGCGGCAAATCCCGGTAATGGCACCGTCCTAATCAGTGCGACGCCGCATTTGTGGCGCTGCACCGATTTCAAAAAGTAGTTTCTGTACTACTTTTTGCGATTTCGGGGTGCGATTTCCATTGACATCTGTGCTTTAACCCACACAAATCGTGCGGGTTCAGCTGAACTCGCACGGCTTCATTCCTGCAACTCAGTGTGAACTTGGGCCAAATGGCATTTCCCTCTATTTGGAGAGCTTTTCTTATTTCCTGTTGTGTCCAGCGAACAGGATGTGAAGGGAAATCTCCCCGATGGGGAACTGACCGGATTCATCAAGTTTTGGCTTTAGTTATACTTTAACCAAGTTTGATCAAACTTGGTATCGGCATAATTCCAGCAGTAAATTGGGAGTGTATGGGAACCCCCGACAGCCACATTTTTTTTTCTAATCTTCTCTTTAGGATATCATTGGATTCTTCTGAAAATCTTTGAGGCACAGAATGAACAAGGTGCATGTAATCCAATCCTAGAGCAGTTCACTTCTGTGCTGTTCCTGTTCCAGTCAGTTGCTAGTTAGTGTAATGCCGCGTACACACGGTCGGAATTTCCGATAGACATGTGCACAACAAAAAAATTTGTTTATTTTCGTTTCGTTTTTTTCGTTTCCGTTGATTCGTAACCATTCGTAAATTCGTACGTCGTCGGTGTTCGTATTCGTATTTTCGTAAGAGTTATTTTTTTCGTTGATTCGTTTTTCCGTTAGTTTAATTTTCGTTTATTCGAAATTCGGACGCATTCTTATTTATTCGTACTTTCGTAACATTCGTAACATTCGTAGATTCGTAATCGGAGCATAATTCATAATTTTATGTAATGTGTATGCTATTATTACATTTTAAGAGACACAGAAAATTACGAATCGAAAAAAAAAGTTACGAATGTACGAATTTTTTCGTTCAATCCATTCGAAGCACGTTAAGCAGCGCCATTGTAAGAGACATGGAAAATTACGAATCGAAAAATAAATAAATAAAAGTTCCGAATGTACGAATTTTTTCATTCAATCCATTCGAAGCACGTTAAGCAGCGCCATTGTAAGAGACACGGAAAATTACGAATCGAAAAAAAAGTTACGAATGTACGAATTTTTTCATTCAATCCATTCGAAGCACGTTAGGCAGCGCCATTGTAAGAGACACGGAAAATTACCAATTCAACAACAAAAAAAAAAGTTACGAATGTCACTTTGATTTTCGTTGTTCCTGTTTTCGTTTTTCGGATTTTCTTCTTTCGTAGATTCGTTGTTTCTAATTAGTTTTTTTCGGATTTTCGTTTTAGCGAATCGTTCGTTCATTCGTACGATAACGAATGAACGAAAATAACGAAAAAAAAAACGAAAACCTAAAAAAAACGAAACGAATTGCACATGTCTAATTTCCGATGGAAACAGTCTAATGGGAGCTTTTCATTGGATTTTCCGACCGTGTGTATGCCCATCTGTCTTTTTCTGTCGGAATTTCCGACGGACTTTGGATTGAGAGCCTGTTCTTAATCTTTCAGACGGAAAACCTTTCTATCGGATTTTCCGAAACGCAAAATTCCGACTCATGCTCGGAAACAATTCGACGCATGCTCAGAAGCATTAAACTTCCCTTTTATAGTGCCGTCGAACGCGTTGTATGTCGTGGTGTTATTGACCATCGGAATTTGGTGTGACCGTGTGTAGGCAAGACAGTTTGAGCGGAATTCCGACGGGAAAACCATCAGAGCTTTTTCCGACGAGAATTTCCGGCCGTGTGTACGCGGCATAATGGGAAATGATTGAATAAAATGTATCGATCCCCAGTGATCGCCCTGCTGCCAGCAGAAGGATAGATCCGTAATCTGTCACTAGTCACATTAGTAGTTGTGTCAATACTTCCTGTGGTCGGGACATTTGCTACAATGTGTATAATGTGTGTTTAATGTGTGTACAGCCATATTTCACATTGACGGCAAGTAAATATTAACTGTCTATATGCTGAGTCCACAATACGTCAGTTGCTTGGTAATTCTAGAGGACCCGTTACTCTGGTGTTAACTTAAAGCTAGCTTTAAGTTTCCTGCTGGTCATACGAATACGTAGTCAGAGAAGGGGCCAAAATATTTTCCTGGAGAAAAACCTCCAGTTCTGGTCACATGACCATTTTGCCACATGATCGCTGCCTTTAGGAAGAATTAAAACCTCTTGTCAGGCAGTACAGTGGCTAAGTGTTTAGCACTTCTGCATAGCAGCACTGGGGTCATCGGTTCAACTACCAACCTTGGCACTACCTGCCTGGAGTTTGCATGTTCTCCCTGTGCCTGCGTGGGTTTCCTCTGGGTACTCCAGTTTCCTCCCACACTCCATACTGGTAGGTTACTTGGCCCTAGTATGTGTATGTATGAATGTGAGTTAAGTACCTTAGAGCAGTGGTCATCAACCCTGTCCTCAGGGCCCTCTAATGCCCCGTACACACGGTCGGAAATTCCGACCACAAAATCCTTCGGATTTTTTCCGACGGATTTTGTCCGACACTGGTGTTGCATACACACGGTCGGACAAAGTTGTCGGAAAATCCGATCATTCTGAACGTGGTGACGTTCGTTGCCTACGACGGGACTACGTAGAGGCTAGTAGCCAATAGCTTTTGGTCTCGTAATGTGATCTGAGCATGCGTGGCACTTTGTCCGTCGGAATTCGCTACACACGATCGGAAAAAGTCCGATAGGACTTTGTTGTCAGAAAATTTGAGAGCAGGAGATAAAACTTTTTCCGTCGGAAATTCCGACGGAAAAAGTCCGATGGAGCCTACACACGGTCGGAACTTCCGACAACATGGTCCGATAGGACATTTTCCGGCGGAAAATCCAACCGTGTGTATGGGGCATAACAGGCCAGGTTTTATGTACTGTATTTTTTTTTTTTTTTAACAAATGTTATGTACTGTATTTTTGGTTAAAAAAAAAATCGCAATTAGCGTGTATTGGTTGGTTTGCGCAAAAGTTATAGCGTCTACAAACTATGGGAAAGATTTATGGCATTTTTAAGGCATTTTTATTATTATTATATTTTTAATAGTAATTTTTAATAGTAATTGCGATGATCTGCGATTTTTAGCAGTATTGCAACATTGCTACAGACAGATTGGACACTTTTGACACTTTTTTGGGACCACTGACATTTATACAGCAATCACTGCTATAAAGATGCACTGATTACTGTGTAAATAACACTGACATGAAAGGGGTTAACACTAGGGGACGATCAAGGGGTTAATTGTGTGTTCCCTCAGTGTGTTCTAACTGTACGGGGATAGGACTGAGTAGGAGAGGAGACTTTTCGCTTTTCCTACATAGTAGGAACAAACGACATGTCTCCTCTCCTCTGACAGCACAGGGATTGTGGGAGAAATCCCTGTGCTGGCGCTCATACACGCGACGTATCGGGTTCCCGCCATCGGGTTCCCCTGGCCACGCGCATCGGGGTTCCCCGCCGTGCAGCAGGTGCACGCGCGCCCCTCCGGCAGCGCGTGCACGTGCCCTCTGACTGCTCTTAAAGGAACCCCGTACCTGTACATGCAGGGGAGCCATTCTGTCCCTGTATATAGACGTGAGCCGGTCAGGAACCAGTTAAAAGGCTGTAACCCTATAGCATTAGCTGGTGTCACCTCTGTCCACAGCCGGCCATACACAATTTTTGGACAAATTACCAAATTTCTAAGCAATGATGGGAGAATCGTGCGAGAAATATAATGGAAAAAGAAAAGCGCATGAGCTGTGACCTGGAATGAAAAGAAGATTCCTGGACACAAAATTTCTGTAGCAACATGAGGGGAAATTGGAGGCTTGGTTGGTCAAATTTTGAAATCAATGGTGGCACCATTAGGGTTGCCACCTTTTCTTCAAGCCAAACCCGAACACTTTTGTGGCAGAGGGCAATTTTTTTTTTGTTGCAGTAAACACTATAGGGTTATAAAAGACTTAAGACACATTTGGGTGCCTCAAGGAGGGTAGTAATGTAGCGCACAGAGCGCGCCAGTGGGTGTGGCCAAATTGCTCTTGCTGACATCATCATCACACCCTTCAGTGATGCCAAACCTGCCCCCAAACAGCCACCCAGAGCGGCAACAGATTTGTGTATGACTATCTTGGTTACTTGGGGAGCCACAGCCTGGTCTGAAAAGATGTCCGGGTCTCAGGTGGACTGAAACCCGGACACATGATTCAAAACCCGAACTGTCCGGGTAAATCCTGGACAGGCGGCAACCCTAGGCACCATGAGATTACAAAATGTCAGATTTTCTAAAGAAAATTTGTTCAGGATTCGACCCATTTTATCAAATATTTCAAAAGATGATTATGAAGATTCAAGCCCAAGACTTTACAGAGACTGCAGTGCTGGAACGGGGGGAGATAGGAGACCTCCAGGTAGTATTAAAGCTCTTCTATTAAAAAAGCCTTCAATCTCACTTTATACCTGACAGGGTTACTTTAAGCACTCTTCATCTTCTTCCATGCTCCAGCGCTGCCTTCCACATCTTCCTCAGACGCTGGCCAACGGCCCCCTTTCAAGGCTGAATAATGTGTCACTCAGCCACTTCCTGTGTGCCCAGGTTGTCATGGACACGCCCCCTGGGGGTACATCTTCATGCAGCCCAGGCTAACACTACAATGCTGCGCCACTGAGGACCACCCACTGCCGACATAGGAAGAGAGGAAGAACCTGCATGTCACATGACCGGTCAGAAGACACATAGAAATAGGGTATGTTCCCTGAAAGTGTATTCAAGTATGAGGAGGTACCGGAGTTTGGCTTCAAACCCTTAAAGAGGACCTGAACTCTGGAAGCTGTGACCAAAAAATATTCAGGTAGGGGGCAAAGGACTAATCACCAGTATTGCCCGTGAACTTCAGGCAGCTGATCCTTCAATCTACTGACCTACTTTGCCTTGGTCTGTGTCTCCATGTGGAGGTGACCATCATGGTAGAGGCAGGGCTTTGCTTCCTCATGCAAGAACCTCCAGCAAGGAGAACCATGATCACCAAATCTTACTCCAAAACTCTCCTGAAACTAACAGGGCCAGCAGTGCCTTAGATCTCACACTGCAGCTATACAGCTATAAGGATGTAGGCCTTAGGGGTGCCTAGGCACACTCAAATATCAGGAAGTGCTCTGTTATTTTTGCAGTATGAATTACAGACAAAAGCATACCTCCCAATTGTCCTTAATTTCGAGGGACTGTCCCTGATTTGGAGCAATGTCCCTCTGTCCCCCTTTCCTCCTCATTTGTCCCTCATTTTTCGTCCCGGAAGGATGGGTATGTTTGGTTGTGCGCCGGCCAGCACACCAAATTTAAGGCGATTTTTACATTGCTGTAAGTGCAATACTTTATTTTAATACATGCTTAAAAGATTTTATGCCATGTGGAGCTTTTTATCTTTTTGGTATATTACCTATCCATCCTATTGAGTGACGTCCCGGGCACAGGAGAGCCGTACAACCAGGAGCAAGGCCCAGGCTGGGTTTAAGCCATAGGCGCTGAGTGATCCCTTGTAATGATTCACTATCTCAATTATTGGTGGACTGTTTATGGACTTTATTAATTATATATCTATAGTTACCATTTCATGTGAACAACTAGCGCGATTCTAATTTATTTACTATGATCTATATCATAGCTCCCAAATGTCCCTGATTTCGAGGGACTGTCCCTGATTTGGAGCAATGCCCCTCTGTCCCTCATTCCTCCTCATTTGTCCCTCATTTTGGTCTGATCTATATAGTTGTATATAAAATGCACTTTTTATCTATCAAAAAGTGTTTTCCAGTGCTAAACCTTTCATCTGATTTCTAAATTGCTGCATTTGTAAATTCAAAAGCCAATATAAAGGATAGTAGTGGTAAAAAAAAGCACTTGTGAGTTTAACCAATCTTGTTTTATGTACAATTCTCCTTTAAGGGGGGTGTGGCAAGGGGTGTGTCCTATGGCTACATACTTTTGCTGATGGGTGTCCCTCATTCCCATCTCGAAAAGTTGGGAGGTCTGATCTATATAGTTGTATATAAAATGGGATTTTCATCTTTCAAAAAGTATTTCTAAGCGCTAACCTTTCATCCAAATTCTAAATTGCTGGATTTGTAAAAAAAAAAAGCACCAATCACTTTTTATGTACAATTCTCCTTTGAGGGGGCGTGGCAGGGGGTGTGTCCTATGCCTGCATACTTTTGCTAATAGGTGTCCCTCATTCCCATTGCAGAAAGTTGGGAGGTGTGTAAAAGGTACTTTTTTCAATGTGCATTTTGGCCTAAATTTTAATTTGCGGCGTACACACGGTCGGAATTTCCGATGGAAACAGTCCGATGGGAGCTTTTCATCGGATTTTCCGACCGTGTGCATGCCCAACGGTCTTTTTCTGTCGGAATTTCCGACAGACTTTGAATTGAGAACCTGTTCTCAATTTTTCCAGCGGAAAACCTTTCTATCGGATTTTCCGATCGTGTGTATGCAATTCCGACACGCAAAATTCCGACGCATGCTCAGAAACAATTTGACGCATGCTCGGAAGCATTAAACTTCCCTTTTACAGTGCTGTCAAACATGTTTTATGCCGCTGTGTTATTGACCGTCGGAATTTGGTGTGACCGTGTGTAGGTAACACAGCTTGAGCGGAATTCCGTCGGAATTCCGACGGAAAAACCGTCAGAGTTTTTTTCCGACGAGAATTCCGATCGTGTGTACGCGGCATAAGGGATCCCTATAACATAACAAATCATCACTTTTTGAGATCAGGTTTGAAGTTTAAAGAGACCCTGTCATTAGGTTAAAAATAGAAATGAAGCATTTTACTTGCTTACTTGCAGCAATTATTCCTTCCATAAATGTACTTTTACTTCATTTTTACTTCATTTTTAAATCACACACTCAAAGTTATTAAATTTTTTCCGACTTGCCCCACCCTATTAGATTGCAAGCTCTTATGAGCAGGGCCCTCTTGTGTTGTATTGCAACTGTTTTGTCTCCCTTTACACAGTAAAGTGCTGCACAAACTGTTGGCGCTATTGAAATCCTGTATAATAATAATAATAATACATGCTAGAACATTTGACTAGTCAATACTCTAGCACAGCCCTCTCCCCTTTTTGGGAGTTTCCAATTACTCTCAATGCTGACCTAGCTCCTTGGCCCCCAGCAGCTACATAACCTTATGTAGCTGCTGGGGGAGGAGTGAGTGTTTATTGGGCGTGTCATTTGAATGACAGCTCTGATTTTGTTGGGTCTGCAGACATCCCATCCAAGATGGTGGTGCCCATCAGCAGAACGTTTGGATATCTACACTAGGGAGGATTTTATGGTTAAATAATATAAATAAAAAATGTTAAATGCATAATCCTATGGAATGATTTTTTTGTTATAATGTTTTTGTTATAATGAATGGTCTGGTGACAAGGTCCCTTTAAAGGGGTGACTCCGGTAAGTATTATCATTACCTAATTCATCAGTCTGCAAATCATTTCAGCAAATAATAATATTTATTGGCTATCGGTACAGAGATATGACAATGAGGTCTGGAGTTTTACAAATCATCATCAAACACGTTCCTGAAATAGAATTACCAACACTGAGGTGGGTGTGGTCATACAGATGTGACATGTGACAAAGAACACGCCCTGCTACCAAACTAACATGTGATTTGGAGCTGGCCGCCTAGCAGAGTGAGTTCAAGTCCTTTTTCTTGCAGCCGGTCCTACAGCAGGCTGTGGTCAGCAGCTCGTCCAGGTCACGTCTCTGTTGGAAGGAGTTTTTCTGAGACCCCCAAACTTCTTCCAAAGATCCTGTCTGCTGGAGGTCCTCATAGCCCACCTGGGAGGTCATCTTCTGGGCTGGGTATGGCAGGGGCTCCCTCTCCTTTGTGTTACCAGCATGGAAAGCAAAGAAATTCTCCCGTTCTGTTAAAAGAAAAAAAAAAGAAAATGTTTCTGCATCCCCAATGATATGTCAGATAGAAGAAAACCACTGCGGAGATTAGAGGGCCTGAAAAGTGGAAGTCAATGGGATATGTATTTTTTTTTTTTTCAAAGGATGTTTATATTCTGATTGGTGGACGAATATCAATACCTCGTGTTATGTGTTTTTACTACACTACCTCCCATCATACATAAGATAAAAACCAGGACAATATCATGTACCATCTCAAAATGCCCAGAATTACCCAATGTACCCCTTTCTTGTTAAGCTGAAGTTTAAGCCTCTAGGCAGGTGCCTACAAATTGGGTTGTTGTTAGTTAGAGTCTGGGCTGCCTGGGTGAGGAAGGGTTAATACTGGGTCTGCTGTTTTCCCAGGCTTTTTTTGGGGGTTCTGCCTTCTACCCTGTTTTGGCATATAAATTGGGGGGGGGGGCTCAGGGAGCGAGCTGGACCACACGGGAAAGAAGCAGAGGTTCCAGTAAGAAGATGTAACCCTCAATCACCATCGCTCCAAGGCAGGGATCTCCAAGCACTGTGGCCAGTGGGAGAAGAAAATGTCCTGGCATTAGTGGGAGTAAACAATACTCAATGACTGGCATCAGTGGGAGGAATAGTGCCCCATCATTGGTGTCAATGGTAGGATTAGTGCTCCATTATTGGTTTCAATGGGAGGAACCAGGATTGGTGTTAGTGGAAGGAATAATGTGCCATGATTGGTGTCAATGGGAGGAATAGTGCCCCATCATTAGTATCAATGGGAGCAATAGTGCCCCATCACTGGTGTCAATAGGAGGATTAGTGGCCCATCATTGGTGTCAATGGGAGGAATAGTGGCCCATCATTGGTGTCAATGGGAGGAATAGTGCCCCATCATTAGTATTAGTGGAAGGAATAGTGCCCCATCATTGGTGTTAATGGGAGGAATAATGCCCCATCATTGGTATTAGTGGGATGAATAGTGCCCCATCCTTGGTGTCAATGGGAGGAATAGTGCCCCATCATTGGTGTTAGTGGGAGGAATAATGTGCCATTTTTGTTGTCGGTGGTAGACAGACAGAAACAATGTCAGCCATAGTGGGGGGGAATAACGGCGCCCAAGGGCCGGATAAAAGCAAGCGAAAGGCTGAATCCGTCCCCCGGGCTGCAGTTTGGAGACCTCTGCTCTAAGGGAACCCACCTGCTGATTAATACATTTTGCCATTAATAGACTTCTACCTGCAAAGATATGCCTTGGCAGCCTAGCAATAGCTTGATAGGGACCTGAATATTCATGGACTGTACTGTTGCGGCCTTCAAGTAAAGCTTTGTTAACTGGTTATGAGCCTGGTCTGAAGTTATTCAAAGGGCTGTATGGTGGTAGATGGCGTATCAGAAGAAGTGGGCCAGTAAAGCACACACACAAGGTACAGGAGGAAGGCCACCATAAAGGGTTAACTTGGCAGAAGAGTTGGAGTGGGAGAATAGTTGCCACAAGTACCTATGGACTGGTGGAAGGAACAGCAAATACTTTGGAAACAGGTGGCTGAGACGTGGTTTTACCCCCCCCCCCCCCCCTGAAACCCAAAGAAAACCTAACAATACAGCCGAACAAATCTGTATACATGCATATACATAAAATATAACATATTGCAGATTATCAGTCCTTATATGTAGTAGCTGCATTCATTTTCTTTTTTTCAGGCTTCTTTCACTTTTATTTCACCTGGTAATCCTGCCACCTCCTGTCCCCTGGAATGACAACGTCCACTCACTGTACTGTAGAAAGGAGCAACGTTGTCACCCTGACCCTAGGACAGGGAGTATGTTACAACTGTAACACCTACCCCTCTTATCATCGCCATAACATAGGGGGAGAAGAGTTCTTTAGTCTCTAAACTTTAAGATACTTGGAAACAATGTAACCAATAAGAGTTCAGCAGCTCACCAGATTTCAGGTAGATATATATATTTTTTCATTAATTGAACAGATATATCAAAACACTTTTTCGTGTTGTAGTAACACACTTCCTGTCCTAGGGTGACAACGTTAGTTGTCAGGGTTTGCCTCCATTGCAAAACCTAAGCCGTATATCTCCGTCATGGTGCAAAGGAAAGGTGTGCCATCTGGTGGTAGCATGTGGTACTGACTAGTAGTTAGTCACCTTCAACAGGATGTTCTGTAATGTTGAAGATGTTTCTTAGATTACCAAACAATTTCTTCAGGTCAGGAAGATACCTTTATACTCATACCTTAAAGATGAATTGCAGGCAGGGGCATTGCTTGGTCTACAAAAGATCTGGGGCTAGAGCCCATAGCAGCTTAGTAAAGAAAGTCATACGCTTGGGCGGGCATATACATGTATATACAGTAATATACGTGTGTGTGTGTGTGTGTGTGTGTGTATATATATCCCCATAGAGCCCCCCACTTACATTAGGGTCCCCAGAGAGTCCCCCTTACATCAGGGTCCCCAGAGAGCCTCCTCCTTACATCAGAGTCCCCAGAGAGCCTCCCCCTTGCATTAGGGTCCCCAGAGGGCCACCCACTTACATCAGGGTTCCCAGAGAGCCCCCCTTACATTCGGATCCCCAAAGAGCCTCCCCTTAAATCAGGGTCCCCAGAGAGCCTCCCCTTAAAATCAGGGTTCCCAGAGAGCCCCCCTTACATTAGGGTCCCCAAAGAGCATCCACTTAAATCATTGTCCCCAAAGAGCCTCCCCCTTAAATCAGGGTCCCCAGAGAGCCTCCCCCTTAAAATCAGGGTCCCCAGAGAGCCTCCCCTCCCATTGGGGACCCCTGCAGAGACTCTGGGCTATGGGCCCCAGATTCCAAAAGCCACCCCCTAGCAACGCCACTGATTGCAGGAAAGGATATTTATACGTAGTTATATTGGTCCTGAGTGGGCGACCTCCTGTGTTCTGTAAGCAGTAGGTGAGCTGCTCGTCATTGGATCTGGAAGCTAGTGGAGATCATTGTAAGAGCAGGACTACTACAGGGATTTCCAACTTCTACGGGGATCCCATTGGTATGGTATATACATAGTTACATTGGTCCCAGCTGGATTCATGTAACTGTGTAAAACTGTGCCATACATGGAATTCATCTTTAAAGCTGATCATACCCTGCTAAAAGCGGGTTGAATGGAAAAAAAATAAAAAATCATCAGATTTCTCCATTCACAGTAACATTATGGATGGATGAATCCCTCTTCTGGTCTATTGTATTCTGAGAGCTGCCTGCTGATTGGCTGAAAATTTTCCACTTGGCACGTTCGATTTAAGTGTCAGGCTGGAGAGGAGGTCAGCAGGTCCCCCCACTAAGCAAATTTTGTCTGGTTCATCGGGAACTGGCTCAAATACGCACAGTGTATGGCCAGTTTAAGACACCTTAAAGTGGTTGTAAACCTCAGATAAAAAATATGAACAAAGCATATCCCTCTATAGTGTGTATTTGAATACAGAGAACTTAGTGTCATTCCTGTCTTCTGCCTATACTTCTGTCAAGTTTTCCTGACACCCTTCCCTCCAATCAGCTCTCAGCGGTCCTCACTGAGCTCAGCAGAGTGTAACTTCAGCTCTCCTCCCCCTGTTTTCTGACAGTTCAGACCAGCTTTGTAAATTCAGATGTAGGGAAGAGAAGATAGCAGATAAACAGGTACAACTTACGTAGCAGGATTTGTTTCACCTCTATGTATCACCTGAAGCCAGTCCCTTCACTGGGTATATGCAAGGGTTTCCAACCACTTTAATCCAATGACCATGAAATGTGTGGGTTCATTGTCCAAGAACAGGATGGACTATCAACATCTACTCATTCCATGGTGATTGGATAACGGTGTCTAAAGGTGTAGATATAAATGTTGGGGTGTCATCCAGACATGCATTGGAACTGATGAAGTGGCTTGGAGAAACTATGAGAAGTCCGGTTAAATGTGACTAACCACTATTAGATATACCAGGGCCTGGATTAATGAGAACCTTTACAGACGGGTGGTACTGCCATTTTCTGAGCATCCTTTGGACATGAGCGCCCAGCCCACTAACCTCTGGAGTTTTTACACTTACCAGCCATGTCTTGGGGATTGCCAACCAGGGAGCGCCTCCATCTGGACCCTCCGCAGGTGTAGATGACCGCTCTGATGAACTCTCGGCCGCACAGTTTGACAAACTGTCCATCTCCTTGCGCTTGTCCAGCTGCCACCAGGACAGTGAGCAGGACACAACACACAAACAGGGCCCTCATGGTGTTGGAGAAGAGACAGTTCTGGCTCACAGTAGACTGGATGGATGAGGAGATGCAGAAACTGAGGTCCCCTGCGATTTTATACTCTTCTTCTCAGAGTCCCATTGGCTGGGGGAGGAATTTGCTCATGGTTTTTCTATAATGTTCAAGTGAGCATGAGAAGGACAGTAATTTTCTGTAATGTGTCGGGTCGTTTTTGGATATCCTGGCCAGCACGGGTCATACAGTCGTTAAACTTCTACTTAACAGATTATAATAGCTTCAGAGAGTTTACGAAGCCATCATGTGAAGTGTGCAAACAGTCAAATGGGAACATCGTCCTCCTGTAAACTCATCCTCTTACATAGGTCCAGGGTTTATGTGGAAAACCTTTAAGTGATCACCTGGAAGCCCAAGGTAATTGCACAGAGCAAACTGAAGTGTGGCTTGTGATGGGGGATGTTCTACAACTGTATTTTCGGGTAGTAGGAATTGTAATGGTTTAAAGCAGTGGTCATCAACCCTGTCCTCAGGGCCCACTAAGAGTAAGGTGACCAGATTTTTTAAATTAAATCCGGGGACATATATTTTTTTTACTAGCAATGGCGGCAATCAGCGACTCTCTGCCCATCGCCGCTTGCCACCTGCCTCACAGTCTGTCAAGTCTTATGCCCCATACACACGGTCGGATTTTCCGATGGATTCTGTCCTATCGGACAATGTTGTCGTAAATTCCAACCGTGTGTAGGCACCATCGGACAGTGTACGTCGGATTGTCCGACGGACAAAGTCCTATCTCCTGCTGGATAGATTTTTCGACAACAAAGTCCGATCACACCAAATCCGATCGTGTGTATCGAATTCCGACGGACAAAGTGCTACGCATGCTCAGATCACATTACAAGACCAAAGCTATTGGCTACTAGCCTCTACGTAGTCCCGTCGTAGGCAACAAACGTCACCACGTTCAGAATGATCGGATTTTCCGACAACTTTGTCCGACCGTGTGTATGCAACACCAGTGTCGGACTAAATCCGTCGGACCAAATCCGATGGATTTGGTGGTCGGATTTTCCGACCGTGTGTATGGGGCTTTACTCTTTGGGCCCCGGGTACTACTGGGTGGGGAGCGTAGGAAGATCACTCCGCCAGGGAAGGCAAGGAGATAAGCAGGCAGGCGGCTGGCCGGGACTTGAGCCAAGGTAGAAGAACATGCGAGCGGAGCTGGGTGGGCATGCACCTGAAACTGAAGAAATATTCCCTCTGCTCCGTCCAGGACATGACCATCAGAAAGGTGCACCGATAATGGAAAGAAATACACCCCCTCTAAGCTAGTAGGAGCGACGGAGCGGGGGTGTGTAATTCAGAATTGTATTTTTTTAAATTCTGCACTGACTGTCTTTGAAATTGCCCCAGCCCCTGTTCAAATACAATCCGGGGACAGGCTTGGTCCAGGGACAGAGTCCTCAATCTGGGGACTGTCCCCGGAAACCGGGGATGTCTGGTCATCCTAACTAAGAGGCCAGGTTTTATGTATTACCTTGGGGGGAGATGCAGACTAGAATACTGCTATTCACTGAGCAGCAAATTATATCACCTGTGATGTATTTCAGTTATCTTGCAAACCTGGCCTGTTAGTGGGCCCTGAGAACAGGGTTGATGACCACTGGTTTAAAGGGTCAGTTCACCCAAAAGTGGTGTTTTAGTTACAGATGGGATCTGGTAAGCTGAGTTAGCCCATGGCTTCTTATATATCTTAAATACTCCAATAATGAGATCTCTTAGACATCATTTCCAACTCTGGGCCTGTCCTGCTTGGAAGTTTTGAGTGTTTGTGTGTTCCAGCTCCTACTCTTACATTCTGCATGTAAGGGTAGGGTGGTGGTGCTTGTAATCATGTCCTCCATGTTTCCCTTTTCGTTGGGCGCCAAGCAAGGGTCACATGAGAGGCCTGCCCCAGGGTGGGTTCTTCTGGGCTATGTTAGGCACATTGTTACAGGGTCACGTTACACGCACACACTGGGTACCTTTGTTTTGTGTCATCTTCATCAATGGGAGTGGGAGGAGACGTTGCCGAAAAGCTTGCGAAGTTACCCAGCCCAAGAACCCAGTGGGAGGAGTCTGCGCTGATCTTTCCCGCACGTGTCACCGCGTGAGAGTGTGTTGCAGAAGGAGAAGAAGTTGGTTTGCAGTGTCGGAGAAAAGACATCAAACCTTCTCGAGAATGTACCGTATCCCAGGCGTGCAGCCTGCATCTGGACCCAGGATGCCTACAGTGAGGGGTCCAACAGGCATACAGATGCCCGGCACCGTGTTGACCGACACTGGCATTCGCCTGCTGCCGCAGGGGCGGTTTCTGCTTTATACCGCCGGAGATATGGAGGCCCTTGGTATGTTGTGCGGGAAATGTGACGGGTTGGTCGCAAACCCCCGGGCGTTCACCAGGTGTCGAAGGTGTGGAGAATATGCTTTCAAGGTGGAGCAGCCCACCGAGCTACCTCGGGCCTTCCACATGAACTGGGCCACAGGCATAGAGACAGAGGAGTCGGTCGTTTATGCCCCGGTGTCATCCTTTGGCGCTCGTGTTGCCAGAAAGGATGCTGCCCTCTCTGAAGTTCCAGAGACTGTTTCAGAGGTCGTGGACATGACCCTGGCCGTGAGTGTTACTACTGCAGCGTCTGTCTGCCAAGAGGGAGAGCAACCCAGCGCCCCTCGTCACCGTAGAGGCAGACCATCCCCATGTATCCCCGGACCAAATATTTGGAAAAAGGTCTTCAAGGATAAGCAACGGGGAACCGCGGGTGCTGCTGCTGCAAATTACCGGCCCGCAGGGGAGCCGTCACCTGATTCACAGTCTGGATCTGGCTCCGACGAAGGAGATGATTGGCATTTTGAGCCTCGATTGCCGCGAGTACATGTTTTAAACTTTTTAAAAGGCTTTTTAGCTTTTAAGTCAATCTGTTGCTGAAAAAAAAAAAAAAGAACACTGCCCGATCATGACGGGGCCGATTTCAGTCCCAGAGACTTTTGCAAAGCGGGTGGCCACAGAGTATGGACTTGAGTTCCCTTACGTGCCTAGGGAAATCATGGACATTATAGAGGAGAATCGGGAAAAGTGGTATGCGGAAGATGTCTGGAACTACCTTAAGGCCCCAAAGCCACTGTGGAAAAAGGCATTTTCCCAGGAGATGTATGATCGGTTTCAAGGCAGTCTGTTGCACTGAAGTTATGGTCGGCACATCTATTGTGACAAAGTTGTGATCTGCAGACCGCATAAAGACAGTGCTGTCACCACCTATGATGTTCAGACGGGTAAAGACTTGGTTTTGCCTGACCCTCGGTTTTACTGGTGAACTGTTCCTGAGTCAAGCTTTTGAATTTGCAAGGAGGGCTTCTCCGGGCCTTCATCTCTTTGTGATTTTCTGCAGAAATTACAGAACTGTGGGGGGTAGATAGACAGGTGGCTGGAAAGAAAGCTTTGCGTCAAGTCTACCATGTTGGACCACAGTACTTTGCTCTTCAAAAGGAGTTGCAGCGACTCTGACCACTAGGTGGCATGAGTCGGCAGGAAAGGAACAAGTTGTTGAGAACTTTTTCCATTTTAGCTAATAGTTAGTGGTTCTTAGAGAAAAAAATATATATATATCTGTGGAGAAGGAGACTTTATTGAGATTAATGTACAGTATTGCATTTGTTTTTCTATTTTACAGGATGCACCGAGATCGTCTGTCAAGCTCACCGGAGATTGGGTGGTGTAGACAGTTAAACTGGGTGGTATATGTGTACAGTATGTAAAGTGTTTTATTGTGAAGAATGTCAAACATTTAACTGTGTTTTTGCCTCTTTTCCCTGTCCCAACACCCACTTAAAACCTCAGGCACTACAAGTTTTTGTAAAATATGTTAGTATTTTTTCCTAATTTTTAGCCTAGACAATGAGAACATCGTCTAAACGAGTAGGGGGAGTGTGTAGCGGTCACGCTTCACCAAGTGTGCGCTATCAGTGAAAATGTTGTTTTTGCTCAGAACCACTGCAAAATAAAAACCTTTATAAAAGGACTTTTATGTGTCAGCATCTGAAGTCGTTGGGTACTAACCCTGGGAGCCCCTAGAAGATCACCGACAAGCCACGAGGAGGTAACTGGTAAGCCAAAAAAGTCAAGGCCGCTCCTGCAGGGGGTTATGGCCGATACATATGTAAACTCTTGGAGGGGATGATAAGGGACTATATACAAGATTTTAGTAATGAGAACGGTATCATTAGCAGTAATCAGCATGGATTCATGAGGAATCGTTCTTGCCAAACCAATCTACTAACCTTCTATGAGGAGGTGAGTTGCCTTCTAAATAAAGGAAGGCCTGTAGACGTGGTGTATCTGGATTTTGCAAAAGCATTTGACACAGTTCCACATAAATGTTTACTGTACAAAGTAAGGTCCATTGGCATGGACCATAGGGTGAGTACATGGATTGAAAACTGGCTACAAGGGCGAGTTCAGAGGGTGGTGATAAATGGGGAATACTCGGAATGGTCAGGGATGGGTAGTGGGGTCCCCCAGGGTTCTGTGCTGGGACCAATCCTATTTAATTCATGAACGACCTGGAGGATGGGGATGGGGTAAACAGTTCAATCTCTGTATTTGCAGACGATACTAAGTTAAGCTGGGCAATAACTTCTCCGCAGGATGTGGAAACCTTGCAAAAAGATCTAAACAAATGAATGGGGTGGGCAACTACATGGCAAATGAGGTTCAATGTAGAAAAATTTAAAATAATGCATTTGGGTGGCAAAAATATGAATGCAATCTATACACTGGGGGGAGAACCTCTGGGGGAATCTAGGATGGAAAAGGACCTGGGGGTCCTAGTAGATGATGTATGCAATGCCAAGCTGCTGCTAACAAAGCAAACAGAATATTGGCATTAAAAAGGGGATCAACTCCAGAGATAAAACGATAATTCTCCCGCTCTACAAGACTCTGGTCCGGCCGCACCTGGAGTATGCTGTCCAGTTCTGGGCACCAGTCCTCAGGAAGGATCTACTGGAAATGGAGTGAGTACAAAGAAGGGCAACAAAGCTAATAAAGGGTCTGGAGGATATTAGTTATGAGGAAAGGTTGCGAGCACTGAACTTATTCTCTCTGCAGAAGAGATGCTTGAGAGGGGAAATTATTTCAATATACAAATACCGTACTGGTGACCCCACAATAGGGATAAAACTTTTTTGCAGAAGGGAGTTTAACAAGACACGTGGCCACTTACTGTAAGAGCGGCAAGGATGTGGAATTCCCTTCCACAGGTGGTGGTCTCAGCGGGGGGCATCGATAGTTTCAAGAAACTATTAGATAAGCACCTGAATGACCACAACATACAGGGATATACAATGTAATACTGACATATAATCACACACACAGGTTGGACTTGATGGACTTGTGTCTTTTTTCAACCTCACCTACCATGTAACTATGTAACAATTAACTCCCACATTCCTGGTCAGGACAGGACAGGGCTTAAGCCCCATACACACGGTCGGACAATCCGCGGACCAGGTCGGTCGGATCCTGTCCGTCATACTTTGTCTGATGTTGGTTTTGCGTACACACAGTCGGACAAAGTTGTTGGAAAATCCGATCATTCTGAACGTGGTGACGTTTGTTGCCTACGACGGGACTACGTAGAGGCTAGTAGCCAATAGCTTTGGTCTTGTAATGTGATGTGAGCATGCGTAGCACTTTGTCCGGTCGGACAACCGTACACACGATCGGATTTGGTGTGATCGGACCGTGTTGTCGGCAAATCTTTCCAGCAGGAGATAAGACTTTGTCCGTCGGACAATCCGACGTACACTGTCCGATGGTGCATACACACGGTCTGATTTTTCAACAACATGAAAAAGTCCGACCGTGTGTATGGGGCTTAACTGGTTTAACCTGCCCACATGCATGGTATAAAATAAATATTCAGCATGGATGGTGGGAGACCATTATAATGTACACAGCAGGTGTGCAGGAACTCAGCAAAGAGATAGTGGGAACCTCTCATATTGAGCACCGCAGATGTGCAAACCCGGGGAACTCAGTGCAGGGATGGTGGGAGCCCTTAATTATGGGCACAGCAGGTGTACAGACCAACACAGGGATGGAGGGTACTTTTCCTAATGGGGTGTGCATAGGTGATGAGAGCCCCTCATAATGGGCACAGCAAGGTGCCAAATTGACTTTTATATCATGAGCTATATCATAAAATATATTTTATTTGTAATACATCTTACAATATAAAAACATTTTTAGGGTCCGTACAAATACATGTATATGTTATTTTAAATGCCCACTGGTCAGGAGACTATATGTCTTTGGATGCATGTGCATGAAAGTTTTTTCCACTCGATTGAAGTTGATTCCTGCAGTGGGAGGAGGATAATTCTCCACAGCTTGCCCATATTGAACAAGAAAATCGGATGGCTGCACACCCACAAACTATGCAATTCGGCTTTATTCAAAAGTCATTAAAAGCAACAAGATGAGCATATAAGCAGGGGAGGAACAGGTTGACACATTTAACACGATAAACATGCTTTGGTGGTATTGACAGCACGTTTATCGCGTGAAACGCGTCAACCTGTAACAATGTAACTATGAAACGGAGCTGCAGCACGGTGGCCAAGACCATACAGCGGTATAACAGGACAGGTTCCACTCAGAACAGGCCTCACCATGGTCGACCAAAGAAGTTGAGTGCACGTGCTCAGCGTCATATCCAGAGGTTGTCTTTGGGAAATAGACGTATGAGTGCTGCCAGCATTGCTGCAGAGGCTGAAGGGGTGGGGGTCAGCCTGTCAGTGTTCAGACCATACGCCGCACACTGCATGGCTGTCGTCCCAGAAGGAAGCCTCTTCTAAAGATGATGCACAAGAAAGCCCATAGTTTTCTGAAGACAAGTAGACTAAGGACATGGATTACTGGAACCATGTCCTGTGGTCTGATGAGACCAAGATAAACTTATTTGGTGTCAGATGGTGACAAGCGTGTGTGGGGGCAACCAGGTGAGGAGGACAAAGACAAGTGTGTTTTGCCTACAGTCAAGAATGTTGGTGGGAGTGTCATGGTCTGGGGCTGCATGAGTGCTGCCGGCACTGGGGAGCTACAGTTCATTGAGGGAACCATGAATGCCAATATGTACTGTGACATACTGAAGCAGAGCATGATCCCCTCCCTTCAGAGACTGGGCCGCAGGGCAGTATTCCAACATGATAACGACCCCAAACACACCTCCAAGATGACCACTGCCTTGCTAAAGAAGCTGAGGGTAAAGGTGATGGACTGGCCAAGCATGTCTCCAGACCTAAACCCTATTGAGCATCTGTGGGACATCCTCAAACGGAAGGTGGAGGAGCGCAAGGTCTCCAACATCCACCAGCTCTGTGATGTCGTCATGGAGGAGGGGAAGAGGACTCCAGTGCCAACCTGTGAAGCTCTGGTGACCTCCATGCCCAAGAGGGTTAAGGCAGTGCTGGAAAATAATGGTGGCCACACAAAATATTGACTTTGGGCCCAATTTGGACATTTTCACTTAGGGGTGTACTCACTTTTGTTGCCAGCGGTTTAGACAAGGCTTCTGTGAGACTAAGATATATAATTTCAGAACTTTTTCCACCTTTATAAACTGTTCAACTCAGTTGAACAACAAACTGAAATCTTTTAGGTGGAGGGAAGTAAAAATAAAAAAATAAAATAATATGGTTGCATAAGTGTGCACACCCATAAACTAATACTTTGTTGAAGCACCTTTTGATTTTGTTACAGCACTCAGTCTTTTTGGGTATGAGTCCATCAGCATGGCACATCCTGACTTGGCAATATTTGCCCACTCTTCTTTGCAAAAACACTCCAAATCTGTCAGATTGCGAGGGCATCTCCTGTGCACAGCCCTTTTTAGCGGGACTGCGACAGACAGATCGGACATTTTTGACACTTTTTTGGAACCAGTGACGATCAGAGCTAAAAAATAGCCACTGATTACTGTATAAATGTCACTGGCAGGGAAGGGGTTAACACTAGGGGGGCGATCAAGGTGTAAAGTAGGGAGGTGTTGCTAACTGTGGCGGGGGGGGGAGGGGACTGACTAGAGGAGGAGAGAGATCGCTGTTCCTGATCACTAGGAACAGCAGATCTCTCTCTACTCCCCTGTTTACATTGACAGATCCCCGTTGTGGCTCTCTGAGGAGCGATCGCAGGTGGCCGGCGGACATCGCGGCTGCCGGCCACGTGCATCGGCTCCAGCGTCGCGCCCCCTATAGCTTCTTAAAGCGGCCGACGTACAATGACGGTGATTCCCGCAGCCGTGCCAACCTGCCGCAAGTACAACTGCGGCGGCTGGTCGGCAAGTAGTTAAAGGTGGAAAAAGTTCTGAAACTATTTATCTTTGGTTCATTATTTTACATCACAGAAACAGGGGTGTGTAGACTTTTTATATCAATTGTATACCTACACGGAATTATATAACAGACCAAAGACATATTCCAATCCAACGGGAGAGATCATAAGGGACAGACTGTAGGGTCTGGGGTCACTAGGGCTTCAATAAATCTGCCCAACTTGTATAACAATTACCAAAATCTTGAAATGTAAGAATAGATTGTACGAAGGCTTGAAATATCCACATTAAGCGTATATTCTGACGATAATTTCTACACAAGAAGTGGTTTTAACAGGCACCTGGAAGTAACAAAACTGGTCAAACAGCTAGTAAAAAGGGTAGACTATGCCTACGTAATGTGTCAACATGGCTGGGTTGAATCACCCCTGGGTTTGTAGGTGACAGCACAAGAGCACACCATTGGGAGACAGTTGTCACCCCCCATAACTGTAAGTGTCTAAACAAGGATCTTCACAGCAAGAGCACCGGGTATTATTGGAAAAAAAAAACTGCAGATTTAAAAAGATTGAAAATTGTAAAAAAAAAAAAAAAAACGTTGTTTGGTTGGAAACAGTAATGTGATATATTTGCAATGGCAGTTTTATATTGTCATAGACAAATATCATTACCTGTTGTAAAGGGATTTTGCGCTTTTATGGCTTTTTCTCTGATAACATATCTTATCAGATATAAAATTGCTTCCTAAGTTGTACAAACATTTCGCTTTCCCAGACAAATTTCACAGGCTCACAGTCATACATCACCCATATCGATGGTCAGTGGTAAAGTGCTGCCTGACACTGATGTTCAGCGGTAAAGTGCTCCTTGTAATTGGTGGCCAGTGATAATGTGCTCCCTGACACTGGAGGTCAATGGTAATGTGCTTCTTGACATTGGAGGTCAGTGATGAAGTGCTCCCTGACACTGATGATCAGCGATAAAGTGCTCCCTGACACTGATGTTCAGTGATAAAGTGCTCTCTGACACTGGAGGTCAAAGGTAAAGTGCTCCCTGACACTGGAGGTCAATGGTAAAGTGCTCCCTGACACTGGAGGTCAGTGGTAATGTGCTCCCTGACACTGATGATCAGCGATAAAGTGCTCCCTGACACTGGAGGTCAGTGGTAATGTGCTTCTTCACACTGGAGGTCAATGATAAAGTGCTCCCTGACACTGGAGGTTAGCGGTAATATGCTCCCTGACACTGGAGGCCAGTGATAAAGTGCTCCCTGACACTGGAGGCCAGTGGTAAAGTGCTCAATGACATTGGTGGTCAGTGGCATGAAGAAGAGATCATTGGTGCCACTGGTTAGTTACATGACCCTTAGTCCTGTCAGTTAATGTCTATGTAGGGACTATACAGTCACTGTCAGCCGTGGCATTGATCCACAGCCTGGGTGGATAGTCCCTACATAGACATTAACTGACAGGACTAAGGGTTATGTAACTAACCAGTGGCACCAATCAACTGTTCTCTAAACTGTCTCTAACTCTTCTCATTGGCACCAATTAACCCCCTCTAAACTGTAAAAAAAAGCTGCCTGAATCTGTCACGTCCTGTATGCCCGCTCTGCGCTGACCACGAAAATCATGGCTGCCGAGCCATGAACACCGTGGTCAGAGTTAGTCCCTCCGTCATACGCTGCCTGCTGAAAAACCTAAAATTGTCACTGCCAGCCCCTCTATTAGAGGCTGGCATAGCACACTATGTAAGTTGTTTTGAAAAACAGAGTCTTCTAAATGCCGAATTTCAGCTCTCTTCATGCCGGTCACGTGACTCACGGCCGCTTTACAGCTTCGATGAATGGATTCTGTGGAGGAGACGAGCCGTGATCTCCCCGGCTGACGTCAGAGGGAGATCATGGCTCGTCCCCCAGAAGACATCCATCGGAGCTGTAAAGCAGCTGCGAGTCACGTGACCAGCCTGAAGACAGCTGAAATTCGGTATTTAGAACACTCGTTTTTCAAAACAACTTACATAGTGTGCTATGCCAGCCTCTAATAGAGGGGCTGGCATAGTCTTAAAGAAATGCCTTAACAAACACTTTAATTTAGCCTCTTAGCAGCCGAGGGCCACAAGACAAATGGGAGCTTTTCATTGGATTTTCGACCATGTGTATGCCCATCGGTCTTTTTCTGTCGGCATTTCCGACGGACTTTTGGATTGAGAACCTGTTCTTAATTTTTACAACGGAAAACCTTTCTATCAGATTTTCCGATCGCGTGTATGCAATACCGACACGCAAAATTCCGACGCATGCTCGGAAACAAGTCGACGCATGCTCAGAAGCATTAAACTTCCCTTTTATAGTGCCGTCAAACGCGTTGTATGCCGCGGCGTTATTGACCGTCGGAATTGGGTGTGACCGTGTGTAGGCAAGACAGTTTGAGCGAAATTCCGTCCGACTGTGCCCACTGATGATACAGGTGGGCACAGTGAGGCTGCAGATGGGCACAGTGAGGCTGCAAATGGGCACAGTGAGGCTGCAGATGGGCACAGTGAGGCTGTAGATGGGCACAGTGAGGCTGTAGATGGGCACTGATGATACAGGTGGGCACAGTGAGGCTGCAGATGGGCACAGTGAGGCTGCAGATGGGCACTGATGATACAGGTGGGCACAGTGAGGCTGCAAATGGGCACAGTGAGGCTGTAGATGGGCACAGTGAGGCTGTAGATGGGCACTGATGATACAGGTGGGCACAGTGAGGCTGCAGATGGGCACTGATGATACAGGTGGGCACAGTGAGGCTGCAGATGGGCACAGAGAGGCTGCAGATGGGCACAGTGAGGCTGTAGATGGGCACAGTGAGGCTGTAGATGGGCACAGTGAGGCTGTAGATGGGCACTGATGATACAGGTGGGCACAGTGAGGCTGCAGATGGGCACAGTGAGGCTGCAGATGGGCACTGATGATACAGGTGGGCACAGTGAGGCTGCAAATGGGCACAGTGAGGCTGTAGATGGGCACAGTGAGGCTGTAGATGGGCACTGATGATACAAGTGGGCACAGTGAGGCTGCAAATGGGCACAGTGAGGCTGCAAATGGGCATTGTTTACCCAGTAGCTGCTGCATTTCCCACCCTAGGCTTATACTCGAGTCAATTTGTTTTCACATTTTTTGGTGGTAAAATTAGGTGCCTTGGCTTATGCTCGAGTATATATGGTACATGATCCTCTGTGCAATCCAGTGTACTTTTTTTTGTGTTACACAAAGCATAAGAAAAATCTAGGAATAAACGCACACACACACTTGTTTTATATACAAATTTATTTTATTTTAAATTTTTTTGCACTTGTTCCATAACGTCACCAAATCTGCTTGTCCGGACCAATTCTTCCCAATAAATTACAGCTGACTGGCCAGAGTTGCTCCGATGAGATCGTGTAAAGCGTTCACCTGTAAGAAAGAAGGAGGAGGATACCCTCATTATAGGCAGGCAGACTGAATTATGGGATAGAGCCGGAGATTTAACCAAATGATTGACGGAACGAGGGAGGGGCCTCGGCCAGTTATCATAAAGAGTGATGTCTGCCATAAAACAGCACTTAGCTCTGAGTCACATTTTACGGGGGGGGGGGGGGGGGAGGAAGGGAGGGCCTATAAACAATGACAAATGTGCAGAAGATACAAAAAGAAATAAAATATTTACAGGAAAGGATTTGCATGGAAGGAATTTAAGGCTCTATGCACACTGGACGTTAAAATAATGTTATAAAAAGGCCAGTAGCTTTGCAGTGAGTCTTTCAACGTTTTTTTAACGTTTTTGCAATAGCGTTTATTAGCGTTTTTTAGCATTTTTATTTTATTTTATGTTTTTTAATTTTTTTTCATTGGTTGACCACTTGCTCCAGACCAATTTTCAGCTTTCAGTGCTGACACACTTTTTTTTTTTTTTTTAACAAGAAGAAATGTTTATTCGATCTTTACAGTACAAGCGATGCATATACACATTTGTTCACAGAAGTATATTACATAAATCGTCACAGGTTAAAGAGCTGACGCACTTTGAATGACAATTGCGCAGTCATACAACACTGTACCCAAATTAAATTTTTATAATTTTTTTACCACAAATAGAGCTTTCTTTTGGTGGTATTTTATCACCTCTGCGGTTTTTATTTTTTGTTAAAAAAATGTAAAAATACTGAATAAAAAAATAAAAATTATTATTTTTTTATATTTTGTTTTAAAAAAAAAATTAAAACAGGTAATTTGTCTCCTTCATTGTTGTACGCTGATAAGGTGGCACTGATGGACACCGATATGTGGTAGTGATGGGCACTGATGGGTGGCAGTGATGGGCACTGATAGGTGGCAATAATGGGCACTGATCAGCAGCACTGCTAGGTGGCACTGATTGGCACCACTGGTGGGCATTGATAGGTGGCACTTGTGGGCATTGATAGGTGGCACTTGTGGGCACTGTCACGTGGCAATGGCAGGTGGCACAGATGAGGCATAATTGCCTCTTCATCTTCGGGACTGATGTCCCTTGCAGATGAGCCGGTGATCGGCTTTTTTTTCTCCTCACACTGTCAGCGTGAGGAGAAAAAAAAACGATCACCGAGCTTTTGTTTTGATCATGTGATCAGCTGTCATTGGCTGACAGCTGATCACATGGTAAGGGGCCGGGACCGGTGATCACCCGAGTCTCAGTGACTCAGTGATCATAGCGCGCTCCGCGCACGTCCTGCAGGGCGTGCGCAGGAAGCATGCACAGGGGAGGCCGTCATATGATGGCCTCCCGGAAATTCAGGTCCACGCTGTGGCCGTCATTGGGCGCAGACATCAAGAGGTTAAAAAACATTAAAAAAACGCTGGTTGAGCATTTATCAGCGTTTATGAGTGTTTGGCATTTTTTATGGTCAGAAAAACAACTCCTGAATGAGATTTTATGGCGTTCAGAAAACAGCCCATAAACTCCACTGCTGATAAACGTCCATGTGTGCATGGACACATAGGATAACATAGAGGGGAGTTTATGGGCTGTAAAAAAAAAAAAAAAAACGCCCAAAAACTTCCGTTTATGAGCTTCAGTGTGCATGGAGCCTTAAAGTCTTTAACTACCTTAGACCCGCGCTATAGCCAAATGACGGCTACAGCGCGGATCTATTGTGCCGGGACGACGTCTATTGACGTCGTCCCGGACACGAGCTGCCTGCGCGCCCCCTGAAGGGCGCGCGCGGCGCGCTCTGTGATCAGCGAGTCTGTGAGACTCGCTGGATCACAGATCCGAGTAAGGGGTCGATCCCGACCCCTTACCACGTGATCAGCTGTCAGCCAATGACAGCTGATCATGTGATAACAGAGCCTGTAATCGGCTTTTTTTCCACCTCGCGCTGACAGCGCGAGGAGAAAAAAAAAAAAAAGCCGATCACCGGCGGCAGTGAGAGGGACATCAGTCCCTCTCACTGCAATGTGCCCAGTCAATTGTGCCCACCTTTGCCCCATTAAAGTGCCCCATCTCACAGTGCCCACAGTGCCGTCTCACAGTGCCCACAGTGCCGTCTCACAGTGCCCACAGTGCCGTCTCACAGTGCCCACAGTGCCAGTGCTGCACATCAGTGTCACCTGCCAGTGCTCATCTGTGTCACCTACCAGTGCCCATCAGTGCCCATCAGTGCCACCTATCAGTGCCCATCAGTGCCACCCATCAGTGCCACCCATCAGTGCCACCCATCAGTGTCATCCATCAGTGCCCATCGGTGCCACCCATCGGTGCTACCCATCCGTGCCACCCATCCGTGCCACCCATCGGTGCCCATCAGTGCCATCTTTGCTGTCCCCATCAGTACCGACTTATCTGTCCCCACCAGTGCAGCCTATCAGTGCCCACCAGTGCAGCCTATCAGTGCCCACCTGTGCCGCCTCATCAGCGCATATCAATGAAGCAGAAAAATTACCTGTTTGCAAAATTTTATAACAAACTATTAAACATGATTTTTTTTTTTTTTTTTAATTTTCCATCTTTTTTTGTTTGTTTAGCAAAAAATAAAAACCCCAGCTGTGATTAAATACCACCAAAAGAAAGCTCTATTTGTGGGGAAAAAATAATAAAAATTTCATTTGGGTACAGTGTTGTATGACCGCGCAATTGTCATTCAAAGTGCGTCAGCGCCAAAAGCTGAAAATTGGTCTGGGCAGGAGGGGGGTTTAAGTGCACAGTAATCAGGTGGTTAAATCCTTGTTGGCTTCAAAGATACATTCGATGTTGTCATTACTTTCACAAAACAAATGTAACTGTGGTTCAGTTTCTGGATCTATTCCGGGGCAGATCACATTTTATGCTCACCATACACATTGCAGTTTATAAATCGATTCAAATACGAACGATCGCAACAGAGCAATTCCTAACTACGTTTTCTATTACTTTCTGTCTCGGAGACAATGGTCACCAGAACAAACAAAAAAGGTGTGAATCTCCCCAGCATATCTAAAACGAAAAAAAGAAATAGAAAAGGAAAAAAACATAAAATACTGAATGAATGTGACAACAGATAAAAAAAAGCCTCACCTTTGATGCCCCCGAACGTGAGAGGTTTCTCAGCGTGTACACACTGACATGTCCATCGCTGTCTCCTATCAGGACGCAGTTCGTGTTCTTAGTGAAGAGCAGTGTCGTGAGTCTCACTCCGGGTTTGGCAGAACTCACAATGATCGGGTCCAATCTGTACAAGACAAAAAGCTCAAAAGCTGAAGACATCACATATGAATAAATATAGACTCTCACTAAAAATAATGGTGTATAAAGTCACCTTCTCGGTGCTTAAAGTGGAAGTAAACCCATCGATTTAACAGTTTAAAAAAAAAAGGCATGCCGGGAATGCTAACTGCACATTGGCTGTGCTCTCAACCAAACAGTCAAACCATCCAATGGCTGGTGTCATAACGGATCACATGTGCAGCACTGTGGCAGTTGAAGATTAAACAGAGGCAAAGATGGCAGCTTCCTTGGCTGAAAACGATAGGAGGGTTTACTTCCACTTTAAAGCTAAAGCACTGACTGCAGGAGTATAAAAAAAAAAGCGGATGATCTGCCTCTGATGATTTGGATCGCAGTATTTACATTTTTGATTGGATTTTATGTAGTGGTGTGCTGGATAATATGAAAACAATGTTTCCAGATACAGGAAATGTGTGTATGTATTGTGTTCGATTGTTCTGTTATATTAAAGGGAAACTAGACATGTGCAATTCGTTTTTTTTTTTTTTTTTTAGTTTTTCGTTATTTTCGTTCATTCGTTTTCGTACGAATGAACCAACGATTCGCTAAAAATTGTAACGAATAACGAATCGTTCGAATCGAAGGAATCCGAAAACAATGAAAATCCGAAAAAAACTAATTAGAAACAACGAATGTACGAAAGAAGAAAATCCGAAAAAAAAAAAAACGAAAACAGGAACAACGAAAATCAAAATGAACGAAAAAATTCGTACATTCGTAACTTTTTTTTTTTTTGTTGAATTGGTAATTTTCCGTGTGCCTTACAATGGTGCTGCTTAACGTGCTTCGAATGGATTAAATGAAAAAATTCGTAACTTTTTTTTTTTTTTCGATTCGTAATTTTTCGTGTCTCTTACAATGGCGCTGCTTAACGTGCTTCGAATGGATTGAACGAAAAAATTCGTACATTCGTAACTTTTTTTTTCGATTCGTAATTTTCCGTGTCAGGAACAACGAAAATCAAAATGAACGAAAAAATTTGTACATTCGTAACTTTTTTTTTTGTTGAATTGGTAATTTTCCGTGTCTCTTACAATGGCGTTGCTTAACGTGCTTCGGATGGATTGAACGAAAAAACTCGTAAATTCAGAACTTTTTTAAAAAAAAATTTCGATTCGTAATTTTCCATGTCTCTTACAATGGCGTTGCTTAACGTGCTTCGAATGGATTGAACGAAAAAATTCGTAACTTTTTTTTTTCGATTCGTAATTTTCCGTGTCTGTAATAATAGCATACACATTACATAACATTATGAATTATGCTCCGATTACGAATCTACGTATGTTACGAATGTACGAATAAATACGAATGCGTCCGAATTTCGAAAAAACGAATTTCGAATAAATGAATAAACGAAAATTAAACGGAAATGCGAATCAACGAAAAAATAACTCTTACGAAAATACGAATCGTTACGAATACGAACACCGACGACATACGAATTTACGAATCGTTACAAATCAACGGAAACGAAAAAAATACGAAAATAAACAAATTTTTTTGTTGTGCACATGTCTAAGGGAAACCTTTACCTTTAGTGCAAATACTGTCATTGCTGATCACCTTCTAAAAAAATGAAAGAATTGCAAAACTGAAACAGTCTTGCTATAAAGTATGCAGAATTTTAGTTTAGCATCCCCAAGGGCCATACTGAAGTTGCCAAGTCGCCACCTATTCTAATTTAATCATAATCCAGTAGTGGAACCCCCCAGAACCTTTGTCCACATGGACCTTGATTACTACTTTGACTTCATTTGATCATTCATCAAACAAGTATTTGAGTCTCTGTTTTAGTATTCCATCCCTGAGTCTCTAATGGACATGTTCACAAACAGCTCAAGATTTGGGTCTTTAAACCCATCTTTGGTATGTTAGGGCTCAAGAACACGGGGTGGTTTGGCCCATACAGCGTAACGGCAGAGCGTTTTTGGGCACAACAGAGGCATGGGTGCGGCATACAGCCCACTGCCAGCAACCTTTTAAAATCAACGACTGGTTGAAATACAGTCGCTGTACACTGTTCAATGTACACTGTTCAGACTGGTACTCGCATTTAGGGTCTTGTGTCTTCAGGGACATATGCGCCAAACGCAGAGTTGTGACATTCGGGCAGTGGCAGTGTGTCCATATAGGGCGCAGGAGCGCTGCCCCCCCTCTCCTGCACCGCTATATCACAATAGATAGATTCATGCATTGCATGAATCGATCTATGGTCGCTTCTGACACCCCCTATTTAGGTGCCCGGACCATTTTCGGGGGGGGGGGCTCCAGGCATCTGAATTACACCGGCGGGGGTGTTTTTTAGAAGCACCTGATTAGCTCCAATAGGAGCCCCAAAAATGTGAAGAGCGGGCGCAGCGCTGTGCATTCGCTTCTCATTTAGCTGTATGGTAGTAAAGCGAAGGAATTCGCTTTGCGAACATTGAACCGCCTCTCAGCCAATCAGGTTGCCGGGTCTGTGTTACCTGATTGGCTGAAATGACAGGCGCTGTGATTGGATGCCTATCAGGCATCCAATAATAGCAGAGGACGAGAAGAGGAATGGGCGGGAGATGACATCGGGGTTGGGGAAGAAATGGAGGACACTGGACACTGCTCGCCGCCTGCCGCCGTCACCTGCTCTCCACCCGAGACAAGGTAAGTGCCGGGCGAGGGGCACAGTGGCAGCAATTGGGGCACAGTGGCAATATTTGGGGCACAGTGGCAGCATTTAATGGGCACAGTGGCAACATTTGGGGAACAGTGACAGCATTTGAGGCACAGTGGCAGCCTTTGATTGGCACAGTGGCTGCGTTTAATGGGCACAGTGGCTGCGTTTGATCGGCACATTATACATAATTAGTAATTAGAAGTATAACTTAGTATGATGCAGTTAAAAGGATGAGAACTGACAACGTTATGAATGAATGATTTGTATAGCGCTGCAACTGCTAACTGAATCGCCTCGGGGTGTTAGTGAAGGAGTCAAGCAATGAGTTTTTACATTAACTTCTCTTCCCCCGAAAAAATAGATAAGGATATCTGGCACCAGTTTCCATTTTACAGCACATTGCTTCAGAAACAAAATGTCACTCCAAACAATCAAAAACAGATGACTTACGTGCTGACGCCCAAATCCCAGATCTCCACCCTATTCTCATTCACCGCTCCAAACACTAGCGGCGAGGTCGGAGACCACATGATGTCATGGACGGCGTTTGTCGTGGCCGAGAAGGTTAGGATGGGTTTCAGGAAGTTCTGATGCCACAAGTGAATACACCAATCTGCTGAGCAACTGAGGAACACGTCTGAGCAGAAGGGAGACCACACCAGCTTATAGACTGGACCCTGAAATATGAAGAGACATTTAGACAGACTTATTATAATAAGAAATTGGCTACAGTGATGAATATAATACCTGTTTGATTGCTTTGGGTGCCCCTCAAAGTGGAGGTGAAAGCATATCCCCGTGTCCCAGAACATGGGGTGCAGGCTTGTCATAGTACCAATCCAGGAGGTTAAATGTAAAGAATAAGGATTGCTACTACTCCTGACCAGACAAGGTGAATAAATGATAAAGAGCGGCCTCAGCCTACATGTATCCACCAAACCACACAACCTGATGCCCAGATCCCATATTGCATGTAACTGAGCCCCTAAATTCCAAAGAGGGCACAGGAGTACATAAATTATACATCTGCCCCTGTTTCTAGTTTGCCAGTTGGTAGTTTTGAAGAGATCTCAGAATCCTATTCCTTTTGTTTTCAATACAACAAGAGGTGTGAGACCCTTTATAATGGGGAAAGGGGGGCAGAGGTAGAGACCACAATGGTCATCTCACTATTAGAGATGCAGGACACTGAATTTAACCCCCTGGGGCCACCCATATCTGAAACAGTGCACTGACCTTCAAAGATTGGGCAGATCTGTTCTTCGCTACTCCCAACCAGCCAAGTTGAATAGACTATAAAGAGCGGTCTCAGCCTACAAGTCTCCACCAAACCACACACCAGGATGCAATTCGTCCCGCCCACCGGGGCTTAGCCATAGGGTTCCTATGACATGTCCATGCAGCTGCAGCATCCCCATACATTTGGGATGCCTGCATGCATGCATTCCTGGCAGCTCAAGCAGCATAAACACATGGCCCATATACAGTCTACAGGTCTAAACTCCAGTGTAAATTGGGTCTTACCATTCTTTTCCCTTCTTTAGACTGTGACTGAACAGCAAAGATGGAAGAGCTCATCGCACTGTCACTCCGCTCTCTCCACCTGTCAGCATGTCTCTGGTTAGCACAATGGATTAGCTCCTTGTGCTGCTTCTCCCTCCCCCAATCTCATTTCTGCTGTACAAGGACTGAGGCTAATACCATGTCACATACAGATACTTTCACTGCTTGCTTTAAAAAAAAAAAAAATGCATTAATGCATTAATTTGTGTATTTTACATCTGCCCAGAAGACTTTTGCTGTAAACCAACAGAAAGTATTGCCATTTTCAGAACTTATATCTATGTACAATGCTAGATAAAACTGCGGAGTATTTAAAATTTCTATACAGGTAAGAATATGAGCCGATCATTAGGGTAACAAAAATACTGAACCTTCCAATTTGTAAACTGATTTACAAATAATATTTGGAATGAAATCAGCCTTGTAAGAAGCAGGCAACCTATCAATTGTACTCAATTAGTGGAAAGGAAATCCAATTTTGTAGGAACAGGGCCTTGGCCTTTCTCCATAATAGCAAAATCAAACTTGTGTGTCATTTGTTAATGATAAAGATAGAATCATTATCAACTGATACGGTACCAAACTGAAAGATGTCTCATCTAATACAGGAATCTGGAAGAGATACGGGAACCTAGAATAATGGAACCTATTAATAATACAGGAATCTGGAAGAGATACGGGAACCTAGAATAATGGAACCTATTAATAATACAGGAATCTGGAAGAGATACGGGAACCTAGAATAATGGAACCTATTAATAATACAGGAATCTGGCAAAGATAGGGGAACCTAGAATATAGAAATCTATTAATAATACTGGAATATAGAACAGATAGAGGAACCTAGAATAAAGGAACGTATTATTAATACAGGGATCTGGAAGAGATTGATAATACAGGAATCTGGAGGAGATAGGGGAACCTAGAATAAAAGAACCTATTAATAATACTGGAATCTGGAAGAGATAATAGATTCCTTTATTCTGGATTCCCTTAACAATACAGGAATCTATAAGAGATGAGGGAACATAGAATAAAAGGAACCTATTATTAAAACAGGATTTTGGAAGAGATAGCGGAACTTAGAATGAAGAAATCTATTAATAATACTGGCATCTGGAAAAGATAGGGGAATGCAGAATAAAGGAATCTAACAATAATACAGGAATCTAAAAGAGATAGGGAGACCTAGAACAAATTAATCTATTAATATCACAGGAATCTGGAAGAGACAGAAGAACCTAGAACAAAGGAATCTATTATTAATACAGGAATCTGAAAGAGCTAGTGGAATCCAGAATAAAGGAACCTATTATTAATACAGAAATCTGGAAGAGTTAGGGGAACATACAATAAAGGGATCTATTATTAATTCAGGAATCTGGAAGAGACGAGGGAATCTAGAATAAAAAAGCCTATTAATAATACAGGAATCTGGAAGAGATAGGGGAACCTAGAATAAAAGGAACCTATTAATAATACAGGAATCTGGAAGAGATAGGGGAACCTGGAATAAAGGGATCTATTATTAATTTAGGAATCTGGAAGAGACAAGGGAACCTAGAATAAAAAAGCCTATTAATACAGGAATCTGGAAGAGATAGGGGAACCTAGAATAAAGGAGCCTATTTATAATACAGGAATCTGTAAGTGATAAGGGAACCTAGAATAAAGGAATTTAGTAATAATACAGGAATCTGGAAGAGATAGGTTCCTTTATTCTGGATTCCCCTATTATTGATACAGGAATCTGGAAGAGATAGGGGAACCTAGAATAAAGGGATCTATTATTAATTTAGGAATCTGGAAGAGACAAGGGAACCTAGAATAAAAAAGCCTATTAATACAGGAATCTGGAAGAGACAAGGGAACCTAGAATAAAAAAGCCTATTAATACAGGAATCTGGAAGAGATAGGGGAACCTAGAATAAAGGAGCCTATTTATAATACAGGAATCTGTAAGTGATAAGGGAACCTAGAATAAAGGAATTTATTAATAATACAGGAATCTGAAAGAGATAGGTTCCTTTATTCTGGATTCCCCTATTATTGATACAGGAATCTGGAAGAGATAGGGGAACCTAGAATAAAGGAACCTATTAATAATACAGGAATCTGGAAGAGATAGGGGAACCTAGAATAAAGGAATTTATTAATGATACATGAATCTGGAAGAGATAGGAGAACCTGGAATAAAGGGATCTATTATTAATTCAGGAATCTGGAAGAGATGAGGGAACCTAGAATAAAAAAGCCTATTAATAATACAGGAATCTGGAAGAGATAGGGGGAACCTAGAATAAAGGAGCCTATTTATAATACAGGAATCTGTAAGTGATAAGGGAACCCAGAATAAAGGAATCTAATAACACAGGGATCTGGAAGAGATAAGAGAACCTAGAATAAAGGAATCTATTAATAATACAGGAAGTTAGGATAAAAGAATCTAATAAAAAAACAGGAATCTGGAAGAGACAAGGGGACCTAGAATAAAGGAACCTATAATTAATAAGCGAGTTTGGAAGAGATAGGGGAACTTAGAATGAAGAAATCTATTACTAATATTGGAATCTGGAAAAGATAGGGGAACCCAGAATAAAGGAATCTATTATTAATAAAGGAATCTGGAAGAGATAGTGGAACCTGGAATAAAGGGATCTATTATTAATTTAGGAATCTGGAAGAGACGAGGGAACCTAGAATAAAGGAGCCTAATAATAATACAGGAATCGGAAAGAGATAGGGAAACCTAGAATTAAGTGATCTATTAATAATAAATACAGCCAGGAACCTGGAAGAGACAAGGTGAACTTAGAATAAAGGAAGCCATTAATAATACAGGAATCTGGAAGTGATAGGGAGACCCAGAATAAACAAGACTATTAGTATTACAGGAATCTGGAAGCAATATGAGTCAATGTAGTAGTAATTAGAATATAGAATAGGTGTGTGCATCTATTAGTGAACCTACTGTATAAGCCATAGAATAATCTAGAAGCAATACAGGAGAATCAAATTTAAAATACTAAATACAGATAGGCAGACATTAGGCTACGCCCCTAGAGATATGCAAGTGAAGAAAAGACTTCTGGTTAAGCGCCATTTATGAAGGCTTTCAAGACATTCTCTCGACACCTCCTTCTTACTGTTAGGAGAAGGGAACAGTGGAAGCTGGGAAACCACTATTGGGAGCAGGGCCGGTGTTACCACTGGGCAAACTAGGCAACTGCCTAGGGCGCACTGCTGCCTAGGGGCGCACGGCCACTGGTTTCCCCCTGCATCTGCATGCTCTGCAGGCTGCCGCATGTAACTAACTCAGTCTTAGGCAGCTGCTCCGTCCAACCGGTAGTGTAATTAGAGGTGCAGTGAAGCACTGGAGCCAGCGCTAGAGGAAGCAGAGCGGATGCTTCCTGTATAGTGCCACCTCCTGTCACATAGGCAGGGCAAAAGGGGGTGGAGTCAGGGGTTGAGCCAATGGGGGCTGCAAAATTAGGTTTCGCCTAGGGTGTCAAAAATCCTTGCACCAGCCCTGACTGGGAGTGAGACTAAAGGCTGAGCTACTGAGTCATTTCTGGGAGGGGCATGCAAGGGAAGCTGATCTACTGAGTCACTGACTCCCAGCCTGAAGGACTTAAAGGGGTTGTAAATGCATTCTTTGCATTAAGCTAAAAGGCCTTCTATGTGCAGCAGCCCACCTCAGCCCCCCTAATTACTTACTTGAGCCCCATCTCTGTCCAGCAATGTCCATTAGTGTCCCGCTGCTGTCAACAAAAGAACAACACTTTTGTTTGGGTACAGCGTCGCACGACTTGCAATTGTCAGTTAAAGCGACGCAGCGCTGTATCGCAAAAAATGGCCTGGTCATTAAGGGGGGCAAATCCTTCCGGCGCTGAAGTGGTAATTGAACAAATTGAAGTTAGAAGCTGATTGGCTACCATGCACAGCTGCACCAGATTCTGAGTGCTTCAGATTTAGTAAATCTCCCCCATAATGTCATACTTTCAGGCTGGGTTCGCAAATTGGATGTGGGTTTTCTCTGCATCCAATTCGCTTGACAGGAGAGTGTGACCGGCTTGCAATGGAGCTGGTTCACGCAGCCCTGGGGTGGCCGGGGTCTGCATTTGGAAAGGGTCCTGTGCATCTTTGGTTCTGATTCAGGCAAAAATTCATACCTGAGTCGCACCTGAAATCGGTGAACTGATACACACCGGACACCATGCTGTAGACCGCGGCCGCAGCAGATGTGAACCCAGCCTTAACCCCTTCACATCCCGCCCATAGTCATATGACGCCCACAAGGTGGATTTCCCATCCTGGGTGGGCGTCATATGACGTCCTCCCATTCCCGGCCGCCTAGGGGGCGCGCGCCCGCGGCGTCGCTCGGGACCCGGTGCTCGTGCCCGGCGGCCGCGATGTCCGCCGGGCACCCGCGATTGCCCGTTAAAACAGCGGGACCGTGGAGCTGTGTGTGTAAACACACAGCTCCACGTCCTGTCAGTGGCGAGGAGACCGATCATGTGTTCCCAGTACGGAGGAACACCGAACGGTCTCCTCCACTTGTGAGTCCCCTCCCCCCACAGTTAGAATCACTACCTTAGGGAACACATTAACCCCTGCAGCGCCCCCTAGGGTTAACCCCTTCCCTGCCAGTCACATTTACACAGTAATCAATGGAATTTTATAGCAACGATCGCTGTGTAAATGTGATTGGTCCCAAAAATGTGTCAAAAGTGTCCGAAGTGTCCGCCGCAATGTCGCAGTCACGAAAAAAAAAATTGCAGATCGCCGCCATTACTAGTAAAAAAAAAAAAAATGCAATAAATCTATCCCCTATTTTGTAGCCGCTATAACTTTTGCGCAAACCGATCAATATACGCTTATTGCAAATTTTTTTTTTAAAATGGGATATTTATTATAGCAAAAAGTAAAAAATATTGTGTTTTTTTTTTTCAAAATTGTCGCTCTTCTTTTGTTTATAGCTCAAAAAATAAAAACCGCAGAGGTGATCAAATACCACCAAAAGAAAGCTCTATTTGTGGGAAAAAAAGGACGTCAATTTTGTTTGGCTGTAACGTCGCACGACCGCGCAATTGTTAGTTAAAGCAAAGCAGTGCCGAATCGCAAAAAGTGCTCTGGTAAGGAAGGGGGTAAAATCGCCCGGTGCTGAAGCGTTTAAAGAACAGAAGAGGAACTGAGATCTGATTACAGCAATGAGGTCCCAATAGACAGAGAAAATATGGAAACACGACATAATGCTGGAGGTGATCGGAATATCGGACTTAGCCCAGTACAGGAGTAACACGAATCCTCACCTTGTGTGCCTTGTAGGTATCCAAGAACTGTTCATTGTACGAGCAGGAACACTTGTGTATGTGGCCCTCTTCAGTACCAGCAAGGTAAATATTACTGTCCTAGAATAAAACACAAAATTGTTTATTTTCTTCCCTACACAGCTTTATTCACTAATGTCAATCAAAACTCTTTTGGTTGTAACATTAAAATATGTATTTCGGTAAAAGTTGTGATTGAACCCTTGAAATACATACAGACTGTGGCTTGCCTGCCCAGAGCTTCTGGTTTTCATCATGGCATTGCTATTGTCTTATTGCTGGTAATCTTGTGTCCTAGGAGCACCAACAGCTGAGCCATATGAATGTGAAGGATGGGCACTGCCATGTAAACCCATCTTCATAGTTGCTGTCACCAGAAGGGTCAAAGGTTACATCATCACACTGGTGACATCACCCCTTGGCCCCCTATAGGTTCTTATATAGCGCTGTCAATTTACGCAGCGTTTTACATATACAGTCCTGTGAAAAAGTATTTGCCCCCTTCCTGATTTTATTTATTTTTTTGCATATTTCTCACACTTAAATGATTCAGATCATCAAACAAAATTTTAGTATATTACACAAAGATAACCTGAGTAAATCCAAGATGCAGTTTTTAAATTATTATTTCATAAGGTAAAAAAGCTGTTCAAACCAGCCTGGCCCTATTTGAAAAAGTAATTGCCCCCTACCATGCTGAATCATGAATGAACTGTGATTAACCACAATTTTTTGGAAAGCTGAGTTAAATTTCACTTGCCACACCCAGGCCTGATTACTGCCAGACCTGTTGAATCAAGAAATCACATAAATAGAAGCTGTCTGACAAAGTGAAGCACGCTAACAGATCAAAAGAAGCCACACATCATGCCACAATCTAAAAAAATTCAAGAACAGATTAGAAACAACGTAATGTACATGTATCGGTCTAGGAAGGGTTTCAAAGCCATTTCTAAAGCCTCGTACATGCGATCGGATTGTTGGCAAACAGAGCGTCAGACTTTTGTCCGAAGGGCGTGTGTCGTGAACTTGTCTTGCATACAAACGGTACACAATTGTCGGCCAACAAAAACAAACATAGTGACGTACTACGTGGAATTTCAGCTCTTGAGCGCCACCCTTTGGGCACCTTCTGTTAATGTCGTGTTTGGTGAGCATTGATTCTGAGCATGCGTGTTTGTACTTGGGACTTTTGTGTGACGGACTTGTGTACGAAAATCTGAAAACAGACCGCCAAAAATTTACTAGCCTGCTATCCAACATTTGTTTGGCGGAAAGTTGGCCAACAATTGTCTGACGGAGCGTACACACGGTCGGATTATAGGCAAACAATCTGTCATCACACAATTCCCTGCTGAAAATCCGATCGTGTGTACGAGGCTTAAGGCTTTGGAACTCCAGTGAACCACGGTGAGATCCATTATCTACAAATGGAGATAACTTGGAACAGTGGTGAAGCGTCCCAGGAGTGTCCGGCCTACAAAAATGAATCCAAGAGCATGACGACGACTCATCCAGGAGGTCCTAAAACAGGGGTCTCAAACTGGCGGCCATCCAGCTGTTGCGGAACTACAAGTCCCATCATGCCTCTGCCTGTGGGAGTCATGCTTGTAACTGTCAGCCTTGCAATGCCTCATGGGACTTGTAGTTTTGCAACAGCTGGAGGGCCGCCAGTTTGAGACCCCCTGTCCTAAAATAACCCAGAACAACATCTAAAGAACTGCAGGCCTCACTTGCCTCAGGTAAGATCAGTGTTCATGATTCAATAATAAGGAAGAGACTGGGCAAAAATGGCATCCATGGGAGAGTTCCAAGGCCAAAGCCACTGCTGACCAAAAAGAACACAAACGCTCATCTCACGTTTACTAAAAAACATCTTGACTGAAAAGACAAAAATTTTACTTTTTGGAAGGTGTGCGTCCCGTTACATCTGGCATAAAACTAATACAGCATTTCATGACAAGAACATCATACCAACAGTCAGACATGGTGGTGGTAGTGTGATGGTCTGGGGCTGCTTTGCAGCTTCAGGACCTGGACGACTTACCATAATTGATGGAACCATGAATTCTGAGCTCTACCAGAAAATCCTAAAGGAGAATGGCCATCAGTTCATGACCTCAAGCTCAAGTGCAATTGGGTTATGCAGCAGGACAATGATCAACAGCAACAGTCCACCTCCAAATGGTTCAAACAAAGCAAAATTTAGGTCTCTCTCTAGACTTCCAGATCCCAGTCATCACTGGATCCCCCGAGCTCTACCACAGCTATGCCACTGTATACTCCTCAAGCGTCACCCCCGCTATCCTGCTGGGTCCCTGACTTGGCACTTGCTGATGCTTTCCCACTTCTTCACCGTCCCCGGCTAGTGAGAAGTCTGCTCTGGTACTTGCTTCAGCTTACTCACAGTGGACTCCGGTAACAAGGTGGACGGTCCCTTCTACCTCTGACCACAACTGGTTCCCCGCCCGGCTGAACCTTCACAACTCAGTTGGACTCCAATCCTGCAGTCCCAACCCTACTTCTCCTGCTCCTGGATAGGCCTCAGGCAGCCTAGCAGCCAGGTGTTTTTTATAGTATAAACTATACATATATTTTGCTATTGAATAACATTTCTAATCATGAAGTTAAGAACAAGAGTCCCCCTTTACATCAGAGTCCACAGAGTTCCCCTTTAACATCTGAACACGCAGAATTCTCTTTCACTGTAAGAGGGGACTCTGCAGACTCTGATGTAAGGGAGAACTCTGGGACCTCTAACATAAGGGATCCTCAGGGAACCCTGATTTAAGGGGGAACACTGAGTACTCTGATGTACAGAGAACACTCTGATGTAAGGGGAAACACTCTGGCCTCTGGTGTAAAGGTGAACTGTGATGTAAGGGGTGCTCTGAGAACCCTGATTTGCCTTAGTGTACTCACTCAGAGGCAGGAGGGAGAAGAGGGGAGACTTCGGTCATAGACAGGGATGGATGGTAAGCTCACTAACCCCTTGGCAAACAGCACCTCTCATTCAGATGTATCTGAGGCTGCTGGACTTCTAATTTCCAGCCCCAACTTACTTTCCTATTCTAAGGCACAGCACCGGGGATTGGAGTGTGGGCAGACACAGAGGGGTAGGGGTGGGGGAAAGAGGCGCAGATCGTGCCCTCCCTTCTCTCCCATCTGTGTGTGTGTTTGGGGGGGTTGTTAATGTTGGCTTTCAGCAGTGTGAAAGAGTGTAACAGACACTCTCAGATTAGACAACTGCAGCCAGCAACCCTGCTGGGAAGCCATAGTCCAGTCTAAAAAATGTGTCCGGGTTTCAGGGTCTGAACCCCGGACGCATGATTCCAAACCCGAACTGTCCGGGTAAATCCTGGACAGGTGGCAACCCTATCCGGGGTGACATAACACATGTCCACCCAGACAGCCGTCCAGGTGGCACAGAAACCTGATCATCTGACTCCACCCAAATAAATAGGCTCTCCCAGCAGGCCAAGGGACTTAAAGAAACCCTTCCCTATTGACTGAGACACCCCATCCATTCATGATCTGTCCTTGCTATGACCTTATCTAATGTCACCAGCCACAATGCCACCTAGTGACAGAAGAGAGAAGTACAGCAATTCCAGAATTAGGGGGAAATAAGTGGATCTCCTAACAATTAGCCAGGACAAATACTACCTGGCAAACAAAATTTGTTAGCAACCCTGACAAAATACCAGGGTGCTACGTTTATATTAACTATTACTCACTGATGACACCAGGTGTTTTTTGATGGTTATTGCACACACTGATGCTATGGTTTATAGTGTATAGCACACACTCTATAGAGAGCGTGCTTTAATTAATATATTTATTAATTCTTTTTGCACAATCACAGACTATTTTGCCTATAACGAGCAGCTCCCAGACCAAATATAATAGATTAAACATCTGCGCAGGTAAGGGTAACTCCATTTACCCCCCTTTTTTCCATTTCATGAGCAGTTTACCTATTTCTAGTGCCAGGTGTTTGTTTTCTATATGTTTATGTACTTATGGACCTACCCAGGTCCAAAATTAATATTAGGCAGAATTAAGTTCGGCCCTCCACAACAGTTCCAGGTTCTCATGTGGCTCCTTACTAAAATGAGTTGCCCACCTCTGGCTTATGCTCTCATCCCATCCCCTCAATATTAACCCCAGCCTCTCCAATCTCTTCCTGGCTCTGTCTGCAATCAAGTGATTGGGCAAATACTAAATCAAACCAAAGCACACCAGATTGCGCAGAAGATCTGATGCGGTTAGATTTTGTTTTGTAGATTTCTTTATACAGTATATCACTATTGGATGTACTAAGTTTACAAGGACTGACACTGCAGGGGAGTGCTACAACGCAACCAGGTGAGCACGTTCTGGTTGGTCAGGGGCATGCATGGATGTCCCTTGTGTTGGGGTGGGCGCACAAGTCAAGTAATGTATTTAGACTCCTTCCCTTATGGCAGCCGATTCTGTGACTTCTTGGCAGCTATCTTATCTCTATAGAGTGCTTGCCCAACTTCTGGATTGCCTGACTCCCGACCCTGTTGCAGACTCTGTTTGTTCCTGTCCATCCTTGTTTTCTGCCTGCCTTGGCCTCTGCCTTAAAACCGACTCTCCTTGTTTGCTGCCTGCCTCGACCTCCGCCTGAACCCAACCAATCTGACTGCCGCCATACTGTCTCCTCTTCATATCCTCTCCGTTCCTGCTAACCACTGCTGCCATTGGTGACATCAAGCAAAGTAGCTGGTGGCCTTGCAAATTGCTCTAATAAAGTGAAATCTCATACTTTGGCTGACCTATAAGGTCACAAAACACAACGGCGCAGAGGAAAGCAGAGAGCTTTGCCCCTGGTATCTGATCATATAACAAAATTAAGTATCTGATTGGTTGCTATGGGAAACAACACTAATTTCTTCACACGTCAGTACCACTCAGTGTGACTCTGTGACATGACAGTGCGTCTTATCAGTCCATACCACAGGAAGGAAGTCAAAACACATCCCAGGAGCCTGCCGGGAGATAAATGCTTCCCCTTTTATCTCTTTCCCTTCAGCCGATTTTCTCGATCGGTCACTTCCTGTGCGCTTTAATCTCATCAGATCTGCCAGAAAAGAAAAACGAAATAATGTGTTTAAATAAATGGCATAAATCATGGTACATAATAAGGCTTGCTCATTTATCATGTCTTACATTGTAGCATGATACATAATAGAAATGAGCGGATTACTCAAATTCCGCTTTGCTGTCAACACGCCACGGTGATGGATATCAGCGGTTCGCCAGGTGGGTTGCTGTAATTTTGCCCAATTAGGGATAGCAAGATTGTTGCTGATAGTTCATCCCCCAGCAAGGTATACTCGCCCCTTGGAACTCCCTTGCCACATATCTGCTCATTCAGAGCTGTAAATTTTCGGAGTATGGGGACCAAGTGTTCTTCAATATGTGACAGCGCTCATGGGCCAATCATTCAATCACCATGACACCATCTGACACAGAGCATAACCAGGGAGAACTGCTGCAGTGGGGAGGTGGTGAGAGAGCATGGACTGGCGAATATACCTTATTGATGGGGTGGGGGCCAAACAGCACAGAGACACGCCTCAAACCTTCTGGCACAAAGTCATTTGGAGTGATGAGACCAAAATTTTGCTTTTTGGCCACAACCATAAACGCTTCATTTGGAGAGGAGTCAGCAAGGCCTATGATGAAAGGTCCACCATTCCTACTGTGAAACACGGAGGTGGATCCAGGGGCGGATCCAGGGGGGGGGGGCAACAGGGCAATTGCCCCCCCCCCGAACTTGCTGACATGACTGTCTGTCTCACACTCATGTGTCACACTTGCGCAGCTCAACACAGTTGCTCTGCCGCCTCTGCGGCTGCCGCTGCCTCTGCCCGGTCTGCCGAGTCTCTCTCACATCAGCCGATCAGCGGCGCAGAGAGAGGGACTCGATTGATACTAGTAGGAGGAACAGGTGGGTGGAGCCTCTTCCCTGCACTCGTTGCTAACGCCTGGGCCGCCTGGCGTCTAGCAACGAGTGACGTCACTGAGTTACATAGGACTCCAGTCAGTCAGTCTCAGACAGAGAGCCGCTGCCCCAACGTGACTCACTGGAGCCAGGGGCGGGCTGGGCCGGGGGGCAGAGTGGCAATTTCCCCCCGGGCTGCTCTGATTGCCTGTAAAAGGGCCGCTGTGTGGCCAGATTAGAACTGCGCATGTGCAGTTTCCGGACCAGCAAGTGCTACTGCTCGGGCAGCTGGGGGGGGGGGGCTGGATCCTATATTTGTGGCAGTGAAAGAATACAACACAGTGATCTCTCCATCCCGTGCTGCAGCTGCGATGTGTCCTGTCCTGTGGCAGGGATGTTGGCTACACCTGTCACAGCCTGGGCAGAGAGTGTGTTCCGTTTTGCAGAGTACACAGTACAGCCCTCTTCTACACTACACCAATGGGAGAACAATCAGCTCTGCCTCTTCCCGCCCCTCTCTCCCTGTGCCCGCCCACACTCGATGCAGCCCGTGTGCTGTGTGAAGGAGATATGTGGGCGGGAAACTTTAAAGTCAGCAGCCACAACGTCCCATCGTAAACATGAAGACACTGAGTGAGCCAGTGAGCCTCCTGCTAGGATTGTGCAAGTGAGTGAGCTGTGACCAGACTCCCCCCTCCTCCCTCTCTTCCTTCCTACTCTGTCTCTCCCTCAGCCTTATCATTTAACCTCTTGCCTGCCAGGCACTTTCACTCCCTTCCTGCCCAGGACAATTTACAATTTTCAGTGCTCTTACATTAAACCCAGGTTCACATTGGAGCGATTTGGCATGCAATTTGATATGTCAAATTGCATGCCAAGTCAGTGGCATTTACCGGCGATGGTACCATCCGAATCGGTGCAACGCCTAGATTTGCCACCTCATCCCTTTAGGCTCCGTTCACACTGCTGCGGTGCAGGAACGCTGCGAATCTGCGGGTTCCCGCATCGCATGTCTCCCGCCGGCAGTTCACACTGCGATATGCGAGCTGCTGGGAGTGTCAGTGAAATGTTAATGACACCCCCATATCAGCTCACATATCGCAGAGCGATCTGCAAACTCGGACAGGAATCGGATCGCATGGTGAGAACACCCATGCGATCCGATTCTGCTGCGGACCAAAAAAAGGGTCCTGTGCGAGTTTGGGCCGAATGCGATGCAAATTCAGCCATACTATCTGTATGGCTGAAATCGCATCGCACAGAGATCGCATATGATTTGCACTGCAGTGCGGTGCGAATCATATCCGATCTCCCGCATCACAGCAGTCTGAACCTGGCCTTAAACCCGAACACATATGAATTACACGGGTTCTGAGGCTAATTAAATGCAGATAGTGCACCAAGTGAGTTTAACCGCTTCAATACAGGGCTTTTAAACACCCTTCCTTACCAGAGCACTTTTTGCGATTCGGCACTGCGTCGCTTTAACTAACAATTGCGCGGTCGTGCGACGTTACACCCAAACAAAATTGACGTCCTTTTTTTCCCACAAATAGAGCTTTCTTTTGGTGGTATTTGATCGCCCCTGCGGTTTTTATTTTTTGCGCTATAAACAAAAGAAGAGCGACAATTTTGAAAAAAAAACACAATATTTTTTACTTTTTGCTATAATAAATATCCCATTTTTTAAAAAAAAAAAACATTTTTTTTCCTCAGTTTAGGCCGATACGTATTCTTCTACATATTTTTGGTAAAAAAAATCGCAATAAGCGTATATTGATCGGTTTGCGCAAAAGTTATAGCGTCTACAAAATAGGGGATAGATTTATTGAATTTTTTTTTTTTTTTTTTTTACTAGTAATGGCGGCGATTTGCGATTTTTTTTTCGTGACTGCGACATTGCGGCGGACACTTCGGACACTTTTGACACATTTTTGGAACCATTCACATTTACACAGCGATCGTTGCTATAAAATTGCAATGATTACTGTGTAAATGTGACTGTCAGGGAAGGGGTTAACACTAGAGGGCGCTGGAGGGGTTAATGTGTTCCCTAATCGACGTGATTCTAACTGTAGGGGGAGGGGACTTAAGGGGAGGAGACCGATCATGTGATCCTCTGTACTGGGATCACATGATCGGTCTCCTCCCCGCTGACCGGACGTGGAGCTGTGTGTTTACACACACAGCTCCACGGTCCCGCCCGGTCCCGTTGTTTTAACGGGCAATCGCGGGTGCCCGGCGGACATCGCGGCCGCCGGGCACTCGCACCGGGTCCCGAGCGATGCTGCGGGCGCGCGCGCGCGCCGCCGGCCGCGCGCGCGCGCCCCCCAGGCGGCCGGGAACCCGAGGACGTCATATGACGCCCACCCAGGATGGTAGATCCACCTTGTGGGCGTCATATGACTATGGGCGGGTACTGAAGTGGTTAATTACCACCTTAATCAGTCACAGAACCCGTGTAATTAATGTGTGTTCGGGTTTAAAGGGATGAGGTGGCAACCCGAGGCCAACGCCACATCGATTCCACTTGTGGTGTCACACCGATTCCCAAAAGTATTTTCTGTACTACTTTTGGCAACTTTGGAGTGTGATTTCAATAGACATTTGTACAGGAACCCGCACAGATGTCTCTGAAATCGCACCCCAAAGTCGGGACTGACATGCGAGTATGAAATCGTTCAATAGTTCAGCTGAATTCGCTCGATTTCATTCCCGATGTCAGTGTGAACCTGGGCTCTGAATGACAATCGCGTGGGTCAAGCAACACTATACCCATATTACATTGTTGTCCTTTTTTTCCACACAAATGGGAGTTTTCTTTTTGGTGGTATTTAATCACAACTGGGGGGTTAAATTTTTTGCTAAAATATGAAAAAAGACCGAATTACAAAATATATATATATATATTTTTTGTATATACAGTGCCTTGAAAAAGTATTCATACCCCTTGAAATGTTTCACACTTTGTCATGTTACAACCAAAAACATAAATGTATTTTATTGATGATTTTATGTGATAGACCAACACAAAGTGACACAAATTTGTGAAGTGGAAGTAAAATAACAAATGACTTTCAAAATGTTTTTTTTTCATATAAATATGCGAAAACTTGTGGCGTATTTGTAACCACTTAAGCCCCGAACCATTTTGCTGGCAAAAGACCAGAGCACTTTTTGCGATTCGGCACTGCGCCACTTTAGCTGACAATTGCGCGGTCGTGGCACCCAAACAAAATTTACATCTTTTTTTCCCCCCATAAAAAGAGCTTTCTTTTGGTGGTATTTGATCACCTCTGAGGTTTTTATTTTTTGCGCTATAAACAAAAAAAAAAGAGCGACAATTTTGAAAAAAAACGCATTATTTTTTAATTTTTGCTATAATAAATATCCCCAAAAAATATATAAAATTTATTTTTTTCCCTCAGTTTAGGCCGATACGTATTCTTCTACATATTTTTGGTAAAAAAAAAATGGCAATAAGGGATTATTGATTAGTTTGCGCAAAAGTTATAGCGTTTACAAAATGGGGATAGTTTTATGTCCTTTTTATTAATAATTTTTTTTTTACTAGTAATGGCGGCGATCAGCGATTTTTATCGTGACTGCGACATTATGACCGACACATCAGACATTTTTCACACATTTGTGGGACCATTGTCATTTATACAGCAATCAGTGCTATACAAATGCATTGATTCCTGTATAAATGACACTGGCAGTGAAGGGGTTAACCACTAGGGGGGCAGTGTAGGGGTTAAGTATGTCCTGGGGGGTGTTTCTAACTGTGGGGGGCGTGGCTACGTGTGAAACGTCACTGATCTCTGCTCCTGATCACAGGGAGCAGAGATCAGTGTTACTGTCACCAGGCAGAACGGGGAGATGCTTGTTTACATTAGCATCTTCCCGTTCTTCCTCCCTGTGAGCCAATTGCGGGTATCCCCGCGGCGATCGAGTCTGCAGGAACCGCGACCCAACTCACGGAGGTTGCGGCCGGCACGCGTACAGTGGCACGTGGCAAATTTAAAGGGACGTACAAGTACGCCCATTTGCCCAGCCTTGCCATTCTGCCAACGTACATCTATTTGCACCGGTCAGGAACCGGGTAAAAGTCCTCCTTTACTCTAAAACCCCTAACTAAAATCTAGTGGAACCAATTGCCTTCAGAAGTCACCTAATTAGTAAATAGAGTCCACCTGTGTGTAATCTCAGTATAAATACAGCTGTTCTGTGAAGCCCTCAGAGGTTTGTTAGAGAACCTTAGTGAACAAACAGCATCATGAAGGCCAAGGAACACACCAGACAGGTCAGGGATAAAGTTGTGGAGAGGTATAAAGCAGGGTCAGGTTATAAAACATTATCGCAAGCTTTGACCATCTCACGGAGCTCTGTTCAATCCATCATCCAAAAATGGAAAGAGTATGGCACACCTGCAAACCTACCAAGACATGGCCGTCCACCTAAACTGACCGGCCGGGCAAGGAGAGCATTCATCAGAGAAGAGCCAAGAGGTCCATGGTAACTCTGGAGGAGCTGCAGAGATCCACAGCTCTTTACCAAGATCGGGTCATGCTGTCATTGCTATGTCATATTTGTCTTGCTTCATAACATAAATACATGTTAAAAAACCCAGTGGGCATGGATGGTGGGCTGCTTCGGTGGTACAATGGGCCACTCGACTGGACTTGCCCCCCAGGCTTAAGGCTGCCAGCCCTCCCCTGACTGGAGCTGCTGGAGAACCGAGAACAGGCCAGGGAGGGAGAGGAGAGAACAGTGCCACAGGCAGACAGACAGTCTGTTTAAAGTTTAAAAAGTGAAAGTACAGCTGTTGCTGACACAGGGCAACAGCACCAAGACTGACAGACTATGAAGGGAGTGACACAGGCAGAGCAGCAGCTGCGGGGGATTTACACCCCTCCTTCCTTTTCCTTGAGCTGAGCATTCACGTGACCTGGCAATGCTCTCCTATTGGCTACATTCAGGGCCAGTGGCTGGGAACCAGCAGAGGATTATGGGACATGTAGTTCTGGATACCAGCAGGCCCCAGTATGATTGCCTGAGAGGGCTGCAGCGCCCAGCATGCCGAGCGGGAGGGACAAGAGGAAGAAAGGAGAAGAGGGACCATGAGGCTGTCGGATGGAGGGAGCCAGAGGTTCTATTATTATCCTCCAAGGTAAAAACTTATCTCCAGGTGGGGGGATGAGGGGGGGATGCAGACTCCATAGAAGTACAGGACCTTATCACTGGCTACATCCACCCTTTCCTCCCCTCCACCTGGCTACATCCGCCCTTTCCTCCCCTCCACCTGGCTACATCCACCCTGTCCTCCCCTCCACCTGGCTACATCCACCCTGTCCTCCCCTCCACCTGGCTGCACCCACCGTTCCTCCCCTCCACCTGGCTGCACCCACCCTGTCCTCCCCTCCACCTGGCTGCTCCCACCCTGTCCTCCCCTCCACCTGGCTGCACCCACCCTGTCCTCCCCTCCACCTGGCTGCTCCCACCCTGTCCTCCCCTCCACCTGGCTGCACCCACCGTTCCTCCCCTCCACCTGGCTGCTCCCACCCTGTCCTCCCCTCCACCTGGCTGCACCCACCCTGTCCTCCCCTCCACCTGGCTGCTCCCACCCTGTACTCCCCTCCACCTGGCTACATCCACCCTGTCCTCCCCTCCACCTGGCTGCACCCACCCTATCCTCCCCTCCACCTGGCTGCACCCACCGTTCCTCCCCTCCACCTGGCTGCTCCCACCCTGTCCTCCCCTCCACCTGGCTGCACCCACCCTGTCCTCCCCTCCACCTGGCTGCTCCCACCCTGTCCTCCCCTCCACCTGGCTGCACCCACCCTGTCCTCCCCACCACCTGGCTGCTCCCACCCTGTCCTCCCCTCCACCTGGCTGCACCCACCCTGTCCTCCCCTCCCCCTGACTGCACCCACCGTTCCTCCCCTCCACCTGGCTGCACCCACCCTGTCCTCCCCTCCACCTGACTGCACCCACCGTTCCTCCCCTCCACCTGGCTGCTCCCACCGTTTCCTCCCATCCACCTGGCAGCTCCCACCCTGTCCTCCCCTCCACCTGGCTGCACCCACCCTGTCCTCCCCTCCACCTGTCTGCTCCCACCCTGTCCTCCCCTCCACCTGGCTGCTCCCACCCTGTCCTCCCCTCCACCTGGCTGCTCCCACCCTGTCCTCCCCTCCACCTGGCTGCTCCCACCCTGTCCTCCCCTCCACCTGGCTGCACCCACCCTGTCCTCCCCTCCACCTGGCTGCTCCCACCCTGTCCTGCCCTCCACCTGGCTGCTCCCACCCTGTCCTGCCCTCCACCTGGCTGCTCCCACCCTGTCCTGCCCTCCACCTGGCTGCTCCCACCCTGTCCTGCCCTCCACCTGGCTGCATCCACCCTTTCCTCCCCTCCACCTGGCTGCTCCCACCCTTTCCTCCCCTCCACCTGGCTGCTTCCACTCTGTCCTCCCCTCCACCTGTCTGCAACCACCAATAATTTTTCAAGACACTGTGGATTTATATGTGTGTGTGTGTGTATATATATATATAATTGCATTTTATAGTTGGCCCCCCTAATTTTGTCCCTGTCCCCCCATGTGCCCTCCTAAATATGAAAGCTGGAGACGGCACTTTCTCTCACCTCCCCCTGCATCGCCACATTTCTGCATCTAAAAGACTGCCATTACTGTGTAGGCCTCACTCTGGGACAACAGGGACACTGTCACTGGCCACTGGCAGTGACAATCTGCATCTGATAACAGGCGACGTAGCAAGTGACAAGCCCCATCTGAAGGCAGGTGACACACTAAGGGCTCCCACTGATTCTGCATGATGGTGAGTTGAACAAATCCATTTTATATTACAATGTAATAAGAGAAATAATGCGCTTCAATCATCTTGACACCATATTAACCATGGTGCCGTGATTAACCAAGTGCCAACACTAGCCATTTCCCCAACAAATTGCCCGCAAAAATTTTTTCAGTGCCCCTCCCGAGATTAGACTCTGGATCCGCCCCTGGGTGGATCGCTGATGTTTTGGGGATGTGTGAGATACAAAGGCACAGGAAATTTGGTCAAAATTGATGGCAAGATAAATGCAGTACGTTATCAAAAAATACTGGAGGAACCTTTGCATCCATCAGCCAGGAAGCTGCGCATGGAACGTACTTGGACATTCCAACATGACAAAGATCCAAAACACAAGGCCAAGTCGACCCGTCATTGGCTACAGCAGAATAAAGTGAAGGTTCTGGAGTGGCCATCTCAGTCTCCTGACCTCAATATCATTGAGCCCCTCTGGGGAGATCTCAAAACGTGCCGTTCATGCAAGACAGCCCAAGAATTTACAGGAACTGGAGGCTTTTTGCCAAGAGGAATGGGCAGCTTTACCATCTGAGAAGATAAAGAGCCTCATCCACAAATACCACAAAAGACTTCAAGCTGTCATTGATGTTAAAGGGGGCAATACACGGTATTAAGAACTGGGGTATGTAAACTTTTGATCAGGATCATTTGGGTAATTTATGTTGTGATTATGATTTAAAAAGAGTAAACACAGTTTATTGATAATAAATGGCTTCAGCCAAACACTAACCATGAGTTAAAGAAAAGTTTTTGTGTTATCATTTATATTCTCTAAAAAATGGGCATGAAATCATAAATTCTGCCAGGGTATGTAAACTTATGAGCACAACTGTATCTTGTGAAATCTGAAAGATTGGCAGAAAGTCTTTTGAAATGAGGTAGCATTTAAAGTAAAAGTAAACCCTTGCATTATTGCACATGTGCCAGTGAATGTAACTTGATATTTGTCATTTGGGTTTAGTATCTTTCCTTACCGCTACAGTCCAGCCCCTTCCGGATATGCCATCTTGTAATCCTGCCATCTGCACATATAGACACTAGGATCTCTCCATTATCCTCCCCCAGGGTGTTGTGATCCTGTTCGATCCACTTTAGCTGCCACACTGGACATGTATGTTTATTGGGATTATCACTGATGGAAGGAAACAAGAAAGGGATTCAAATAAAGGTGACAGTACAAAGTCCCATGAACCATCACCGTTCCAAAAAAAGAGATATCAATCTTTTGTAACATTGCCGAACCCCAGCAAAATCACCTCCATAACAGCCCATTTGGCCAAAATCCATTTTATTAGTATAGTGGTTAACTATATTTTTACTACGTCATACCCATATCATATCTGAGCAAGAATGCCGAATGACATTAAAACCTCTGAAACTGAACTCCAAGAAGCCTTATGCTACGTACACACGAGCGGATTTTCCGTCGGAAAAATCTTGGATGGTTTTTCCGACGGAATTCCGCTCAAGCTTGGCTTGCATACACACGGTCAAACAAAAGTTCACTGAACTTTCAACCGTCAATAACGAGGTGACGTACAACACTACGAAGAGCCGAGAAAATTAAGTTCAATGCTTCCGAGCATGCGTCAAATTGTTTCCGAGCATGCGTAGGAATTTTGCGCATCGGAATTGGTACAGACGATTGAAATTTCCGATCGGAACTTTTTCCGACCAAAAAATTGAGAACCTGCTCTCAATCTTTTGCTGGCGGGAATTCGGCCAGCAAAAGTCCGATGGAGCATACACACGGTCGCATTTTCCGACCAAAAGCTCTCATCGGTCTTTTGCTGGCAGAATTTCCGATCGTGTGTACGCGGCATAAGAGTCATACTGGCCACCCCTGTAGGGGGACATTCTTCCCACTTACTACCACCAATGTAAGGGACATTTTCCCAATGACCCTTGACAGAATAATTTTACCAAAGGATTCCCCCGAAACTGGATAACTATTTCAAGGATTCCTCTGGGGTAAAAAGGTTGTGAAAGGCTGGCCTAGGTCATATGTTCGCTAGTTACTAGCGGCACTGTGAATAATTCATGCAACCAAAGACTGCAGAAACACCATTTGCAATAAGAATGACACTATCTGGTAGGCTTTCACTGGTGAGAGAGGATCAACAAGGCACAACCAGTAAGCAAAGCCTGTATAGGTAATGAACAAATATGGATATCCCTAATACACATACAGTGCCTTGAAAAAGTATTCATACCCCTTAGAATTTTCCACATTTTGTCATGGTATGTTCCTTGGCCTTCATGATGCTGTTTGTTCACTAAGGTTCTCTAACAAACCTCTGAGGGCGTCACATAACAGCTGTGTTTATACTGAGATTCAATTACACACAGGTGGACTCCATTTACTAATTAGGTGACTTCTGAAGGAAATTGGTTCCGCTATATTTTAGTTATGGGGTATCACAGTAAAGGGGGGCTGAATACAAATGCACGCAACACTTTTCACATATTTGTAAAAAAAAATTGAAAACCATTTATCATTTTCCTTCCACTTCACAATTATGTGCCACTTTGTGTTGGTCACATAAAATCCCAATAAAATACATTTACGTTTTTGGTTGTTACATGACAAAATGTGGAAAATTTAAAGGGGTATGAATACTTTTTCAAGGCACTGTATTACACATAATATAGTACATCACTTATAAGATAATTTGAATTGAGCTCAATAAGAAAAAAAAAAAATCTACAGTCATCCTACCATACCTGCTGTCTAGTACTGGGATGTCATCTTTGTCCTGTACATTGTAAATTGCCACTGTACCATCATACATCCCAACAGCCAGAAGATTTGGAGAGGCTGCTGAAAAGTCCACGGCTGTGACCCCACTTTCACAGTGGAATATCCTCTCTGGCCACTTAAAAAATAAATAAAAAATAAGCATCAATGACTAATAAGTACACATAACAAAAATACTGCACTAAAAGAGCAGTGGTGGCCTACGATTCCCTCCCCCTGTAATTCAAATGTGGGTGCGGCGGAGTGCAGGACTAATGGGTGTCTATTAGGCAGTGTTGGTCATCTTACTTTAAAAAAGTAATTAGTTAAGTTACAAATTACTTCTCCCAAAAAGTAATTGCGTTAGTAACTCAGTTACTACATTGGAAAAGTAATTAGTTACGCAGCAAAGTAACTGACTTTATTTTTAAATATTCTATACGTGTAACTAAGGGGCGGGTCTAGTATTACTGTAAGCAAGGGGCGCATTTATTATTATTGTTATATATCGTGTAACCAAGGGGCTGCTCTATTATTACTCTAACCAAGGGGCAGATCTGTTATAGCGTGTAAGCAAGGGGCGGGTCTATTATTATTATATCGTGTAAGGGGCGGATGGCTACAGAAGAGGGCGAATGTTAAATTAATGTTAAATTAATGGGCAGAACTCGATATATAACAATAATAATAAATGCGCCCCTTGGTTACAGTAATACTAGACCCGCCCCTTACTTACATGATAGACGCCCCTTGCAGAGTAGCACGAGCATCAGGAGTGTGCGGCATCGCCTCGTACAATTGCATGTTAACTGCACCTGCGCGGTGTAGAGTTCACTCAGAGCTGTTTAGGTTCGGCAATTTTCGGAAGCTCCATAGTCCAGCGTACTGTGCAAGCGCTGCGCCTGCGCAGTACAGGGGGTCCTTATCCGGCGGGGGAACTTTTTCGGCAGGACACCGGAATTACACTACTGCCATCTAGTGGCAGTAGATGTAATTGGGGTAACTAAGCCAAAGTAATGGGAACTGCGTTACCATGAGGGAAAAAGTAATCAGTTAGATTACTCGTTACCCTCTAAAGTAACTGCGTTAAGTAACTCCGTTTATTTTAACTCAGTTACTTACATCACTGATATTAGGTCAGTAAACTTTTGAAAAGCATGTGATTTGAGGATGAGCTCTAACTGGCCTGTTTCAGATTGTCCTGGGGCGCAGAACAGATTTTAGCAAATCAATATTCGGCATTGTGTCACTTCCAGTTTCCAAACCCTCCCACTTTTGATTTTAGCGAATCAATATTCGTCATTGTGTCACTTCCGGCTTCCGACTTCTCGTCCCGTGGAATGCAACATGTCCTCTTGTGAGTGCTGCCACTGTTAAAGAGACACTGTAACCTAATTATTCAGGTGAGAGTGACCGAGTCCATCATCCCCCAGCAAGATACTACCCCCCCCCCCCCACCTCTCACATGACAGTGTCCAGGCCTGGTGACTGAGAAGGTTGTACAGCCCCCAAAAGTGTCCACACCGGCAGGAGAGCTTACTGATACACCCAATAGTAGATCATCACAAAGCATTTACTGTATGAAGCTGCGCTCCAGTTTTCAGTACTCCCCTCTGGCCCGTATAGAGTACTCAGTTGACATCTAAAAGCCTCTATTCATGATAATGTGATTTTCCTCACCCAAGTAGACTTTTGTAAGTTCAATATGCCCCTTTTTTATTTGTTAAATTAAAAGATTTTCTGCGCTATCTGGTGCACCTTGGCTTTTGGTTTCTACTTTTCTCAGCTACGTTGCCTCTTAAAACCGTTGAAAGCCATCTACTGGCTTCATGTTGCATTCACTGTTAATTTAGTGTGAAATTCTTCTTAAAATGTAACATCAGGAGATTATTTCTGACAAGTGTGTGTGTGAAAATGTATTCTTGAGCTATAGAGGTCTGTAATGAACAGGCTTATTTTCGCAGAGCGGATAAGGACAGACAAGCAATTATGTAAAAAGAATCTCTGCGATCCACCTGCTGGCAGAAAATTAGACTCAAAAATATTTATAGACCACCAACAAACCAACCTCTCGGATATATTAGCATCTCCTTAGGGTCTACCTTCCTGATCTGGAGAAACTCAGGGTCTGCTGGCTCCAGGACATCCCAGAACTTGACCAGGATGACTGGGATGATATCTGGGACTTTCCATTCCGGTCATTGGTCTCCATTAGAGACCGTCTGATACAATTTAAACTGGTCCACCAAGCTTACTTTACCCCCTCTAGGCTACACAGAATGGACTCCAACCTCTCCCCGGAGTGCTGGAGATGTGGGGGGACTTTACCCATGTATTCTGGACCTGTCCAGCTATTACTGGGTTTTGGGAGGAAGTGATGTCATGCATCCGCCTAATCAGTGCTATCCCCTTACAGCTTTCTATATCTGTCTGTCTTATAGGTCTGGTTGAACAGCTGATTCCCACTGTCGTGGGACGCACTTTAGTGAGCCTTTTGCTGTTTTATGCCAGAAAGAGCATTACACTTCATTGGAAAAAGTAGGCCCCACCTGCGATTGTTTTCTGGAAGAAGCTGGTGAACGAGAGCCTACCCCTGTACAAGGATACATACTCCAACAGAGGCTGTCCCCAGAAATACCAAAAAGTGTGGTCAAAATGGTTAGAAGAACCATCCCCGGCTTAGATGGTTGTAATAGAGTCTGAATAAATGATAGCTCCCCCAGTCTGAACTCCTACATAACTTTACCTCCTCCACGAAGGTTCGTAGTTGTGGGCAGGACACAATCTATGTCTTTTCACATTCCACACATATGTAGGAGCATGGGGTTGGCGTGTACGCCATCTCTCCAGATTCCATCTGTGGGATCCACACCTTATTTAGTGTAATGGTGACTGACGCTTGAATGTAATATTGAGTTCTACTGATGTATACTTATGTTACCCATGTGAGGGTCGCTATTGTGCCTTTTTATTGTGTTTTGTGTTGTTCATAAGTATCTGTCTTTAACACCAATAAAAAGATTTATTTAAAAAAAAAAATTATATATATATATATATATATATATATACACACACACACACACACACACACACATACACACAACATAATATTAATAAAATAAGAAATAAAGCTAATATATATATATATATATATATATACACAACGTATATATTCTCGAGTATAAGCCGAGTTTTTCAGCACATTTTTTTGTGCTGAAAATGCCCCCCCTCGGCTTATACTCAAGTCAAGCATTATTCTGCTGCAGAAAATTACATTTTCCGAACCGACTTTGGGGCCCAAACCCAGTGGAACTAGCACTACAACATATCCAAAGCTGGGGTTCCTAGCACCAAGTGGCCCCCCGAGATACGGGGCCCTAAAGTCGGTTCGGAAAATGTCATTCTCTGCTGCAGAAAAGTGCTGCAGCTTTGGATATGTTGTAGTGCTAGTTCCACTGGGTTTGTACACCAAATTTGGGGTTCCTAGCACTAAGTGGCCCCCGAGATACGGGGCCCAAAAGTCTGTCAACTGTGTCCATCTGCAGCACCCTTTGGGTCCAGAAACCCCAAATTTTGGCTGCAGTTAGGGGACATCTCGGAACCCTTAACTACCGAGTTTACAGTTCGGGGGACCTATGGCTGCAAATGGGCACAGTGGGGCTGCAAATGGGCATTGTTGACCCTCTTTTCCACTTACAGTAGCTGCGCATTTCTCACCCTAGGCTTATACTCGAGTCAATCAGTTTACCCCTTTTTTTGTGGTAAAATTAGGTGCCTCGGCTTATATTCGGGTCAGCTTATACTCTAGTATATACGGTAACCACTATACATTCCCTTTAACTGCAGCCAATAAATTGAGTTCCCATATCGTCTTTCCCCAGTGTGTATAGGAGGGACTGCCGGTGTCTCTGCAGGTACAAGGCTCCTCATACACAGAAGGTATAAAGGAATGGATTGCACTCATCTGGAGTAAACAATTAGATTAAATAATTTCTTTCTTACTGTTGTGTTCTTCAGGGACCAGCAACAAGCCAATCCTCCTTTTTGTTCTTTGAAGGCAAACTGCCCATAGCCAACAGCCAGGAGATCCTAAGAGATCAAATAAACAGATAAATGAAGGAACAAAGATGTAGAAGTCTCAGATTGTATGGCACAGCTAATATATAAGCATAATGGTGTTTCTGCTAACCGGGTTTTTCTTATTCCATGATGTGCTGCTGACGTTGTGTCCCTTTGTTACGTCACACACAAAAGACCACAGTCGATCTAAACTGGGAGATGTCACATTCGTTATGACTTCTGTGTCACTGGTAGAGTCCGGATCTGTAAAACATAGGGCACTTTTCATACACTGTTTAGAATATTTGTTGCAATAAGACAGGTGAGACGTTTGACAGTCTTGGCCTAGATACAAATTTTTGTGAAAGAAAAAAAAGTTTCCGATCTACCCGTTGGAAGATCGGAATATGGGGATTTTTTTATGTGCCAACAAAACCAGTGTCTATTAAAAACAAATACAATTTTATTTATACATTAAAATACAACACAGCTAAAAGACCATATCCAATGGACTCACCAAGTCCATTATATAACACAAATTCCGTAAGTGTCAGGGCTGGGCTCAGCCCTTCCTTCTCTGAGCTGGCCACTCAGCTGTCAGCTAATTGCCAGCTCCTATCTCTCCACAGTTACTCAGCTGTTGATGATATCCTGCTCTTCAGTCCTGTCTACTTAAGCCATCCAGTCCAGAGGTTCTCTGCCTTCGCCTTGGTCAACATCACAGAATTTCCTGCGATCCTGTTCAAGACTTGCTTTGCTGACATCCCTTCTGGCTCCAGATCCTGTTTGCTGTTTTATTACGCTCATCTCCGGCTTCCTGACGTTTTGGCTTGTCTGACTATCCGTTCCAGTTCCTGATCTCTGGCTATGTTTTGACTATGTTTGTTCTATTTACTTTTATTATTAAACTAGTGTGATGTAACTGTACTTCTGTCTCGGTCTGATTTCATGGTTTCTGACAGTAAGGCTTTATGTACACGGGACGTTTTTACAACCTCTCCTGTATGATTTAACTTGACAGATAGTAACCCACGTTTAAAACGTCCATTTAGCAGCAGCAGTGTACATGGGGCCTAAGACTTAGTGGATCGACGCATTTTGATTACAAATTGCTTCCTCAGGTTCCACTTGCTTGTGCTGTCTTAGGATATGGTGAATAACAGACTCAGCTCTCAAAATCCTAGGACTGATAATAGGGTACACAAACTATATAATATAGTACATCGCAACTCATCCCAAGTATCAATATAAGCACTTCTTTAGACTTGCATAAAAGGTTATTAATAAATGATGATGGACAGGGACACCCAAAAAGTATTTTGGGACCACCACTCAATATGGAAGAAGGACAACCTCACAAACGGAGGGTTCTAAAAATAGTAAAAAATCCCCAGTCATATATCAGTGGTGTCCCTGATTCCAGGCATAACAGCAAACTGTAACAATGACGGCAAAGCCAACACTGGTTTTGTTTGCACATGAAAAATACCCATATTCTAATATTACAATGGGTAGATTGGAAACTTTTTTCTATTGCAAAAAAGTTTTCAGTACAGGGACAGGGCCTTGTTTCTATCTACAGAGTGTTTACACTTGTATAATCTCTATGTTGGCCTAGCTATGGTACCTTTTTTGGGAAATTCTTTTTATTCAGTTTTAAGAATTTGTTATAAAGCAGAGCCTATTGGGCATTCTCAGGCTTGGTGCCATACATAAGTACTACACACAACAAACAAGAATATATATATATATATACACTCACTTTACTGTTAAAAATAATTGTAAAATGCAAAATTCCGGTGTGTGTAACAAGATATCCGCTTTCCCCCTTCTCAGTGTATCCTTACTATGGAGAAGTGCTGGGTGTAGCAAGATGGCGGTGACGAAACGTCACTTCCGACGGGTCGCCTAACCTGATGAAACACAGGATTGTCCAATGGCTTAGAAAGGGTGCTGTCCAGCATCTCAGGTGGCTCAGCAAGACACATCGTCAGACACAGCTGAGGTTGCAGGTTCACACCGGGGTCCTGACACTGGATCTACTGCAGGTACTGATGCTACTCCCTGTCTTGCTATACCCTGTCACCACTTCCAGGGAGTTTCAGACTGAAGAAGTAGGGGAAGCCCTCTTGTCAAGTCAACCTATACCAAGTACATGACAAGCTTTCTCTAAAGAATGCTCTGTCCTGGTGCATGCATTTAGTCTGTGGCTTTGTGAACAAAGTGTAAAACTATGAGCAGAAGGTTACATTTTAATTAAGACTTTGCTGTCACCCTTTTGTTGAAAATGTTTCGGTTTTCTGGACAAATAAGAGTTAGCCTGGCAGCCCTGAAACTGACACTAAAGCCTCGTACACACGATCCTATTGTTGGCCAACAAAACCGTGTAATTTTGTCCGAAGGGCGTTGGCCCAAACTTGTCTTGCATACACACGTGCACACAATTGTTGGCCAACAATTACGAACGTAGTGACGTACTACGCGTTTTTTCAGCTCTTTAGCGCCACCCTTTGGGCTCCTTCTGCTAATTTTGTGTTAGTAGAAGTTTGGTGAGTGTTGATTCGCGCTTTTCTTTTCGTGCTTTTTAGTTAGTTTCTGAACAGCCGTTCGTCAACCAGACATGTTGCGGAATCGGAGGAGAAAACGTGTTATTTATTATTGGCCTTGGAGTTATTGCTTTGACATTATTTTTTTGGTTGAATAATGATTTGATTTGATTTGGTATATTTTCTATATTTTTGGATGCATAGAATGCACTTTTTGGTTAAGTTCTATTGGCAGATAGCATGTCTAATTTTATTTGTTTTATTTTTTTAATGCACAATAAAAAAAATTGTGTAGAATAATACTTGGCTATGTGTTTTACTTCAAATGACAGTTGGGGAGTCGGCAGTTACATTTTAAAAAATACAATGTAAAATTCACAAGTGACACCAACATAGTTGGATCTTTGATCTTAAAAACTACAGGATAATGGTGTTGTGGTAACTTGCCCAAATAAAAAAAAAAAAGCATAATAACATTATTTTTGATATCACTAGAAAAAAAAAGCCTTTGAAAATTTGTTTGCAATAACTCCATCAGTATCACCAGCAAAGCAGCTTCATTATTATCCCATTAACCGCTTCAGCCCCAGACGATTTTACCCCTTCCTTACCAGAGCACTTTTTGCGATTCGGCACTGCGCCGCTTTAACTGACAATTTGCGCGGTCGTGCAACGTTAAACCCAAACAAAATTGACGTCCTTTTTTTCCCACAAATAGAGCTTTCTTTCGGTGGTATTTGATCACCTCTGCGGTTTTTATTTTTTGCGCCATAAACAAAAGAAGAGCAACAATTTTGAAAAAAAAACACAATATTTTTTACTTTTTGCTATAATAAATATCCAATTTTTTTGAAAAAAAATAAAAAATTTTTTTACTCAGTTTAGGCCGATACGTATTCTTCTACATATTTTTGGTAAAAAAAAAAAAATCACAATAAGCGTTTATTGATTGGTTTGCGCAAAAGTTATAGCGTTTACAAAATAGGAGATAGATTTATTGCATTTTTATTTTTATTTTATTTTTTACTAGTAATGACGGCGATCTGCAATTTTTTTCGTGACTGCGACTTTGCGGCGGACACTTCGGACACTTTTGACACATTTTTGGGACCATTCACATTTACACAGCGATCGTTGCTATAAAATTGCACTGATTACTTTGTAAATGTGACTGGCAGGGAAGGGGTTAACACTAGGGGGCGCTGCAGGGGTTAATATATGTTCCCTGCAAGTGATTCTAACTGTGGGGGGAGGGGACTCACAAGGGGAGGCGACCGATCAGTGTTCCTCGGTACTGGGAACACACCATCGGTCTCCTCTCCAGTGACAGGACGTGGAGCTGTGTGTTTACACACACACAGCTCCCCGGTCCCGCTGTTTTCCCGGGCAATCGCGGGTGCCCGGCGGACATCGGGGTCGCCGGGCACGCCCACCGGGTCCTGATCGATGCCGCGGGTGCGCGCGCGCGCGCGCCCCCTAGAAGGCCGGGAATAGGAGGACGTCATATGACGTCCACCCAGGATGGGAGATCCACCTTGTGGACGTCATATAACAGTGGCCGGTATTGAAGTGGTTAAAGAAGAAGAGAATTGTGCGCTACATTTGGAAATTTCATAATTTGCCGCGTCACGATTGTTAATTCTCCATTACGAACGCTAGTTTACAAGACCGACCGCTCCCGGCTCGTCCTTGCTTCCGAGCATGCGTGTTTGCACTTTGGACTTTTGTCCGATGGACTTGTGTACACACACTCAGAAAATCCGACAACACACATTTGTTGGCGGAAAATTTGAAAACCTGCTAGCCAACATTTGTTGGCCGAAAGTCCGACAACAATTGTCTGATGGAGCATACAGTCGGATTTTCCGCCAACAGCCTGACATTTACAAACATTTCCCATCGGAAAATCCGATCGTGTGTACACCCCTTTAATGAGTAGACTGACCTTTTGTGTGCTTGTGGCTTGAAGCTGCCACAAAATGCAGAGAGGTGTAATGGGGGATTGAGGCAAATTGCATTAATATGCCACGCTATTCTTAGATGATTGGATCAATGATACCTGGAACAGAAGTCAAGTTGTCGCCTGCAGCCTCCAATCAGGTTACAGTGATTGGCATCTTTGAGAAACATCCCAGGTGAAAAGAATGACAAGGAGAATAAAACACACCTATGATCACCGGTAACTGCCGGTAAGCTGCAAGCTTTGGCTGGCATACGTTCTCTACCACCACTCTCTCCATGAAGAACAAATCTTCCTGAAACTTCTCCGATTTTAGGATTACATCTGCATCTGGCTCATTCTCCTCAGTTACCCAGGAAACAGAAAGCCTGTCCAAATCTGTGACGGTACTCATATCTGAAAAATAAAAAAGGAAAAATCCACATCACCAGAAAGTTACATGGCAGGAAATAACTACAGATGAAAATCAAAATCTCATATTCACAAAAATACAACTATAATGATCAGCCTGGAATCACTGCCATCTGCTGGTCCTTACTCGGCACTACAATTCTCCACTGTGCACACCTGTCCTCATTATTGACCTTAAAGGGGTTGTAAAGGTTCTTGTTTTTTTTCACCTTAATGCATCCTATGCATCAAGATGAAAAAAAAAAAAAACTGGCAGTCACCGGTCACGGAGTCCCGGCTTTGATTGGATAGATTGATAGCAGCGCAGCCATTGGCTCCCGCTGCTTTCAATCAAATCCAATGACCCGTGAGCCAGGAGGCGGGGCCGAGTCATACATTCGGCTTCTATGGACGCTGAATGCATGACTCAAGAGCGCCCATACGGTAACCCCCTCAGGAGAGCGCTTCTCCTAGGGCAGTGATGGTGAACCTTGGCACCCCAGATGTTTTGGAACTACATTTCCCATGATGCTCTGGCACTCTGCAGTGTAGTAGAGCATTATGGGAAATGTAGTTACAAAACATCTGGGGTGCCAAGGTTTGCCATCACTGTACTAGGGGGTTATCTAATGCGGAGAGGAGCCACTGAGCCGCCGAGGGACCCCAGAAGAGGATGTTCAGGGCCACTCTGTGCAAAAGGAGCTGCACAGTGGAGGTAAGTATGACATGTTTGTTATTTTTTTTTTTTTTAAAACAAAGCTTTAGTATCACTTTAAGCCCAGGTTCACACTACTATGATCACAGACATTGCATGTGATTTGCACCCGATCATATGCGATGTCTGTGAGATGTGAGTTTAGCTATACAGTTGTATGGCTGAACTCGCATTAGATTCACAGGAAAAAAAAGAGCATGGACCCCCCCCCCCCCGCACTGAAATCGGATCGCATGGGTGTTCTCACCTATGAGATCCGATTCCTGTGCAAGTTCACAGTTCGCACTGCGATCTGTGAACCGATTTGGGAGTGTCATTAACAAAGTAATGACACCCGCAACGGGTCGCAGAAGGCAGTGTGAACTGCCTGCAGGAGAGATGCGATGCGGGAACCAGCGCTTTAATCGCACTGGTTCCCACATCACATTAGTGTAAACCTAGGCTTAAGGCTGGGTTCACACTATTGCAAATTGGATGCGTTTATCTCTGCATCCAATTCGCATGTCAGGAGACTGTGACCAGCTCTGGTCTGTTTCAGGTCTGAATTCAGCCAAAAATTCAGACTGAAATCGGACCTGAAATGGGGAACAGGGATACGCTGGACCCCTGCTGTGAGCCGCTCCGCATGCCAGTGTGAACCCAGACTTAAGCAGAACTTTACCCATAACAACTTGATAAAAGTAAATAATGTTCTTTAACAAGGAACATACATTCCGCATTATTAATTATGTTACCAAAATAAGTGTGTGCTCTAAATTGCCTCTAGCATTGTTCTTGTTGTTTGTTCTTGCTGGAGGCTGGCATTTTGCTGAAGCCCAGAGCCTGTGAGCAGCAGTAAATCTTTGGGCTGTCAGCAGATCAGCCTCTGGTGACTGATTTTCGGCACAATGCCACTGAGCATGTGCAGAGCAAGGTGAGACAGTGTATTACTGGATTTTAAACAGTATAGACACTTATTTCTAATGTTTTACATTTGTTATACCTGCAAAAGGGGCCAGCCTGAAGTGTTCTAAAGGACTTAATTTTCTGACTAAAGTTCCACTTTAAAGTGAGGCCAGAACTTAAAATGACACTAAAAGGTAATTTTTTTTTTTTTTTTAAATAACAAACATATCATACTTACCTCCACTGTGCAGCTCGTTTTGCACACAGTGGCCCCGAACCTGATTTTCTGGGGTCCCTCTGCTCCTCCCCGCATCAGATAACTCCCTGGGAGAAGCTCTCTCCCGGGGGGTTACCTTGCGGGCATGCTCCCGAGTCCAGCATTCCGCATCCATAGACATCAAATGCAGGACTCTGCTCCACCCCACGGTGGACGCGTCATTGGATTTGATTGACAGCAGCCGGAGCCAATGGTTGCGCTGCTATCAATCTATCCAATCAACACCTGAGAACCCCTAGCAGAGAGAAGGCTTGTCCTCGTGGGACAAGTTTGAGGGTTCAGGTAAGTAAAACGGGGGGGCTGGGGGGGGGGTCACTGACAGGTGTTTTTTCACCTTAAAGAGGTGTATCTCTCCAAAAAAAAAATATTTAAAGTCAGCAGCTACAAATACTGCAGCTGCTGACTTTTAATAATCGGACACTTACCTGTTCCAGGGTCCAGCGATGCGGGGGGGAGGTCAAAGCTCCGCTCTCCCCCCGATCCGCTCGGCGGCGCCGGCATTGCAACTGTGGGCACCCGGCTGTTGCTTCACAGCCGGGCACCCACTGCGCATACGCGAGCGACGCACAGTCATCTGGGACACGTGACAGGTCCCAGATGACTGGGGAGCACTTCCTGCGCCAAGGGGGAAGTGATGTCACCAGCCCAGGCAACGCAGGAGGCAGACTACGAGGGACCCCCTAGCAACAGGTATTTAGATGTATGTAAAAAAAAAAATCCAATTATTTTTTTTTTATGAATTTTAAGCCTTTTTTTAAATTTTTTTTTTATTTTCAAAATAGGATGGGCTCGGATCGCAGAGGATGCGCTCCGATCCCACCCAGGTGTGTTGCAACAACGAATGAATATTGCAACACTGATCCTCCTCCCGGCAAATTGGGAAGCAGTTATGAAACCCGTTTCCCGATTGGCCAAAACGCCAGGCGATCCTATTGGATTTTTTTTTTTTAGGGGAAACACCACTTTAATGCATAGGACATAGGACAGACTTTTACAACCCCTTTAAATCCATGGCATCACATGAAGGGCATAACTAACAAATCAGTAATCTAATAAAATTTGTCAGGTTTTGGCAATGGAGCCTTGTTGTGCTCATAGTGGCTGAAGTCATCTCACTGAGCTATAATAAAAGCCTGGAATATAACATACCCATCCCATCAATAGACATCACAGATACATTTCTTTGGCTCATGCTGGATTTGTTGCTGGCCGCACTCTCTGACCGGCTGACTGTCTTCACTGCAGCTTCCGCCTGTGGCTCGTCCGGTGCAAGAAATGAATCATACAGGTCCCATACTGATGCCATGACACCTACAAATATAGCAAACAAGTATCACTAGTTTAAAGCGTAACTCCACTTTTGTTGAAAAAAAAACACTCCCCTCTGGGTGATCTATGTGCATTACAAGGATTTTGACAAACTTTGTTGCAGATTCCTACCTTTTATTATTCCGAAGAAATCCCTGTGTGTTTGTCTGTGCCCCTGTGCTCAGTGAGTCTAATAGGAGTGGTTTCATAATTATCAATCAGCTGCTGTACCTGCAAGGCTTTAATGAGGAAAATTGCAGGGTCTGCATCCCTTTAAACGTGATTTTCCTTTGGGAGTATCTCACCAAAAAGGAAATTTGTTGCAGGAGATGCCTGATATCTGACTTGTGTCTTGCTGCAGACCAGTGGCGGCCCGTCCATTAGGGGCGCCCAGGCACTGCCCCCTCTCTCCATGCCACCCACCTATGTGCAATGGATAGATTTATGTATAGTATTAATCTATCCATGGCTGCCATGGCCACCCCCCATTTATGCGTCCGGACCCTTTCAGGGCACCGGGTGCATTAATTACAGCGACCAGGTTTTTTTTTGAAGCAAGAGGCTCTAATAGGCTTCAAAATAGGATGGGCTCGGATCGCAGAGGATGCGCTCCGATCCCACCCAGGTGTGTTGCAACAACGAATGAATATTGCAACACTGATCCTCCTCCCGGCCAATCGGGAAGCAGTTATAAAACCCGTTTCCCGATTGGCCAAAGCGCCAGGCGATCCTATTGGACGCCGAGCGCCGGGAGGAGCAGAGAGTAGATGCACTGCGGAAGCTGCTCCGGGAGAGGACACCAGAGCAGCTTTCCTCAAGCCCGCCTTAAGGACAGGGGCGACTGTGCTGGAAGACTCCATAAAGACCCGGCCGCTGCTCTCACCACCTGCATCCAGGGTAAGGGCTGACCAGCAGACAGCGGGTAGGGTTATTTATTTATTTTTTTGCTGGGGTTGTTAGTGCCACACCGTGCCACTGGTGCAGACTTCTGTTAAAATCAGTGAGCCAATCACACAAGCAGAAGGCGACATATCTGGGGGGCGTTCTGTACACATTCTGTGTACAGAATGTCTCCAGGTAGCCATATTGCATTGCATTATACAGAAAATTACAGAGCTGCATATTGAAAAGGAAAGGTAATTTTTATAACATTCAATTACAATATGATTTGTATATGCTATATTATTTGTTTTTATTTGCTATTTTTTTCCACAAAAGTGCAGTTACCCTTTAACATTAAAAAAAAAATATATATATATATATATATATATATATATATATATATATATATATATATATATATATATATATATATATATATATATATATAGTTATTACCCTTCTTGCTGCCCTCCCTCAATCTGTGATGTAATAAAGAGCAACCGTTGTCCAAAAAATTCTCAGAATTCGACACTTCCAGAAGTGTCAGATTTCTAGTCCCCCACTGTGCTCTGTGGTTTCTTCCACTGGCCCCTATTTCACTACAGGGCACAGTCCTGACATAGGGGCCGGTGGATCAAACCATAGACTGAAAGAGGAGTATCCCTTAAAAAAATACTGCAGCTGTTGACTTTTAATAATCGGACACTTACCTGTTCCAGGGTGCAGCGATGTCGAGTGGGTCGAAGCTCCGCCAGCCCCTCGATCCGCTCGGTGGCGACGGCATTGCAACTGTGGGCACCCGGCTGTGGCTTCACAGCCGGGCACCCACTGCGCATGCGCGAGCAACGCCACGCGCCGTGATTGGCCGCACAGTCATCTGGGACAGGTCCCAGATGCCTGGGGAGCCCTTCCTGCGCCGAGGGGAAGTGATGTCACCAGCCAAGGCTACGCAGGAGGCAGACTACAAGGGACTCCCTAGCAACAGGCATTTAGAGGTATGTAAAAAAAAAAAAAAATTCCAATTTTTTTTTTTAATTTTTTTTAGGAATTCTAAGCCTTTTTTTTTTTTTTTTTTTTTTTTTAGGGGGAAACACCACTTTAAGCAGGGGACCAGAAATCCGATACTTCCACAAATGTTGGATTCTGAATATTCTTCAAGCAGTGGTTTGTCTTCTCCTTTGCAGGGAGGATTTCATTTACATATTTATTTTACCAACTAATTGATATTTACATATATTTCTAGTCTTTAAATTCCCTTTCAAAATATGAATTAATAATGCAATATACAAGAATTCTATCTAGTTCATTTTATCAAGTCTGATACAAGCTGACCCTTACTTGCGTCTTGGTGGATAACGCTCTCACACTGAACCTCTTTACTCTTCGGTGCCTCGTTAAAAGTTTGCATGCTTCTCTCTGCATAGCGATCGTTTCCCGCTCTGCTTTTGCAGAGCTCTGTGTAGGCCTGATTCCGTAACCTAAAAAAAAAAAAATACAAAGAAATGTCACCTATATGCTAGCTTGGCAGGTTTTACCCCCTTCATGACCAGGGCATTTTTTGCTATTTAGTACTGCGCTACTTTAAAGTGGTTGTAAACCCTTACAAACCACTTTGACCTACAGGTAAGCCTAGATTAAGGCTTACCTGTAGGTCCAAGAAATATCTCCTAAACCTACACGTTTAGGAGACATTTGACAAAAGACAGGCACCGCTGTCTACGGCGCTCAGGCGCACTGAGCGCGCCGATGTTAACGGCGATATGACGCGAGTGGCGGCTCCCGTGCGCATGCGTGGGAGTGACGTCATTGCGGCTCCGTCGAATGACAGCGCCGGAGCAGCGAGACCCACCAAGAAGATGGAGGCTCCGTACACAAGGGGACAGCGGTGACATCGCTGGCTCCTGTGTCGGGTAAGTGACACATAATGGACAACTATGCGATGCATAGTAGCCCATTATGCTTTACCTTTGCAGGGAAACAAAGAGGAAGTAAAACCCATCAGGGTTTACTTCCTCTTTAACTGGTAATTGTAAATCGCTGCGTAAACTGTTGGCGCTATATAAATCCTGAATAATAATAATAATAATAAATAATAATAATAATAATAATAATAATAATAGCATGGTCATGCAGCACTGTACACAAACTAAATTTATATAATTTATTTACACATATAGAGCATTCGTTTTTGGTGGTATTTGACCACCACTGGGTTTTTTTTTTTTTTTTGCAATATAAATAAAATGACAGAAAAGTTTGAAAAAAAAAAAATCTAAATTTTTTACTTTCGGCTATAAATCATATCTAATAAAAAAAAAAAAAAAATGTCTTTGTAAATTTAGGCCAAAATGTATTTTGCTACATGTCTTTGATAAGAAAAAAATCCCAGCAAGTGTATATTGATTGATTTGCGTAGCACCTACATACTATGGTATATATAATGTTTTTTTTATGTTTTTATTTTTTTACTATGAATGGCAGTGATGTACATACATGCATGTTATCCAGCGCAGCGTGGCTGCTCTGCCGCAGTAAATCTGCAGTAGGCGGTCTATAAGCGTATAATTCATTTTTAATATTCAAAGCAAACTCGCCCATCCATCCATGTCTCCATGCTTTATTTTTGTTAGGAAATCACTTTGATGCCCCCCCAACCCTAGCATTTCTAGCCACAGCCATCTTGAGTAAGGGAAGATGATTCATGTAGCTTCAGATTCTTGCTGGAATCCATCTGCCCTTAGCTCAAGCGGGCATGCAGGCAGGAGGGGGTGCTTAGCTGAGAAAGCCCCTCCTCCAAATACAAGAAAAAAATGCCCATGAAGACTCCTGGGATGTATGACATCATTTTGGCCAAGGCCAGAAACCAGGAAGCAAAAAAAAATTTAATAAAAGAAGTTTAAAACAACTAAATATAATATACCTTCTTATATATTTATTAATGCTAGCAGCATAAGGATTAAAAATAGTTCATGTTAGTCGAGAGAGTTTAGTTTCCTATATTGTAGAGTTTGCATGTTCTCCCTGCTCTTGTGTGGGTTTCCTCTGGGTCCTCCGGATTCCTCCCGCACTCCTATTATTGAACCAATTGACCTTGTCTTTGGAGTGTGGGAGGAAACCGGAGGACCCAGAGGAAACCCACACAAGAGCAGGGAGAACATGCAAACTCTACAATATAGGAAACTAAACTCTAAAATTTAGACAGGAGCCAAGTTACTAGTGTTACTTGGCTCCTGTCTAAATTTTCCCTATTATGTGTATGCAAGAGAGATAGAGACCTGTAAGCTCCTGGAGGGCAGGGACTGATTTGAATGTACAATATGTAAAGCAATGTATAAATTGTCGGCACTATATAAATGCCTGTAAAAAATCTTAGAAGTGTATTTTAAATTCTTATACTTGACTATCTCAGCTTCCTCAGAATCAGCGGCGATCACAGCCACAGGCATGTCCAGCAGCCATATTGTCTCGGTCTCCGTTAGGTGCACATTGACCGTCTTATCCAAATCTTCCTCCTTTGGCTGTTCTCTGATCTCTTCCTTCCTCGTGTAAGAAGCTGTGAAATAAATACAATTCTGGGTTTTATTTCTGCTATGCCCCAGTTGTCCTTCAAAACATTGATATCTCTCCTTCCCAGAATCTACAGATGAGCTAAAAAGTTCAAAATGAATTTCATGCTTTACAACAAGAGCTCATTTATGTACAAGGAAAACAATGAGATCTGTGCTGACCATTCAGGTTCTCCCCTTCATTCTCCTATACTGCAAAGAAAGAATGTAATTGGCTGCGGTGTATTATAATCATATTTCATATCAATATGGGTCTAATAGGCCCCTGATGTTTCCATAACCGCAAATACTGTCCTCCAGGGGGAGTAGCAGTCCCCTTCTGATGGCAAAAAAAAAAAAATATATATATATATATATATATATATATATATATATATATATATATATATATATATTTTAGGGCTGTGTAAATTAAAGATTAATTCCTCAATTTAATTGTTAATTTTTTTGATTGATCAAAATTCTTTTGATCGGTATTCACCTACCGATCTTCTGTAGGTGAGTCTTCAGGGAGTTCCGTCGGAGATCCGGTGACGTCACGGACATCGACGTCACCGGACTCCTCCCCCCTTCCCCAAGTGCCTCCGTCTGCTAATGAAGGAAGGGGGGAGGAGTCCGGTGACATCAAAGTTCTGATTGAACGTAACACGTACGGGGAGGAGCTACGCATGACGTCAAACGCTGCTGCCCTACGAAACTAACACGATTGTCAGCTTTACATGCTGTGTTTTTATCATCTTTATGTGAGTAGTTTGTGTTTGAACACAAAAATGTAATCTTATACTTAAGCGATGAGCATTTAGATCTTTTCTTTCTACCCATGACCTGGCGTCCTTGCTGAGATCTAAGGAGACGTGAGAGAAGTTTATGGTCCGTGTTAACCCTTTTGACCCGCTTGCATGACCACCTGTTTGCACAGGGGTCCATGCCATAAGGTGAGAGTGATTACTTAGACCGGAGGTGGAGGGATTGTCACGCTACTGTGGAAAAAAAATGACTTACGTCAGTGATACAGTTTGAATTTAAAACGTATTTGTGTGAACTGTGAAGTTAAGTCATGGATTGTGGAAACTAACTAGTGTCGGTGATTGTATATAGTGTATACCACATTTACCACTGACTAATGCAGAGTTGCAATGCAAGGAGATCAGCTAAAAGTAGTTGGATCTGTATGTGCGTTATAATTAATCGAAATTAGTCAATTAATCGATTAAAAAAAAAAATTGATTAATCGAACACGAAAATTTTAATCAGTAACAGCCCTAATTTATTATATTGCAGCTTACCAACTCTTAGGCCTCATGCACACTGGATATTTTTCAATTCAGTAAACTCCCCAGCATGTTATCCTATGTGTCCATACACAGATAGACTGTTATCAACGTTTTTTGGCAGGGGCATTTTCTGGCTGGAAAAAAAATCCAGAACTAGTGGGTTTTAAAAGGAGTTTTTCAGCTGTAAATACGCTCCAATACCATGTAAACGCGGTCGGATGTTCCAACAGAAAGAGTCCGATTGGAGCTTTTCCGAAAGAAAAAAAGTCCGATGGGAGCTTCTAAAATGTTCTAAATTTTTCCAACGGAAAATTTCAGTGGAAAAGTCGCTCGTCTGTATGCTGTTCCGACGCAGTGGCTATTGAAATTCCTTTTTATAGTGCCGTCGTACGTGTTGTACGTCACCGCGTTCTTGACGGTCGGAATTTGGTGTGACCGTCTGTATGCAAGACAGCTTGAGCGGAATTCTGTCGGAAAAAAACTTCAGAGTTTATTCCGACGGGAAAACCGGTCGTGTGTACAGGGCATCACTCTGATAAAAGCTTAAAAACGCTGAAAATCACAGCTATTCAGCGTTTATCAGTGTTTATGAGCCATAAGCTTTTGTGAGAGTATAATTTTGCTTACAAAAAACTAAAAATATTACAGCTACCAACTACATTCTACAGCTACAGCTTTCTACCGTTAACGCTACTGAAGTTTTTATAATGTCCACTGTGCACGGGGCCTTAGATGGCTGCATTTGTTTTCTTTTTTAGGCTTTCTTTATTTTCACCTGTGATCTAGCCATTAATACTGTTGTTTTTCAACAGAACAACCTCTCCTACAGATGTAGCAGTTAGAAGGTTGAAACAAACCATTTACCACAGGGGTGCTTACAATGATCACCATTTGTTTATTTATGTAAAAACTTTATCCCAAAAGGAAATAAAGGTTTGTTGTAACTGCTTATAAATGTCTTAGCTTCAGTGTGGCTTCAATTCATTAGTGTATTTAAATCTGCTAGTCCATCTAATTCTTACAATGCTGTTGTCTAACGTGTTCCCTGTGCTTCTTTACCCAGAGTGGGGGGTGTAGCGACACATATGGCGACCCATCGCATTTGGCTACCCGCTGGACTGCGCATGCGCAACGTCGCCATATGCGTTCCAACACTGTGGCGATCTGCGCAGAATTTTGTGGCCGCACCCCTGAGTCCAGGTTCAAGCCCCACCATCCAAGTGGACATAGAGTTAAAATATAATTATAGGCCGTGCCGAAGCGTGGCGAACGAAGCGAGGTCGCGAGGGGCCCTGTCGTACAACAGTGTTGGAACACATATGGCGGCGTCGCGCATGAGCAGTCCAGCGTGTAACACTGGTCTGCTGGTACTGAATGTGACCTCCCAAAAAAAATTCCATACCTCCACTGCGCCAATAACGCAAACAAAAAAAAATGTAAAACATTCAGTGAAAAAACAGCAGCTACTTTAGTAAAAAGCATACATAAATACATGAATTATACCTAAACGTGTACTGCAAATATTGTTAAGGAAATAATTAGGTATCGCTAATTATGTCCAGCGTGTAGCCAAATGTGACGGGTCGCCAAATGCGACGCTACAGGAGCACTCTAATACAGGAGGTGTGTTACTGGCAAGATCACCAGGTGAAAAGAGAAGGTAAAAAGACAAAAAAAAAAATAAAAAAAAAAAAAAGGAAAACTAATGCAGCCACCACATCTAATGATTGGTAAGCTTACATTTTGGGTTTGGGGTTTAATACCTGTGACGGACCTCGTACTCAAGATGTCCGCCGTAAATGCTTCCTCTGTCCGGTACCACACAATCCAAGACCCATTAGCTCACCCAGTCACCAGACAACACCAGTGTAGGCTACATCAGGAATGAATCTTTATTTTACATGTCACACATATATACAGTTGACGGATGACTCAAGCCTAACCTAATTAGCATGAGCTAATTATCTTAATCAACACTGGGCTCCATCATTCAATTGCAGGGTTAATTAGCACATACAACAATAGGTGAAACACTCTTACAAGCCAGACTATAATCAATTACATAACAGACAGGTGGCTGGAGTTCATGAGTCATGACATTAGCGTCTCTTGCTAATATGCCAAATACACATACAGATTCTATGTGTATTGGGGGGCCAGCATGGACCTGAATCCAAGTATCACCAGCTCAGGGGTCCCAGGCCTGCAGCTCAAAGAGCACCGTTCCCCCAAATGCCAGGGCCCATAATCCCAAGGCAACAGGCTCGCACTCAGTCCCCTCCAACAGCCTGTGTCCCGGCTAGGTCCGTCACAATACCGCTTTCATTTTAGCGTATTTTTAAGCTGAAAAAAATTTAAGTTTGAGTAGCAGTTATCAGTGCAAATATCATGCCACATAAATATTTGAAAATATCATATATATTTTTTTATTCTACAGGCCTTCTGTTTTAGAAAAAAAAATGTATAATGTTTTTTCTTTGGGGGGTTAAGAAGGTCAAAAATTTAATAAATTGCTCTGGCAGCTTACGGGATAGAGGTCCATGGAGCCTCCACCACTATAAGCTGTAAGTGAAAACCATTAAGGGTGGCTTTACCAGTCAAGCTGGGTCCCCGGTCCCGTCCGAGTGCTTGTTCTTCTGCATATTCCGATAATGATTCCGGATCCTGATTGGTCATAGACATACCGCTGCCCGCAAAAGTCGACCTGTTTAAAAGTGACCGAATGTGTTTTTTATTTCATTCATATACAATATAACCCACTATAAGCATTAAAAGCTGCACTCCAGGAAAACAACTAAATGCACAGTTTAACCACTTCAATACTGGGCACTTTCACCCCCTTCCTGCCCAGGCCAATTTTCAGCTTTCCGTGCTGTTGTACTTTGACAATTGCGTGGTCATGCAACACAATACCCATATAAATTTTTTATCTTTTTTTGAGACAGATAGAGCTTTTTTTTTGGTAGTATTTAAACAACACTGGATTTTTTTTTTGCTAAACAAACGAAAAAATACAGAAAATTTAGAAAAAAACAAAAAACATTTTTCTTTGTTCTGTTGTACAATTTTGCAAATAAGTAATTTCTCTTCTTTACTGATGTGCGCTGATGAGGCTGCACTGATAGGCACCGATAGACTGCATTGATGAAGCTGCACTAAAGGGCACTGATAGGCTGCATTGATGGGCATTGATGAGGCTGCATTGATGGCACTGATGAGGCTGCACTGATGGGCACTGATGAGGCTGCACTGATGGGCACTGATGAGGCTGCGCTGATGATGCTGCACTGATGAGGCTGCATTGATGGCACTGATGAGACTGCACTGATGGACACTGATAGGCTGCATTGATGAGACTACACAGATGGGTACTGATAGACTGCATTGATGGGCACTGATATGACTGCATTGATGGGCACTGTGATGGGCACTGATGAGACTGCACTGATGGGTACTGATGATGCTGCACTGACAGGGTGGATTTGATTTAAATCAAGTCGATTTTAATCACGATTTAAATCACTAGTAAAAAGGCTTGATTTAAATGATTTTTTTAAAGAGCAAGTGTCATCTCTGTCCCGCAGCGGCTCCTCCTCTGACCCGCTGTTGACTCACCGACAGTCACATTCACTTTAATGGGACGGCTGGTGATGCGGCAGTGACACAACAAGGTGAGGGATGTGGCGGCAGCAGATGAGTGGATGCCCGCTAACAGGCGCTGCCATGACGGATCTGAAATGACAGGTGCTCTTTAAATGTAAGGACTACTTCTTGCTGGTAGTTAGAATCTGTAATATTTGCAAACTAAATGAAGGTTTCCTATTTAGAATAATAAGCTGCTGGGCCAGTAAAGCAGCGATATCAGAACCGATTCAATCATACAGTTTGTAGTGTACATAGAATTGCAAAACAATATGATAAAGAAATATTCATGAACTTTGTTTTATCTCAGGAAAGAACAGATTTCCTCCAATTGGGATTTTAAATGGACCACAAACAGTATTCGTAAAAAATTATTACACTTTTTTATTGATGTATAAGACACAAGACATTAATGACACAATTTCAAGGCAGTAAAAATAAACACATAAAGTTGGGGCGAAATATACAGCCAGCTGAAAATTAAGCCCAAGCTGTCAACCGACAGAAAGTCCCAACGCGTTTCAAAAACACACACAGTGTAGATCTTCTTCAGGGGCTAAAAAGGGCTTGAGGCTTCCAAAGCTGTAGTTTTTAAATTCCAAATGTAAGCATTCCCCTAAACAACAGAAATGCCTCAGAAGGTGAAGAATAAGTGGTCTCCCAGAGCCACGCATGGATATCGGCCACAGTGTCCTAAGCCAGGATAGTTTGCATGAGGCCCAGTAAATACTTGTAGAAAGTATATTGGGCCAAAGGATCTCACTGCAACATATCTCCAATCTGTAGGGGCTTCAAACAATAAAGTGGAGGAGCCACACGTCTCTCTTTCACAGGGTCTGACGGAAGGAGCCACACCATTCCATTATCTATACAAGGCCACATGAGAATCCGAGTCCTAAGATAGACCCCTATGCATCGGATCGTTGGTCTGTGGAGGCACACATGTAAAGACTAATGCTGCGTACACACGATCGGACTTTTCCCGGCGGACTTGGTCCGGTGGACAATCCGATGGACTTTGCAGCTGAGGTCCGCTGGACTTTCAATCGAACGGACTTGGCCACACGCGATCACTCCAAAAGTCAGACGGATTCGAACACGATGACGTAGAATAAGGAAGTTCATAGCCAGTAGCCAATAACTGCCCTAGTGTCGGTTTTAGTCCTTCGGACTAGCACACAGACGACCGGAGGTTTCAACCGGACTCGAGTCCTATTTCAAGCCGCGAGCCGCGTGCCCTCAACATGGGGGTGCCCTGGGGAAAAGGGGCCCTGCGGCCCCCCACTCCAAAGAACCTGTCCCCATGTTGATGAGGACAAGGGTCTCTTCCCGACAACCCTGGCCGTTGGTTGTCGGGGTCTGCGGGCGGGGGCTTATCGGAATCCAGGAGCCCCCTTTAATAAGGGGGCCCCCAGATACCGGCCCCCCACCCTATGTGAATGAGTATGGGGTACCCATACTCATTCACCTAAGGAAAAAAGTGTAAATAAAAAAAACGACACAATTTTTTAAAAATACTTAAAGCGGGATTCCACCCTAAAGTGGAACTCCCGCTTTTCGGAACCCTCCCCCCCTCCGGTGTCACATTTGGCACCTTTCAGGGGGAGGGGGGTGCAGATACCTGTCTAAGGTATCTGCACCCACTTCCGGCATAAACTCCCGTGGGAGTTTACGCAAGTTCCTGTCCCGGCACGCTGTCTGCCGGGACACACACGTGTCCTGGCAGACAGCGCTGAAGATTCTCATTGCGCCGCGCGACTCGCGCATGCGCAGTAGGGAATGGGGAAGTGAAGCCACTTCCTGATTCCCTTACCGAGAATGGCGCCGGCTACAGCAGAGAGCCGAGCGAGCGATCGGCCTCTGCTGCCGACACCGCTGGAACCAGGGACAGGTAAGTGTCCATTTTTTAAAAGTCAGCAGCTGCAGTATTTGTAGCTGCTGGCCTTTAAAAAAAAATTTTTCAGTACAGTCCCGCTTTAATTGCACAGCTTCGGGGGTCTTCTTCCGTCTTGGGGGGGGTCTTCTCGCCGGACTCCTCCGCTATCTTCTGCTCTTTTACTAGTGGAGGAGCTCAGCTTTCTTCTTCGTCGCCGCCACCGTCTGGTGGTCTTGTTCCGACTTCGGGGGTCTCTTCTGTTCTTCTTGCCGGGCCTCCGCTTTCTTCTTCCAGCTCTTTTACGAGCGGTGGCACGGGCTTGTTGTGTTGCCGTCGCCTTCTGCTTCTTGTTCTTCTTTCGATGTTGACTCGGCGCTGTCTCTTCTTCTAATGGGTCCGATGTGTTGCGCTGCCAGTTATATAGGGACAAAGGGGCGGGTCACCTGCTCATGTCACATGGTGACCCCGCCCCCATATGATGTCACAGTCCCAGCACCCTATGGGGCTGTGACATCACATGGGGGCGGGTCACCATGTGACATGAGCAGGTGACCCCCCCTTGTCCCTATATAACTGGCAGCGCAACACGTCGGACCCATTAGAAGAAGAGACAGCACCGAGTCAACATCGGAGTAAGAAAGAAGAACAAGAAGCAGAAGGCGGCGTCGACAGCGACGGCAACACAACAAGCCCGTGCCTCCGCTCGTAAAAGAGCTGCAAGAAGAACAGAAGAGACCCCGAAGTCGGAACAAGACCCCCAGACGGCGGCGGCGACAAAAAAGAAAGCCAGGCTCCTCCGCTAGTGAAAGAGCTAGTAAAAGAGCAGAAGATAGCGGAGGAGTCCGGCGAGAAGACCCCCCAAGACGGAAGAAGACCCCCGAAGCTGTGCAATAAAGTATTTAAAAAAATTGTGTCTTTTTTTTATTTTCACTTTTTTCCTTAGGTGAATGGGTAGGGGTACATCGTACCCCATACTCATTCACATAGGGTGGGGGGCCGGTATCTGTGGGCCCCCTTATTAAAGGGGGCTCCCGGATTCCGATAAGCCCCCCGCCGGGCTGCGCATGCTCGGATAAGGGTCCGATATGGATTTGGGGGGGACCCCCGCGCCGTTTTTTCGGCGTAGGGATTCCCCTTTAAATCCATACCAGGTGACGGGGCTAGCGTGGCGGCATCGACTGCCTTTGCTAGTCCCGTCTACCTGGAGTCACGTTCTAAAAGAACGGACTTTCCTCCGTGTGTGAGGCAAGTCCGTTCATTTCAAAAGTCCCACAGACTAGCACACAGACGGCAGGACAATTTTAAGTCAAAACTTAAAACTTAGTACGCCGGACTTTTGGGAACAGAAAGTCCGCCGGAGCCCCACACACGGTCGGAATGTCCGGCGGACTATAGTCCGGCAGACAATCCCACGGGGAAAGTCCGATCGTGTGTACACGGCCTTACAGGTATAATCCCTCTCCCACCCTTGGTGGATAATGATAGGAGAAACAATACATCGATGAGCTCATCTCTGTCATGCTTGCTCTCTTCTCCTATCAGCATGCACTTTACACTGCTGCACAACTGATTGGCTCCTCGCACTGCTTCTGCGACTCTTGGTCTAAGCTCTGCTGTACAGGGACTGCAAATTCAGGTGCTTTTACACTGCTCATATTTATGAAAAAAGGGAACACACATTTAGGGATGTATGAAAAAATACAGAGCTGCATTAATATATACATATTTTATCTGCCTGGAGTTCTGCTGTTAAAAAATGTGGCTAATATATTTATATCCTTCTTTAATAAGGTTTAAGTGTGCTCATTTGTGCAGCGTCTGTTCTCCGCTTTGGAATTCTTTCCCTGGTAGAGGCACCATATGCTCATCTATAAAGATAAACTTTTGTAGAGAAAGAAAAACGTTCTTCTCCTGGCTAATTACAAAGGCTGCGAGGGTTTAGCAAACTTAGCTGCCAATTCTTACTTGATTTTGTCTTGTACATAATAAGGCGGGGCAATGCAGTAACTCCCTCTAATTTACTCAGGGGTCTCCAAACTTTCTAAACAAAGGACCGGTTTACTGTTCTGGAAACTTTAGGAGGGCCGGACTGTGACCAGGAGTAGTAAAAAGTCCTGGTGTCAGTGGGAGTAAACAATACCCCATCTTTGATATTTGGGAGAGGAATAGTGCCCCATCATTGGTGTCAGTGGAAGAAAAAGTGCCTCATTATTGGTGACAATGGGAGGAAGAGTGCCCCATCATTGGTGTCAGTAGGAGGAATAGTGCCCCCTCATTGGTGTCAGTAGGAGGAATAGTGCCCCATCATTGTGTGTCAGTGGGAGGAATAGTGCCCCATCATTGGTGTCAGTAGGAGAAATAGTGCCCCATCATTGGTGTCAGTAGGAGGAATACTGCCCCATCATTGGTGTCAGTATGAGAACTAGTGCCCCATCATTGGTGTCAGGAATAGTGCCCCATCATTGGTGTCAGTAGGAGGAATAGTGCCCCATCATTGGTGTCAGTAGGAGGAAGAGTGCCCCATCATTGGTGTCAGTAGGAGCAAAGGTGCCCCATCATTGGTGTCAGCGGGAGCAATAGTGCCCCATCATTGGTGTCAGTGGGAGCCATAGTCTTTTCTTATGATGGCTTGTCTAGTGGAGAGATAACACAAGTGAAAGTTGGTTAATGAAATTTGGACAGCCCTGGGTCTTCTTGAATACTGGTGCCGAACTGTCTGGGTGGGCAATGGCTTCTCTAGGTGCCTAGTTGTTAATTAGCTCACTGTTCAATTAGATTACCGTTTATGTTGGCTGTTCCTTAGATGTACTAATGATATTACTTTTTACAGTTTGCATTGTTTAGGATAATGTGATAAAGCTCTTACCGGATCTTGTGTGGTACACTGGCTTGATTCATACCCCTTGAAATTTGTTACAAACAAAAACATAAATGTATTTTATTGGGATTTTATGTCATAGACCAACACAAAATGGCACATAATTGTGAAGTGGAAGGAAAATGATTTTCAAAATGTTTTACAATTTTTTTTACAAATACATATCTGAAAAGTGTGGCATGCATTTGTATTCAGCCCCCTTTACTCTGATACCCTAACTAAAATCTAGTGGAACCAATTGACTTCAGAAGTCACCAAATTAGTAAATAGAGTCTACCTATCAGTATGAATACAGCTGTTCTGCCTTCAGAGGTTTGTTAGAGAACCTTAGTGAACAAATAGCATCATGAAGGCCAAGGAACACACCAGACAGGTCAGGGATAAAGTTGTGGAGAAGTATAAAGCTGGGTTAGGTTATAAAAAAATATCCCAAGCTTTGAACATCTCATGGAGCTCTGTTCAATCCATCATCCGAAAATGGAATGAGTATGGCACAACTGCAAACCTACCAAAAATGTCCCTCTCTAGATGTGCAAAGCTGGTAGAGACATCCCCAAAAAGACTTGCAATTGTAATTGCAGTGAAAGGCGGTTCTACAAAGTATTGACTCAGGGGGGCTGAATACAAATGTACCCCCCTCCACACTTTTCACATATTTATTTTGTAAAAAAAATCTTAAAAACCATATATCATTTTCCTTCCACTTCACAATTATGTGCCACTTTGTGTTGGTCTATCACATAAACTTCCAATAAAATACATTTACGTTTTCGGTTATAACATGACAAAATGTGGAAAATTTTAAGTGGTATTAATACTTTTTCAAGCCACTGTGTATATTCTGTGTGAATTTACAGTAAAGTCAGTTCCAGTTTGCACCTAAGCTAGTGTCGTCTAGAGCTTGGATGCAATTCCCAGCTATAATACGCAGTTTATGGTTCCGGAGTGGAGGAAGCTGTATCCTGATAGAGGCACCCAAGTTGGGTGCCAGGTGGTCCATCACAGGTTAAAAAAAAAAATGAAAAAGTGAACTTACACCGGGCTCCTTCCTACGCGTTTCGTCACACCTGTCGTCCTGGCCCCAGGACGATGTCAGGTGTGACAAAACACGTAGGGAGGAGCGACGTGCTGACGTCAACATGATACACGGAACTCCCGGACCACAGGCTGTTACCAAGAGCCGGCCGGCTTGGTTTTTTACTTTGCATACGATGCTTTTATATAAAATGTAAGTGCAATACCTACTATTATTCTTAAATTCTTTATGGTTTTACGCTATGGAAGCTTTTTATTACTCTTTTCTGGGATAAATCAAGTTAGACTTACCGGTAACTTGTTTTCCAAGAGTCATTCAGGACAGCACCTGAGAGAGTGACTCCTCCCTTTGTCCACAGGAAACACCTCTTCCACCAAACTTTTAAAAGGAGGCTCCTTCCCACATATGGTCAGTTGTAGTAGAGAACCTCCGGCCCCAAACTGGAACACATAATCGAGATATGGTTAGTCACAGTATATATATGTAAAACACATTAGGGCGGGATGCTGCTGTCCTGAAAGACTCTTGGAAAACAAGTTACCGGTAAGTCTAACTTGATTTTTCCCTAATCGTCTTTCAGGACAGCACCTGAGAGGATAATAGAGACTTACCCCCTTAGGGAGGGACCACAGCCTGCAGAACCTTTCTGCCAAAAGCCTGGTCTCCTGCTGACAGGAGGTCCAGCCTGTAATGACGGACAAATGTAGACATACTTGACCACGTAGCCGCCTTACAGATCTGATCTGGAGTGGCACCAGCTCTTTCTGCCCATGTAGTGGCCTGAGCCCTAGTTGAATGAGCCCTAACCCCCTTAGGGGGGGATTGACCCGACTCATTGTAAGCAGTAGAAATAGCTGTTTTGATCCATCTAGCTAAGGAAGCCTTGGATGCCTGCTTGCCTTTTTTTATTTCCAGAAAAGAGAACAAATAAAGAGTCTGAAACTCTAAAGCCCCCTGTAACTTCTAAATAATGCAACAAGGTACGTCTTACGTCCAGGTTGTGAAACTGCTCTTCCTTATCGCCCTTCGGGTTAGAACAGAAAGTTGGGAGAGTAATCTCCTGGGATCTGTTATGGGAGCTCGCTACCTTCGGCAAAAACCCCGGATCCACTTTAAGGACAATTCTGTCTGAAAAAACTGATAGGAAGGGCTCCTTCACTGACAGAGCGTGCAGTTCGCTAATCCTTCTGGCTGAAGTGATTGCTACAAGAAAAATTGTTTTAAGGGTTAAGTTCTTAAGGGAAATGCTCTGCAGGGGCTCAAAAGGCTCTTTAGTAAGGGCCTGCAAGACTACGGAGAGGTCCCATGAGGGAAAAGATCTTACTGGGACCGGTCTAGCCCTGGAGAGCGCTTTGAAAAATCTTGTGATTAAGGGTACTGAGGATAGTGATCTTTCTAAATAGACCCCTAAAGCTGACACCTGCACTTTAAGAGTGCTGACGGCAAGCCCTCTATCTGCCCCTTTTTGCAGAAATTCCAGAACTGAGACTAGGTTTTTTACCTCTCTATGTTCAGCATGACAAAAGGACGCGTAGACCATCCAAACCTTGCCATAAATGGCCCTGGTTACTTTCTTTCTACTGGAGAGCAAAGTGGAAATTAGTCTTTCCGAAAAGCCTTTGCTTCTTAGCAATTGCTCCTCAGATACCAAGCAGTGAGTTTTAGCCTGCTTACATCTGGATGATGCACTGGCCCCTGAGTTAACAAATCTGGTCTCAGCGGGAGGTGCCAACCTGGTTTGACTGCCAACTGTAGGATCAGAGAAAACCAAGCCCTTTTTGGCCAAAACGGGGTTATCAGGATTACCGAAACACCCTCTTTTTGTATTTTCCTCAGCACCAGTGGAATTAGCTGAAAGGGGGGAAAAGCGTACCCCAGTTGAAAATTCCACTGCAGTGCTAAGGCGTCTGTCCCTTGAGAACCGTCGTTTCTCTCGAGGGAAAAAAATTGAGGAAGCTGGGTGTTCCTTCTTGAGGCGAACAGGTCTACCTGCGGAAGGCCCCAGATACTGGAGATTAGAGTGAACACCTCTGTGTTTAGGCTCCACTCTGCTTCCTGCACTGTCTGTCGGCTTAGATAATCTGCCACCTGGTTCAACGTGCCTTTCAGGTGGACAGCGGATAGAGACAGAAGACTGGTTTCTGCCCAATCCATAATCTCTGCCGAAAGAAGATACAAGGACTTGCTCCTTGTGCCTCCCTGATTGTTTAAGTAGGCTACTGTAGTGGCGTTGTCTGACAGTATCCTGACATGGCACCCTAGGAGGTATGGGGAGAAGGCAGCTAAAGCTGCAGCGACTGCTTTTAATTCTCTCCAATTTGACTATCTTCTGGATTCGTCCTGAGACCATGTCCCCTGTGCCAAGTCTTGACCCATGTGTGCCCCCCATCCCCACATACTGGCGTCCGTTGTGACCACCTTTTCTGTTGGGAAGGACCAAAGAAGGCCTTTCTGTAAAACTTCCTGACCTCTCCACCACCACAGCGAGCGTCTGACCCTGGGAGGAACTCTTACCCTGGTGTCGAGGCTCTCTGACCTGTGATCCCATGTTCCTAAGAGGAACCTCTGGAGGGGCCTGAAATGCCTCCTTGCCCACTGGATGGCAGGCATCGAAGAAGTCAAGGTCCCCAAAACTGACATGATTCTTCTCACCGAAACCAACTGGTTCGTTTGAAGAGCTGAAACCGCCCTCTGAATCCTGACCTTTTTCTCCTCTGGGAGAAAAATCCTTTGTCCCACTGAGTCTATCTGGAACCCCAGAAAGAGTATCTTCTGGGTTGGATTGAGGTTTGATTTTGGGACGTTTACTAGCCACCCAGAGCCTCCAAGTGACCGCGAGCCCCGGCCAGATCCTCCTGCAACCTCTCCCTGGAGGGGCAAAGAAGAGGAGGTCGTCTAGGTACGGGATTACCGCAACCCCCTGAAGACGAAGAGGGGCGAGAGCCTCCGCCATTACCTTCGTAAAGATACGAGGGGCTGACGAAAGGCCGAAGGGAAGGGCCCTGAACTGCAGGTGTACAATCTCTTTGCCCATATTCACTGCGAATCTCAAGAACTTTTGAGACTGCGGAGCTATGGGAATGTGCAGGTAAGCATCTTTTAAGTCTATAGATGCCATGAAGCACCCTTTTGTCAGCATGTTCCTGACTGAGAAAATTGAATCCATGCAAAAATTTTTTTTGTAATGGACCAATCTGTTCAGGGGTTTTAGGTTGAGGATTAACCTGTAGCTCCCTGATGGCTTTTTTAATCAAAAAAATGTGAGAGTAGAACCCCCTGCCCCGTTCTTCCGGGGGTACCGAAACAATGACCCTCTGATATCTCAGATCCTTTAACAGGTTCTTCATGGCTAGGGCCTTTGTGACGTCCCTTGATAGGTTTGTCACATGGAATTTTTCTGGCGGGGGTTCCAAAAACTCTATTTTGTAACCCTGGGACAGCATGTCCAGAATATATCGATTTTCTGTCATGCTGGCCCAAGGAGGGAGAAAACTCTGAAGTCTTCCCCCTACTGGGAGGCCCAAGTCATTGGGTCTTTCCGGAGGTCGCAGGAGGAAGGAAAAGGACATTTCCCTTTCCTTTACCTTTCTGCGATGTCCAGTTCCTCCTTTTCTCCTGGGGTCTACTTTCTTGAGCCCGGGGGGGACGAAAAAACTTTTTTGCTGGTTGCTTTTTTCTTTTTGATTGGAAAAGACTTCTTTTTATCCGCTGTCCTATCTAACACAGCGTCCAAGTCAGGGCCAAAAAGTAAGTCACCCTGAAACGGGATTCCACAGAGTTTGTTCTTGGAAGCCGTGTCTCCTGGCCAGGTTTTTAACCATAAAGCCCTGCGGGCTGAGTTAGCCAGGGCTGCAGATCTGGCTGTCATTTTTATAGACTCAGCTGAAGCATCCGATATATATGCTACTGCAGTTGAGAGGGTAGAGAAAGATTCCAAAATTTCTTGTTTTGGGGAGTCTGCTGCAATATGGGCCTTAAGTTGGTTTAACCAGAACTCCATATTTCTGGAAACGACCGTAGTCGCCATAGCAGGTTTTAGGTTTCCCATAATGGATTGCCAAGCTCTTTTTAGCTGCAAGTCCAACCTCTTGTCCATGGGGTCTTTTAATACTCCCATGTCTTCGAATGCTAGGTCAGTCGATCTTAGGACCTGGGAGAAAGCGGCATCAAGTTTTGGATTTTTATTCCAGACTTCTGCCGGGTTTTCATCGAAAGGAAAACGCCTTTTTAAATTTTAGGGAAAAAAGGCTTCCTTTCTGGCTCTGCCCACTCCTTTTTAACAGCCTCAGATATGACTGGGTGCACTGGGAAACTGCGACTCTTAGGTTCGCTGAGTCCTGCGTACATCTTGTCATGCAGGGACAACTCTTTTTTCTCCTCCTCTAACCCTACGGTAGTACAAATTGCCTTCAACAGGCCATCCACCTGTTCCAAAGACAATTTAAACTTCGAAGGGAATTCCTCACCTTCCTCATCCCCCTCAGATTCTTCTCTAGACTGGGTGGGGGAAAGTCCCTCTTGGGTGAGAGATAACTCATTCTCTACCGACGGGATCACAGGTGAGCCTAGGGAGGATTGTGAGGCAGATGGTTGACTCAGGGATGGGTTCACTAGTGAAGAGCGGAAAGACTGTATAGTCGCATCAAGCTCCTTTTTGACTGATGCGATCAGATCGCTGCAAGCGGAGGAAGCTTCTTCTTTCACTAGTGCATCTATGCAGACCTGACATAAGGTCTTTTTCCATCCCTCTGGTAGTTTAGCTTTACATGAGGGGCATTTCCTTTTCACTGGATCAGAGCTCTTGGCCTGCCATGAGAAAAAGAAGAAAAAACCCAAACCCGTGAGACAACCCATCCCTATTGAAAGGCTCACCACAGGTGCACAATGAAGGATAAAGCAACTGCTTCATGTGCCCAGACAGGCCCCTGCCACCGGGGGGGGGGGGGGGGTAAGGGGAGAGAGACCTAAAGGTAAGGGAGGACAGCAAATACTGTCCCTTACCTGGGCCTTGCTGGTGCTTGTGCCTGTCCCACTCGCTGCTGCCGACTCCATTGATGAGGCGCTTGCGATAACTCGTGGCTAAAACGCCGGTTCCGGACTCCAATAGCGCCAGTGCGCCGGACCAGAACCAGCTAATAAGCACCAGCCCCGTCCCTCCCTTCTCCTCCTGCGACTTCCGGCGGAAATGACGCCGCGCGCCTGCTCCGTAGGCCCCGCCCCTTCCGGACGCCTCACTTCCGGCGGATGGAGCACAGCATGCCACCCCCAAGATGGCGGCGGCGTTTTCAAACAGCAGCAAGTGGACCGGCATACATTTCAAAAACAAGCCGGCCATTGCTGCTGTACACCGCCACCCAGGGGCAGAACCCACAGCAGTCTAGCTCCAGTGAGCACCATGAAGGAGGAGAAGGAGCCCAGCCATCAGCACCGTAGCATCGCTGTGGAATGGGAGGGACAGCTCCCCTGAGGTATGAAAAATGGTGGAGTAGGATCCTAGGCCCTCAGGATAGCACCTAAGAGCCCTGTCTCCCACGAAGTGTTCCCTCCGGAGGAAACACAAAAACTGACCATATGTGGGAAGGAGCCTCCCTTTTAAAGTTTGGTGGAAGAGGTGTTTCCTGTGGACAAAGGGAGGAGTCACTCTCTCTCAGGTGCTGTCCTGAAAGACGATTAGGGAAACATCTACTATAACCTTCCTGTATGAGCCATAAACCCCTGTGAAGATGCTGGGATCTCGGCTGTGTGCAACCAAAAGCCCGGGCTGAGTATCAAGCCATAGGTGTGTATGATCTCCTATAACTAAGAGATCCACAGGAGCCGGTAAGCCACAGTGTTGTGTGGAGGTGGAAGGCAGACCTTTTTCTTTCACCATTCCTGGGTGTTTTTTGTGTAACTTGCACAGTGGAGAACAACTATCAATCTGAACGGACTATCAATTATACACTATTTGACTAATTTTTCACTATATTGTGTGATTGAAATAAGGTTTTAGTATCATATTTATCATTTCTTTATCCTACACCACCAATGATCTGCCTGCATTGCATTGAGCAGCACAGAGATGTTCGGTGCATTCCCCTGCAGGAAGTCCCATCAGTGTCTATTGGGATGCAGTCGCTGTACAGACACAGCCGCTGTGTCCCAACATGACATTGTGTGGGTTCCCAAAAGCAGACGGTGAGTTGGGGGGACCCGCACCCGCACAGATATCATATTGGAACATATATCTGTATATATATATTATATATATATATATATCTGTGTCTGTACAGTGGCTGCATCTCAATAGACGCTGATGGGACTTCCTGCATGAGATGCCGGGGATACCTGTGCACCCCCATGTGGGTAAACATGGCCCAGCACGGGCATACGATATTGTACAACCCCTGAACAAGGCAGCCTTTTGTTATTTTGTTTTTTTGTGATAGAGCTGCTTTACTTTTTTACAAATGCAATAAGAAAAAAAATGTAAAGCACCTTGAAAACGGTCCGACGAAGCTGGAGATAAATCCCGTCTGGAGGGACATGGTGGAGAAGATATCTGATGCGGTTACACCAGAAGCATCTGGTGTGGTGAACAGTTTGCTTTGCTTGGTGGCGGTGGTGCCAGGCTCTGCTTGATATAGTGATCGAGGAGTGACATCATTGCCTTCGTCATCGAAAACCTGAGAAAATCAAATAAAACCAAAGAAGTTTTAGCCTCGCCCTTAAAGCTTTATTAAACCCAAAAGCAAACATTTATTATACTGGAGCTTATCGATTCTTAGATGATATTAGACATGTGCACTGACAAAAAATTAGTTTGCTTTCATTTCATTAGTTTTTTTGCTTTTTTCAGAAATTCTGAAATTTGAAAATTCGGAAAACCAAAATTTCAAATTTTTGGATTTTCTAATTTCCGATTTTCCAAATTTTCGAATTTCTGAATTGTAAAATTTTCTGAATTTTCAAAATTTCCAAATTTCTAATTTTCCAAATTTCTAATTTTCAAATTTCCGAATTTAAAAATTTCCGAATTTTCAAAATTTCCGAATTTTCGGAAATTCTAAAATTTGAAAATTCAAAAATTTTCAAAAAAATAAATCAAAATTTCTAATTTTCAAAATTCCGAATTTTCTAATTTCCTAATTTTCAAATTTCCGAATTTTGGAAATTCGAAAAAATTCAAAAATCTGAAAAAAAAAGAATAAAATCTGTAAGGCCCCTTTCACACGGGACGGATCGGTATTGATCCGCCCCGTGAAGATCCGCTGCTCAGCGGGGATCGCTCAGCTGATCCCCACTGAGCCGGCGGATGACAGGGCGGTCCCTGCACACTGTGCAGGGACCGCCCTGTCAGTTCTCCGCTCTCCCCTATGGGGGATCGGATGAACACGGACCGTCTGTCTGTGTTCATCCGATCAGCTCTACAGACGGATGGAAAAATAGGTTTTCCTCCGTCTGCAGAATCGGACAATAGCGGAGGCGGACGATAGCAGGTGTCAGCGGATGCTCATCCGCTGACACCCGCTATCCCATAGGGGTGCATGTATGTCTGTTTTTAATCCGAACAGTGAATGTTGCGAATACAAATTTATCTGAAGTTATGAATTATCCGAAAATAACGAATGCCGCATCTAAACAAATGGAACAAATTGATAATAAATAATAATAATAAAACCTTTTAATTATTATTGTTATTTATTATTATTAGATTGCTACATTTCATTTATTTAGATGCGGTAATCGTTATTTCAGATAATTCGTAACTTTGGATAAATTCGTATTTGTTCACAAACAGCCAAATTTGAAAGAAAAATTCCAATACCTATAATTTAATAGTTAATATTAGTTAGTAATTATTAAAAATTTTCGGGTTTTCGAAATTTCTGATTTTCATTCTTTTGAATCTTCAGATTTTCATTCTTATTCTTGGATTTTCAAATTTTCTAATTTCGAAATTTTTCGAATTTCCGAATTCGATTTTTCGAAATGTTCCAATTTCCGAAATGTTCCTATCTCCGGAACTTCAAATTTTCTGAAATTGGGAAATTTGAAAATTCGGAAATTCGGAAATTCCAAATCCGGAAATTCAAAATTCGGAAATTCATCATTTCGAAAGTTCGGAAATTAGAAAATAAGGAAATTCGTAATTTCGGAAATTCTGAGATTTTGGAAATTCAGAGATTTCGGAAATTTCGGAATTAACGAATTTGTCAAAATTTGTTAAAAAAACAAATTCGGAACTAAACGAATTGCACATGTCTAGATGATATGGCTACATTTGTTTTCTGTTTAAGGCTTTCTTTCCTTTATTTTCATCTGTGATCTGGCCAGTAAGTCTATTATTTTTTAACAAAACATGTACATGTATCAGTTACAGGGTTGAGACAAGCCATTTACTTCTGACAGGGGTGCTTACAATGATCAGCCTTTTTTTTTTTTCATGTGAAATCTTTATCCAAAAAGAGAAAAAAAAAATGCTGCTGTAACTGCTTACAAAGTGTGAGCTGGCCTTTGGCTTTAATTTGTTAGTTATGTATCTAAATCTGCTTGTGCATCTAACACTCCCCTCCCCCCAGACCGACAATGCTGCAGTCCAAAAGGTGCCCCTTGTGCTCCTTCATCCAGAGTGGAGGTGAGGAGGGGTGTAACTGGTCAGATCGCCAGGTAAAAACAGAGGGGAAAAAGCCTAGCGTTAGAAATAGCGCCTGCAATCCGCCCTAAAACAGCTGCACCATTGTCTGCAGGGTGAAAGGCGGAGGGCTCTCACACTGGAGCGGTGCGCTGGCAGGACGTCAGGAAAAGTTCTGCCAGCAGTTTCTTTGGAGCGGTGAAGGAGCGGTGTGTTTTTACCGCTCCTCCACCGATCCTCCCCATTGAAATCAATGGGGCAGCGCTGTAATACTGCCGGCAAAACGCTGCTATTGCTAGCAGGGGTAAAATCAAAGGCCGAAATGCGCCGCAAATACGCTGCTAAAAATATAGCGGCGTTTTCCCGCCGACGCTATGGGCGGCGTGGTGTGAAAAGGGGTCTTACTATCAGTTAACTTTAATTAATACAGTTGACTGAAAAACAAGTTCCACTAAAAGACTGTGTAGACTAATTTTAGAGCAGATTTTCTCAACCTTTTTACCCCAGAAGATTACTTACATTTCAGGTCTCAGGAAACCTTACTAAAAGTCAGTGAGAAGAATGTTCCTTACATTGGTGATCAGTGGGAAGAATTCTCCTTACATTGGTGATCAGTGGGAAGAATTCTCCTTACATTGGTGGTCAGTGGGAAGAATGTTCCTTACATTGGTGATCAGTGGGAAGAATGTTCCTTACATTGGTGATCAGTGGGAAGAATACTCCTTACATTGGTGATCAGTGGGAAGAATGCTCCTTACATTGGTGGTCAGTGGGAAGAATGTTCATTACATTGGTGGTCAGTGGGAAGAATGTCCCTTACATTGGAGGTCAGTGGGAAGAATGCTCCTTACATTGGGGGTCAGTGGGAAGAATGCCCCTTACATTGGTGGTCAGTGGGAAGAATGTTCATTACATTGGGGGTCAGTGGAAAGAATGCTCCTTACATTGGGGGTCAGTGGGAAGAATGTTCCTTACATTGGTGATCAGTGGGAAGAATGTTTCCTTACATTGGTGATCAGTGGGAAGAATGCTCCTTACATTGGTGATCAGTGGGAAGAATGCTCCTTACATTGGTGGTCAGTGGGAAGAATGTTCCTTACATTTGTTAGTGGGAAGAATGTCCCTTACATTGGAGGTCAGTCGGAAGAATGCTCCTTACATTGGGGGTCAGTGGGAAGAATGCCCCTTACATTGGTGGTCAGTGGGAAGAATGTCCCTTACATTGGAGGTCAGTCGGAAGAATGCTCCTTACATTGGGGGTCAGTGGGAAGAATGCCCCTTACATTGGTGGTCAGTGGGAAGAATGTTCATTACATTGGGGGTCAGTGGAAAGAATGCTCCTTACATTGGGGGTCAGTGGGAAGAATGCTCCTTACATTGGAGGTCAGTGGGAAGAATGATCCTTACGTTGGAGGTCAAGGGGAAGAATGCTCCTTACGTTGGAGGTCAAGGGGAAGAATGCTCATTACATTGGTGGTCAGTGGGAAGAATTTCCTTTCAAATTTGTCATTAGTAGTAGGTTGACTAAAGCACATAGACCCAAGGTAAGTCCTAGTAGCAATTTCGGAACACCCAATAAGAGGATAGTAGGCGACCGGTCTAAACTACATGGCATGTTCACCAATGCCAGAAGCCTGGCGGACAAGATGGGTGAACTAGAGATACTGTTGTACAAGGAGGATTTGGATTTTGTGGGAATTTCAGAGACCTGGTTCAACAGCTCTTTCCACTGACCATTGGTGGTCAGTGGGAAGAATGCTCCTTACTTTGGAGGTCAAGGGGAAGAATGCTCCTTACATTGGTGGTCAGTGGGAAGAATGCTCCTTACATTGGTGGTCAGAATACCCACTTCACAGACAGTGAAAAAAAATAATTGGTATAATATCACTGGCTCTGCCACGTGGCATTGGCCCTGGGACTCTTCAGGTTCCATCATATGGGAAGTCATCCAGCCCTCCAGGAACCCCCAGCAACCTCTGGAGGAACTTTAGCGTCCCATGGAACCCAGTATGAGAATGGCTGGTTGAAGGTATTTCTATTTTAAAATGTAAAAAAATCATGTAGTAAAACTTCCAATACAGATATATGCCAGACCTTTCCATAGCTTGCGGCTTCAGAAAATAAATATCTGGAGATCCTGCTGGTCCACAGGGGGACAACCCTCTTTGTGGTGGATCATCTGAGGACACCTCAGTCAGACCCCTCACCACAGGCCATATTACCACCTACTACATTAATTAGAACATAATTTGCTTCTCTTTACTGACCGGGATGGATTGTTTCCCAGCGAGTGCCAAGTTCTTATCCATGACTTTGCTGTCGGCGTGAATACTTAGACTTTTCCTGCTCCCCATCATGCTGCGGTTGATTCTGCTCTGGGTGACGAAACTGGACATACTGATGATCTTCTTCACGTGTGAAGCCATTTTAGGCCTGAAAAAAAAACAAAAAACGATAAGTGCGGCAATTGTAGTAATAAATTCACCCCGATGTGAAGTCGGGGATAGGACCGGCCGACACTCTTCATTGGCTCTTACAGACAGGCAGTAAAGCCTCGTTCATACGGGCCTATCCTTCTACATACCCAGTGAAGGGACTATCCTCGGGTGATACAAGGAGGTGAAACAAACCCTCCTTAAAGTGGTGTTTCCACCAAGAACAAAAAAATAAAAATTGCTTAAAAATCATTAAAAAATAAAAATAAAAAAATAATTGGAAAAAAAAAAATGTACTTACCTCTAAATGCCTGTTGCTAGGGGGTCCCTCGTAGTCTACCACCTTCAGTGCCCGGGCACTGACATCACTTCTCCTCGGTGCCGCACAGTTATCTGGGTCCTGTCACGTGTCCCAGATGACTGCGCGACGTATCGCGGCGTGGCGCCACTCACGCATGCGCAGTGGGTGCACAGCCGGTTACCCACAGTAAGAATGCCGGCGCCGTGATCGGAGCGGGGAACGAGGGGGGGCTTTGTTCCACCACATCGCTGGACCCTGGGACAGTAAGTGTCCGATTATTAAAAGTCAGCAGCTGCAGTATTTGTAGCTGCTGACTTTTCAAAAAATTTTTTTAGGGGGCACCCCACTTTAATAAGTAGACACGTGCGGTTTATTTTGTTCCAAAACTAAATTTGGGTAAATTACAATTGTAACAAATTTAAACAAATCCGAAATAATAAAACAAAATTCGGCCGCAATTTGAATCTAATTCAAAAACAAGAATACAATAAAATGGAATAGAAAAAAAAGGAAAAGAAAAGAATAGAAAAGAATAGAAAGTAAGAGAGTAGAATAGAAAAGAATAGAAAAAAAAACAATAGAATAGAATACCGGTAAATTAGAAAGAAAAAAAAAAACGCCTTTCGAAATTCTAAAAGAATAAATAGAACAGATTAGAACTGAATAGAATAGAAAATAATAGAATAAAAATAGAATAAAACAAATAGAATAAAATAAAACAAATTAGAAAGAATAATTCAAATAGTGAAAAGAATACATTTGAATTTCGAGCAAAATAAATTTGGAATTCAAATAGAATAAATTCAAATTTCTAATAGAATAAATTCAAAATTTCTAATAGAATAAATTCGAAAATTCAAGTAGAACAGATTAGAACATTATAGAAAATAATAGAATAGAAAACAAGAGGATAAAATAGACTAGAAATGAACAGAATAGAAAAAATTATAAAGAATATAACCGCTTTCCGAAATTAGAATTTTGAAAAGAATAAATTAGAATTTTGAAGAAAAAAAATTAGAATTTTGAAGCAAAAAATTAGAATTTTGAAGAAAAAAAATTAGAATTTCAAATTCATTTAATTTGAATTTCGAATGGAATAAATTTGACGTTCAAAAAGAATAAATTCAGATTTCGAATAGAATAAATGTGAAATTTGTGTAGAACAGGATAGAATAGAAAATAAGAGAATAAAATAGACTAGAAACGAAAATAATAGAATGGAATAGAACAAATTAGAAAAAATATAACAGCCTTCTAAAATTCTAATAGAATAAATTTATATTTGAATGCTAATTCAAATTTTTCGAATTTGGTCAAATTTAATTCAATTCGACCAAATTTAGAAAATGTAGAACCAAAACAAATTCCGAAAACAAATTAAATGAATTTAACTAAACAAAATTATTTAAAGCGGGACTGTACTAAAAAAAAAAATTTAAAAGCCAGCAGCTACAAATACTGCAGCTGCTGACTTTTAAAAAATGGACACTTACCTGTCCCAGGTTCCAGCGGTGTCAGAAGCAGAGGCCGATCGCTCGGCTCTCTGCTGTAGCCGGCGCCATTCCCTACTGCGCATGCGCGAGTCGCGCGGCGCAATGAGAATCTTCAGCGCTGTCAGCTGAACATCGGGTGTCCCCATCAGAGTGCCCCCTTACATCGGGTGTCCCCATCAGAGTGCCCCCATACATCGGGTGTCCCCATCAGAGTGCCCCCTTACATCGGGTGTCCCCATCAGAGTGCCCCCTTACATCGGGTGTCCCCATCAGAGTGCCCCCTTACACCTTATGTAAGGAGACACTCTGATGGGGACACCCGATGTAAGGGGGTAGTCTGATGGGGACACCTGATGTAAGGGGGCACTCTGATGGGACACCTGATGTAAGGGGGCACTCTGATGGGGACACCTGATGTAAGGGGGCACTCTGATGGGGACACCTGATGTAAGGGGGCACTCTGATGGGGACACCTGATGTAAGGGGGCCCTCTGATGGGGACACCTGATGTAATGGGGGCACTCTGATGGGGACACCTGATGTAAGGGACACTCTGATGGGGACACCTGATGTAAGGGGGCACTCCGATAGGGTCACCTGATGTAAGGGGCACTCTGATGGGGACACCCGATGTATGGGGGCACTCTGATGGGGACACCTGATGTAAGGGGCACTCTGATGGGGACACCTGAAATGTAAGGAGGCACTCTGATGGGGACACCCGATGTAAGGGGCACTCTGATGGGGACACCTGATGTAAGGGGGCACTCTGATGGGGACACCAGATGTAAGGGGCACTCTGATGGGACACCAGATGTAAGGGGGCACTCTGATGGGGACACCAGATGTAAGGGGGTAGTCTGATGGGGACACCTGATGTAAGGGGCACTCTGATGGGACACCTGATGTAAGGGGGCACTCTGATGGGACACCTGATGTAAGGGGGCACTCTGATGGGGACACCTGATGTAAGGGGCACTCTGATGGGGACACCTGATGTAAGGGGCCCTCTGATGGGGACACCTGATGTAAGGGGGCACTCTGATGGGGACACCTGATGTAAGGGGACACTCTGATGGGGGACACCTGATGTAAGGGGGCACTCCGATAGGGTCACCTGATGTAAGGGGCACTCTGATGGGGACACCCGATGTATGGGGGCACTCTGATGGGACACCTGATGTAAGGGGGCACTCTGATGGGGACACCTGATGTAAGGGAGGCACTCTGATGGGGACACCCGATGTAAGGGGGCACTCTGATGGGGACACCTGATGTAAGGGGCACTCTGATGGGGACACCAGATGTAAGGGGGCACTCTGATGGGGACACCAGATGTAAGGGGGCACTCTGATGGGGACACCAGATGTAATGGGGCACTCTGATGGGACACCAGATGTAAGGGGGCACTCTGATGGGGACACCTGATATAAGGGGCACTGTGATGGGGATACCTGATGTAATGTGATTTTATTTTGAAATATGGATGTGATTGGGCCACTTGTATGGTTAATAGAGAGCAATTTGGACCCCAGCTGAAATAACATTTGAATGACTGGACCTCCTTAAATTTGAATGAATTCCCCCTGCAGGAATGTGCACAAAAAACACACACAGCCCTTTTGCTGGTGCCATTAAGTCTTAATGACACAACCACGCAACTCTACTTCCTGTTTTGGGTATGAGACAGGAAGTGAAGGGAAATCTCCCCAATGGGGACACAGATGGTGAAAATCAAACAAACGGGTGACGATTATAACCCTCCCTGATTTTTTTCTTCAGTTCTGCTTCATCTTTCATTCTCCGGGGTCTCTGCCTTTCAAAAGAAGAATGTTTTGGGGGGTTTGAACTCATCTTCAGGCCTAAAATGTGCATTTTAACACGTGAGTATAAAAAATAAGAGAACAAACCAACTCTGGCGGTGAAGGAGTTAAAATGTGTGTTTAGAAAAGGGAAGGGGAGGGGGTACTCTTTGGGGACCCCCTGTCAGGTTTTATATCTGTCTGTGCCCCCCCCCCTGTTTTCAATGATAATCATTGAATGGCTGCTGAGATCAAACCATTGTATAAGGGATGAAGGGACACGGGTCGGGTGACACTTACACGCTGGCCTCCGGCGGGTGTGCCCTGCTCCGGACCGGGCCGGACATGTTGCCGGTTCCGCTGATCTCTCCCCTCATCGGAATCTTCCTTCGGACGCGTCTGTGTCTCTATGGCGACGCCGAGGTCCCGCCCACCCCCTGGCGGCCCGGCCCCCTCCTGCTCGCCGAATGGCGGAAGCCACGCCCCCTCCAGTCCGCGCCCTCCGCCGCTTCCCGATTGGCTGCGCCCTCTGGTGGTCACAGCTCCGGCCGCTTCCGCCTTCATCCGGGCTCCTCCGCTGACCCGCGATGTGACCCGACAGTACGGCAAATATGGCGGAGGTAAGGAGAAAACTCAGAGAAACATTCCCCCCGGTGACCCGGGATGGGGGAGGCGGTCCTGGCTTTGGCGGGCCCTTTCTCCCCCCTACCGGGACATCCCCGCCCCCCCGCTCCTGTCCCGGACACTTGTTGCTGCTTCTCCCGCCAGAGTCCGTCCCGGGAACTTCACCGAGAGACACCGAATATCACCCCCGGGGCTCCGGCCTATGTGTGCGCCATCTGGGGCTCTGCGACACTGACTGCGCGGGAAACATCACCTCCCCTCCCCCCAGACACCGACACTGACTGAGACCCCCCAACACTGACACCCCCCTCCCCAGACACCGACTGAGACCACCCCAACACTGAATGACACCCCTCCCCCCCCAGACACTGACTGAGACCCCCCATATCACTGACACCCCCTTCATCACTGATTGAGACCCCCCCCATATCACTGACACCCCCCTTCATCACTGACTGAGACCCCCCCATATCACTGACACCCCCCTTCATCACTGACTGAGACCCCCCCCATATCACTGACACCCCCTTCATCACTGACTGAGACCCCCCCCCATATCACTGACACCCCCTTCATCACTGACTGAGACCCCCCATATCACTGACACCCCCTTCATCACTGATTGAGACCCCCCCATATCACTGACACCCCCCTTCATCACTGACTGAGACCCCCCCATATCACTGACACCCCCTTCATCACTGACTGAGACCCCCCATATCACTGACACCCCCTTCATCACTGACTGAGACCCCCCATATCACTGACACCCCCTTCATCACTGATTGAGACCCCCCCATATCACTGACACCCCCCTTCATCACTGACTGAGACCCCCCCCATATCACTGACACCCCCCTTCATCACTGACTGAGACCCCCCCATATCACTGACACCCCCTTCATAACTGACTGAGACCCCCCCATATCACTGACACCCCCTTCATCACTGACTGAGACCCCCCCATATCACTGACACCCCCTTCATCACTGACTGAGACCCCCCCCCATATCACTGACACCCCCTTCATCACTGACTGAAACCCCCCCCCCCATATCACTGACACCCCCTTCATCACTGACTGAGACCCCCCCCCCATATCACTGACACCCCCTTCATCACTGACTGAGACCCCCCCCCCATATCACTGACACCCCCTTCATCACTGACTGAGACCCCCCCCATATCACTGACACCCCCTTCATCACTGACTGAGACCCCCCCCCCCATATCACTGACACCCCCTTCATCACTGACTGAGACCCCCCCCATATCACTGACACCCCCTTCATCACTGACTGAGACCCCCCCATATCACTGACTGAGACCCCCCCCCCCCATATCACTGACACCCCCTTCATTACTGACTGAGACCCCCCCCCCCATATCACTGACACCCCCTTCATCACTGACTGAGACCCCCCCATATCACTGACTGAGACCCCCCATATCACTGACACCCCCTTCATCACTGACTGAGACCCCCCCCCCCCCCCATATCACTGACACCCCCTTCATCACTGACTGAGACCCCCCCCCCCATATCACTGACACCCCCTTCATCACTGACTGAGACCCCCCCCATATCACTGACACCCCCTTCATCACTGACTGAGACCCCCCCCCCCATATCACTGACACCCCCTTCATCACTGACTGAGACCCCCCCCCATATCACTGACACCCCCTTCATCACTGACTGAGACCCCCCATATCACTGACACCCCCTTCATCACTGACTGAGACCCCCCATATCACTGACACCCCCCTTCATCACTGACTGAGACCCCCCCCCCATATCACTGACACCCCCCTTCATCACTGACTGAGGCCCCCCTCATATCACTGACCACCCCCTTCATCACTGACTGAGACCCCCCCATATCACTGACACCCCCTTCATCACTGACTGAGACCCCCCCCCCCCAACACTGACTGACACCCCCTTCATCACTGACTGAGACCCCCCCCATATCACTGACACCCCCTTCATCACTGACTGAGACCCCCCCCCCATATCACTGACACCCCCTTCATCACTGACTGAGACCCCCCATATCACTGACACCCCCTTCATCACTGATTGAGACCCCCCCCATATCACTGACACCCCCCTTCATCACTGACTGAGACCCCCCCATATCACTGACACCCCCCTTCATCACTGACTGAGACCCCCCATATCACTGACACCCCCTTCATCACTGACTGAGACCCCCCATATCACTGACACCCCCTTCATCACTGATTGAGACCCCCCCATATCACTGACACCCCCCTTCATCACTGACTAAGACCCCCCCCATATCACTGACACCCCCCCTTCATCACTGACTGAGACCCCCCCATATCACTGACACCCCCCTTCATAACTGACTGAGACCCCCCCCCCATATCACTGACACCCCCTTCATCACTGACTGAGACCCCACCCATATCACTGACACCCCCTTCATCACTGACTGAGACCCCCCCCATATCACTGACACCCCCTTCATCACTGACTGAGACCCCCCCCCATATCACTGACACCCCCCCCCCTTCATCACCCCCTGGACTGAAACCCCCCCCCCCCCCATATCACTGACACCCCCTTCATCACTGACTGAGACCCCCCCCCCATATCACTGACCCCCCCCTTCATCACTGACTGAGACCCCCCCCCCATATCACTGACACCCCCTTCATCACTGACTGAAAAAAAAAAAAAGACCCCACATGGAGAAAGAAAAAAAGAGAAAAAAAAAAAGAAATGAGAAAAGAAAAAGAAAAAACAACTGACACCGACCAAGATTCATAGAAAAAAAAACAAGAAAAAAAAAAAAAAAAAACAGAGAGACCCCCCCCCCCCCATATCACTGACACCCCCTTCATCACTGACTGAGACCCCCCCCATATCACTGACACCCCCACCCACCCCCCCCCTTCATCACTGACTGAGACCCCCCCCCCCCCCACATATCACTGACACCCCCTTCATCACTGACTGAGACCCCCCCCCCATATCACTGACACCCCCCTTCATCACTGACTGAGACCCCCCCCATATCACTGACACCCCCTTCATCACTGACTGAGACCCCCCATATCACTGACTGAGACCCCCCCCCCATATCACTGACACCCCCTTCATTACTGACTGAGACCCCCCCCCCCCATATCACTGACAACCCCTTCATCACTGACTGAGAGCCCCCCCCCCCATATCACTGACTGAGACCCCCCATATCACTGACACCCCCTTCATCACTGACTGAGACCCCCCCCCCCCATATCACTGACACCCCCTTCATCACTGACTGAGACCCCCCCCCCCCATATCACTGACACCCCCTTCATCACTGACTGAGACCCCCCCCCCCATATCACTGACACCCCCTTCATCACTGACTGAGACCCCCCCCCCATATCACTGACACCCCCTTCATCACTGACTGAGACCCCCCCCCCATATCACTGACACCCCCTTCATCACTGACTGAGACCCCCCATATCACTGACACCCCCTTCATCACTGACTGAGACCCCCCCCCCATATCACTGACACCCCCTTCATCACTGACTGAGAACCCCCCATATCACTGACACCCCCTGATCACTGACTGTGAGACCACCCCCCCCCCATATCACTGACACCCCCTTCATCACTGACTGAGACCCCCCATATCACTGACAACCCTCCCACCCCCCCTTCATCACTGACTGAGACCCCCCCCCCATATCACTGACACCCCCTTCATCACTGACTGAGGCCCCCCTCATATCACTGACACCCCCTTCACCACTGACTGAGACCCCCCCATATCACTGACCACCCCCTTCATCACTGACTGAGACCCCCCCCCCCAACACTGACTGACACACCCCTCATCACTGACTGAGACCCCCCCCCCCATATCACTGACACCCCCTTAATCACTGACTGAGACCCCCTTCATCACTGACTGAGACACACCCCCATATCACTGGCACCCCCTTCATCACTGACTGAGACCCCCACAACAATGACATTCCCCTCCCCCCAGACACTCACTGAGACCCCATATCACTGACTGACACCCCCTCCCCCCGACACTGACTGAGACCCCCCAACACTGACACCCCCCAGATACCGACTGAGACCCCACCATATCACTGACTGAGACACCCCCCAACACTGACACCCCCTCCCCCCAGACAGCGACACTGACTGAGACCCCCCCCCCAGCAATGACACCCCCCTCCCATCACTGACAGAGACCCCCCACCAATGACACTGACTGAGACCCCCCCCCCATATAACTAAGACCCCCCAACACTGACCCCCCATTCCCAATTGAGACCCCCTTATTCCCAACTGACAACATCCCAACCCTAACTGACAACCATCTTCCCCTCCAACACTGACTGACAACCATCTCCCCTCCCCCCCAACACTGGCTGACAACCATCTCCCCTCCCCCCCAACACTGGCTGACAACCATCTCCCCTCCCCCCCAACACTGGCTGACAACCATCTCCCCTCCCCCCAACACTGGCTGACAACCATCTCCCCTCCCCCCCAACACTGGCTGACAACCATCTCCCCTCCCCCCAACACTGGCTGACAACCATCTCCCCTCCCCCCCAACACTGGCTGACAACCATCTCCCCTCCCCCCCAACACTGGCTGACAACCATCTCCCCTCCCCCCCAACACTGGCTGACAACCATCTCCCCTCCCCCCAACACTGGCTGACAACCATCTCCCCTCCCCCCCAACACTGGCTGACAACCATCTCCCCTCCCCCCCAACACTGGCTGACAACCATCTCCCCTCCCCCCCAACACTGGCTGACAACCATCTCCCCTCCCCCCCAACCCTGGCTGACAACCATCTCCCCTCCCCCCCAACACTGGCTGACAACCATCTCCCCTCCCCCCAACACTGGCTGACAACCATCTCCCCTCCCCCCCAACACTGGCTGACAACCATCTCTCCCCCCCCCCAACACTGGCTGACAACCATCTCCCCTCCCCCCCAACACTGGCTGACAACCATCTCCCCTCCCCCCCCAACACTGACAACCATCTCTCCCCCCCCCCAACACTGACAACCATCTCTCCCCCCCCCCCCAACACTGACAACCATCTCTCCCCCCCCCCAACACTGACAACCATCTCTCCCCCCCCCCAACACTGACAACCATCTCCCCCCCCCCCCAACACTGACAACCATCTCTCCCCCCCCCAACACTGACAACCATCTCCCCCCCCCCCCCCCCAACACTGACAACCATCTCTCCCCCCCCAACACTGACAACCCTCTCTCCCCCCCCAACACTGACAACCATCTCCCCCCCCCCCCACACTGACAACCATCTCTCCCCCCCCCAACACTGACAACCATCTCTCCCCCCCCCAACACTGACAACCATCTCTCCTCCCCCCCCAACACTGACAACCATCTCTCCCCCCCCCAACACTGACAACCATCTCTCGCCCCCCCCCCAACACTGACAACCATCTCTTCCCCCCCCCCCAACACTGACAACCATCTCTCCCCCCCCCAACACTGACAACCATCTCTCCCCTCCCCCCCCCAACACTGACAACCATCTCTCCACCCCCAACACAGACAACCATCTCTCCCCTCCCCCCCCCCCAACATCGCCTGACACCCTCTTCCCCCCCCACTCTCTCCCCCCCCCCAACACTGACAACCATCTCCCCCTCTCCCCCCCAACACTGACAACCATCTCTCCCCCCCCCAACACTGACAACCATCTCCTTCCCCCCCCCAACACTGACAACCATCTCCCTCTCCCCCCCCACCACTGACCTCCTCCCTCTCTCCCCTCCCTCTCCCTCTTCTCCCTCCTTCTCCCCTCTCCCCTCCCCTCACCCCTCCCTCCCTCCCACCCTCCTCCCCCCCCCCTCCCCCTCCCTTCCCCTCCCTCACTCCCCCCCCTCCCCCTCCCCCCCCTCTCCCCCTCTCCTCTCCTCTCCCCCCTCCACTCTCCCCATCTCCATCCCCTCCCTCCTCACCCCCTCCCTCTCTCCTCCCACCACTCCATCCCACCCCTCTCTCCCCCTCTCTCCCCCCTCCCCTACCCCTGCCTCCCTCCCCCCCTCCCCCCTCTCCCTACTCTCCCCTCTCCCCTGCCTCTCCGCCCCCTCCCCCCTCTCCCCTCCCCCCCCCCCTCTCCCGATCCCTCCCTCCCCCTTCTCCCCCCCTCCCCTACTCCCCCTCCCTCTCTACTCCCTCCCCCCCCTCCTCCTTCTCCCTCTCTCCCTCCCCCACCCCCTCCCCCCCTCCCCTCCCCCTCCCTCTCCCCTCTCTCCCCCCTCCCTCCTCCCTCCATCCCCTCCCATCTCCCCCCCACTCCTCACCTCCCCCTCTCTCCCCCTCCCCCCTCCCCTCCCCTTAGGACCCTCCTTCTCTCCTCTCCTCCCTCCCCCTCCCCCTCTCAGGCCCCCCTCTCCCCCTCCCCCCGATCTCCCTCCACTCCTCCCCTCTCCCCGCATCCTCTCCCCTCCTCCCTCTCCCCTCCCTCCCCTCCTCCCTCCCCTACCCCTCCCTCCCCCCCCTCCCCTCCTTCCCTCTCCCTCCTCCTCCCCCCCCCCTCCTCCCCCCCCTCCCTCTCCCTCCTCCTCCCCCCCTCCTCTCCTTCTCCTCCCCCCTCCTTCCCCCTCCCCACCTCCTTCCCTCCTCTCCCCCCTCATCCCCCCCCCATCAGCCCCTCTCCTCCCCTCTCCCCTCTCCCACTCTCTCCCCCCCCTCCCCTCCCCTTCCTCCTCTCTCCCCCTCCCTCCCCTCTCCTCTCTCCATCCCCCCTCTCCCCTCCCTCCCCCTCCCTACCCCCCCCTTAACTCCCTCCCCCCCCCTTCTCCCTCCCCCCCCCCCCTCCCTTCTCCCCCCCCCCCTCTCCCCTCCCCCTCCCCCCTCCTCCTCCTCCCCCCCTTCCCCTCCTCTCTCCCTCCCCCTCCCTCCTTCCTCTCCCCCTCCCCTCTCCCCCTCCTCCCCTCCTCCTCCTCCCTCCCTCCCCTCCCCCTTCCCTCCCCTTTCTCCCTCTCCACCCTCCCCCCCCCCCTCCCCTCCTCCCTTTCTCTCCCCCTCCCCCCCCTCCCCCCTCTCCCTCTCCTTCCCCTCTCCCCCCTCCCCTCTCCTCCCCCCTCCCCAACCCCCCCCCCTCCTCCTCCCCCTCTCCTCCTCCCTCCCTCTCCCCCCCACCCTCCACTCCCTCCCCCCCCTCCCCGCTCCCCCCTCCCCCTTCCCCCCCCCTCTCCCATCTCCCCCTCCCCCCTCCCTCTCCCCTCCTCCCTTCCCCCTCCCTCTCCCCCCCCTCCTCCCCCCTCCCCCTCACCCTCCCCCCTCTCCCCCCTCTCCCCCTCCACCCTCTCTCCCTCCCCCCTCCCTCCTCCCTCCCCCTCTCCTCCCATTCTCCCCTCTCCTCCCCCCTCCCCCCTCTCCCTCCCCTCTCCCTCTCCCCCTCCCCCCCCCCCTCCCTCCCTCTCCCCACCCCCTCACTACCTATCCCTACCCTCCCCTCTCTCTCCCTCCCTCCCCCCTCTGCCTTCCCCTCCCCTCCCCCCTCCCTCTCCCTCCCCTCCCTCTCCCTCTCCCCCCTCCCCTCTCTCCTCCCTCCCCTCCTCCCTCTCTCCTCTCCCCCCTTCTCCCCCCTCCCTTCCTCCCCCCCCTCCTCCCTCCTCCCCTCCCCCTCCCCCTCTCCCCCCTCTCCCTCCCCCTCCTCCCATCTCCCCCCCTCTCTCCCCCCTCCCCTCACCCTCCTCCTCCCTCCCTCTCTCCTCCCCTCCCCACCCCATCTCCGGCCTCCCTCTCCCCTCCCTCCCCCCCCCTCCCCCCTCACCTCCCTCCTCCTCCCCTCCTCTCCCCCATCTCCCACCCTCATCCCCTCCTTCTCCCCTCCCTCATTCTCCCCACCCCCCCCTCTCCCTCCTCTCCCCTCCACCTCTCTCCCTCCCCTCTCCCCTCTCTCACTCCCTCCCCCCTCTCCCTCCCTCCCCCTCTCACCTCCCCCCCTCCTTCTCCCTGCCCTCCCCTCCCCTCCCCTTTCCCCCTTCTCACCTCTCTCCCCCCCGTCTCCCCCCCCCCTCCCCCTCCCTATCCCCCCCCCAACCCTCCTCCTCCTCCTCTCCCCCTCCTCTCCACTCCTCCTCCCCCCCGCTCCCCTCCACCTCCCCCCATCTCCTTCTTCTCTCTCCCTCCCCCCTCTCCCCCCCCCTCCCCCCCCCCTCCCCCCCCCCTCCCCTCCTCTCCCTCTCCCATCTCCCTCCCCCCCCTCTCCATCTCTCTCTTCTCGCCTCCCCCCCTCCCTCCTGTCCTTCCCCCCCCCCCCTCTCTCCACCCCCGCCCTCCCTTCCCCCCCCCACCCTCATCCCCCCTCCTCCCTCCCCTCCCCTCTCTCTCTCTCCTCTCCCTCCCCACTCAATCTCCCCCCCCTCTCCCCCCCCCCCCCAACACTGACAACCATCTCTCCCCCCCCCAACACTGACAACCATCTCTCCCCCCCCCCCAACACTGACAACCATCTCTCCCCCCCCCAACACTGACACCACCCCCCCCAACACTGACAACCATCTCTCCCCCCCCAACACTTAAAACCATCTCTCCCCCCCCCCAACACTGACAACCATCTCTCCCCCCCCCAACACTGACAACCATCTCTCCCCCCCCCAACACTGACAACCATCTCTCCCCCCCCAACACTGACAACCATCTCTCCCCCCCCAACACTGACAACCATCTCTCCCCCCCCCAACACTGACAACCATCTCTCCCCCCCCCAACACTGACAACCATCTCTCCCCCCCCCCCCCAACACTGACAACCATCTCTCCCCCCCCCAACACTGACAACCATCTCTCCCCCCCAACACTGACAACCATCTCTCCCCCCCCAACACTGACAACCATCTCTCCCCCCCCCAACACTGACAACCATCTCTCCCCCCCCAACACTGACAACCATCTCTCCCCCCCCAACACTGACAACCATCTCTCCCCCCCCCCCAACCATCTCTCCCCCCCCAACACTGACAACCATCTCTCCCCCCCCCCAACACTGACAACCATCTCTCCCCCCCCCAACACTGACAACCATCTCTCCCCCCCCAACACTGACAACCATCTCTCCCCCCCCCCAACACTGACAACCATCTCTCCCCCCCCCCAACACTGACAACCATCTCTCCCCCCCCCCCAACACTGACAACCATCTCTCCCCCCCCCCCAACACTGACAACCATCTCTCCCCCCCCAACACTGACAACCATCTCTCCCCCCCCCAACACTGACCCTCCCCCCCCCCAACACTGACAACCATCTCTCCCCCCCCCCAACACTGACAACCATCTCTCCCCCCCCCAACCCAACCATCTCCCCCCCCCCCAACACTGACAACCATCTCTCCCCCCCCCCCAACACTGACAACCATCTCTCCCCCCCCCCCCCAACACTGACAACCATCTCTCCCCCCCCCCAACACTGACAACCATCTCTCCCCCCCCCAACACTGACTGACAACCATCTCTCCCTCCCCCCCCTACACTGACCTCACTGCCCCCCCCCCTTCCTCCTTCTCTCCCCCCCCCCCAACACTGACAACCCTCTCTCCCCCCCCCCCAACACTGCCAACCATCTCTCCCCCCCCCCCCAACACTGACTGACAACCATCTCTCCCCCCCCCCAACACTGACAACCATCTCCCCCCCCCCACAACACTGACAACCATCTCTCCCCCCCCCCAACACTGACAACCATCTCTCCCCTCCCCCCCCCAACACACTGACAACCATCTCTCCCCCCCCCCAACTCTCCCCCCCCCTCTCACCCCCCCCAACACTGACAACCATCTCTCCCCCCCCCAACACTGACTGACAACCATCTCTCCCTCCCCCCCCCCCAACACTGACTGACAACCATCTCTCCCCCCCCCCCCCCCAACACTGACTGACAACCATCTCTCCCTCCCCCCCCCCAACACTGACTGACAACCATCTCTCTCTCCCCCCCCCCCAACACTGACTGACAACCATCTCTCCCTCCCCCCCCCCAACACTGACTGACAACCATCTCTCCCTCCCCCCCCAACACTGACTGACAACCATCTCTCCCTCCCCCCCCCAACACTGACTGACAACCATCTCTCCCCCCCCCCCAACACTGACTGACAACCATCTCTCCCTCCCCCCCCAACACTGACTGACAACCATCTCTCCCTCCCCCCCCCAACACTGACTGACAACCATCTCTCCCTCCCCCCCCAACACTGACTGACAACCATCTCTCCCTCCCCCCCCAACACTGACTGACAACCATCTCTCCCTCCCCCCCCAACACTGACTGACAACCATCTCTCCCTCCCCCCCCCAACACTGACTGACAACCATCTCTCCCTCCCCCCCCCAACACTGACTGACAACCATCTCTCCCTCCCCCCCCCCAACACTGACTGACAACCATCTCTCCCTCCCCCCCCAACACTGACTGACAACCATCTCTCCCTCCCCCCCCCCAACACTGACTGACAACCATCTCTCCCTCCCCCCCCCAACACTGACTGACAACCATCTCTCCCCCCCCCCCCAACACTGACTGACAACCATCTCTCCCCCCCCCCCAACACTGACTGACAACCATCTCTCCCTCCCCCCCCCCAACACTGACTGACAACCATCTCTCCCTCCCCCCCCCCAACACTGACTGACAACCATCTCTCCCTCCCCCCCCAACACTGACTGACAACCATCTCTCCCTCCCCCCCAACACTGACTGACAACCATCTCTCCCTCCCCCCCAACACTGACTGACAACCATCTCTCCCTCCCCCCCCCAACACTGACTGACAACCATCTCTCCCTCCCCCCCCAACACTGACTGACAACCATCTCTCCCTCCCCCCCCCAACACTGACTGACAACCATCTCTCCCTCCCCCCCCCAACACTGACTGACAACCATCTCTCCCTCCCCCCCCCAACACTGACTGACAACCATCTCTCCCTCCCCCCCCCCCAACACTGACTGATAACATACCCCCCCCCCCCATCACAGAAAAACAACTTTTATATTGTGACGATTTCTTGGTTACTTTTCAGTAAAGGGAAATGTTAGTGATGTGGATGGCCATGTAATGTATGGAGCTGCTCAGTTGATCGTATTCTAATGTTTTATGTGATTATTTAGATATTTTGGGGAAATCTGCGGATTACTTTCCAGAGGGAACTCTGTGATTGGCTCAGCCAGGTGAGATCAGATCCCTGTCTGCTGTGCTGCACTATACACAGGTAGATGTAACGCTGGGTACACGGGGAATGGAATGTGCCGGCAGGAAGCAGACGGAGTTCAGTGTCTCCCTCGGTATGAAGCCCCAACTGTACTGCTCTCTTTTCTACAGAAACTGGTCTGATAACTGGTTTGTGTCGAGCACTCTTGCAGCATTCGATCAGCACTAGCAGTCAATGGCTGCAGCACTGATCTGTGTATTGTGAAGGGCAGGGGAGTCCCCGCTGTCAGAATACAATAGAGCAGCGGAGGAGATTCTGTCATCACATATTCTTGTGCTTGATGTGGGGATCTGTCCGTTTGTTTCCATTCAGCCCTCTAGAAGAAGGAAGAAGAACTGAACCTGTACAGAGCCTTGAGAAAGTAACGGGGTGGATTTCATTTAATCATTTTTAAAGAGCAGCTGTCATCTCTGTCCCGCAACGGCTCCTCCTCTGACCCGCTGGTGTGTCCCCAACAGTCCCATTCACTTTAACGGGACTGCTGGTGATGTGGCATGGACACAACAAGGTGAGGGACGTGGTGGCAGCAGCTGAGTGGATGCCCGGTAACGGGCGCTGCCATGATGGATCTGAAATGACAGGTGCTCTTTAAATGTAAGGACCACTTATTCTCGCTCATAGTTAGAATCTTTATCTGCAAACAAAATGAAGGTTTCCTATTTAGAATAATAAGCTGTCAGATCAGTAATACAGCGATATCTGAACCCATTCAATCATACAGTTTGTAGTGTACATAGATTTGCAAAACAATGAGATAAAGGAACATTCCTGAACTTTGTTTTATCTCATGGTTACTGTGAAATTGTGCGAATGCAGTGCATGATGTTATCTCAGTTTGCAGAGCTTGGATTCATTGAATGAGTTTACCAAAAATGTATCTATTGCAGAATATACAGCCTCATGTTGCATAACTAAGCTCTGTTTTTATGCTGAATAAACTAAATTATTAATGTATCTTATATAGAAAACTATCTTTAGATAGATTTTTACTCCAAAATAATTGTATTAAAATAATTTGATTAGGGCTGCAACTAACGATTATTTTCATAATCGATTAGTTGGCCGATTATTGTTTCGAATAATCGATTAATAACCTTAAAAAGAATAAAAATTATATTGTATAATTTAGTTATTATGTAAAGTTTAAAAAAAAGGCAATTTATTCTTAAATATCTCTATGCAGTGGTAAATATAAAAAACCAACTACCGTATATACTCGAGTATAAGCCGAGTTTTTTCAGCACATTTTTTTTGTGCTGAAAGTCCCCCCCTCGGCTTATACTCGAGTCAAGCACTTTTTCTGCAGCAAAAAAAAAAATTTCCGACCCGACTTTGGGGCCCCGTATCTCGGGCCACTTGGGTCTAGGAATCCCAAATTTGGTGTGCCAACCCAGTGGACCTAGCACTATAACATATCCATATGGGGTTCCTAGCACTAAGTGGCCCCAAGATACGGGGCCCCAAAGTCGGTTCGGAAAATGTCATTCTCTGCTGCAGAAAAGTGCTTGACATTTTCTGACCCAAATTTGGGGCCCCATAACCCGGGGCCACTTGGTGCTAGGAACCCCAAATGTTGTATTCCAACCCAGTGGAATTAGCACTACAACATATCCAAAGATGGGGTTCCTAGCACTAAGTGACCCCGAGATACAGGGCCCCAAATCGGTCAACTGTGTCCATCTGCATGGGCACAGTGAGGCTGCAAATGGGCATCGTTGACCCTCTTTTCCACTTACAGTAGCTGCGCATTTCTCACCCTTGTCTTATACTCGAGTCAATACGTTTTCCCAGTTGTTTGTGGTAAAGTTAGGTGCCTCGGCTTATATTCGGGTCAGCCTATACTCGAGTATATACGGTATATGGTTAGGGAGCAAAATATTTAATCCACTCTGAGAATAACAGACAGAAGAGATATACTTTTTTTGACCAATTAGTTGTTGGGCAAATTAAAAAACACAAATTGCTGCAAAAACACATTACATGCTTTTCTGCAGCTTCTCCATTGAAGTATAATGAACCAAAAAAGCACCGCTTTAAAAGTAAAAAAAAAAAAAAAAAAGTCCCTGGCCCTTTCCAAACAGCAGTGGTTGTAAAAAGCGTCGATGTGAACGTGTCCCATAGGAAACCATGTAAATGGACTGTAGTGCGATTCTGCAAAAAGCACCAAAAAACACACAGATGTGAACCAGGCCTGAGACGTTTAGTAACATAATGGGGGTTAAAAAAAACGAAAATTAGCCCTTTATAGTACAAAAAAAAAAAGAAGATAATCACTGCGTTAAGGGGTTCATTTTTTTTTTCTGTAGGACTGTGAAAGTAATATTTGCTCTTTTTGTACTATAAAGGGCTCATTTTATTTTTATTTTTTTAACCCCATTATGTTACTGACCGGTTAATCGATTATGAAAATAGTAATCAATTAATTTCATAATCGATTAGTTGTTTCAGCCCTAAATTTGATAAAAATCCGAGTTGATGAAAATCAAGGAATTAATAAATATATATAATATAATATAATATTGATTTTTATCAAATTATTTTATAAATAATTAATTTTGAGTAAAAATGTATTGTGTTTAAGCAACGTTTTTCAGCCGCTAGCAGGCGCTTTTAACCCACCCTTTTTTAGCAGGGGTTATGAAGTAATGTTTAACTACCTGCCGTATAGACAAATGATAGCGGGTGGGATCCTCTCTCATTCTGAATAAAAAAAAAAGAAAATTGTTTTTAAAAAGCGTCTTTCTTCTTTATAAAATTTTGCAAACAACCTTTCTTCATAAATTTAGGCCAAAATGTATTCTGCTACATTTCTTTGGTGAAAATAACCCAAATCAGTGTATGCAGGACAGTAGAGATACCCTCCCTGTTCATTCCCACTGACAGCTCAAAGAACCGAGCCTAAAGTATCTGTGCATTTGAGTACTGATACTTGTGCAAATACTCGGTATCGGTGCTATATATATATATATATATATATATATATTATATATATATATATATATATATATATATATATATATATATATATAATATAAAAAAAAGGACCGACAATTTTGAAAAATAAATTATAATACACACACACACTAATATATATATATATATATATATTATATATATATATATATATAAATATATATATATATATATATATATTAGTGTGTGTGTGTGTATTATAATTTATTTTTCAAAATTGTCGGTCCTTTTTTTTTTTTTCTTTATACCGCAAAAATTTAAAATTGCAGAGATGATCGAATAATGCTTAGGGACAGTGTCGCACAGCCGCGCAATTGTCAGTTAAAACTAAGCAGTGCCGTATCACAAAAAATGGCCTAGTCATGCAGGGGGGGCTAAATCTTCGGGAGGGTAAAGCTGAGCTGTGTTCTGTACTTTCATGGCAGATTATGACGCTTTACTGGAAAATTTGTGAATTATCATTGAATGGAACTTGTGGGGTTTTCCCATGCATCTAGCTAAAGGTTATTTTTTTTGATGTGACATTTGAGCTTGTGTTGCGTTTTCATGATTGTATTGTAGGATTTGTAGAGTCCTTCCTTTAGAGGTTATTTGTATATTAGGAAGTGCGGCTTGCATCCCTCCTGAACGTCTTCTGACGTCATTTTCAAGGAACGTTCTGTTGGTTTTTTTTGGGGGGGGGGTTGTGTAATTTGTGTCTCATTGGGGGAGATTTCCTATCACTTCCTCTTCTGTGGACACAACAGGAAATGAGGGGAGTCCCATCTTTTGACAGCTGTCCCTGCATTGGAAGATCCCCCCCCTCCATGTCTCTTCTGGTGACATTATATATATATATATATATATATATATATATATATATATATATATATATATATATAATCAGTAAAGTCAGTTTATATAGTGAAATACAGTACTTACAACTCCGTCTGACTACTTAGATCTTACATTTTAAAAGCAGCGGCAACCCTTCTCATCTCACAGGTTTGCTAATCTCACAGAAGTTCGCTGCTTTTAAAATTAAACATCTAATACTACCTGTTTTTCACTATAGAAACTCACTTTACTGTTATACATCTACAATGCAAAACTCCGGTGGGTGTAACAACATGTCTGCTTTCCCCCTTCTTAGTGTATCCTACTGTGGACGAGTGGGGTGTAGCAAGATGGCGGCCACCACAAGAGGGCGCCCGTTCCCCTGATGTAGGCCGCAAAGCCGCGGCCTCAATTACAGGTCCGGCGCGGCATCTCAGTCCGCGAGCGGGCGCCGCATAGGGACAAGACACCGGACCCAACGTAGCCCAGGCGCCAGCCTGCTATTTCTAGTCGCAATGCAACCTGGCGCCCGGGATTTGTCGACCACTGTATTATCATATGTGTCCATGCACACTATAGGCATTTTTGAGGAGTTTAGAGGCAAAAAAAAACCCCTTAAGTTAAGGTTTTTGAGGTCATAAAATTCCTGTACGCTTGTAAATGTGCGGGTTTTTTTTTTTGTTTATGTACAGTGGCCAGAAACCACTATTTTTATTGGATAGTATATACAGTGTATGTATGTACAGTTGTGCTCATAAGTTTACATACCCTGGCAGAATTTTATGATTTCTTGGACATTTTTCAGAGAATATGAATGATAACACAAAGATTTTTTTCTTTCACTCATGGTTAGTGTTTGGCTGAAGCCATTTATTATCAATCAACTGTGTTTACACTTTTAATATCATCACTACAG